>JASSKH010000005.1:1947500-3147500 GCA_031763025.1 Macrocystis pyrifera | reverse complement strand
AATCATTACCCTCATCCCTTCTCCTCTCGGTTCGTGCTTTCATTTTTTATCGCGCATAGGGTTCATTCAACATTCCCACTGCTCCTCGATTTTCATCGAATGTTTTGCTAACTCACGCTCTCGCGCTTTCCGCGAATCAATTTTCGTTTTTGCAAGAAAAAGTCCGTACGAGTATGCACTCGGTGAGACTTGAACCCACAAAAATGATGTTGGTAGGCACGCGGACCACCTACCAAGCCACCGGAGACGCCAGCGATTTCTACCTCTATTAATAGCGTACCTTATCACACTAGGGTAATAGGATAACACACCCCCTCGGACCGATTTCTAAGCTGGTTTTCCCGACAACGACCGAGGACAAGGTCCAAACGCCAAGCGATGCGTCTGTGTGAAGGTCTCGTCGAGTTTGGAGAAACTCGGCTTGGGAATTCGTCGCGAGGGGCTGTGGTATCTTGATTCGGTTTATATACCCTACTGGTGTGTTCTGTAAGACACACAGTAGATTATGTTTTTCTCCGGGTGTTGTATACAGAGGTGTTACCCTTTGCCAATTACCCGGGTGCTCGCGAGTATTACCCGGCTTTCTAGTACCCGTCACGGGCACGGGTATCACTTCATACTCGCCGGGTATCTGGGCCCCGAGCACTCGGGTACCCGGCTGTTAGACGGGTACCCGGCTGCTCTACGGGGAGCCGCCGTTATACGGGTACCCGGGTTCCCGCCCAAAATTGCCGTAAATACTCGCGAGTACCCGGGTATTTGTTGCCCAAAGTTGGCGGGTACCCGTCAAGACCGGTACTCGTCCGGTGACACCTCTATTAATAGTTACTGGTGTGTATCTATGCTTGCGGCGTGGGATCTGTATGGTACAGCTCTTGCGCAAGGTCTCATAATGGCATATGTAGGGGATGTAGATGAGCTACTGCTGTAGAGCGTGACATATTCTACCTCGTACATATGCAAAAAGTCGCGCCCCGGTATCATGTTGCTACACCAGTATTTAGCATGAATAGCTCTACATCATAACCCCCCCCACCAAAAAAAAACTTGAAGAGAAAAAAATTACTCACATGATACCCACGACTCGAAAAATGATCGCACCACCCATGGACTACGTAGTCTAGCATACGACGAGTAAAGGTTTGCACGATCTACTCGAGAGAATCTAGATCGTGTAGATCTAGTGCTGTAAGTCGTGATGTGTTCTACTTACACCAGGTATGCGTGAAAAAAAAGTAGTGGCACGGTACGTGAGGGGGGGTACGGGGGTACCTAATTTGTTTTATCATGTCGCTACGTATCTATTTAACGTGAAAAGTTTTGTAGTTATCGCCACCAAAACAAACAAGTACTTGAAGAAAAATTGTACGTAAATGTTTACCGCACCCCGTTGTGCGTATGGACTGTGTAGTCTAGGTGTAAAACGAATAAAAGTTTGCAGCATTTCCACACGTTCAACAGTCCAACAGATAGTCATCTAGATCATCTACAAATATATCATCGGGCTGGGACCTACATGATCTAGATTACCTATCTGTGGATCATCTACAGATAGATCATCTAGATCATCTAGGTCCCAGCCTGCCCTTACGAGGTGTCATGCAGGATCTGTGTAGTACAGATCCAACCAAGGAAACCTGTCCTGGTTCATGCAGATCATTTGGCTCACATCATGCAACGTGAGCTAGATCACACGGATGTACAGATCAGGAGTCTAGTGGGGTGTGCAAGCAGTATTATTCCATTTTGGATGACTTGAGAGGGATAACATAACGAACAAAAAGCACGATTTACAGCGTCGGCCACAGGAAGCCACAAGGTTTCTGCTAGATGGGCGGGTGGTGGTTTTCATGCTGAGCTTGGGATGCTGCACTACATATCATGTCATATTTCGAGGGTTAATATATTTCTGAATCTGTATGGTCTACTGTCGCCAAAGTGGACGGGTGGGGTTGGAGCCGTACGCGAGGTACATGATCTAGCTCATGTTCTCTTGGTTTGATGAATCCGCACTGCTATTACACGTCCTGCGCTCCATGTCATATCGGCCTGTGTCGGCAGATATTGAATGCGCTGCTTTAGATGATCTGTTGCTATTATTTTTAAGACATCATGATGAGTCGAGGTGTGTCATTTTCCAGCTCTTGTTTCGAGTGTCGTGCCTTCTCCCCACGGAGAGGAGCGCTGCAATTCCAGAGGGTGTTCGTATTGACGCGACTTTTTTTGTTTTTTTTTCGTACCCGCCGGCTCGCGTGCTTCACAGATTCAGCTGCTGCAGCACGAGGTAGCGCAAGCAGCGGACAAACCGAACTTTGTGAGCGCCATCTGCAGGGCGCTTGAAGGGTCGGGACTAGGTGGAGGGAAGGACAGGGCGGATCAGTCCGCAGGGAGGCACACGGGGAGGGGGGGGGGGCAGGGACAACAGGGGCCGCACAGAACCGGCGAAGAACTTCTTTCAGGTAGGGGGGGGGGGGTCGGTGGGGGGTTGGTTGGGGGTGGGTAGATGGGAAGGGGCGGGGGAGGGGCCGCAAGGTGGCTTCGGTTAGTCGTGAGAGCGTTTTTTTGTGGTCTATTGCTGACTTGAACAATGCGTTCAACTCTGATTCCAAGCAGGACCGCCGCTTTCGCGTGGATTCAAAGGTAAAATAGGGTTGATTAACTCCTTGGCGACTGCGAAAACTACTCATCCCTGAATCGGAGTGCTGTGATATTGGTTTGGCCCAACATGGGTACAGTTATACCGTTTATATATACCAGTATCTGTTATATACAGCAATGTCTTTGTCCATGAATGTTCATAGCTGCTCCCCCCCCCCTTGTCTGTCCCCGGGTTTCTCACGTGCGTAGGCTTTTGCCGTGCGCTAAAGCTTACGCCGCCGCAGCAGGTCGCGGTAGGGCTTGGACTTTCGCGCTCCTCTAACCCGGGAGTGGCCAACGAAGGGGTCAAGTTTCTTGTCGCTAGGGTACCGGGGCTTACCGGAGGGGGAGGAGGGCAGCTTAGCCTGGAGGCGCTGCACTCTCTGCTTGAGCTCGTGAAGTCGAGCGAGGACATTGCTGGGCAGGTGAGGAGTGCCAAAGGTTCTCTTTCGTCTGATCCATGCTGGGTATCAGGACGCCTCGTATAGGCCACGGACGGTACAGAGCTAACTAACAAACTCGTTTGGGGTGGTTGGTATTGTTCGCGCGGTCATTTGCCCGGTGGTTACCTCTTTTTTCTTTCAGCTTTCAAGAGCTTTTTGATGTTGCTCGTTCTTGTCCGGCGGCTACGTACTCCCAGCTGGTACGAGGAACGAACGCCCGCTGTGTTCTCTCGTCCCCTTTCACGTTGCGACACCCCCGGGGATTTGAACAAGTCAGGTCAACCACAATCCTGAAGTGGGACCTTGTATTTTCTATGTTCACTTTTTTAGTGCGACTCAAAACAAAATGCGTGTGTGGTGGTGCGACGTAGTACTGGTAGTAACGGTACGCGGTGTAGTTGAGATTGTTTTTGGGGCTCAACGAGCGACGCATGCACGCTGTATACTCGTAAGAGGTGCCTGGTGGGGACCGATAGGTGGTGGGTACGATGGGTTGTGACAATAGATGGTGCGACCGGTAGATTGTAGACTGTAGAATCCTCATGGGAAGTGGGCTACTACCAGGTATTACTATTCACCTGGTATAGCTTTGGCTTTAGTTTCGTTTCGATCGGGATGGACTTTTTTTGTTGTTGTTTCTCGACTGATTTGCGCCATGGGTGGAATGAGGAGGATATGCGGGAGGTGTTGGTTTGCCTCCGAATGGGACCAATTTTATTCTATCCCGAGGGGTTTGGTTCCAAATGGCAAGGTGCTTGTTCCGAATGGGGATGTGAGTCATTATATTCGGGATGAGGGGAGGTTTTGTCCCGTATGGGAAGAATTTTAGTCCGAGTGAGAGGTGTTTTTTTCCGAATAATGGAAGTTTCATCCGAATAGGATATTTTTTTTTCAGAGAGGGGTGGGTTGCTCCGAATGAGACGATTGGATTTCTAAACGCAGCGGTACCCCCCGGAAGATACATTGTACCATCCACCGGTATGTTGATGAGGCGGTGCCTCCGGTAGATTCCGAGAAGGCTCTTGTTTGGAATAGGTGCGCAGGAAATCGTTTTCGTTGGTTTAGATTACATGGGTGGTGTTTTCGTTGTCCCGTGGGTCGCTGTTTTCGGTTCGCCGCTAACCAACGTGGCATTTTTTCCGGTGACATGGTAGTATTTCTGATTATATCACACAGCAGTCAGTGGTCGCTTGTCTGGTGACGCGTGTATTTTTGCAACGTGGAGTTGATGTCTGATGGTGTGGCGCATCGTAAGTAATTGTTCTCTGTTGACTATAATGGGCGATTTGTGACGGTAGTTTGTACCAGGTAATTCGTATTCAACGTATTTTTTTTGTTCACGATGTGGTAATTTTTTCTGTCGATGTGGTATCATAGTCTCTGCCTGGAGAGGTGCATCTCTCGCCTTCGACGCACGGTGGCATTCATCCGTGCGGCTGCGCTTGAAGCCATTTAGGACCGCACGTCCGTCGCGGGGACGAAACACGTGGAAAGTTGGGTTTAAGTACATTTACGCTGCAATACTAAAAGGGTTTCAAGGGATCACGACAAAGGAATGGGACTGCCGCCCGGCAACTGCAACAGACACTTCTTTGGGACATACTCTTTGGAAACAGAGCTGGATGATGTTTTCAGCGGCTACGAACATATAAAGGGTTAACGCGCGAGGTTGAGAAAATTGTTGTAAGTCCACAGTTTGTCAGGCCGAGAGCAGTCTCCTGGTCTGGAGAAAACGTTTTTTTGTTGTTCACCGGTGGAGCCCCTCCCCCTCGTCCCCCGCTTTTCTCTTGTGTGCGATGAAGCCGTTTAGTGTGAAGGGTTTCTCGTTCTCACTGCGGCGTGTTATTGCGGGCATGCGTGCGTCCGACCATGCAGCCGGGGGGGGGCGCATTATTTGTGTTTTCTTTGTTTTTTTTTTTTGTGCGTGATTCTTGCCGAGTGGTGGAAGGCTCGCGCTCCTCGTGACGGATGTGAACCGTGATCTTTCCTGTCTCCAAGATGAGATCAGGCCTGAGATCAGGCCTTCTAACCCTAGCGCTTTTTGGGCACGAGGTTGTGCAGTCCCGTGCGTGCTTGAGTGTGACCGTAAGGATGAGCGTGTGCGTGAGCGTGTGCGTGTGTTCAGGTTGCTTTTCTGTTGGCGTTTTGTTTTATCTCTTGTCACGATCAGTATTAGGCGTTTTGTTTTTTGCACCAGCCTCACTCAACTACCGATACGATACACGATTATTGCCTGTGATCTCCCATTGCGTGTGTGACTTTGCTCTTGTATATTCTCGTCTATTCTCTCTCATCTTCTGTCGTCTTGGTTCTTATCGTCTCCCCTTGCCTATGCCCCCCGTCCTGTCGCTTTACTTTCCCTGATTTCCGTCTCCCCTTCCCTGTGTTTTGCTTTCGTGTCCTTCTATTTGCCTTTTCCTCTCCTTTCCCTGTGTTTGCGTCTCTGTTTCACTTGTATTCCCTTCCCTTCTGTTCCCTTCCGTCATTCTTTCTCTTCCCTTCCCATTCCGTCCCCCCCCCCCCCCCCCTCTCCTTTTCTCCCCTTCCCTCTTCCCTTCGGTTCCCATATCATCCTATCCCTCCCCCTTCTTTCCCGTCTAATCTCTCCTCTTGCCGCCTTCCATCCCATCCTCTCTTCTCTTCCTCCTCAATCCCCCACCCCCACCCCTCCTCGCCTTTTTCTCTTACGCCTCTTCTTCCCCTCGCCACGCCTCGCCCCACTCCACCCCACCAGCCGCACTTGGCTAAGTCGCTGCTGCAACAGATCAGAGAATCTCACCAGGAGTACCTGGGGGGTTTAGAAGGCGGTTTCCAGGAGGGGACCGAGGCGGGAGGCGCACGGGGAGCGGGGAGGGCGGAATCAGCGGGCAGGGGGGCTGCCGGCGGAGGGGGGGGAGGAGGGGAGGCGGGGGGCGGCACCGCAGCAGCTGCCGCAGACGCCGGAGGAGTTGTACCTTCACGGAGTTCGTTGCTGGGCGTAGACGCGCTTGCGCTGCTACCCCTGTTCTCGGACAGCACTGCCAGTGGAGGGATGAACTTTTTGAACAAGACGGGCGGAGCTATGTCGCTTGGGGTTGATGTCGCGGCCATCGCGAGCAGCATCGGGCAGGGGGGCAACCTGGCCGGGTTCCTGAGAGACCTTGGGCACACGTGCTGCTCGAGCACCGCCGCGCTGAGGCAGGCGATTAGGGTGAGAGGGGGAGGGAGGGCAGGTCGGAGTGTGGGAGGGAAGGCTGGAGGGAGAGGCATCTTGTCTCGTGAATAGTAGTGGTTTGTGTTGTCACTTATCCTCGGGTGACTGGATGTGGCATGGCTTGCGATGATTACATGCGTGAGGTGGCACGGCTTGCCGGGGTGTGGCTTTGGGTGGTACGACTCGGCCTGGCTTGGCTTGGTTTGACTCAGCTCGGCTTGGCGCAGCCTAGTCTGATACCTTGATACCGGTATATAGTTAGATTTTTCGGTATTTTCGACACCTCGATATCTCGGTACCTTGGCTTTGGCCACGTGGCACACCCACTTATTTCGACGCCCGCCCTTGTTTTATAACACGGTACATACATAATCAGTGAGCGCACAGTACTAAAGGAAGTGTCAACATTTTTTTTGTTGTGCTTAGATAAATGCTTTCAGCTCGTCCTTCGTTTCGCCTGTCCCTGTACCGCTTTTTATGCATGTTTTTTCTCGGTTTTTCTGTTTGCAATCGTGTTTGTACGAGTACAACGTATTATAATCTGATGCACACCCACTGTCCGTTGAATTTGTGAATTTATGAAATAATGAATTTATTGAGTAATGGTCGCTGTGCGCGATTTTACTGAGCTCGTATTGTGTACTATTATATTATACTGTAGTATTTCATGTTTTTTCTTTCTTGCTGAATTGTTGTGTTCTTCTCCACAGCAGCTATTAATAGATGTGCTGGAGCCTGTCTTGTGACCACAGGCTAGATTATGACGATGAGCAAAACCTACACAATTTACGGGAAAACACTTTCTTTCGAGGGCAAACAAGTCGGAATGAACCCTTTTCAAGACTGCAGTTCGGTTTTGGAGATAACCTGCTTCGACGGGACTGCAATCCTGAACAGGTTGAGGGTGGGAAAATTTTGCACACCGGACAGATGAGATATATATGCATCAGATCCCCGCTTATGGATCTAGATCTTGGAGGGAAAATAGGTTTACTGACCTGTACTGTTCTAGTCCATGTTGCGCATGAGCCATGGTACATAGCATATTTTTTTTGGGTTGGATCCGTACTACACAGATGCTGCACAGCATGTGATGACGGCATCTGATGACGGCAGGTTGGGACCCATGGGATCTACTTCTAATACTGTAAACCGTGGTATGTCTCATGTGCGGATACTTTTGCGGTGGTTGAAGGGCTTTTTATGTGAGAACAACAACTTCATGTATTGTTTGCACGCGTCGAACAGATCAGATCTCCTAACCCACGGTCTAGACGTTTCGGAGCAGATAGTAGACCGTTTATTTATATCAGTGTCTGGCGGGTGGTGTCTCTAGTACTACGTTCTTGCACACATGTTCTCCGTCCGGGATTTTTCAGGGCATGTACGGTTCTTGTTGCACAGTATCTCATGATGACAACTCGTTTAGGATCTGGACGATATACTGTCGTTCGTGATATTTGCTGTTTGTATTTGCTGAGGCCCTGGATGATCTAGATTGTGATCTGTACTTTTTACTGTGTTTCGACCCTGCCCATGCAGGAGAGTGGGCTAGTGGTCGACGAACGCCAGGTGGCGCAGGTGATGACGATGCTAGCGAACAACTACAACAGTGCCAAGGGGCAGGGAGACGATGGGGACCTATCGTCGGCGCTTACGAGCAGCCTCTTCTCGTCGGGAGAGGGGCAGGTGAGACAGAGAGGACAGAGAGAACGGAAAAATTGAGTTATTTTTATTGATTTGACTGCCTGAGTTGATTGATCTTTTGGGGAGTTTGGATGCTGCGAGTGGTTCTGCTAACTGACGTGGTTAATAGCTGGCTGATATGATTGACTTGATTGGCTGTTTTTTTTGTTTCACTGATTTGACTCGCTGATTTTTGATTGACTTATTTGTTTGACTCACTTGTGAGACGGTGCGACCTACCGACCCACCGACGAAATGAGGGTAGCTCACCACGTTTTCAAGAAAATGGTTGACACTGTGTACGAGACGAATAGAGCCAACCCTAACCCTAAACCAATCACAGCAGCCTCAACCCTGACCCCCCGAGCCAATCAGACCAACCCTCGAGTAAGTGGTAAGCTCTACTGGACGAAACTTGCGACACTACCAAACGACCCGACATTATTGCTTGTGCTGTGTGCAGTGCGAAATCGACTCTACACGCAAGCCCTCCCTCGCCCCCCTTCCTGCACCGTTAGATTCATCGGCCTATCAGGTATTGTACTACTAGTATTATTTTCTAGCTTCCCCGGTATGCATTCTCCAGGCTGTTCACCCTTTTTTCTTGTTCTCGTTCCTGTTCTTATACTTGCTCTCGTGCGTTCGCGTTTGACACGTTTTGTGTTTATTTTGCCTTGTGTGTTTTTTTTTCAACCAACGCCCTCGCTAAAGATGGCCGGCGATGGCGGGAGGGATGGGGGCGGGCCGGGGCAGGGGCCGGGGCAAGGGCTGTGGAAGCTCGAGGTGGCGAGGCAGGTGCTCGTGGAGGACTACGGGCCGCGCCTGGACTGGGTAGCTGTCGCCAAGGCGCTCGACCACGAGAGGTTTCACATCCCAGACCAGGTTAGTCGGTCACGGGCGTTGGTCACGCGCGTGGGACACGGGCCCGTCTAGCGGAGCGGCGATGGGATGGTATCATATTGTTGTTTACAGTCCCTGGGCTACGTTGTATGTACCGGTAAACAATGGCTCGCTCTTCGGACAGATCATCTTCAGATCATACAGATCATTCCTACTTGATGATCTAGACCCTTCAGGGCAGATACATCGATCTGTTCCTGATTTGTATCATGTAGTTAATGTTGCCGGGTGGAAGGCGAGTAATCTGCACGATCTATTGAGACGTTGCCTGGATCTGTGCTACACAGATCCTGCACATCTCAAATCGGCAGGTCGGGATCTAGATGATCTATCGGAGGTGTGAGTTGGTCAACCCCGGGAGTGTTGAAAAAGGGATCGTTTGGGTGGGTAGACTTGGTCGGTTATCATTTCCCAGTAGTAGCCCAGCGGGCTGGACGTACACCTTCGTAGTGAGCGGAGCGGAACTGAAGGCGGATCTGTTGAGCTGTGTGTGGACGCTGTATTTAGTACCTGGTACGCACTGTCACGAGTTGATTGTATTTACGTGTGGCGGCATCGGCTTACCATGGTACCTTGTGTATTGGTACAGGAATCGGCGAATCGTACTGGTACCTGGTACCAAACACGAGGTGTAGTGCACATAGTCTATGCAATGACAACAGATTTGACCGCCCACCAGGGGCCCCGCTGGAGCCCTCCCATTTTATCCCCTACACACCCTGCCCATGTACGCCACACCTACTGTACGAGAACGTCTTGCGAATACTTTCAGCCTCCCTCCTAGGCGCTCACCGAGGGGCCAGCGCGCCGGCCGCTAGTCGCGCCGGGCGGCTCCCCCCCCCCCCCCCCCTCCTTCATCCCGCACGCGGACGCACGCCACCCTTGCTATGAAAGCCTTGCGGATGCTTGCCTCTCCTCCAACCCCCCCCCCCCCCCCCCCTTTCCCTCCCCTCTTTCCCCTCCGCCTTTCGCACACGCCTCCCCAACTACAGAACGCCTTGCGGATGCTGCTGGCGCTGTACCGCGCTCCGGCGGGACGGGACATCCCGTTCGAGGCGCTGTACATGCCGTGGCAGAACAGGCGTGGGCACCTTAGCCTCCTCAGGGCGGCCATTCTGGCGCCGCCGCAGCTGTTCACGTTCGCGTCTTCTCCCTCCAAGCAGGCGCCTCTGGAGGGTGTGGACCCTGTTGCGGCCACCCCCAACGGGGCGTGGCTGAGCCTGGACCTTGTAGCGTCTCTGCTGTCTTTGGCGAGCGACACGGACTTGTACGCGCAGGTGTGATGGGGTGGGGTGGTGGGAAAGGAGGGGGTGGAGTGGGGTGGATTGGATGGTTGGAAGGGGTTGGAGGGGGTTGGTTCGTGCGGCAGAGCTGTGATAGCATTGCTGAGGCAATGGAAACGAAGGCTCCCATGTATTTTCGGTACGTGTTACCGGGGGACCATAGTAGATAGGACCAGATGAAGTTAGTTAAAATAGTGAAATATATAGGTTTTTGTGCGTATTGTAGGTCCTATTTACCATGGTCCCCCGTAATAGTAGTGCGAATAAATGGTCCGCGGTAAAGGCGTCATTTCGAACGTGTAGAATGTGTGTGGTATTAAGTGTGCGTGTGCGTGTGTTTTTTTTGTGGGGGTTCTTCTATTTTGGGTTCTGCTGTGCCTGTATGTTGTCTTACTTTCTGTTTTTCGTCGAATGCCCACTCTTGCGCGAAAAAATAATCACGAACGCTCCATGCACTCAAAACCCATGTACCTGGTATATCCCTTTTTTTCCGCACCGTATTTTGGTTCTGATTACTGTGGTTCCGGGTATTATAAATAGTTGTGAGGAATGTCATTATTGAATAAGAAGAACGGTTCAATCTGCAGACAATATCAACAACAACAACCTCATGCGCCTCCCCCACCCCCCTAATTCGACAGGTCCGTGACGTGTTCAGCAAGCCGGCGTACCAGTGCCCAGAGCTTCTGCTTCTTGCGCTGGCGGCAGTGACCAACGAGGCAGGCGGTAGCTTGCGCGTGGAGATGCTGTCGCGGCTGCTGCCGCTGTACTTTAGGCCAAATCGCAACAAGCACGCGGCGGCGCTGATCCGGAGGCTGTGGAAGGTCAACGCGAGACTCGTAGTCCAGAGCGGGGTCAAGGCTTTCAACGTCGACAGCACCCTGCCAAGCGTGGTGTACGTGAGTGGTGGTAGTTGTAGTGGTAGGGGGTGTGTGGGGATGATTGGCAGGAGGTCAGGGTGATGATGGTGGTGGTGGTGGAGGTGTTGGTGGGGGTTTTCTGTTGGTATGCGTGCATTGGTTTGGGTTTCGATCTTTTGTTTGTTGCGTTTTTTTTTTCAATCGCTCGTATGTGTGTGCCGGTAATGATACACGCGTGTGAGGATTTAGATACGTATTCTGCCTGGCTGGTACATACGTATTTTTGATGTGATGACTATACGTTTTTTGTCCCACCCTCGAAAACCGCAGGTTTGTTTCACCTCGAAAACATTACCTGGTACGTCACTAGCATCAGACAGCCCCCCCCCCTCTCCAACATCCCGCCCTCTTACGACCATCCCGACCTCAACCCCCACCCGGATTTTGACATACGCAGGTCCTGCGTATCATGCGCCTTGTGCCGGAGTGCGCGTCGGAGCTCCTCGGGGCTGACGACTGTGCTTTCGCGGTGGCGGTGGCTAGCGTAGCTTTTGGAGCGGAAATTTCGCCCATGGCTAACCCTCGGCCGCAGCCACCGCCTCACAACCCACTCCCGCCGCTGGACCTGGATAAGTGGTGCGGGGAGAGGCTGGTCAGGAAAGACCGGGAGATGTTCGCGGCGAAGGTTCTCTCCTTTGTTCAGGTGGGGGCGGCTACTCGTAGGAGAGCACCAGCTTTCAGAAATGGGGAGTTAAGATGGTGGGGATTAAGGAATCAGGACTCAAGTTGCGAGTTGAGAAGTTGTCAGGTGGTTTTTGTCGCTCGAGTTTTGAGCGCGAAGCGTGAAAAAGGCTGACGAACAGGAGAGACTGGGAGACGTTCCCACCGAAGGTTCTCTCCCTTGTTAAGGCAGACAACGGCAACGAAATTTATCGGTAGTTCACGCGACACTTTTGAACAAATGGGAGGTTGAAAGTATTGGGGGTTATTAAATCGGGAGTTTAAGGTGTAGGAAGTTGAGACGTTGAAATTCGTGTTTTTTCGCTTGAGTTGTGCGCGAATATGAAAAGGCTGACGAACGGGAGGGACTGGAAGATGTTGACCTCGAAGGTTATCTCCTTTGTTCCAGGGGGGGGCGGCTATACCAATGTGTATTTGGCAGCAACTTGAGAACGTGGGAGTTGCGAAGTTGAAAGTTCACAAGTCGATACGTTGGGTGCCGTTCTATTGGGGTTATGCTACGTAACCCCTTCAAGGAGCACGGTAAGATGTATGTCGCATTGCAAGTAGTTCCAAGTAGTTGAACCCTATAAATGTTAACCGCGGGTGTAATTGTAGTTTTTAAAGTCTTGGACGAATCCCCCCCCCCCTCCTCTCCTCACATCTTCGTCGTGCCATCCCCCCATCGCTGCGTTGTACATAAGGATGCGAGGGTCTTGGGCCATACGACTCCATCCATACATGACATGAGTACCCCCCCCCCCCCCCCCCCCCCCCCCCCCTCCAATCCCTCAATCCCCCCCCCTCCCTCCTTCCCTCCCATGCAATCCCCGCCTCTGCTCGCTTCACCCCCCCTTTGCTCTCTATTTGGACCTGTAGACGCACTTTCCGTCGGCCAGGCTGCGGCAGCTGTCGCAAAAACCGGGCGAGACTCCTGGAGAAGGTATGCTGCCGACGTGCGCCATGTCTTTGGAAGCTAGCGCACTTTTGTTGAAAGGCCCTAGGGGCTACCGGGCTGGTGTCCCCGGCTGCTGAAGCCCTGGCGAAGAAGAACCCGGCGATTCAGGCCTCGGCCAAGCAGCTCGCGGAGGCGGGGAAGAAGATGCACCCTACTCTCAACCAGGTGTGTGAGGTCATTTCTTTCTTGTGTATGTTTTTTTTTTTTTTGTGTTGTTTTTTGTTTTTCGTGTGTGTGTTTTTTACGGTGTGATTTCTCGTGTTTTTTTTTCTGTTTTGTGTTTTTGCTTTGTTTTGTGTTTTCTGTGTTGTTTGTTTTTGTTCTTGGCATATTGTGACCTACCTAGTATTCTGTTGTGAGTTTTGACATGGTACTTTTGCTACTGCACGCACTGGGTGTGCCATTGATACCGCTGTTAATGTTGAAACTACGTATACCGTATTGACCCCCTTCCCCCCCCTCGCGCTACGCACGTACGGCGTCCTTTGTGCCCGCTTGCCGCAGCTGCTTAACCCTCCTGAGGAAATCGAGTCCATGGCGGACAGCTACTTCCAGCGCATCTACACCGCGGAGCAGTCCATCGACGAGGTAAGCCACTTCTCATATTTTACACAATGTTTGGTTTCTGATTAGCCTTTTAGTTTCCCCCTTTGTACATAGTAAACTGACTTCTGGGCCGCGCTACGATGTTGAGGTTGAGGTTTACGGCAACAACGTAGGTGGCCTTGCAACGTTAGAGCAGTAGCGGTTTTTGTTTCACTGCAAAATGATGCGACCCTCTCCTATTTCGAAGCAGTGTATCGGTAGGCTGCTGTGCAGGTATGTGCGAACGTATTCAGATTTTTGTCGGCGCGCTTGTTTGGTTTTACTCTGCACCACGGCGTATTTTGTTTCGTTTATTGTATCGGGTACTTGTTTCATTTTATGTTCGGTGGGCTTGGTGGGATCTCTCGCGCCCCTCCCTCGCGCGACCAAAGGTGATCGCGATGCTGGAACGTTTCAAGTCTTCCGCGGACACTCGGGAGCAGGAGATCTTCGCCTGCATGGTTCACAACCTATTCGACGAGTACCGCTTCTTCCATAACTACCCGGAGAAGGAGCTACGAATCACGGGCATCCTGTTCGGCTCCCTGATCCAGCATCAGCTGGTGAGCTCGATCACTCTTGGCATCGCGCTGCGCTACGTGCTCGAGGCGCTCCGCCGCCCTCCGGGCCCCGACACCGCAGGAAAAATGTTCCGCTTCGGGATGTTCGCCCTCGAGCAGTTCAAGGGGCGCCTTGGGGAGTGGCCCCAGTACTGCAGCCACATCGTGCAGATCCCTCACCTGGTCGGGAACCACCCTGCACTCGTGGAGGACATCGAGAGGTCCATGCAGCGGCAGGGGGCTGGCGGTGGTGGTGGTGGTGGTGGTGGCGGTGGCGGCGGCGGCGGCGGTGGTGGCGGCGGCGGCGGCGGCGGCGGTGGTGGTGGTGGCATTGTTGGTGGGGCGGAGGGACCGCCTTTGGTTCTGCCGGCCACGGCAGTCGGGGGTCCGATTGCCCCTCCGCAGACGGAGGAGCAGTCCCAGCTGCTGGGAGGTAAGGCTGCGGTGGCAGGGGCGGCTTCGGCAGTAGCCGCGGCAGGGGTGGGGGAAGGGGCTGTTCTCGCGGGAGGGGCGGGCGCGGTGGGGGCAGCCTCGGCGCCAGGAGGTCAGCAGCAGCTTCTGCAGCAGCAAAGGCTGGCTGCTGCGCAAGATGCACCGGACCGCGTACCCGCGGTCACCCGCAGCCCCAGGGTGGAGCAAGGTCTGCCCGGGCCGGGCGAGCACCTTCTTCTTGGCCAGGGCGGTCACGCGATGGGCCTTGCGGGAGGCGGGCCGATGGGCTTGGGCCAGCAGCAGCAGCAGGGTCTCGGTCAGATGGGCGGTGGCGGGCAGGCGATGCGTCAGCTGGACTCCTCTACCTCCGGAATGCAGCAGCAGCAGCAGCAGCAGCAGCAGCAGCAGCAGCAACAGCAGCAGCAGCAACAGCAGCAGCAACAACAGATGGCCCAACGACAGCTGCGTCACGCCGCTTCGCCTCAGCGCCCGGGCGCTGCTACAGCGGCATCAGCAGCAACGGCGGCATCGACGGCGGCAACATCCGGAACGGTAGGTGGAGACGGAGTTTCCTCTTTCCGAGGAGGCGGTGGCGGTGGTGGGGCCGCGGGTGCCTCCCCAGGTAGCCAGCTTCTCGCCGCGGCGGCGGCAGCAGCAACAGCTGGCGGCAAAGAGGGAAAGCCAGGTCCGGGAGCGGTGGCGGGGGGGTTGGGGCTCGGAGGGGGTCTTGCTTTTGGTGGCCTCGACCAGCCGGCTGTACCATCGCGGGCGATCGGGGGGGGGGTAGCGGCGGGGGCACCGGGGCATGACACGTGGGGGACGTCGGCGTCCGGAACGGGGTTGCCGCAGGGTGGGGGTGGGGCGCAGGTGCCGCCTGCTGCCGCTGCTGCTGCCGCCGCGAACGGTGCTGCGGGGAGGGGCGCGGAGAGGAGGGGCCCGCCGACGGGGGCCTTGCCGGTGGGAAGGGGATACGGGACGGGGTGCTGTTTTGGCGTTTTCTTAAGCCCGGAGGGGGGGAGGAGGGTGGGGGATGATTGTGGGGGTGGTCGTAGTGGTGGTGTTTTTTTATGTTGGGGTTGGTGCTGTTGTTGTTGCTGGTATTGGTGACGATGTTGCTGTTATTACTAATGGTGTTGCTGGAGGTGTTGTTGCTTTGATAACTTAGCACAAGGTATTGGTTTTGCGCTTTTTCCTTTTCTTTTTTCTCTCTATTGCATATGTATCTATCGCCGTCTTCCTGTCTCTCGCCTCACCCTTACACACCTTTTACTGTTTTTTCTCCTGCCGCCTCTCAGCCGAAGCAGCCCGAGGGCTTGGGAACGCCTAACATGGAGACGCTGATGGCGAAGGTGGAGGAACCCACGACTCTGGTGAACCCCCCTGAGGCTGTGATGGACCGCATCCACTTCGTCATTAACAACGTCACCGCTTCGAACCTCTCTTCCAAGGTAGAGACGACGCGGACATGTTGATGTTTGTGTTGTTTTTTTTTGCGTTTGATATTGAAGCGTGTTTTTTTTTGTTAACGGATGTTGTTAAATATATTTTTTTTGGGGGGGGGGAGCGACTGTTGTTTTTTTTTTTCACAGGTATGATATTGTGTCATGTTCGTGTTCGGATGATATGTCTTGAAACAGTTGACTTCCGACAATTCTTTTTAAGGAATTTCACATACCTGGTATATTTTTGTACCTTGTGTAGGACGATTGGTTTCTATTGGAATGAATGTCATGCGTCACGATTTGTTTTTCAACGATTGCTCACGAACGATGGTGCTGGGGCTATTGGATTGGACGATTTATTTTTTGTAGTGTCGGATATCGTATCGGAGGTTTCGATATATCGTATCGGAGTGATATCATTTCCAAGATAAAGTAACTACTACTCGTATTGGTTTTGAGCGGTTTATGTGAAGGGTTGTCTTTCGAACATTGTAGTTCAACGATTAGTTGTACAGAATTAATTCGAGGATGGTATTCCACCTTTTCTTTGTCGGTTGTTTCTCAACGGTTGTTTTTCACCGATTGCTCTTTTATTACGGTTGTCTTTTACCGATTATTCTTTTTTACGGTTACTTCCTGAACGGTTGCTCTCAACGACTGTACTTTTGAGCGATTGTTCCAGCGATTGTTTTCAAGGATTTTTTTTTCGCGTTCCTTTCCAACGTTTGGTTTTTGAAATCAATATACCACAAGCATACTTTTCGTAAGTTTACACCCATGACCCGTCCTGCCCACGAAGGATCCAATCGTAGTTGTTCGTGATGGTGATACTGTGACATTGATGCGCACTGACTAAAATGACCACGATTACCAAAATTACCACAATCATCACTATTTTACCTAACCAATCGATCATAATGACCGTAAATGACGATGACGACGTGGATGTTAACGACCCAGGTGACGGAGATCAAGTCCCACGTCCAAAACCACCCTGAGCACCACGCCTGGCTGGCCAACTACCTTGTGGTAAAGCGCATCTGCACGCAGCCCAACTTCCACGACCTCTACCTGGAGCTTGTGAAGCAGCTTGAGGTGACCCCAACTTTGTGTATTTTTCGGGCGGTTGTTCGTCTTACACCGGTAGGAGGATTGCTGGTGGGTGGAGGGGAATCGGAGGGGAGGGGAGGGGGGGAGGGAAGGGGAAGGGGGGGGGGGGGGGGGGGGGGGGGGGGGGGGGGGGGGGGCGTACTCATTTGTTGCTTGTTTTAGTCATTTGACCATTGACCACGCATCCCTTTCGAGACGGAGCAGCGTTCCTACTCCTAATAGAGGCCCCTCCAACAATTGGGCGCTCATTACGTTGTTTCCATATATTACGTGGAAACTTTTTGCTAATCTTATCCCCTTCCACGCATCCCTTTCGAGGGGGGGGGGGGGGGGGGGGGGGGGGGGGGGGGGGGGGGGGGGGGGGGGGGGGGGGGGGGGGGGGGGGGGGGGGGGGGGGGGGGGGGGGGGGGGGGGGGGGGGGTAGCTGTTGTGAATCCGGTGCCTGCAAAAGTGTGGTTGCGCCCTTGTTCTGTGTTTGGGGGGAGAGTTTACTCGATAGGAGAGATGTACTCGATCTCATGCATGGCCGTAGTCGTATGACCATAGACCCTCGCATCCCTACATTGCCGGGACGGAACATATCGGGTTTTCACCCACCAAGCAGATATCGTTTGCACCGGGCGCGAAGCGCCCGTGAGTTGTCCGGCGATTTCACATGAAGGGTGAGCTGCGTCCTACTATGAACCGCTTGTAAGGCGGACTTGCGTATGGATGACAGCTTCAATGAGGTATTTTAATTCCCGGTGTGGCCACTGCCAGAGACAGCAATGGGGGTACTATGTAACTGTCTGTGGGGTGCCTTACCATAAACACTACGTGACACGATCATTCTCCTTTTTGCGGAGTAAAGGTTCTTCACCTCGCACGAATGGTCTAATTCGACCTCCAGCTGCGACCGACCGCCAAAAAAAAAACAACGCAAAAGGTAACCTGGTTTTCAAGCTCAAGCAGTGAGCGGCAAGTTTTACAGTGTCGTTGCCAACCGACGCCGAGCCATGTTCCGGGGGGGGGGGGGGGGGAGGGGGCGGATACTGGATCGTCTTTCTTTTTTACTATCCTCTTGGAAATTATCGTTTTTCTCTTGATGTTTTTTTGTGCTCCCGTCCTTCGGAGGGTTTTGGGTTATAGGGTCGTACATGATGAAACCCCGTGCATTTTTGGTTGTTGCGCAACCATCGAGCTCTCAAGTGCGGAACTCGTTACGCTGTTCTCCCTATTGTACTATTACGGGGGTCCATAGTAAATAGGACCTATGGTACACATAAAACCCTATATATTTACCTATTTTTACTAACAATATTTGGTCCTGTTAACTATGCGCCCCCGTAATGTATTCCATTGTTTTGTGCCCTGCTTTGGTCTACCGACAGTGTGCCTTGGCCTCCTTCTCTTTGCCCCCTGTTCCAACAGACTCCTTTCTCCTTTTGGTGTTTTTGTCTCTTACGTCTGATTTTCTTGCGCGGGTTTTGTCCGTAGTTACCGAGTCGTATAAAGCGCTTAAGAGGCTTTAGCTTCTTCTGATGGATATCGAACTACTGCTGTAGAATCGTGTATCGATATTGACACGCATAAAAATGAAGAATCAAAACCACACTCTACGATTTCGATCGTCGACAAATATACGTCTAATACTTTGATTCAGTATCAGCATGAAAAATACAGGGATGCGCTGGGATCGGGGACAAAAAACGTGTTGCATACAGAATAATATCCTGGCGCGATATATCGAGACTCTTATTTTTCGGTTTATCGGAACTTCCGGTACGATATCCAACACTATTAATAATTGACTCCACCAAATTAAGGTGTTTACCGGTAGTCGCGGTGGTGCATGAAACAACACTCCCGCGACAACCGCGATATAATCTGTATATCGCGACTGATTCCGGGCTGGCTGACACCCCAACACAGGGTACCCTGACTGATCTCCTTTTTTTGTACGTTTGGTTTTTCGTGTTGGGTTGTTTTTTTAACCGCCCTCTTCCCTCTCTTTTCCCCTCTCGTTTCTGCCCCCCCCCCCCTCCCCTCCCCCCCCCCTCTCGTGCATGGCCTCTGTGGCACTCCCTTTTTATGTCGACCATTGCTGGCGCGTGTGTGGGCACGGCTCGATTGAACGGCACGGGAAAACGGTACCTTGCAGACGCCACCTCTCATGGACGCCATCCTCCGCAGCGTGTTCTACAACGTGGGGAAGCTCCTCCGTTCCCAGAAGATCATCACCTCGACCTCGGAGCGGTCCCTGCTGAAGAACTTGGGCTCTTGGCTGGGCAAGATCACTCTGGGGAGGGACAAGCCGGTTCTACAGAGGGAGCTCGACATGAAGGAGCTCTTGTTCCAGGTTTGTAATACAGCTCATCTTCAGATCGTTCCCACTCGATGATCTCGTTTTTTGGTAGCAGATATGTCCGTGATCTGCATCGTCGACGTAGCTTATGTTGCCTAGTCGGGGCCGTGTAGTCTGTGCGGTCTACGTACGCAGCACATGTTTTCCTTGAGTTGGATCTGTAGTACACAGATTATGCACGGCAGTTTCTTACGTAGCGGCAGGTTGGGATGTACAGTAGGTTGATCTACTGTACATGATAAGAGTGTCTAGACCTTCTGCCCGACGCATGAGGTATTCAGCTGTCAAATTATCTTGATCCTGGTCGACACTCGACTCTTGCCGGCGGAGCGATCGGTCGCGCGTTTTGTTCCATGGTTTTGCCTTGTGAAGGATGACAGGCCGTTAGTTTGCTAAGCGAATAAAATGATGACGAGTGCCTAGTTATCTGTTCTTTTTTTACCTTGCAACCTGTTGTTTGGCGAATTGGCGTATATAGAAGAGATGCATTTGTTTGTGTACCCCAAGCTTGACCCCAGGCCTCGTGAAAGAAGTCGCAGTTTCCTTTGTTAGTCCTTTCCAAATGCACGGAAACGCCTCCATCCGGTTACACGATTAGCGCATGTTTGCTATGTGCTTCCTACAGACATTATCATCCGTGGACTGATGGTGGGAGCGTGCAGCAGCACGAGTACGAGTAGGCCATGCCGCGCGAGGGCAGTAGCAGTCGTACATTTCCTTGTGTTGTAGACTTTTGACGGGCGGTTTGATGGTCGTTTCCTCCAAGCCTAAATGCCCCTCGCGTTGCTTCGTGTGTAGCCGATGCTGTGGTCTTCCTTGTCACGTATCACTCTAGGCCAGAATATAAGGACCGATTGGTTCATGTTATTGTATAAACGATTATTATATTTTCGACCGGAGTAGTACCTTCCAGCACTCTGGACGGAAAGCGAAGAGACGTTCCAGCATGAATGTGGAAACTAAAAAGAGGCGTTTTTTTTTTTTCGTGCTCGCGACTGGGGTGCCGCTCTTGTCCTGCCCCTGTGTGTTTTTATTTTATTTTTTATAGATCAGATAAGAGAGTTTCGTGTATATACAGTCGCATCCCTTCCTAGTTCCACCCTAGTGACGGAACGCAGCTTTTTTTCTCTTTTTTTTTTTGTCATCCTCCGGCGGATTGGTAAAATTAAGGCTTAGGCCGTTTCCTATGCGGTTCGATTTTCGAGCTTCAGATTTCGACCCGATCGCAGTTTCAGGTGTGAGCTTGGCAAATCGAAACAGTCTTTTGCTATGCGGAAATATCAGATTTATTGTGTGTGTAGAGATTCGAGCAAACGCCGAGACCAACTGCTGTTAATTGCGGTTTGCCGCCGCGAAGAGACGCCCTGGGTGCGCTGCCCTGCGCGAAGGACCCAAGCGTCCGAGCCAAGGGTGACTGCCTCTGGTCTGGCGGCGAAGAGACGTGGCGAGTACGCTGGAGCCAACCGGTCTTGGTATTTTGTGTTCTCTTTTGTGACTGACTGCTGCTGGTGCTGCTGTACAGCAGTGTAGTCTACGAGTACGTATCCACGGAGAGGCGCGTGCCGAGTGCGCTTCTCTTGGTGTCCAGGCCTGAGCCCGCGCCAGTCGACTGTAGTCTGGCCACGCAGGGACGCGCCGCCCGCGCGTCGGGTGCGAAGCAACGTCACTATACAGCTATGTGGCCACCCAACTCATCGATCGTTCTGCTACTGTTTGCTGTCGTGGATAACATCTTGTATTTAGGGAGCATGCCTTTTTTTCGATTTGAAAATATGATGACTCAAGTGGTCACATTTTGGCCCAAAATGCGACGGCTTGGGTCATCGGATTCTCGAATCGAAAAAAAAATCCGGTCGGATTTTGCATATTTGGACTGTATAAGCAGGGTCATTCATTTTTAAGATCGAAAAATACAAATCTGGAGCTCGAAATCGAACCGCATAGGAAACGGCCTTGAGCTCACAACACGTGCAGGTTCAGATTTGGTGCCGTGTCTCAAGGCGTCTTTTGTTTTTGTTTTGCACTCAAAAAGGTGGGTCCGTTCACACTTGTCGTGGGGTTTTCTGGTTCCGTTAAGTCTGTCTCCGAATCTTGAGTGCGCTTGCAGTGTATATACAAAGGTACCTGGTATACAGTACCTGGTGGTTATAAAGGAGGTTGTATTGATAATGAAGCCGTGTTTAA
Organism: Macrocystis pyrifera; assembly: GCA_031763025.1. Lineage (NCBI taxonomy): Eukaryota > Phaeophyceae > Laminariales > Laminariaceae > Macrocystis > Macrocystis pyrifera. Next base: position 3,126,163 of record JASSKH010000005.1, on the reverse strand, counting down.
GCGTTGTACCTGGCGACATCTATCGACTCCTTCCCGCCCTTGCCTTTTCTTCTGTCGTTTTCCTCGTCCCTCCCTCCGACCCCTCCGACGCCTTTGCGTCGTGTTGGTGACGGGATGAACAGGGGTACGAGACTGGTCGACTTATCGCGGTCACGCCGTTCGTCGCCAAGATTTTGGAGGGAGCACCCTCCGGCAACAGCCGCGTGTTCAAGCCGCCGAACCCGTGGATCATGGGGCTCTTCTCCGCCCTTCACGAGGTCGGTAAAATTAGTTTTGTTTTTTGTGACCGAAAGGTCGATTGGCGTTGCGATGCCTCACTGCGTACATACGTATGCTCGTTTGCCAGGTGTTTTAGTTGATGGCAGGCGCTCTTTCTGCCCCCCTTCCCCCTTTTTATTTTCGACAGGGATGCGTGGTCAATGGTCAAATGACTAAGGCAAGCAACAAATGAGTACCCCCCCCCCCCCCCCCCCCCCCCCCCCCCCCCTCCCTCCCTCTTCTTCGCGCCTCACCACCCTGTCCCCTTGCGCTGCTACGCCCCCCCATCCCCCCGCCGAATGGTCCACCCTTTCCTTCCGTTCCTGTTTTTGCCTCTATCTGGCAGATGTACGAGCTGCAAGACCTGAAGATGAACATCAAGTTCGAGATCGAGATGCTCTGCCAGAAGTTCAACGTCACCATCGCTGACGTCCCGATGTACGGTCGGCTCCGCACGCGCATGACGCCCCAGAAAGAAAAGAACCCCGACTTCAACCTCACGGCTAGCAGGGCCGCGGCGGCGCGCGAAGCAGAGCGGGCTCGGGAGGATGCGGCAGCCACGGCAGCCGCGGCAGCGACCGCGGCGACCGCGGCGACCGCGGCGGGTGGTGGTGGCGGTGGCGGTGGGGCTCAGGGAGGCGGAGCGGGTAATCAGGGTGGAGCGGCGGAGGGGGACGGGGCGAGGGAGGGGGGGAGGGGCGCGGGCGGCGCGGAGCAGGGGAGAGGAGGGGCGGGGGACAGGGGACAGAGTGGTCAGAAGCAGGACCAGCAGACGGTTATCCCGAACTTGGCTTCGTACGTGACGATTAATCCTAACCTGGAGGCGTTCACGACACAACCTCACCTGAAGGAAGTGCTGAAGAGGGTGGTGCCGGTGGCGGTGGACAGGGCTATCCGGGAGATTATTCAGCCCGTGGTGGAGCGGAGCGTGACGATCGCGTGCATTACGTCGAAGGAGCTCGTGCAGAAAGACTTCGCGATGGAGTCCGACGAGAACAAGATGCGAAAGGCGAGAGAGAATGGGCGTTTTTTTGTTTTATTTTTGTACTACTCTTGAGTATATCTGTAGAATTTTTGTTTCTTCAGTTTGGGATAGATTAGATTTTACAGTTTCAGTAAAAACATACATGAGAAAAACTAATTTCGCAAATTCCGTGTAGCAACTCTTCCATTCTACCGGCGTGTGGTAGTGTACCAATACGTATGATAGTAGCTCTGAATCTCCAAATCCGTAGTTTTTGCTCTCTCCGACTGCGCTTGTTGAGTCATTTTGTCGTGTTTTTTTTTTTTTCGAACGTAACCGGCCCCGCACATCCCGCCCCGTTTTTCATCACGGATTTGATATAAATATATACCTGGTACCACTGTCTCCAAATATAAGTGTCGTTATTAATAGTATGTTAATATTCAATCTGACCGGTTCTTATGTTTGAGAGCGTATTGGTGTGTACGAAAGTACGGCACTTGTTAGTTCGTATATACCAGCTCTATACCTGATACGTGTTAGCTCCTTGTCTTTTTGCTCGTATCGGCCAAATCTCAGCACCGACAAACACCTGTGTGTCGCTATTTGCCTGCCCCCCCCCCCCCCCCCCCCCCCTCCGCGTACTCCGTCTTGAAAGGGATGTGTGGGCAGTGGTCAAATGCCTAAGACAATCAAATGAGTACCCCCCCCCCCCACCCCCTCCCCCCCCTCCCTGTCCATCTCCCTCTCCTCTAGGCCGCCCACCTGATGGTGAGCAATCTGGCGGGCTCGCTCGCGCTTGTGACCTGCAAGGAGCCTCTCCGCGTGAGCATCGGCAACCACATGAGGTCCCTCCTGTCTACGGCCGCTCCTAACGCAGACCATGCGACGATGGAGATGCTGGTGCAGCTATGCTCCTCGGAGAACTTGGAGCTCGGTTGCATGCTCATCGAGAAGGCTGCCACGGAGAAGGCCATGCGGGACATTGATGAGGCTGTCGCGGCGTCGCTCCAGGTGGGTGGCCGGTTGGTTGGTTGCTTATTACGGGGGTCCATAGTTAATAGGACCTACGGTACACATAAAAAAACCTATATATTTCCCTATTTTTACTAACAATATTTGGTCCTATTTACTATGGCCCCCCGTAGTAGTTGGTTCGTTGGTGGTTTGGCTGGTTAGCTGCTTGGTTCGTTCATTGGTGAATTTTTTTTTTCCGTTTGTTTTTTGGTTGGTTACGTTGGTTTCGGAGTTGGTTGGTGGGTGGGTGGATGTGTTTTGACGACTGGAGGCGGTCGGCTTGGGAGCGGTGGCGAAGGGAGAAGGGAAGGTTGGTCAGGGGGGGTGGAGCACGCCAAAACGTCGAAGATTTCCCGGATCGACAATAAAACCACTGCTGCCGTATGGTCATTTGTTTTGCGCTGCTATGGGCTGTGGACAAAGCCAAGGTAACCCTCGCTCTCCGCCTCCCCCTCCCTTCCTCTCCTCTCCTCTGCTGCCCCCTATCCTTCATGCCTCGCGTATTCCCCTCTAAACGCGGCAACGCCGACCCACCTACCCACCCGTGCGATTGATGCGATGGGCACGAACGTCTCTGAAGGCGAGGCGCAAGAGCCGAGAAACGACCGGGCAGCCGTACTACGACATGAGCATCTTCAACAACCTGCGCTACCCGGCGGCCCTGCCCGATGCCCTCCGCCCCAAGCCTGGGGGGCTTCACCCGCACCAGCTCCTCGTGTACGAGGCCTTCCAGCGCGTGCCGCGACAGCCCTCGGTGACGCGGTCTCCTGCAGGCCCGGCGGGCACTCCGGGCCCGGGGGGTGGTGCGGGGGGGGGTGCGGGGGGCCCGACTGGGACCGCTCCTTCGCCGAGGATGTTGCCGTCCTCGTCTCCCGCTAGTCCTGCCTTGGGTAGTGTTCAGGGCGTGGGAGGGGTGACGGCAGCGGCTTCGGCGGCAGCTGCCGCGGGGTCGTCGTCATCTGCTGCGGCGGCGACTGCTGCTGGAAGGGGGGGGGTGATTCCGAAGGGCGTTGAGTTGACCTTGGAGGAGGCGTTGACGGCTTGGCAGGGGGCGATCGGGAGGTTGGACATGGCTATCGGCGGGCTGCTGACGACCCAGAGGAGGACGGGCGGGCAGGAGCTGACGCTGCACGCGGCGAACAGGGACCAGGACCTGTCGGCGGCTTTGCAGGAGGTGCGGTTGGTGTGTGCGAGGTTTCCATGTAGGAGAGGGGGAGAGGACGAGGGGTGTACTCACGTCATACTTGACCGCAGTCGTATGGCTTTAGAAACCCTCGCATCCCTACAAAGCCGGGACGGAGCACGTCGGATTTTCACCAACTAGGCAGACAATGCTTGCAGCAAGCGCGTGCGCGCGCGCGAGAGTGACCACGCTTGGGTTGCGCACGCTGACGTGGCCGTTCTTGTGCTGGTTAGAACTTGGTGTTGAGCTTTTTTTTTTTGTCACACACGCCGTTTCTGGTCGCCTTCCCATTGTTGCGATTCTGATAGGTTTTGAAGTTTTGGTTAACGACACTGCCGCGGTATCATGCCGACAAAGTTTAGCCCGAGGCCATGAAAACACTTCCTGTGCTTATCACATGGAATCTACAGTCTAGTCTTATCTATGTATTTCTTCCAGGCGTTGTTAAAAGATGATCGGCCAAGAAACGTATAGTAGCCCCAACTAAAACTTACCTGGAAGGCAGGATTATCAGGGCGTTTATTAGCCAGTCCCCCGACGACGCCATCTTTTTTTCGGTGGGACTAATCACCTGTCCCTCCTCCTCCCCCCCTGCCCTCTCCTGCGGCGACGTTTGTTGGGCAGATCGTGACCGTGGGCAAGAGCGTCCCTCCGGCGTCGCGCGAGGAGGCTCTCACCAAGTTCGCCCGGGCGGTGTTCAACCGCCTGTTCGACATGGCTCGAGGGAAGGAGGACAACCCGGCCGGCGTGCCCATGCTACGGGTGGAGGTAAGGGTTTTCCTTGAGGAGGAGGGAGTTGGGGAGGGGGGGTTGGGGGGGGGGCTTTGGAAGAGGGTTTTGGGGCGCTGTTTTGTGGGCCTTGGCACGATGGGCTTGCCGATGTTCACGGTGGAGCTGAGGGTTTTGGGGAGGCGGGGCGGGGGGAGACGTGTACTCGATAGGAGAGATGTATTCGATCTAATGCCTGTCCGTAGTCGTATGACCATAGACCCTCGCATCCGTACAATATCGGCACGGAGCATGTCGGGTTTTCAGCAACCAAGCATACATTGGTTGCACCAAGCGCGCGCGCGGGGGGGGGGGGGGGGGGGGGGGGGGGGGGGGGGGGGGGGGGGGGGGGGGGGGGGGGGGGGGGGGGGGGGGGGGGGGGGGGGGGGGGGGGGGGGGGGGGGGGGGGGGGGGGGGGGGGGGGGGGGGGGGCGGGCTGGCAAGGGAAGGTTCTGGCACGCCGTTTTTTTTTGTGTCCTTCTGTTAGCATCTAGTGCTGCTATGTGTCCGGGAGCCACGGTCAGGGGCACCTTTTTGCGGCAGGCCTTTCTGCTGGCGACCGCCCCGTGTAGTAACTAGGCGTTTTTTTTGGGGGGGGCGGATGAGATGGGGCCGTGCTAAACTGCAGCGTGGAACAGACAGCGGTGCAGTTTAGTCCATCGGGAACCATCGATGGAAGGAAGTTGACGCTGTTTTTTTTTGGGCGACTTGGTGTTGTCTTTAGGATCCCTCTCTCCCCCCCCCCCCCTGCCCCCCCCCCCCCCCCCCCCTCCCGGCCTCATTCGCTCAACTCCGGTGCCTTTTTTCGCCTCTAATGCGGTTCTTAGTAGGATGCAGCTCACCCTTCATGCGACTCGCCCAACACCTCACGGCGCTTCGCGCTTGGTGCAATGTCTGCCTTGTCGGTGAAAACCCGACGTGCTCCGTCCCGGTATTGTAGGGATGCGAGGGTCTATGGTCACACGACTACGGCCATGCACGATAATGAGTGCACCCCCCCCCTCCCCCCACCCCCCCGGCCTCATTCCCTCAACTCCGGTGCCTTTTTTTTTCCCCGTTTTTTTTTTTTTTCCGGTTTTGTTTTTGTCTTACCTTCTATCTCAAAAACCCTCTCATGTCTGTGACGCGCCTCTGTTGTCGTTTTGGTGGTCGTTATTGTCAGGTGTACGCGGCCGTTCTGGAGCTATGCCTCCGCGCGGTGAGGACCTCCCTTACCGGCGGTCGCAACAAGGAAGACCTTCTCAGTCAGTGGTACACGTCGCTGCCGCCGCAGGCGCTGGCGGGACCAGGGTCGAGGAAGCTTCACCTTGGCGCCCTCAAGTACCTCGTGCAGGTTGGTGCCTCATAGACTAGCTTTTTCAACGTTTATTTGTTTCTCGTTTTTTTTTGTTAAAAGCGCGGTCGCTGGTGGACGGCATCGCGGACGGCAGCACCTCCGCGCAGGCCTACGTGTTGCGCCACGGGCCACACGGTAGGGCGAGGGGGGGAGGGGGGTGTACTTTTGGGCCCCTTAGTTTTTGTGTGACAGGGCTTCTTCAGCGGGGAATTATGGGTATCGTATCATACGCGCCTCATATATTTGCCAGAATCCCACTTGTGTTGTACCATCACCACTGTATCATACCAATGTTGTTTTTTGTACGTATCCCACTTACTATTAATAGCAGTCGTTCTTCACCTTTTTCTTCCGTTTTTTTTTCGTGTGATCGACATTCCCCCCCCCCCTCCCATCCGACCACCCACTCCCCTTGTTTGCTTGTTTGCTCTGCTGATACCCTTGGTCGGCGACGTGCGGTTCTACAGGGAGCGCCCTATTTTCGTTTTGTCGTGTATCATCTGCCGTACACACGGAAGCGTCTTTTTCTTTGGCGGCCGTCCTTTGTCACCCCTCCCCCCCCCCCCCCCCCACTCAAACACGCCTTCGTGATGATCCCTCCCCTCCCACCCGTCCTCCCCCTCACTACTATTTTTGACACTCCCTCCTTCACCTTCACCTCACCTCCCCCCCCCCCCCCCCCCCCCCCCCCCCCCCCCCCCCCCCCCCCCCCCCCCCCCCCCCCCCCCACACCCTATATTATATACCTGGTATGTATAGGTTGGGTTAGCGTCGGTTGGCGACGACGCTGTAAAGCACGCCTCTCACTGCGTGAGCTAGACAGCCAGGGTACCGTTTTTTTTGTTTTTTTGTTTTGGCGGTTACCACGGCTGGCGGTCAAGTCAGATCATTTTTGTGCGGGGAGAACCTTCACTCCGCTCAAGGGGGATGATCGTATCACGTAGTGTGTATATGGTGAGGCACCCACGAGGCAGTTACATAGTAACCCCATTGCTGTCTCTGGAAGTGGCCACACCAGAAATTAAATCAATTCATTGATGCTGTCATCCATATGCAAGAAAATCCGCCTCTAATGCGGTTCTTAGTAGGATCCAGCTCACCCTTCATGCGACTCACCCAACACCTCACGGCGCTTCGCACTTGGTGCAAGTAATGTCTGCCTGGTCGGTGAAACCCGACGCGCTCCGTCCCGGCATTGTAGGGATGCGAGGGTATATGGTCATATGACTACAACCATGCACGATAATGAGTACCCCCCCCCCCCCCCCCCCCCCCCCTCCCCTCGTCCTTTTCGTTGTTCCCAGATGAACATGGTGGACCTCGAGAAAACCGACGCGTTCCTAGCTCGCAACATCACGCTATCCTTGCCAGGGGCGCAGGACCCGACGCAGCTGCAGCAGCTCCAGCAGCTCCAGGACGAGTGGGCGATGTACGCGCTCGCGCTGATCCGTCAGTGCGTGTTTGAGCACACGGATGCTGCCGGCCCGGAGGGCAAGGTGTACCAGATCGCGACCATGAAGGTAGGATGTACAGCCGGCTGGGTCTCTAGACACTTGTTTTGTTTGGGGAGGAGTGGAGGTTGAGAACTGGTTTTCGATGTTGGGGTGAGTGGAGGTTGAGAAATGGTTTTCGATGTTGGGGTGGGTAGGGTAGGCTTTTTTTTTTGGGGGGGGGGGGTTAAGATTGATTTGGTATTGGGGTGGGTGGCGTAGTTTTTTCTTTTCGCGGTATGGTGGGGGGGCGGCTGAGGACTGTCGTTTTGACTGGGGGGGGGGGCGTTTGGTTTGGGGGGGTAGGGTAGGCTTTTATAGGGAGAGAGGGGGGCCGAGGGCTGCGTTTTAGGTTTTTAGGTTTTCGTGTTGCGTTTTGCTATGTTGTGTTGAATTGTATCTCGCGATGCTACATGAGCCGTGCTAACCGGGCCTGATAGCTGCGTTTCTCGTGGAAAGTTTGTGTGTGTGGGGTCGGGCAACGTGTACCTTTTCAATTGTGTACCACTGACCCTAGGCGCTGTAGGATGCTTCTGTAGCTGCTGTGTTGAAAACACGCGATGTTTTGGTGCGTGTTTTATTTTTTGGTAAAAAAAAAAAACAGAAAAAAAACCTCGGCTGTGACATGGATTTTTTTTTTTTGTAGTGCATGTAATTCTTTCAAATACGGCAGCTCTGAGTTCCGATAGATAGATGGATAGATACTGAGCTGTTTTTTGTTGTGATCCTTTGTGCAAAAATACTTTTGTATACCTGCTAGCATTGGCCCAATCGAGAGTTCTTTTTTTTCTGGGGTTTCTCAACCATCCGCTCCCAACCAACCATTCCCTCAGCAGTCATTTGCCAAGACCCTGGAAACCCTGAGCCAGCTTCAGGGGGACAAGCGGCCGGTCCTCTCGCAGCAGTTCCTCCAGCTGGCGGCGGAGCTGAGAATCGCGACGCACCCAGACCAAGGGAGGAAGGCGAGTCTTGTTTTTTCAAGTTTTGTTCTATCTTTTCGTTTTTTCGTCAGTTGTTTTCTTTTATGGTTCCGTTTTTGAGCAACGGGAGAGCTATAAGGTTTGGGTTTTTGTTCGATTTTACGTTGGACGTTTTCCTTTAAATGATTGTTTCTTCACCAGGGGAGTAATGTTGAGGCATGTATGGTGTGTGTGTTTTTTTGTTGTTGTTGTTGTCGTGTGTTGTTTTGCTTTCCTGGTGCTAGTTTTACTGGCAAGAGGAAGATTTGTTGTGTTTTGTTTGTTAACCAACACAGGAATATTTCTATTGTTTTTGTTTGTGGTCGTTTTTGCTGGTTTATTTCCTTTCCCGTCACATTTTTTTGGTTTTTCTCTGCGGTAAAAGAAAGAGGGTGGGGCGCGGGGGGAGTATGGACGCGGTGGACAACGTGTTGGTGCTGACGTAGGGAAAAATATGGCGAAGAAAAACGAGGAAACGGATTTTATATTTTCATTCATGTTCATAAGGCTGGCAGTTAGTATTTTTTTTTTGTATTTTTTTGTTCTTGTTTTTTCAAGTGCCAGTTATACTTCAGTTTGTGTGCCACGCGTTGTTCTGTCGTGTTTGCTTGTTTTTGAAGTTATTAACAACAACATCCCATGCTTGTTGTTATTTTTCCATTCGGCCTGCCTATCTGTCTGTCTGCCTGCCTGTTCTGTCAGATGGGAGGTGCTCCAGGCGGAGACATGAAGAGCCCCTCGATGCACGGCATGAAAGGAGCCATGTCGCCAGTCATTCGCGGCCCAGGCGGGCCCGGCATGACTGCCGGAAGGAACGACCCCGTCGGCGCACGCGAGGAGGTTAGTAAACGGAGGAGGCGGTGGGGGTCCGGGCGAGGACCGGGGTCTCGGTCCTCGTTGGATTAGCGGGGGGTGTTTTTTCATGGTGCTGGGGGAAGCATTGTTTTCTAAAATCTGATATTTAGAACTATCTATAAACTCGTTTGGGCTGGTCGGTGTTGCTCGCGCCGCTACTTGCCTGGTGGCTACACGTCTTTTTTCCCTTCATGTAGATTTCAAGAGTTTTTTTTTTTGATGTTCCTTCCTTCTTCCCCGGTGGCTAAGCACGAGTAGCTGGTATGAGGAACGAACGCCTGCTGTGTGTTCTTGTCCCTTTTCACCTTGCGAAACCTTCGGGATTTCAACAAGTCAACCACGGTCCCCAAGAGGAACGTCATATGAATCATGTTTTTCTGCTTGTGTGTTTTTATGTTAGGAGGATTTTTTTTTTTTTTTTTTGGTGTACAGACTAAAAGAAATGAACGTCGGCTTTTGGATTTGGTTTTTAAAAAAAACGTCCAATGCTAATTGTCGCAGGCTGCGCGTGACACTTGCACTTCAGTTCGCGCGTGATGCTATTTATATTCGTACTGCATGTATGACGATATGTATGAACCTCGTGGAGTTAAGCCCGGTGTTCTTGGGGTGCTGCGAGTGGATACAACGTTTTTTTTTTTTTGCTTTTGAGGATTCGCACGAGTGCTGTTTTTCTTTTTTTTTTTAACCCGAATTTTGCCTGCCGTTTTTTTTTTTTTCGTGCTTTCAAGTGTTTCGTTTTCGCGTGTGTGCTCGTTTTTATACAGAGTATTTTTTTTTTAACTTTTAATGTTATTTTTTGTTGCTCGTCCTTTTGTTCTTTTGCTGACACGTGCGTGCGTATTTTGTGCTCTTGCGCCTTTGCTTTGCACAGGTAACTCAGCTGCTGCACTACTGGATGCGGCTGACGAGTGAGAACCCAGGCGAGGAGGAGAAAACGTCAGCCGCTTTCCTGCACGTGCTGCATCAGAGGAACGTTCTCAAGACAGACGAGGTGGGGCGGTGGTCGGTCCTGATTGGTTGGCCGATTTGTTGGTTGACTTGTTGGACGATTGATGTTTTCAATGGTTGGGTGGTTTATTGTTGTAGTTGATTGCCTGTTTGTTATTGTGTCGGTCGCTCGAAAGGGTTGATTGGTGGGTTCATCAACCGTTTATTTGATTGGTTCATTGATTGATAAGTCATTGGATGTATTGATGACAGCTTGATACTACAGTAGGAGTATTATTCATCTCTTACGGTACAGCACGCACTAACGTTCGGACTGGGGTGCAAGGCAACCACGCAAGTATTCGACGATCGATCGGAAATCGACGTTGGACGAACCTTTAATAAACAAGGCATTCATTGCTGAAGATGGAACAAGTCGTCATGTGACGAACCTCACTGAAAACATAAAACATGGAACAGGCGACCGAGCGATTCTTGCGCGTGGCAACGGACCTGGTTGTGGAGGCGTGCCTGAAAAGCGGGAGGGCGCCCCCCGCGGGGGGTGCGGGAGGGGAGGAGAAGAACAAGGTCCCCGCCAAGCAGCTTTCGTACTCTGTCGTTGATGCCTACGTCAAGCTGGTGCTGATGCTGGTGAGAGATGAGATTTTTTTTCTGAGTTTTTGGTTTTGGTTTCGACGCCGCTGTGTTTATCGTACATTACGATATTGTTTCGTACGAGATATTTCTTAGTTCCGATGTTTCTGGGTGGTGATATTTTCTTGGCGGCCGTCTGTTTTTTCGTGTTGGTTTTTCTTGATTTTTTTTTTCCCGTTCTTGTTAAAAATATCGTCCTGTGGTTTGCCGTGGTTTCTGGTGTCCGCGCACAATGACCCGTGAAGTCCCGCGGTTGATGGATTCCGTCCCGTGGTGTCTCGTGGTTGCTGGGTACCGCTCCAAATATCCCGTCAAGTCCCCCTCCCGATATTAATGGATTCTTTCCGGTGGTATCCCGTGGTGGGCAAATCCCAACCAAGAAAGACCGTGAAGTCCCGCGAATGTTGAACCCCGCCCGAAACCAAGCCGAGAGAAAAGAACATTAGCTAGGACGGCCCTGATATTTTATTGGTGGCCGTTTCCTTTCCTGATGTTGTCCCCTCGGGAGATGTGTTGATTTTGTTTCCCCCCCCAGGATGGTTCGATGTTTCGTTTGTTTAAAGTATCTGGCACTTTTGTTTTGTCGTCTCGTCTTGGTGACCGTTTCTTTTCTTTTCTTCTTCTTTTTTTTTGTTCAGATCCGGTCGGCGAAGTCGGCGGACACGTCACTGGCGACGACGTCTAGGGTAGCCATGCTCAACAAGGTCCTGTCCACGGTCGTGAGGATGCTTCTGCAGGTATGTACAAACCCACACTAGAGGTGGTAAATTGCTGCCTCTAGGAACTGGCGGAACATGATGCTTGCAACTGTCGTCAACTTGCGTGTGTTGGTGGGAACTGTGAACCAACCACAGTACCTATCATTCCATACCGTGCTGAAGCATACCGAATCAAAACCTATGCAGTTTTACTCAACGCCGTACCATGTATTGTCGTACCGTGCGTGTACCTTGCCGTACCGTGTGTCAAAACGGTTCTCCAGTATGCGCCGTAGATCGGACAGCGTAGCAAATCGTGACGGTTTTTTAACCGGTGTATTGGACCGTACAGAATTTCCAATCGTTTCCGTGTGTCGTACCGCCGCCGCCGCCGTGTCTCAGGACTTCGAGACGAAAAAGGCGGCCGGGGCGTTGACCCTCGGAGCGTTCGACCAGCGTCCCTACTTCCGCATCCTCCTCAACCTCCTGGATGGCATGAACAAGCCGGACAGGCAGCTCGACAACAGCAACCTGCAGGCAAGCCTCGAAAACACGTACGGTAGCACTTCTCGGTGCTATATTATATTCGTAGGAACTCGCGCTGCTTTGTGGATATTTGTACAAACTACGTAGAATTAGAGTGAGATACATGCTTACCCGAAGAAGAAAAATGTGTGCAAAAGGGTTAACAAGGCAAAACAATCTGAAGCTGTGGAACTCAGGGTGTGTTCTGTAGTTGCCTGGTATTACGGGGGACCATAGTAAACAGGACCATATATTGTCAGTAAAAATAGGTAAACATATAGGTTTTTGTGCGTACCGTAGGTCCTATTTACTATGGTCCCCCGTAATAGATGTTTTTTTTCATGTCCTGAACGTCATGCGTCCCCCCCCCCCCCCCCCCCCCATCGTCGGTTATCCTGATACACGCCCTCAGGTTTTGGCGGCCTTTGCGACCGCGTTCCACGCGCTGCAGCCCGCCGCGTGCCCCGGTTTCGCGTTCTCGTGGCTGGAGTTGGTGTCGAACCGCGCCTTCATGCCCAACCTTCTCCTGGCGAAGCAGAACAAGGGTTGGTCGCTCATGCACCGCCTCCTTGTGGACCTCCTCATATTCATGGAACCGCACCTGCGCAGGTGAGGAAAGGGCCTTTGTTGTTGTCGGAGAGTTTTTTTTCCTCCTTAGATTTTTGACGTGTGTTTTCGTTTTTGCCCGATTTTATTTTATCGCTTGCCAGATTTTCCAGTTTTTGTTCCCCATCTGTAAATGTAAATGCTGCATACGCGTTCCCGATATTTTTCGCTTGGTGTTGAATTTCACGAAACACAGAATGCCTCCGTACCTTGATACAAAACTAAGAATTCTTGAGATTCTGGGCGGGGGAACTCGTCGAAAGTAACGGCCCATAGTGAAACTAAAATGGTCGGAGGAGGAGTGGCATGCTTGTGTGAAACAATTGTAAGTAGAAGTGCAAGAGTTTTTTTTTGTGCGAGCGAAAGAAATACGAGGTCAGTTTCGTTGACGTTGTGCGCAATTTTCACGATTTAATAAAATACGACAAAGTTACCGGGTAATGGTTGATAACAGAAAAGTTAACGGTACCGTTTACGAGTTACTATTATTAATAATAGGATGTACGTACGAGTTTTTTTTTTTTTCGATTTTCTCTCTTTCATAGAATGTGTATGTCGTGCCTGTCGTATCCAGTATGATGACATGGCAATGCATCGTCTACTCTGCCTACTGCATTACAACGTAGTATCGGCGACGTAGCTTTGTGACCACAGAACTTGTAGCTCTCTCGGATTGAAAAATCGGCACAGTTTCATGTGCAGAGCACGCACACCAGTAAAAATTACGCACTTAGGCTGTTTGCTATGCGGTTCGATTTCGAGCTTCAGATTTGTATTTTTTTTATCTAAAAAATGAATGACCCTGCTTATGCAGTCCTAGTATGCAAAGTCCGACCGGAAGTTTTCGGATTTTGACCCAAAATCGGACGACTTGGGCCATGAGATTTTCAAAAGGAAAAATGGCTTCCTCTCTAAATACAAGATGTTATCCACGACAGTAAACAGCAGCAGAATGATCGATGAGTTGGATGGTGATACAGTTGTATAGCGACGTTGCTTGCGCCCGACGCGCGGGCGGCGCGTCCCTCCGTGGCCAGACTAGAGTCGGCTGGCGCGGGCTCGGGCCCAGAAACCAAGAGAAGCGCACTCGGCACGCGCGTCTCCGTGGATACGTACTCGTGCACTACTGCTGTACAGCAGCACCAGCAGCAATCACAAAATGAAACACAAAATACCAAGACCGGTTGACTCTAGCGCACTCGCCACGTCTGTTCGCCGCCAGACCAGAGGCAGTCAGCGTGGGCTCGGACACTTGGGTCCTTCGCGCAGGGCAGCGCACCCAGCACGCCTCTTCGTGGCGCTAAAACCACAATAACAGCAGTTGGTCTCGGCGTTTGCTCGAATCTCTACACGCACACTGAACCTGATTTTTCCGCATAGGAAGACTGCTTCGATTTGCCAAGCTCATATCTGAAAATGCGATCGGGTCAAAATCTGAAGCTCAAAAATCGAAACCGCATAGGAAACGGCCTTAGGCATGACATGTTGACGTCTGGAAACATGCCCTGTTTCGGGAAAGATGGCTACGCAACGGTTGGTTCGGATGGTCCTGTGTCTGTCATGGTGCTGCTCCGGAATGATGGGGCTTCGAACGAACATGCCATTTGCTGGGGTTCGTAGTTTGTCGGTACTGTAAACATTCCCTGTAACGTACTTATTTGTTGTTCATAGCGCGATGGCCGGGGGATGACCGAGGGGCGTGGTCGTTAGGACCTGCCCCTAATGTCGCCACACGCCTGGCGATGTTACGCACGCCTGCTCATCCTCTCGAACTCCCTCCTCGAATGACGACAGGTCGACGCTTCAGGAGTCCGTTCGCCTCCTGTACCAGGGCATGCTCCGGACGCTGCTGGTGCTGCTGCATGACTTCCCGGAGTTCTTGAGCGACTACCACCTTAGCTTCTGCGACGTGATCCCGCCTTCGTGCATCCAGCTGCGCAACCTCGTCCTGGCGGCGTTCCCCCGCAGCATGCGCTTGCCGGACCCCTTCACGCCCAACCTCAAGGTGTGTGGCACGTTTGGTTTCCGGTTTCTGTCATTTGGCGTATTAGCCCTTTCAGAATTGCACGTACATACGCTTTTGGGGGCGAATCACTTCAAATTTGAGGCGACTGGTTATTGTAGTGGGTACGTTTTTTAGGGACAAAACGTCTGGAATTAGAGTACTCATTTTTGCAGTGAGTACGTTCGTGGGGACGTATCACTCGGAATTCGTCTAGACTCATTTTTGCTGTGGGGACGTGTTTTTTGGTCGCATCTCACCTGGAAATCGAGTAAACCAGTACTCATTTTTGCAATGAGTATGTTGTCGGGGAAGAATGGTGTGGAAGTTGAGTAGACTCATTGTTGCAGTGGTACAAAAGGGTTACTGTAGTTGTGTCCCTCTTTAGTGCCGGCTATAGTGCCGATGGTATTGGTTGTTTTTTTTGTTAGTTTATTCTGTGTCAAGCATGCGTCACAGAAGGGTAAATAGATTCCCTTTGTTTTTGCCTGCAAGGGCGCCCCTCAAGTTTTTGCGGGGTAACCACTCGGAATTTTTCTGTGCACGCTGTATTTGCATTGTCGTGTTGTCCGTTCTTTAAAATGGCTCATAACGCCTTTTGGGATGCCCACAGGTATTTCGGTGTGGTCGTAAAAGTGGGAAGGGTGGTGGTTTCAATGGTCAAGTCACAGCAGCACGGGCGGTATCATGTTGTGGTCGTGTCGTGCAAGTCCTATGTTGTACAGTAGTCCGAGCACTATTGATGCTGTGGATTTTTTCATCCCCACCGTATCCCAGCAAAACAGGCTGCTTCGTCGTAGGTCAATGCTGTCATGGTCTCATTTTTTTCCCCTGCTTTTTTTTTTTTCTTTTAGTCTGAAGTCCAAGCATGACCCCCCCCCCCCCCCCTAGCAAGATCTTCACCTGACGTGTCGGCCTTTTTCACGTAATACTCGTATTTTTCTTGTGTTTCGACTCTCGATTATGCCATTAATTGTTTGAAAAATTGGTGGTCCGTTGTTGTTGTTGTTGTTGTTGTTGTTGTCTTTGTTGCTGGGGCAAAGGTGGACCTTTTGCCGGAGATTACGCTGGCTCCCCGGGTGCTGAGCAACTACGTGACGGCGCTGTCTCACAACGCCATCCGCAGCGACCTCGACAAGTTCCTGCAGACACGACACCAACCGGTCCACTTCTTGACCGAGCTGCCGGCGAAGCTGCGGCTGTCCGCGCATGAGGTACGATATCATACAACCAGGTACGTACCTGGTACGAGGTGTCATTGCATACATTATCGTATTGTATCGCGGAGCGTAACGTATCGTATCATATTATTTGCATATCCCATCGGATTATAGTATGCGCGAACGTATTGACATTCGTGTTGAATCATCTACCAGGCACCAGTATACGGTATCGAGCGTTTTTGTGGAGTACGAAGTATCACATCATGAACAGCGCGTATCGTACATATCGTGCCATGGTAATGCTGTACGAGGGTACTGTACCTCATGGCACGCCATTCGTTTCATACCCTACCATGCCACACCATACCATAATCGAAGCATGTATCATACCAGATCACACCATTTCATACATTAGTGTATAGCATCAGATCACATCACACCGCGGCATTTCACATCGTATCACACGATGCACATCCTGCTGATTTCCACCCCCCCCACCCTTCCTGTCGACTACCTACTGGCGTCCGTCCCGTGCTGCACTTTCTCGGCCATCTGCTACTGGTTCCCTTTGCAGGCCGCCCACACGGGCATGACGTACAACGTGTCTTGCATCAACGCCCTCGTGGTATATGTGGGAAGCCAAGCCATCCAGCAGCTCAACAACAAGACTCCCGTCATCACGCACTCGGCTCCCATGGACGTCTTCCACCAGGTACCCCCCCCCCCCCCCCCCCCCCCCCCCCCCCCCCCCCCTGGCATTGTAGGGATGCCCTGGCACTGTAGGGATGCGAGGATCTATGGTCATACGACTACGGTCATGCATGAGATCGAGTACATCTCTCCTATCGAGTACCCCCCCCCCCCCCCCCCCCCCCCCTCCCCCTGCAGCCGGTCGTCTAGTTAGATCATTTGTGCGAAGTAAAGAACCTTTACTCTGCACAAGGGAATTGATCGTATCACGTAGTGTTCAAGGTACGGCACCCAAGAGGCAGTTACATAGTACTCCCATTGCTGTCTCTGGAAGTGGCCACACCGGAAATTAAACTAACTCATTGAAGTTGTCATCCATATGCAAGTCCGCCTCACAAGCGGTTCTTAGTAGGATGCAGCTCACCCTTCATGCGACTCGCCGGACACCTCACGGCGCTTCGCGCTTGTTGCAAGCAGGCAAATGTCTGCCTGGTCGGTGAAAACCCGACATGCTCCGTCCCGGCATTGTAGGGATGCGAGGGTCTATGGTCATACGACTACGGCCATGCATGAGATCGAGTACGTCTCTTCTATCGAGTACACCCCCCCCCCCCCCCCCCCCCTGCCCGGTCGGTGAAAACCCGACGCGCTCCGTCCCGGCATTGTAGGGATGCGAGGGTCTATGGTCGTACGACTACGGCCATGCATGATAATGAGTACACCCCCCCCCCCCCCCTCCCACGTCCATCCCCCCACCGGCACCCAACCTTCCGCCCGCACTCCCACCTCCACCCTCACCCCCATGCCCACCCCAACCCCTACCTGGTATGATCTATCCATGTTCCTGTGGCAGACCTTGCGTTGTGGTGGTTGTAACTGTTTTTTTTTTGGCTCTCCGCGCTCTTATCCCTGCTCTGCTGTTTTTTTTTGTTTGTTTTTGTCTTTGCTTTTTGCTTTTTGCTTTTTGCTCGCCTCCTTCCTGTGATGGAACGTTTCGCAGCTGGCGAACAAACTGGACCCCGAGGGGCGGTACTTTTTCCTCAACGCGGTGGCGAACCAGCTCCGCTACCCCAACCAGCACACGCACTACTTCAGCTGCGTGCTGCTCTACCTGTTCGCGGAGGCCCATTCGGAGATGGTTCAGGAGCAGATCACGCGAATCCTCCTCGAAAGGCTCATCGTCCACCGACCCCATCCGGTCAGTGTATATTTTCTTCATTATTTTCATTCCCTCGTGGCATTTGTTGCTCGTTTTTTTGTTTTTTTCACTAGGTACCAGGTGTGTTTTCATGTTTTTTGCTTTTGTATTGGAAAAAAAAGGGCTCTCTCACGGGTCATGCATGACCTCCAAAGACTTTGAAACTCTCTCTGGTCGGGTCGGGTCACCCCTCTTCCCCGACCCGACACCGGCCCGCGAGGTTTTTGACCCGACCTGTGAAAAATGCCTGAAAAAAAACGCCGTTTGCACCGATTAGACGCTGTTGTAAGCCCAAAGGCATTCAGTGAACTACTGGTATTGATTTGAGTACGTGTTGTATTTGTTCGAGTATGAGGTATGTACGAGCATCGGCTGCGATTCTATTGCGTCGGTCGCGTGGGTGGGTGCCCGGGCGTGCCCTGCTCGTCGAGCTTTGATGTCGTCGTTATCCTATTCAGTGCCCGCCTTACGCTTGTTCAAGGAAAGCCCCTTCCTCCTGCGACCCCCCCCCCCCCCCCCCTCTATCCCCGAGCGTACGTCGCAAGAGGTTGATGCCTCGAATCGGAAAACACCTGCACATGCGCCTTAAGCGCGACCCCCCCCCCCCCCCCCCCCCCCCCCCCCCCCGCTCCCCTGTATGTCGCATGTATCTGACCTGCTTTTCCCTCCCTTCGTCCCTCCCTCCCTCCCTCCCTCCCTCCCTCCCTCCCTCCTTGTCCTTCTTCTCCTTTTCCTCCTTCATGCGACGTGGCAAAAAATGTTGCTTATGGGTGAATATTGATGGGGTGTTTTTTTTTCGTTCGACAGTGGGGACTCCTGATCACTTTCATAGAGCTCATCAAGAACCCTCGCTACAGCTTCTGGAGCCACAGCTTCACGCACTGCGCCCCCGAGCTCGAGCGCGTGTTTGAGAGCGTGGCGCGCAGCTGCATGACGCCCGGGGCCGCCGCGGGAGGGGCCGGGAGCGACGATGCCGTCGCCACCGGAACTGCACAGTGATCGATTTTTATTTTTTTATCCATCATATTTTTCTTCGTTCTTTCTCTTTTTTTAGTCGTACTGTCTTCTCTTGTCATTTTTTCTTTCGTGTCTTCCTCTTTAGTTCTTCTCGGTCTTACGTACGTACTGGTAGGTAGCGAGGGGAAGACGGTATTTTTTGGGGGAGGAGGGCAAAAGGCGTTTTTTTTTTCGTTGTTTTGTTTTGTTTTGTGTGCCTAGGAGGTCAGGGGGTGCATATTTCACGCTGGTGTGAGGTTCTGTTGTGTACCATACAGCATCTAACTTTTTGCATGTTGGAGGCTGGGGAAGAGGGCGCGGGGGGTTTATAATTTGAGGGGGCGGTTTCGGGGGGGGGGGGGAGTAGAAGGGGGGCTGGATTTGTCTCATGTAGCGCGCACTAGGGAGCCGGGAGGGAAAGAGAGAAGGATGACGGCGGTGCTTGGAAACGGTTTGGGTTGTCGGGAGTAGGTAGGTTAGTACGGCTGCGTTGAGTATGTTTGGTGGATGGAAACAAGGAGACGGTAAGGATTGATACGGGGGGGTGGGGTGGTGGTGGGAGGGCTATACATGTTTTGATGTGTTGAGTGGCTGACCGGTGGCTGGAAAAGCTGATTGACATGGTGATTGCCTTTTCTCATAACGTTTGTGCAGAAGAGAAGCGGTCGTGTGAGGTACAACGAGGCCTTTGCCGGTGCCGGCGGGGAGGGAGTGGGCGGGGACGGGGGGAGGTATGATGTCAGAGAAAGTGGGAGAGAAAATTTGCGAATATTTCTTTGTGCGCATCAAGAGATTACGAGGGTGGTCTGCCTGCCTTTGTATGGGTTTTTTCATTTCATTTTTGTTGACCACCAGCGTTTTCTTAACCGCGGATGAACGAAATAATGAAATGACGGTATATAGGAGGCGTTGCGGGGGGGGGGGGGGGGGTAGTCGTACTGCTCCTGCAGCCGCAGCTGCCTCTTGTCCTTCTGCGTGATTTGTAGGCTGGGGGGCTGTGCGAACGGTGTCTCGCCTTGCGTTGCTTTTTCCTTACCTTGCGACAGCTTTGCTTTGCGGTGCTGATGTTGACCCTGCCTCTGCTCGGTATTGTGGCTGATTGCCTTGCGGCTGATTTACCCTGCGGCTGATTTGCTTGCTTCGCCCTGCGCGAGCGAAGGGGGGCGGCCTGGGTACGTCTGTCATTGGTTGCCGCCTCGCGACCGTGAAGGTCGTGGAGCTGATTGATAGACTTGTTTATATCCGCGCCGCCTTGTCGGATGTGCTTTTTTTTCACTATTCTTCTGCGTTTTTGTTCCGGCTTTTTGGATGAAAAGATGCTCACCTTTCCGGGATTTATTTCCGCAGGACGGGTGCAGACCATGAACGCTACGATAGGCGACAGGTATAAAAGTAGCAGAGGAAGAAACAGCGGGGCGGCGGTGAATTGCTTAGTGGTCGCGTCCATGACGCAGACACCACGATCCTTTACTTGTGACGTCTGTTTTTTATGCGCTTTTGCGTTGTGTTCCCTTTTTTGTAGCCAGAAATCTTCTCCCGTTTTTTCCCCGCTTGCAAGCGAAAACGAGAGCATCTGGGCGTGGGGAGCGAGAAAAAGAAACATGGCCGTGTGTAGTTTTTCTCTGCTGCCTCGCGCGCTTGGTGTTTCGGGGCGTTGCTGCTCGTGCACTGCTTCTATGTGCTGCTACACGTAGCTGCGATAGTGCTCTGCTGCTGTAGTGCGTTGCTGTTGTAGTGCACCGCTGCTATAATGCTTCGCTGGTGGCGCGTTGCTGCTGCTGTATTGCTTCCAGTGTAATGCTGCTGATGATGCGATGACGCTCTATGTGTGTGCATTGCTGCTGGACAGTGCTGATGTGCATGGCATCCGGCGACCTTGAGCTTGTGGTGTTGTAATACAGTAGTGATTTTTGCCTCCCCTGCTGACATTTGTTGTGCTTGCCAAAAACAAATGATGCGGGACCGGGGGGGTGAGGGGGGTACTTAGCGGGTCGCTTATGCACCCCGGGGAGACGGCTTGTTTGTCCCCCCCCCCTGCTATTATTCTTGTACCCCACGCTTCTTTGTCTTGCATAGGGTCAGTGGACGTTACTTTTGTGACGCGCAGTGTGGTGAGCTGCGTTAGTAGGGCCATGTCGGCATGGCTCGCATTATATTCTAGTAGTTTGATATGTTCATTGACATGGTGATGCAGCAGTTGTACCACTGTACATCGTAGATGCTCGTGTATGGTGGCACTTTAATGATGACATCGTGAATTTCTCCATCACTGTTGCTGCCAGATTCAAGACCACACTTGACGTGGCTTGACTCTGCCTGGCTTGGCTGCCATCTGTGCGTGTTCTGTGATTGACAAAAGTGGCTGCGAGATGACTGGCGCTGATGAATCAGATGCTCTCGGTACTGGCGATGCTTAATTGTGGGAGTGCGGGCGCTACAACTAATTAGTTGCTGCTACCACCGGTAATAGGGCACATCCTGTGGTGAGGCGAGGGGAAAATGGTATGGCACCCCTAGAGAACTGGGGCTTACCTTCTTACTGGAGTCATACTCTGTATGCTAGAGCGTCGATTGGGGTTTCCAAAAAAAAAATCATTTTCTGTCTTTGACCATGGCCATTATTACGTCGGTTCACAGTAGTCAGCACCTCACACTCCAGGACCCTGTATATCAACCCTGTATCGTGTACGCGTCCGCCTGCATACAGCAGCAGCAGTAGCTCCAACCCTACGATTTTGTTTCCCCAAACAATGCCTGACGAATACCCCCCGCGCCACCTAGCCGCAGACCATTGCTCGTCACATCTCACCCACCACCGTCAAGTTTCAGCTCGTTCGGCGGCGACGGTGTGATGTGATGTTTTCCTTGCGGCTAGCTGTGTACCACCGGTATATACCCCAGTATCGTTTTCGAGTCTACAAGAAGACGGGCAACTTAGGAATCCCAACCTTGAAGAAACTGTCTGCGATTTGATTGCGGCCGAACGCTTGCAGTATAAGGCGGACTGCTAGCCACTCGCGCCTCCTCGTGATGCATTATTCCGTCCCCCCTCGGCTCCTTTCGAGTGGCCGACCATCACTGTTTTCCCTCGCTCCTTCTCTTCCCTCCCTCCCTTCGTCTCTCTTCGCTCTTTCGAGTCGAGTTGAAAAAGTTGGAGAATAAAAAAACTGCGGACACGAAATGTCTTTCGACGTATTCTCAATTTGTAAAACCAAGTCTCTGTTTGGTAAACGCAAGCAAAATTGTCTGTCTGTCTGTCTGTCCGCATCGCTGAAGAAACAGGACAACTGACCCGGGCGCGGTTTCTCATTTGAGAGTGCATCCCATACGAACTGATAATTTTACACCATTTTTTTTTCTACACTAACTTCAACCCTATCGAATTGAAAAATTGAACCTACGCAAAAATGTCCGCAGTCATCCAAAAAAATACGTAACTAAGAAACCAGTCTGAACAAAAAAGGAAGACACAGAAACGAAAAAGAAGTCGGGTGCTGCCACGCCCACCCGTGAAATATTCCAGGAAAAAAGAAATCACACTTGGTGTGTGGACAGCGAGTGCTACCCATAAGCGTCCCCCGTGACTTGGTAGGTGGTCCGCGTGCCTATCAAGATCAATTTTGTGGGTTCAAATCTCACCGAGTGCATGCTCGTAGGGACTTTTTCTTGCATAAAAAAATGATAAGTGGAAAGCGCGAGAGCGTGAGTTAGCTACATTCAATGGAAATCGACGAGCAGTGGGAATGTTGAATGAACCCTATGCGCGATAAAAATGAAGGCACGTACGGGGGGGAGAAGGGACGACACCTGTGACCACGGCTTGTCCAGAACATCGTCGAGGGTAAAACCTCCTACGAGTGGGCTGGAAAGTAAAAGTGATGTAAATAAAAAAGATAAAAAAATGACTATTACGGGGGTCCATAATTAATACCAGGTAGGACCTATGGTGTAAAACCCCCTATATATTTACCTATTTTTACTAACAACATTTTGTCCTATGTACTATGGTCCCCCGTAATAGCGAGTACTGCTGTAGGTCATGCATATGCAAGCTCTCGTCTCGTCGCCAGCTCGTTGCAGTGTGTCCGTGGTGGGCTTCCTCCGTCCCGCTGCCTCTCTGCCGTCCTCCCCTCCGATCGCCGCAAGCTATCCACAGCTTCCATTCACTTGCTATGGAGTGCTCTGGAAAGCAAAAGCTTCTCATCATGCATGACGATATGCGAGCTCTCGTCCAATCTCTATCTCGGAGTGTAGCTCGTTCGTGGTAGACTGCCTTCGTCCCTCTCCCTCCCTGCCTCGCGCTCTTCCTCGCTCCCTATACGATTCAATCTCGTGGCGAGCTACCCCCTCCGTCGTACCCCGTTACTACGGTCGGATTTGGACTCAAGGAATAAGCTCTATTAATAGCAGCATTCGAGGGTTCCTGAATACAGTAGTAGTGAGGTAGTAGTAGTAGTAGTAGTAGTAGTAGTAGCAGTAGTAGTAGTAGTAGTAGTAGTAGCAGTATAGTAGTAGTAGTAGTAGTAGTAGTAGTAGTAGTAGCAGCAGCTGCAGTAGTAGTAGCAGTAGTAGTAGTAATAATAGTATAGTAGTAGTAATATTAACAGTACAGTAGTACGAGTATGTGGTTCCCAGAGAGTCCTATAGTAGCCAGTAGCCACCTGTTACTCGACGCCAATAGTTATGATCAGAGGTCGGGACACTTCGTGTCCCTGGACAGGTTTGCCTATTAAACCGGTACTCGTTGGTACTCACGTGTTAATATCAAGGCCGCGACACTTTGAATCCCTGGACAGGTTGCCTAGTAAGTCGGTACTCGTTGGTACTCACGTGTGTTTGCTACGAGATAGAACAATTCTTTAAGAGCAGACTTATTCCTTTCGTGCATGCGCGGAGACTGAGAGCCGAGCTCATGCCTCGCTGGGAAAACCCCTGGTTTTCCATCTACGAAACGCCCCCCAAGTACTACAAACACGATCCCAATACCTGAACCGGGGTAATTATCGGGCCTTCAGCCTCATTCAAAGCGGTGTACCATAACACTTGCCCACTCAAATGAGTCGTATATGCAGAATTATGGGAAATTCGTGGAATCGGGGTTTCCACGACTTAGAACATGATGAGTCGAAGATGCGGCTCCTCAAAACCCACTCCCACACCTCTGAACGGCGAGGCAACGGAGCCGACAAGGTACTGAAGACAAGAAAAAAGTAAGGCCTAGCCCTAAGGGGCAGGAATCGACGCCTCTTGTTAAGATCAAGGTCGGGACACTTTGTATCCCTGGACAGGTTTGCCTATTAAGTCGGTACTCGTTGGTACTCACGCGTGTTGTGTGCTAAGAGATAGAAAAAGAGCAGCTTTATATCCTTTCGTGCACGCGGAGGCTAAGAGCCGAGCTCGTGCCTCGCCGGGAAAACCCCTGGTTTTCCATCGACGAAACGCCTCCCGAGTATACTACAAATACGATCCCAATACTTGTTCCTAGCTAATTACCGGGCTTTCAGCCTCATTCACAAGGCAGTATCATAACACACGGGTGTTGTTTACTTAGAGATAGAAGAAGAAACACCGGATTTATAACTTGAGAAAAATGCAGTTGAGAAAACATCATTTACGCGGCTAACTTTTTCGGTTCGTAAAATATTTCGAGTCTGATTGGCTCAAACACTATCTACTCTTCAACAGCAACCGAACGCACGTACTCTTGAGGAAATCGAACGAGCACAGTCGAAGGTACAGCAAAAACAATCGTTTGAAGCGAAAAATAAACAATCTGTGGCAAATACATTGTTTTTGCTGTACCTTTTGAAGCGAAAAATAAATAATATGTGGTAAATATATTGTTTTTGCTGTACCTTCGGCTGTGCTTGTTCGATTACCTCTAGAGAACATGCGTTCGGTACTGTTGAAAGTAGATAGTTTTTGAGCCTATCAAATTTGAAATGTGTTACTAGACGAAGAAGCTAGCCGCTTAAATGTTTTCTTCTCAACTAACTGCTTTCCTTTTTCTCAAGATATAAATCTAGTGTTAAGAACAGCTTTATTCCTTTCTTTCTCTTTTTTGGCGTACCTTGCCGGCTTCGTTACCTTGCCGTTCAGAGGTGTGGGAGTGGGCTTTGAGGAGCCGCATATTCGTTCGACTCATGTTCTAGTTCGTGGAATCGGGGATTCCATGAACTCCCCATAATTATGCATCTACAGTTCATCAGAGTGGGCTAGTGTTATGATACTGCTTTGAATGAGGCTGAAAGCCCAGTAATTACCTGGTTCAGGCACTGGGATCGTATTTGTAGTACGTGGGAGGCGTATCTTGGATGGCAAACCAGGGGTTTTCCTAGCGAGGCGCGAGCTTGGCTCCCAGTCTCCGCGTGCACGAAAGGAATAGAGCTGCGGCTCTTCTTCTATATCTCGAAGCAAACAACATACGTGAGTACCAATGAGTACCGGCTTACTAGGCAAACCTATCCAGAGATACAAAGTGACCCGACCTCTGATCTTAGCACACCAACCAACACAGAATTATAGTATTTTTTATTAGTTTATGTACCAGTTTTTTTTAAACCGTCACTTTCACTTTCCAGCCTAACCCGTAGGAGGTTTTACCCTCAGCGATCTTCTCCTGGACAAGCTGTGGTCACAGGTGTGGTCCCTTCACCCCGCCGGTATGTGCTTTTAGTTTTTGTCGCGCATAGGGTTCAGCATTCCCACTGCTCGTCGATTTTCATCGAATGTAGCTAACTCACGCTCCAACGCTTTCCGCTACTACAATCAATTTTTTATGCAAGAAAAAGTCCCTACAAGCATAACACACTCGGTGAGACTCGAACCCTCGAAAATTATTTCGATAGGCACGCGGACCACCTACCAAGCCACCGGGGACGATGTGTACTCTTAATACGTACGCGTAAACCTTGTATATTACGTGTAGATATCTACAGCAGCACGACACCACCAACGGCCGATTCGTCTGTTCCTCTCTTCCTTCCTCCCTTCCTCCTTCTTTCTGTCTTCCCTTCCTCCCTGCCCCCCTTCCTCCCTCCCTTCGGGAGTGCAACGCTCGTCCATCCCTTTTCCTTGCCTCCTTTCGCCAATACAAACCACCCTGATCTCATTTTATTTTTACTTTTTTCAAGGAAGCTTTGGAATCTCCGAAGCATTCACTTTGAAAATACAGTAGTTAATAATGAGAATAATTATAATCAATCAGCAGCAGCAGTTTTTGGGGACTATCATGTTGTTAACATCAACGTCGGGGCACTTTGTATCCCTTGACAGGTTTGCCCATTAAGCAGGTACTCGTTGGGACTTACGTGTGTTGTTGGCTGCGTAGAGATACAAGAAGAGCAGCTTTATTCCTTTCGTGCACGCGGAGGCTGAGGGCAAGGCTCGTGCCTCGCTAGGAAAACCCCTGGTTTTCCATCTAAGATACGACTCCCAAGTACTACAAATACGATCCCAATACCTGAACCCAGCTACAGTAATTACCGGGCTTCCAGCCTCATTTAAAGCACTACCTTACCACTAACCCACTCTGATGAGCCGTATATGCAAAAGTATGGGGAAATCATCGAATCCCCGATTCCACGAGCTAGAACATGAGTCGAAGATGCGGGTTCTCAAAACCCACTCCCACACCTCTGAACGGCAAGGTACGTCAAAAAGAGAAAGAAAAGAAGGCCTAACCTTAAGAGACTGGAATAACTCGTCAACGAAAGCCATCGCCATGTCACCCGCAACGGGGGAAGAGCGAGAAAGTGTCTACAAAACAGTGAAAAGTTAACACAAAAAACGAGGCGGTCCTGTTCCCCAGTAGGTGGTGTCAATTTTATCCAAATCGCCCCCAGTTCTCGAGCGGGGGGGAATCGGTAGGACGAGAAGGAACATAACATGGAATACGCCAAACACTACCTAAACCCAGCCCACAACTCCGGAAAAGTGTGTCCTGTGCCACAAAATGAGTGGCCCGACTACCCAAACCAGCCCCGACACTGGGGGGGGTAGGCAGGGAAAAATACGCGAAAATCATCCCTAACCCAGCCCTTGAGAAACAAACCAGGAACATACCGAGCACAAAAACTCGGAGCCGAAAACTCGGAAAAGGTAAAAAAAAACAAAAAATAAAAGACCACCCCTTAAAGTCCAGGAAAACGGCAAGAAAAAAAAATCGAGTGCAGCCGAAAAGCGAAAATCAGCTATCCACGGCCGCGCCCCGAGATTAATCTACGTTACGCTGGACCCCCCGTGCAAACGCACTAGCCAAGTGCATTTGCAGACGCCAAGAACCTCGTACAGCTCTCGTCGAAGTCGTGTAGCGCGACCGGAGAAAGAGGAAGCTTGATCGGTCCCGGGTCGTAAAAAAATCGAACCAAATATACCCCATCCGTTGGTGTAGTCGACCTGATTTTCCCGAGCCACCACAGACCATCGTCGCCCTTGTACCAAAAGTGGGCCCCGTTGGGAAGCACGGTGTTGCAGTGTCGGCGAAGCCAATCGGCGTGCGATACACAGCCATAGCCGGGTGCCAGAAACCGCTCGCCGTTACTCCAAGAAAGCTCCCGGTGTGCGGTGCCAATTATCATCCGGCGGTATAGACGGTTGGTTTGGCGGTGCTGGTTCGGGGTTCCGGCCCAGTAGCGCAAACTGTCGTGGCCAGAAAGCTGAAGATCCATTTCCCTTTCCCAGGATGGTCGGGATAGTCCTGTCCAGTGTGTCTCGTACATCACCGCGAAAATGCCACCTCGACCTCGAACCGATTGGTGTCCGGTAAACTTTTCCACTTCGCGTCGTTGAAGTGGGGTCGAAACGTCGTCATGGGTGACGTGGTACGGGGGGGATTTGTTGGAGAACTTATTGAGCACGTATTGCGTCAACCCGCTGGCAAATACTTCGGTATGTCGCCACGGTCGTGGGGGTTGGCGCAGGGCTTGCAGCGTTGAACAGATAAGCACCGGCGAGCATCGGCGCCGTGAATATCGGAAGGAAGATCCAAATACAGAAACTTGGCCCCGAGAGAAGATCCGTGCGGGGTGTCCGCTGAGGAGCGGGGGTCAATTGCGAGGACTTTGTAGAGGCCCAGCCAGTTGAGTGAGAGTTTGGCCTTGAGTACCTCGGCGTCCGTGTCAGGCTTCGCGTCCTGGTGGATGGTGTAGCCACCGTATTGTACACCCACGCCCAGCCGCCAACGGTGACTTTGGGGACTGGACGCAGTGCGTCGTAGAGGGCGGAGTTGCAGCGGTTCACGCGAGCAACAGTGAGGACGTGGTGTTCGCGAACGATATCGTACGCGCGCTGCTGGCGGTCCGTCGCCTAATCGCAGTAGATTAGGTGGTCGCGGGCCAAACTCTGGTGGCGGGCGATTCCAACACGCTCGAAAATCATGAAGGGGAGGCGTGGCAGCCGACCAATATGGACTTCGTTGGGAGCCAAACCGTGGCAGCGGAATATTTGTGCGCAAATTCGACATGAGGGAGCTGTTGACGACCATTGCCAGCATGGCCATCGTGTGGTTTACACGTTCCACCCCACCGTTGCCGTTTGGGTGGTAGCAGCTGTTGGCAAATTTCCGAACCCGTAGAAGCTGATAAACGTCGTGCGAAAGCTTGGAGCAGAACTGCAGGCCGTTGTCCGAGAGGATGCTGCGCGGGCATCCCCAAAGGGAAAAAAAAACGGTTGATGAGGAAGTGAGCCGTGCCCTCAGCGGTGAACTCAGCCGCTGTGACTGCGAACATGTCGGCTCGGTACTGAGGCGATCAGTGAAAAGCAAGATGTAGGTATTACCTCGAGGCGATACCGGGAGAGGGCCGAAGTAGTCGACACTGACGGCGATGCCGGGCCCTTCTGGCAAGGGTAACGTGATGGTAGGCCACCGAACCGTCTGTCGCGACGTTTTCGGTGCTTGGCACTTCAAGCAGTTGCGTAACCACCACCGGGTGTAGATGCTCATACCGATCCACTAACAGAAACGTTCGAGCATACATAGGATGCGCGCGGTTTCCAGGTGACAGGAAGCTATGGAATGGCAAGCCTGCACCACTCAGAGGCGCATGAGCAGCGGCACATAAATGCGAAAATGCTCGTCGTTTAATGAACAGGCCGTACGACCCACCGGGTGTTGCGTGCCCGGCGCAGGAGGGGGAGACCGCTGTCGGACGAGTAGAATGATGCCCGCATCGGTGGTGTGCAACCGGCTTTTGCTAGCTAGCTTCTGAACCTTCGAAAAGGGAGGGCGCTGTCAAGAAGGGAAACACGACAAAAAGTCCGCAGGCAAAGCTTCCGGCCGACCAAGGGCTATGTAGCGCATGGCGGCGTTGCACGCGGGCTCGGCCTGTTGTTCCCGAGCCCAGTCGGCGTACGAATAGCGCGCTGCGTAGTCACCGAACTGAAATTCGGCAGCTGCACCGAGGGCATCCAAGTCGGTCGTGGTGACGGGAGGTGTGTCAGTTGGCGGCGGAAGCCGTACAAGAGGAGTTCCCACGGGCTCGGCGCGGTCGGAGTCGGATGGGATGGGTACCGTCGGGACCGACGAGGCAACAGGAGCTGGGGCCATCACTACGGATGCGGACGGTCGCGGCCGTGGGACTCGACACGGGGTGATAGCACGCCGGACGGATGGTCTAGGGGCCCCGCCAGTCGGTGTGCGAACAGCGCGCTGCAGAATCACCGAACTGGCCCTAAGCCATAATCAACAGCAGGCGGCGTGATGCCAGCGGCAGCGGCTGTTCGTCGGCGCGTCCGAGTGGAGATGTGGCCTGAAGGCGGCAAGACATTCAGAGGGGCCGGGTTGCCAGGCGACGATGGAGCAGACGCGGCCGGATCAGTGATCACGGCGGAATCTTCTCCCTGTAAAGTGCTCGTCAGGAGAGGAGCGCGCTGGGCGACCATCGTCACTGCAGCGGGGGTCTCTGCAGAGCCCTGGTCGCCCCCTGAGGGTACGACCAAAACCGAAGCGAAAGCGGGGGTTGGCGGAGGGTGAAACCCCCCTCAAGCCAGGGCGGCCATCGACGGTGGCGACCGAAGCAGACACACCAGCGACGAATATCCCCAAAGGAGCAAATAGGTCGTCAATCCTCACATGTGGCCCGTGTGCGTGAAAATCGCGAGAATCTTAGAAAGTGTAAGGCAGCCCACCCAAGACGGCGCTTTTGGGGCGGGGCACCAGCCCACCGAAGCCGACACCAGGAGTCGGCGAAGCGCTGGCACGAAGCCCGCAGGCTCGGATGACGAAGATACCACCGTCCTCGACGTGGGTGAGGCTGCTAGACCCACTGCGTTCGTGTTCTGTTGCGGGCTCCGGCGAGTGGGATAGAAAATCAGCAATGCCGTTGGCGCTGCCTTTGCAGTACTCGAGGGTAAGTATAGTACCAAAACATTTGGGACCAGATTTTGCGAGGATTGGAGTTTTCTGTTGACGGGGAACAAACAGATTTCGAATTTACGATATAGAATACCCTAGGTAAACCTAGGGATTTTTCTTTGCTTGAATTCTTCTTACCATTCGCCGTGCCTCCCGCTTCCAAAGCATTTCATTTATTTCCCACTCTACATTCTCGCCATCATATATGTCGTCATTCCATCATCCGATCATCCCATCATCATCTCATCATGTCGTCACCCAGTGAATCCACTAGGCTGGTGCTATGGTATAATAATACTTGAATGAGGCTGAAAGCCCGGTAATTACCTGGGTTCAGGCACTGGGATTGTATTTGTAGTACCTGGGAGGCGTATCTTAGATGGAGCTCTTCTTCTCTCTCTAAGCAAGCAACACGCGTGAGTACCAACGAGTACCGCCGGCTTAATAGGCAAACCTGTCCAGGGATACAAAGTGTCCCGACCTTTGATTGACCTTAACACGGCGTAGACACTTTCTCGCCCTACCCACGTTGCGGGTGGCATGGCGATGGCTTTCGTTGACGATTTCTTCCTGGCCCCTTCTTTCTATTTTTGCCGTACCTTGGCGGCTTCGTTGCCTCGCCGTTCAGAGGTGTGGGAGTGGGTTTTGAGGAGCCGCACTTTCTTCTCATGTTCTAGCTTGTGGAATCGGGTTTTCCATGGATTCCCCATAATTCTGAATATACGGCTCATCAGAGTGGGCTAGTGTTATGGTACTGCTTTGAATGAGGCTGAAAACGCGGTAAATACCTGGGTTCAGGCACTGGAATCGTATTTATAGTACCTGGGAGGCGTATCTTAGATGGAAGACCAGGGGTTTCCCAGCGAGGCACGAGCTTGGCTCCCAGTCTCCGCGTGCACGAAAGGAATAAAGCTGCTCTTCTGTCTCTAGATAATCAACACACGTGAGTACCAACGAGTACCGACTTAATAGGGAAACCTGCCCAGGGATACAAAGTGTCCCGATCTTTGAACTTAACGCTGGCCCTAACAATAGCGAGACGTCGCATCTGGCGGTATGGGCATCGCTATAACCAGAGACAGCAAGCAGGTGACAGACCATGCGGCAATGTTCCTCCTGTTCCTACCTTTTTGCAGTTAGTTGCATTCGGAACCAAGTCTGGGTGCTGCACATTTCGGGCCACCACACCCCGCCGTTGTTTTGCTGTTTTTGGTTGCATCGGCGACAAAAAATCTGGTCGAACATTCGTATTTATAAATATACCTATGATGATCCTCTGATCTGATCCGTTTTTGGTATGACGTATAGCTGCCTGGTACCTGTTATCATCTTCACCTCCTTCGTCGACCGCCACAAAAAAAACTGACGTTTATGTATAAAGGAAAAAGATGGTGACTGAACAAGTCGGCGTGCACTTCAGGTCAATCCATACATACCACCACAGACATGGACATTTTCGATAGTTGACTTGAATTTTTTCATCAATCATCACCAGGAGGAGTCTGCGCCAACTCTTTTTGGCCTCGTCTCAGGTGTCCTGTGCGTTGAGACACCTGATGATGCAGTGTTTGTACCCACCCGAACACCCCGAGTTATACAAAGCAGTTGTCTGTGGCCGCTTCCCCATGCGACCAGTTGTTGTTATGATACTGCCTTGAATGAGGCTGAAAGCCCGGTGGTTACCTGGGTTCAGGCACTGGGATTGTATTTGTAGTACTTGGGAGGCGTATCTTAGGTGGAAAACCAAGGGTTTTCCAGCGAGGCACGAGCTTGGGTCCCAGTCTCCGCGTGCACGAAAGGAATAAAGCTGCTTTTCTTCTCTATGAAAACAGCACATGCGAGTACCAACGAGTACCGACTTAATAGGCAAACCTGTCCTGGGACACCGGACCTCTGATCTTAACATTGTACCGTCAACTGGTGCGAAACACCCTCGGTTTAACGTTTTTTGCGTAACGCTTCGTCGGACACCTTTTTAGTCGGATTTCATGTTTCATGAAAGATTACCCCGATACACTGGGGAAGTATCGTATCCCAGGAGGTGCGTGTGCTAACCACAAAAAAAAAAAAAAAAAAAAACACGAGGAAGGGAGGGGATCAATTGTCATAAAATCATTCATGAATTACCCATCCGCTCAAAATTATGACGGACCACACCAACCATTGATTATTCATTATTACTCCGTGTTACATCGTTCCATTGGATGACAATGTCCGGTCACGAAATAAGCTACTACCAGCACCTCCGAGCCTTCCTATGCTCAATGTAGCTAGTCGGGCCGCAGTCACAGAGGAAAAAGACCATCAATCACAAACCAAGCGGAAACTCAACAACCACGACAACAACAGCAACAACAAACAAACAAACAGCAGCACCAACAACAGCACCAAAAACAGCACCAACAAGCAAACAGCAAAAAAACAGCAACAAATAGTACCACTTTCGAAAGGAAACATTGAGAGTCAGATTGACATCCTGTCGAGCGAACAATAAAAACCTCCTCCTCCTTTTCCTTAAATCTCCACCCCTCCTCCCCCGTTGTCGGGTCCCACGCAAAAATACTCTCGCGTATGCTACACGGTACCTTGATGCTCAACTGGCGCATACCTCGAAACTTAAACTAAACGCGACCCTTTGCGCGTACGAAAACAAACAGGAACTACACCAATCGGAGAGATGTATCCTACGGAATCGACACAAACAAAACGCGTCACTGTTGGCAAAAAAGAACCCATTCCCACTGCGGTAACATTGTAACTATTAGGGGGAACCACAGTAAATAGGACCTATGGTGCACACAAAAACCTATATATTTCCGTATTTTTACTATTACGGGGGTCCATAGTTAACGAGACCAAATTTTGTTAGTAAAAATAGGTAAAGATATAGTTTTTTATGTATACCATAGATCCTATTAACTATGGACCCCCGTAATATCAATATTTGGTCCTATTTATTATGGTCCCCCGTAATAGTAGTAGCTATTCCATACTTTACGTGGCTGCTGGTAGTATGAAACGGTTTCAAGAATAATGCCTGCGCCTCTTCATCAACACCGTCACCACGGGAGTAGGACCGGCCGCGACTACTAATAGACGCACAGCATCCTCGCCATCACCAATCGCAAAACCAACAAAATACAAGCTTATCCAGAGGTGACCGGCCTTTAATACTAGTTTTAGTGTAGTGGGTAGTCAGTCAAGGGGGTGAAACCACGGTCTCCTGGTATATTTTTGACCGCAACCCATCGACCATGTCGTCACCAGCACCCGAAAAAAAATAGCGAAAACATCTCCAGCTGGCACTCTTATATGTACGACTACTGCGAGGCCCGCCTTGACAGGGCTCGTGGGATGTATCAGCTAAAACATTGCTGCAGTGCAGCGCCAATGGATGGAGTTGTTGGTCTGCTTTTCCCTACGAGACCCTGTAGGGTTTCCAAAGTAGGGACTACAGGTGAACACCTAAGTAGGGCAAAACTACTTCGGTTTATAGGGGGGGAGGGGCGCATCCCCGGCAGGGGGAAGAGCTTCTGCACGCAACAAAATCGCGAAAAACGCGCTACAAAACTTGAGATGTCACTCAAGGGATACCCTGCTTTACACTCCCCCGGTCCTATTCCCACCACTCCCACCTACCTGACTTGGGCCTCAACCTTCTTTCCGGTCGAATCTTGGCCTGCGTATTCGGTGAATTTGTTAGTTCTACGTAAATCTCGCTCGTCGAAATAACCCAACTACCCTTGTCGATAAGTACTATAGGAGGGGCGGGGGGGGAGGGGGGGGAGGGGGGTGAAAACTTTGCGCTACGAAGGAGCTGGCAAGGTTAATGCTGTCCCGCAGCGCTCTCTCTCTCTCTCTCTC
This sequence comes from Macrocystis pyrifera, assembly GCA_031763025.1. Classification (NCBI taxonomy): domain Eukaryota; class Phaeophyceae; order Laminariales; family Laminariaceae; genus Macrocystis; species Macrocystis pyrifera. Next base: position 3,092,654 of record JASSKH010000005.1, on the reverse strand, counting down.
TCTCTCTCTCTCTCTCTCTCTCTCTCTCTCTCTCTCTCTCTCTCTCTCTCTCTCTCTCGTGTGCGCGGTTGTTCGCCACGGAGCGCTGGTGAGTAATAGTTTTGAGAAAAAAGCACAACACGAAAATCAAAACGTGGAAAACTGCAGTAAGTGAAAACAATAGACTACTACTGTAGAAGGAGAAGAACTACAAGAACGATAAACTAACCTAGGAACTACGGACTACGCACCCATCATCGGGTAAAAAAGCCCGACTCCAAAATCCCTTTGGCACGGAGCGAAACACCAAACAAGAAAACGCGGGGCAAGCGCATGCACACAATTGACTACATCGCCTGATCGGCGGAAACATGCCATGCATGCCTAGGAAAATCACCAGCTCGACTTTTGAGTTTGTCTGGCCTCGCTCCTAAACCTTGCTACTATCACTATACTATAGGTGAGCGCTATTCGCCCGGGGATATGCATGCGTACCAACTTCATGCACGCATGCCTCCAAACCGGAAACCCGATTCGCTTGTTTTGCTACTGCTGATAACAAGACAATTATTGTAGTTCTAAGTATTGGGCCAGGTGCGACTGTCGCCTTCCCCCCGCCCTTACCCCTTCCCGCAACCCACTCCATGTCAAAATCTGACCCTTTGCAAAACGCACATGCCTATCTGATAATAGGGGCCGTTCAAACCTGGCATACACACAAGAAAAGAAAGCTATTTCCTCCCCTCTTTCCGACTCCGCTCTACGCACAATGGCAGGCGCTACAATAGCGTCACGAGCTATGGGCCAAAGAATAAACCGCCTTTGCTCAAAAGCTCAACCGATTTCGATCGAAATTGGACACGTTCGGTGGAACTCAACCACCATAGGTCAAAATCAGTCATATTCGGTCAAAACTCGGACCACATTCGTTCAAAATTGGCCGCGATCGGCCATGGCCGAGATCACAATCTGCCACGTTCGGCCACAATCTGCCACATTCGGTTACAATCGGTCACCATCGGCCACAATCGGTCCCGATCGGTCCCGATCCGTACAGGTGGTCACGATTAGGTAAAAAACGGTCACGATCGGTCGCAATCGTTCGCAATCGATCACCACGGGTCACCACCGGCCGTAATCGGTGACGATCGGTTACGGTTGGCCACAATCGGTCACTACCGGCCACGATGTGTCGCCCTCCGTGAATCGGTCACAATCAACCACGATCGGCCACGGTCGACCGCAATCGGTCACAATCGGTCACACCACCGTTCACCACCGTTCACCACCACCGCCGCCGTCCAAACCATCACCACCACCAGACGACGGGCGCCTGAGAAAACGGGGACATAGGTGGAACGGACCGTCCAACCTCCCTGTCTCCCCGCCCTCCCTCTCCCTCCTCGCAGGCGCCCCACCATATGTCTTGAGTGCCGCTCGGTCACTCTCCATACCCTCCCCCCCCGTCCACTCCTAGCCCTTTTTTTTTTACCTACCCCCCGCTAGGAAGCTCTCTTCCCCAAGAAAATCCTCCCGCATGTGCATCACCTGGTTGCTCCCGTTGCCTCTGCCGCCGCCGCCGTGGAGCGTCACCGGCTGCGGCGGCAGGGTGTAGCTGATGCAGTGCTTGTTGCACTCGTGGGCGACGAGCTTGAGGAAGAGGTTGCCGTTCGAGAAACGCCTGCTCATGTTGGAGCTGTTCTCTCGCTGCTTGCAGAGCACGAGCACGGTCAGCCGGTTGCCGTCGGTGAGGCCCTTGACCGCGTAGTCCACCGTGTCCGGCAGCAGGCCGCCAGTGCCGTGGCGGCGACGGTGGCGGCCTCGCTGCGAGATAAAACGACAGGCGCGAGAGAGGGGCGTGCGTGTGGGCGCGTGAGCGTTGATTTTGTTCATTTGACTAGTTTGTCAATATTGTCTAATTCGATTTGCCTATGTTGTTGAATAGTTCCATTGTATTTCGTTGGTAGTTTGAGCCCATCTCGGGAGAATATCAGCAACAACAAAAACAATACCCTTCCCTCGCCCCACCCCTCCCCCCCCCGCCGACCCAACTCCTGCCCCCCGACCCAACAACCCTCCTACCCAGCCCCTTCCCCCTTCCCCCACACCCTCCCCCTCTCATACGACGACGGCCATGCATTATATGATTGCACCCCCTTCCGTCCTGCCTGTTCCCAACTCACCCGCATCCCGGCTGCAATTCCCGCCTTCATCAGGTCCAGCTTCTCCGTGGGAGTGTCAACCGAGACCGATAGCGCGGTGTGGTGGAGGAAAGGACCGGATCTCCACTGGTTGCGGATGGCCTTCCTGGCCATTATGTTGTTCGCGATCAGGGTGGCCTGTCCATCCCATCTGCGGAAGACCTGCCGATAGCGATTGTTTGAGGGGGAGGGAGATGGGAGGGGGAGAGTGGGGGAAGAGGAGGGCGGAGGGAGAAGGGGGGGAGGGGGGGAAGGGGAGGGAGGGTGAGAGGGAGGGGGGAGGGGAAGGAGGGGGGGGTGGGGGAGGATGAGGGGAGCGGGGGCGGTGGATGACTATCGCACCGAACCAAGAATTAAAAAGAAGTAGACACCTACACTTGACGCGTCTACGGTACCGCAAAATAAGTCCCCCCGCCGCCACAACGCGACGTATCCTCACGTACGTACTCGTACGTTTCCAAGGCGAAAATGGCGGCTTATACAACTCTGTCTGAAAAAAAAAGTAAGGGTCTGTAGGGTTATAGATTCAATACTTTACCACTCTGACCGGGAATGAATACAACCCCCGCTTAGGTCCTGACATGAATGCCGTATAACTCTCCGGGTGATACGACAGCATCCTCTAGGGTAAAATTTTGAGAGCCGCTTTTCTTCGAAACAGGGGGGGGGGGGGGGCACGCACAACGAAATTGGCGGCTTGCTTGGAATGGTCTGGTCGAGATCTTTGTACCGTCTCCCTTGTCGAGAACACCAGCTTGGAAACACGTCCGCGAGAGTGTGTCACCTTGCGTGAAATACGGCAGGTTCTCGGCTAGAGTGCTAGCACACCCTTTTTTTACCGCACTGATGTCCCTTAAGCATGTACTTGGCGCTGTTTCCAAGTGACTTGTCTCCAAAACGGGACTGCGGCCCTCCAGGGGTTAAAGATAAGGCACGCCTCATTACATTTTTCGGTAGACGCACAGCAGTAGTTGGTAGGTTGCTTACCGTGGTGAGCATGTTGATCCTGGTAACGATGTACCAGTCCTCGTTCCCGGTGTCGTCCACGAAATAGACCGGGTCGCCCACGTCGTACGCCCTGATGAGAACACAGAAACAAAAAAATACAAACAAGTGAGCCAAAAGAAGAGGATAAGAAGGAACACAAGAAACAAAAACAAAAAAGCGGGCACTTGCAGACTATGCCCGGTATGATACTGGTATATCACCGTAAACAACAACAAACAGGTACGTAGAAAGTAGAACTAAAGTTACCAATCACGAAATGAACTATAAACACAACGGAACACCCGCCTGGAGTCAGCAGCCCCTTCTTGCAAGGCTAAGGATGGGCGCCTTTAAGCTTGGCGCAACAAAAGGCCACCGCCACGCATAAATAGCAGACTACTTGGCCGCTCAGCGTAGGGGTGAAATGGGAGGAACGCTTGCTATGTGATCCCGGAGCTGAGCTACCAACAGGGAGGTAGCTGGAGAAAAACGTGCGCAGACGACATCTACGAGATGGGATGAAAAAAAAAAAACTGACCCACTCACTACAATTAAGAGAGAGACCACCCAGGGGAGCCACCGACCCATAACATGCCCTTGACGAGGTCATACGCCCCGCAGTACGTTTTGATGGAAGCATCACGCGCAGCTTCAAAATGTGGGGTTTCGGCGGGAATATATATATACATATATATACAGGTATATACATCACAGAGTGAGGTGTCTATTGTCATTTTTCACGCCCCGGACAGACAGGTAGACCATCTATTTTCGATTGATCTGTACATGGTAGATGGTATGATCTAGCTCATCATGTTGCCGCCTGGTTGCCGTGTGATCTGCATGATCTAGGACAGGTTTCCTGGGGTTGTATCTGTACTATACAAATCCTGCACAGCACCTCGTACCGGCAGGCTAGGGATCTATTCATAGATGATCTACGTAGATCGTGTAAAAAAAAAAAAAAGGAAAATGGTGATTGTGACGGTCTCACTTGGTGACGAAGACGAAGATGATGGACTCGAAGAAAGCCGACGCCGAGCTGCCGAACAGGAAGGAGAACGCCACCGCTAGGGACAACTGCAAAAACAAAGGAACACAGGAACGGGTTGTAGTTGTTAGCGTTGGCGTTGATTGTTATTGTTTGTTTTTCGTAATGTGCCGTCATTGCGGTAACAGTTTTTGTTGTTGTAGTCGGTGAAGGTAGCGGTGGCTGTGGAGGGTAGCGGTGGTGGTGGTGGGTGGTGGTATGTGAACGTACGAAGACACGTACGAAGGAAAAGGCGGGATAACGTGGCGGAGAAGAGGGAACAGGGGACGAGGCGGGGTGGTCGCTACACCAGCTAGAGGCGCGAGCCACTAAACAACTACCAACCCCAACACCACCACCATCGCCAGCGCTAACACTAACCAACACCACACCACACCACCGCCAACACTGCCAACACTACCAACACTACCACCACAAACACCAAATCCAACACAAGGCACCAACACCTCCAGCCCCACCGCCACCGCCACCGCCACCCCCCACCCCAGCTACCCACCACTCCCGCCACCCACCATCACCACCACCACTCCCACCACATCTATCCACTCACCCAGGTGAGAACGAGGCTGCCGATGTTGTAGCCGAAGACTCGGAGGGAAACGAAGAACACGATCACGGCAGACACCACGCTCAGAAGATAACCCACCTTCTTCAAGATCGCCTATTCCATGATTGCCGATCGTCAAAAGCACAACACAGAAACCGGGGGGGAGGGGGGGGGGGGGGGGGGGGGGGGGGGGGGGGGGGTTCGATATACATCCCCGAGGGAGTATCGCGTCAGCTTTGCATTTTTTCTAGGGACGGCGTTTTTCGGTCACCCACCCGGACCACACCACTATACACCACTTGATTTAGCCAATCGACAGACGAGAGCGCAGGAAGGCATTTTTTTTTAGAGGGGGGTAGGGGTGTGTGACGGTTTCTTCCCCGAAATTAATTATTGTTCGATCGAGAGGGTGGGGAACTGAAGTGAGTATAGCGTGCAGTGTGCAGCTGCTGGGTTTTCTTTCCCGGCGTAGTCGATTGGTTGCGTATCGTAAGCTCGCAAGTAGCAACGCCGCCGAGTAGTTATTGGTAGGAGTATAGAGTACATAGCGAAAGGATCGGAAATGAAACGGCATGCATATTATACCAGACAGGCGGTACGTATTACGGGGGACCATAATAAATAGGACCAAGCATTGTTAGTAAAATTAGGTAAATATATAGTTTTTTGTATGTACCGTAGGTCCTATTAACTATGGCCCTCCTTAATAGTTGAAAAAAAGGAACGACGGCACCAAGACAAAAAAACAAATTGACAAAAACGCGACAAGAAGGCAATACGACACGATGTTGAAAAATCAAAACACGACAAAAAAACATGAAAAAAAACGATAAAAAAAGAAAAGATCATGTTTTTTACGTATAAAAAAAGAAAAATAAAACGACAAGAAACGATAAAACACACACATACACTCAAGATTAGTATGTTGGCACTTTCGGGAATTCGGAGGGGAATATTGACGACCAAAGGTGACAATTGCAGCAACGGCCACTGTGTGATGGGGCGAAGGTACAGACTGGTGCCCAAAATAGTGACACCGCCAGGAGTCGTACGGCAGGCACTGGCGCAGCATGACCCTACCGGTGTTGCTGCTAGAAGGATGATCACACCCACCCATGCTGTCATACGTTGGTCGCTATCTCCCAATACCCGACGCGGTCAACATCAGAGCGAGATAAACGGCGACGTCTCAACATCACAACATCACAACCATACACGCTCCGATTCCGATTCAAGCGCGCTCGTTACCCAAAAAAAAACACGAAAATACTATTATCATAATATTTTTCAGCTATCATTGATACTAGATTTGGCTGTTAATCTGTGCGGCACCTCGTAGTCGCCGAGCGTGAGCTGCAAGCTTCGGCGCTGTACGAAGACATCGATCATGCGGTCGATGAACACCTTGCGGGACACCAAGCCGTCGGGCGGTATCTCGAACAGCTCCATGATCTGCGAGTAAAGGAACCACGCACACATCAAGCATCATCAAGCAGAATGCGACACACATATGTTCGCAACGACAGAAGGACGGCAATAGCAGCGGTGGCAACGGTGGTAGCTGTAGCCGAGGAAGCCGCAACGGCCGCAGCAGCAACACAATGGACAACGTCATCAACATCACCAAAAACAGCAACAACAAAAACAAAAACAACCAGAGCAACAACTACAACAAGAACAACAACAGCAACAGCAACAACAACAACAACAACAACAACAATTTGAGCCTGATCCAAGATAACACTTTTTTTTTTCAAGTCATGTCGCATGCGGTACCTCGAACCAGACCCCGGACCAAACCACGAACCGTTCCACGAACCGTATCACGAACCGAACTACAGCTGAAGCTCGGACAAACTCGCGTCCAATAAATAAGTAGCAGGTAGTACTACGCAATTCACACCTGTAGTGCAATGGCCTTGCTGGTCATCTGTCTCAGGTGTCCCAGCGTGATCCCCCTGTGCCCGCCCCCCCCCAAGCCTCCGCCGGCGGCAGACCCCCGCCTCCTCGGAACGCCTCCCGTGAACTCCCTCTGGCTCGACCCCGACAATCCACCGCCTGTTCTTCCCCTCTCGTGGCGCGGCGGCTGCTGCTGCTGCTGCTGCTGCTGCTGCTGTCGTTGACAACGGTGGTGGTTGTGGGGGGGTGGGCTGGCGGTGCGAGCTCGGGCCAGATCCTCAGCAGAGGCGGGTGCGGCAGAAATACCAGCACCAGCACCACCAGGGAGGGGCAAGGACGAGCGCCACCTACTGCTACTACTGTCCTCGTCCTCGGTGGAGGTGCTGGCCCTCCCGTCCTCGTCTTCTCCTTCTTCGTCGTCCCAACCTGAGGCGGCAGCGGCGTTGGCGTGGTCCCCCGTCCCCTCCTTGTGTTCTTCGTAGTGCGTCTCCTCGTCATACTCCGTCACCGAGCTCAGCTTCCCGTGCATGAGGCTCTATATTATGGTGTGTTTTTTGTGTTTTTTTTTCGTTTTCGTTAAACGTTGGGTAGCGTATTGCCGAAGGGGGAGAAAGGGAGGGGGGGGGGGGGGGGGGGAGGGGGGGGGAGGGGGAGGGGGGGGGGGGGGGGGGGGGGGGGGGGGGGGGGGGGGGGGGGGAGGGGGAGGGGGGGGGGGGGGGAGGGCAGGGCACGGGGAGGAAGGGGAAGGGGGGGGGGGGAAGAGGTTGGGAATAGAGGTGGGAGACAAAGCGCTTGGATTCAGAGTTGGATAGTGTTCGCGATGTTGCAAGGGTTGATTGGTTTAGTATTAGACAAACAAAGACGAAACGATGACACACGGACGCGACAAGCTTTGTCATTTTCTCTAAGCCCGCCCGCCCAAATCCGGAGTGCTCCTCAGCTCCGAGCGTTGAGCACTATTACTGCCACTACAACAACAACAACAACAACTACTACTACTACTACTACTACTACTACTACCACCACTACCACTACTATCACTACCACCACTACCACTACTATCACTACTACTACTACTACTGCTACTACTGCTAGTACTACTACTACTACTACTACTACTACTACTACTACTACTACTACTACTACTATCACTGCTGTGTCGGTCATGGCCGTTGGTCGTAGTCGCGCCAATATCTGACGAGTCTGACTGATCGGGAGGAGAAAATTATGTCCCGCCCCGAATAGGGTATTGATATATAGATGCCCTTTGAGGGTCTCACGGTACGGGAATGCCGGGTGCCCATCCTCGCACTTAGACTACGTTTTGATAATGCTACAATTGATTATGCCTTTTCTATCTCCTTCTCCCCCGCCTCATAACACATCACCCAACCGCACCCGGCGCACGACTGCTACTGCTACTGCTACTTCTACTACTACTACTACTACTACTACTACTACTACTACTACTACTACTACTACTACTCCTACTGCTGCTACTACTACTACTACTACTACTACTACTATTTCTACTACTACTACTACTACTACTACTACTACTACTGCTACTACTACTACTACTACTACTACTGCTACTACTACTACTACTATTGCCACTACTACTGCTGCTACTACTACTACTACTACTACTACTACTACTACTACTACTACTACTACTACTACTACTACTACTACTACTACTACTACTGCTGCTACTGCTACTACTACTACTACTACTACTACTAAACACTGCTGCTGCTACTACTACTACTACTACTACTACTACTGTTGCTACTGCTACCACCACTGCTACTGCTGCTACTGCCACTGCTACTACTACTGCTACTGCTACTGCTACTGTTACTATTACTACTACTACTACTACTACTACTACTACTACTACTACTACTACTACTACTACTGCTACTGCTACTGCTACCACCACTGCAACTGCTGCTACTGCCACTGCTACTACTACCGCTACTGCTACTGCTACTACTACTACTACTACTACTACTACTACTACTTCTCCTACTGCTCCTCCTCCTACTACTACAGTACCGGCCAGCGCACAAGAAAGTCAGTCTGATTTTTCTTTTTTCAGTAAGAAAGCTCTAAGCGTAGGTACACGAAAATAAAAATCGGCACTCTACTTCGTTTTCAGTCCCAGACAGGGGCGGGGGGGGGGGGGGGGGGGGGGGGTACTAAAATCGAATTTTAAAAAAAGTGAAAAAAAAAAAAACGTGTTTAATTTAATTTCTGACATTTGTGCGGGATCTGTATTACTGCAAGTACCGGTCCAACCCAAGAAATTAGTGCTACAGCAGTACGTAGGTCATGCAGAATATACCGGAAACATGAGCTAGATGATAACCGATCAGGAACCTATCTACCCAGAAGGATCTAGATCATAAACGGGAATGATCTGTTACATGATCTATCAGATGATCTATCAGATGATCTGTTAGATGGTCTGTTAGATGACCTGTTAGATGAGCTATCAGATGATGATTTATCAGATGATCTGTTAGATGACCTGTTAGATGAGCTATCAGATGATATGTTACATGTTTGGTCTCCGACGTGTGAAAGCATAACAGCACACTATTTTCGAGTCATTTTGTCCCCCACTTCTAAAGGCATTTGCTGCAGTAATTGTCAAGTCTTTGTACCATGGCGCAGTTTCTCCTGGAGGCGAAGGGTCTTGGCAGCTTGGACTCCACCGGTCCGGCCGCAGAGTAGCGAGCGTTGCTGGGGAGAATCGGTCCAATCGAGGGGGGTTAGCGAGGGCGGGGGGGAGGGGGGGCGTGGGGTGTGAGATAAAATTGAGCACGCAATAATTTTCTGAAAAAAGTATACCTGGTAGCAATTATTTTTGCACTCGGTGTTTATTTTGGGGAAGTACATCCCTAAACACGCTTCTCGCGGATGTAAATTCCTCAAAACGCTTCTCCGCAAAGGCTTTACTGAAACGAATCGACAAAAGCACCCGAAAAGCTCTCGAGAGGGGCGGTGTAAATCTAAAGGAAAAAACAAACAACAAGATGAATAATCTCTTGTCCAAAATCGAAAAGCCATAATCGTTTGAGAAGATGAGGGGGAAAAAAAATAAGCAGAAAAAAAAAAACACAAAAACGGGGGGGGGGAGTCTTGCTGCGAAGTAACCATATTTAATGGAAAAACCCCCCCCGACCAACTTAGATATGATACGCCGAATATTAGCGTCACAACAGGGGGGAGAGGGATGCCTTGACACAGACGAGTGAAACACGAAAACTGCCCACAACGGTGTCCACCACCACTACTACTCTTCGTACCCTGATAAACTCAGCGACTATTAATAGCTTAACGTGTAACAGGGTGACACTCGAGATGACACACCCCCTGGCTATTCATCACAGCAACAGTAGCAGCAGCAGCACTCGATCCCTCTCACCACGTCGGGAGAGATGAGGTTCCGTACCCCGCCGCCCCAGCGGGGGGCTTCGGAGATAACTTTTTCCCGTCCCCGGTGTCGCATCTGACCCTTCCAGCGTCGTCGTCGAACTTGAGAGTCAGGGCGTCGAACAGGAGCCCCCCGAAGAGGCGTGCACCGCTGCCATGTTATTTATGTACCAGGTATGTGTGTACCACGGATATACATAAGGCGCAAAGAGCAGGGAGAAAGATGAAAAAGAAAGAAAAAAAAAAAAAAAAAAAAAACGACAAACGAACAAAAAAGACAAGACAAAAAAGTCGAACAACATTTAGAAGAACGTCAAAAAAAAAAACGAGCAAAGAATGATGAGAACAACGAGGGAGAAGCAAAAAAAACGAGGGAGAAAGTGTGTGTGGGAAACGAGGAAAACGAGGAAAACGAGAAAAACGAGAAAAACGAGGAAAAGAAGGAAGAAAAATAGTGTTAAAAGTTAGAAAAATGAAGAAAAAAAAATGAAGAATAATTTTAAAATGATGAATAAATGGGGGATATAGCTATATACGTTTCAAGTCTAGTCTATGTGCATTTAAGTACCTGGTACACACGTAATGCGTCGCGGGCTGTCGCTTAGTTAGCTTTCGGAGAGGGAAGGAGAGGGGTGAGGCGCACGGGTGGGGGTAGGAAGTTTTGCCGACAGGGAGAGTGGGAGAGTTCAATCCCTCGGGGGGGGGGGGGTGGTGGTGGGGGTGTAAAGGGGGGGGGGTGGGGGTGGGGGGGGGTACTCATTTGTTGCTTGCCTTAGTCATTTGACCATTGACCACGCATCCCTTTCGAGACGGGGGGGGGGGGGGCATGTTTATAAGGCTTACATTGGGTAGGCGATTGGTTAACCCTTTACCAGTAGCCCAACGGACTGAGACCTTAACAAATGGCGTCGACGGCAGGACTCGAACCTACGCGTGAGAGTCACGATGGGTTTCCAATCAGACTGGTTAACCGGACCAAGACCTCGCCTGTAGCTAATGGCATCATCGGCAGGACATGGGGTCGTTGGTCGTGAGTTCGAATCTCACGTCCACCATGAAATCGCTTTGGAAAGAAAAGTGAATTTCCGCACGTCAAGAATCTGAAAAAAATAAGACTCCCCTAAAAATGGAACCACGTGTTGGTGGCACGTGGACCCGTATATCCGGTCCGGGGGGAGAGTGAAATAAGGCTTAGATTGGGTAGGCGATTCGCTAACCTTTTACCAAAAGCCCAACGGACTAAGACCTTAACAGGCGCACGCCACGGGGCAAACGACACGCGGGGATAGATATTGCCAGCGTTTCTTACAAACCAAAACCGGAGCAAACAAAAAAAAAAAAAAAACGAAGTGAAAAAAAAAGTTTTGGGCACTGACGTTTCTTTCGTTGTTGGGCCAACCATGAACCATCCCCTTCTTGTAACCTGCATCAAACCATCCCCTTGTCGTCAAAAGCTACGACAAAAGGAAGAAAAAAAAAAACAACAACAGGACGTTCTCCGTCCCGAGACTGTGTGCGTATCGTAGGGATGCGAACAAATTTACGATCACACTTTCGGACTGACTGCAGACGGTGATGCATGACAGATTAATACTGGTACCACAACAATAGCAGGAAAAAGCGTGTTGCGTTTGTTGCGTTGTCGTACTGACGTTTTGCTGTTGATCATCCCCTCCTTATCGGTCCCGGGGCGGCCGGTTCCGAGGGGGTGCCGGAGGGCGTTAGCGTGGACGAACCCAATCGCCTTCCCCACCGTGTACAAAGACACCTGCCATTACCACCACCACACGGCGCCAGCACGTCAAGCAAGCATCGCCCGGTACGACGAGAGACGATGGAGGCACAGGAAAGACGACAGCACAATGAATACGGCAGGCAACGGTTTTCGATCAGCGGGAAGGCGAGGGGGAGGGGGGGGGGGGGGGGGGGGGGGGGGGGTTATCCTCGGCTGCGATAAGTTCACCGGCGCGTACTCATAAACATGCTATAATGTCAACGAACGCGTAGCTTCTTCCCTGCAAGTCTCCCTCGCTTGGACGCCCTTGTTGCAATACCATTTACTTGCAGGACGCAGAGGGCTGTCATCCTCGAAATCCTGTGCTCGAGCGTGTGTCAAATCTTCCAGACAATGGAGGTCATGAAATGCGAGTCACACTTTTTTTAGTTAATAGGCACTTCTTCTGGCGTTCCGCCCTGGCTTGCCGCTGGCTCACATTGTCGCCAACGTTCTTGGCCCGAGTGAACCCAAGCGCTAACGCCTGCCCCTCCGCGTCCTTCGTCGGCACGCCCTGCGCGCGCCCAAGTCGACAGTGAAACGAAGCGTCATCATCAGGAGAATGCACGAGTCTGTACTACTGTATGTGCTGTGCTGTTGTACTTCACCCACATAAAAGCGCGACATAGCCAATACCAGCAGGCTATGGCTAACAACAGCTCGCGACAGTTCGCTACAGTAACCTTCGATTAGCAACTACTGATCATGCCGAGCTATCCCGCGCACGGCGCTACGACTACGGCCATTCATGACAATGAGTACACTCCCCACCCCCCCCCTCCCCCTCCTCTTCCTCTCCCCCTCATATATTATATACCTGGTATATAGGTTGGGTTGGCGTCGGTTGGCGACGACGCTGTAAAACATGTCTCTGACTGCATGAGCTAGACAGCCAGGGTACCGTTTTTTTTTTTTGGCGGTTACTACGACTGGCGGCCGAGTTAGATCATTTTTGTGCGAGGAGAGCCTTTACTTTGCACCAGGGGGATGATCGTATCACGTAGTGTGTATATGGCGAGACACCCACGAGGCAGTTACATAGTAAAAACCCATTGCTGTCTCTGGAAGTGGCCACACCAGAAACTAAATCAATCCGTTGATGCTGTCATCCACACGCAAGAAAATCCGCCTCTAAAGCGGTTCTTACTAGGATGCACCTCTCGCCCTTCATGCAACTCGCCCAACACCTCACGTTTCGCTTCGCGCTTGGTGCAAGCAATGTCTGCCTGGTCGGTGAAAACCCGACGCGCTCCGTCCCGGCATTGTAGGGATGCGAGGGTCTGTGGTCATAAGACTACGGCCATGCATGATAATGAGTACACCCCCCCCCCCCCTCCCCTCCTCTTCCCCTTTGCCCCGCCTACCATGGCGTGGTCAGTCATCATGAACATGACGTATTGAGACCAAATGCTGGCGCGGGCTCTCTCCAGGTAGGGTCTCCACATGTACCGGTGGGCCATCTCCACCTTGCAAATCTCGTTCACAACATCCACCGCCCTGGACACAATACAATACCACCATGGCACCACAGGGAGGACGACGAGCGAATTTGTGACAAAAATTGTACGTGCGGCAAGGTAAAATTTTCAAAAATCATCAAAACTTATAAAAAAATTGTCAGACCTTAAGACCAACATGTTAATTGTTTTAGTCATTTTTGCTGGAGTTTTCAGCGATCTCCGAAGCCCAACAAGCAGAACCGTCTACTATGGGACAGAAAATAATCCATTTGTTTTGCCTCAGTTCCTAGAGGGGGCAAAGATCAGCGAATCCTCTCAGAGCTGAGACCAATGCTATAGAAAACCAGTTTCCAAGATCAGAAGCCATAACATATGGTAACTAATTCTTATACACACATTTCTGACGCCTCAAAACTATAAAAATAATAGCCAGAAATCACAGCTCAATTTTTCCATCATAGTTGGTCTAAGCCCTTCAAGAATCGCGCCCACATTCTTACGATAAAACCACTTGAAAACAGTGTAGAGTATTTTTTGCAGTGGTCAAACGTGTTTCTAAAGAAAGCGAGCGACCTAATTATCAGGCCAAAAACGATAAGACCTACATCAAGTGACCGAATTGTCACACAGCAACCAGGTACGATTCAAGCGTATTCAGATCACAACGTAAGCGCGAAAAAAAAACGAGCAAAACGATGACACAACGAGTAAAAGTATCACAAACCGGTTGTTGCAAGGCGAGAAGAATTGACACGAAGCGAGAAAAAAAAAGATCGCCAAGAACGAGGACAAAAATATGAAAGGGGAAAAAAAACCCCATCAAAGAGCGAGAAAAATTACCACAAAGCGCGAGAAAAATTATCATAGGGCGAGAATGATGATCACAGAGCGAGCACAGCAACACCACAAAAACGTGCTATTAATAAAAAGGTTCACAAAATAAAACAAAGCAAAGACAAATGGCATAGTAGACGCAGAGGATATCACCCCCCAACGACTCACGCGTAGGCGAGGAAGCAGCCGAGGAACTGCGTGATCAACCCCCCGTCGTGGAAAAAATAGGAGGTTGTTTTAAACCACGACCACAGACCGTATCTGCGTTCGTTCGTTCGTTCGTTCGTTCGTTTGCCGCCGCCGCCGCCGCCGCCGCCGCCGCCGACAAAAAAAAAAACAAAAAAAAAAACAGCACAAGCAGCGGCCAAGGGTAGGTAGCGGGAAGGGGTGAGGGTGGCAGCGGGGACGTGCGTCAGCGGCCGGAAAGAGGGAGGGGGGGGGGGGCAGGAAGGAGGGAGGGAGGGGGGGGGAGGGAGGGAGGGAGGGGCTCAGTAAACCCTATGCTTATGCACGCGCGCAAGCATTTGCCCACCCACCCACCCACCCACCCGCTTTTGTGGTGCGGTCACTGGGTGGATAGTGGCGGTGGTGTAGGTGTCTATTACTACTGCTGTACTACAGTGCTGTCTATCGTTGCTGTATTTCTTTCTTCCACAGCTGAACTTTGTACAAGAGCAAACATCGAACATTCATGCAAAAATAACGGCGGAATATATTGCACACGCACGCGCGGAGTTCGGGAGGGGGGAGGGGGGCAATCACAGACTAGACTCCAAAATACCGCATTAATCGTGCTTGTGCGGGGCGCGGGCGGGATGAGGTGGGGTGGAACGGGGTGGGTCGCGGGTTGCGAGTTAGAGAGATGTCACCGGCGCCACATGTCACCGGTGAGCTACTTCGAAGGACGCACGGTCGACAAGGCTTCACCGACACGCGGGCGGCGTCGGTGATCGGAGGTGGGCTTGACTGAACAGCGGCGCTTGGCGGACGCTCAAGGTGACATGGCACTCATGGGTAACGTGTTATATGACACTCACATGACACTGTGGCTTTTCTTGTGCCTTTTGTTTTTAAAAGAACGGCCTTTTTTAAGAATGGTCCGTCCAGAACGTTTAAGGCCTGCTTTTGGTCTCGGATAACAGGAACAGGAAAACGAACAGCAACTGACCTACCGACCTACCGTGCTATGACGTATTGACGTACTCACAGCATTGCGCTCCAGATGAGGAGAGAGACGTTTTTGTGTAGCTTGATGAAAATCCAGGCCTTGTTGTTCGCGTGGAGGAGCCGAGTCCATTTTAAGAAAGACGCCAACACCTGCGAGGCACGCGGCACACGGTCAAGAACAATCAACAATGAGGAGAGGAACAAGCGCATTACCAAGGTTACCAATAAGACGCAACAGGCGTTCATCTTCGGCGCTGGGTTCTCAACCTGGTAGTAGTAGCAGTTGAACGCCTCTGCCGCTGCTAATGATATTGCTACTGCTACTGCTACTGCTACTCCTCCTACTACGTTACTACGACCACTACAACTAGTAGTACTACTACCACTACTACTACTACCACTACCACTACCACTACTGCTACTACTGCCACTGCTACTACTGGTACGGGGGACCATTGTACATAGGACCTACGGTACGTACAAAAACCTACGCATTTCCCTATTTTTACTAACAATATTTGGTCCTATTTACTATGGTCCCCCGTAAATACTACTACTACTACTACTACTACTACTACTACTACTACTACTACTGCACCCAACGTAACGTAACGGCCCCCCAAAAGCACGCACGCAACACACCTTCGCCAAAAACTCGATGAGAAAGTAGGCACCCACTGCCACCGAGATCACGTTCAGCCACTGCCGGAGGCAAAGGTTCCCCAGCTGGATGCATTTTTCCAGCTCACTCGACAGCGTGGTCAGCAAGAGACCTGAGATAACTACGATGCAGAATAGGAGGTTGCGCGACACATGGGTCCAGTCCAGGGCCGGAAGCTCTCCCAGGTCGTGCACTTTCTTCTTCTGCTTATTTTGAATGCGCGCGTGTGTTTTTCGGGGGGGGTGCAAGAGGGAGAGAGACCCTACCATCAGCGGGGACATCGAGTCTGCTGCCGTCGAAACTATTTATACGTAGTACCGTACCGAGGTACCAGGTAATGCTTTGCCATGTACCGCAAAAATGGCCCGATCCCAGTCTGGAATCAAGCACTGCTGTATACCTGGTAGTAAATAGTCCCCAAAAGGTAGCAACACAGCAGTGCGGGTGCAATGTCAGGTGCACTACTGTCCGACAAAAAAAAGCATACACGAGACGGCCGGTCGTCGAAATATGGAGGGGCTGTTTCCATACATACGGAAAAGGGATCACCACCCACGACCCACTCACCCCCCCTCCCAACCCCCCGGCAGCAACGAAACACCAGCGCACCTGCATGGACAATGTCTGCGCGTCGGCCCCGTCGTCATCCTCCTCCTCCGCGTCATCGTCCACCCCAAAGTCCTCAGACAGGGCTGCTCCCCGCACGGACATGCTGTTGTCCACCTGCACGTCGAATGCCATCTTCTCCACGGAGGCACCGGGGTTTCCTAGGCCGGCCTTGCGGAGGCAGCAGGTCACTCCGCGGAGCAGCAGGCCTCCGCAGTCGTGAAACCCGTCGCTGCCTATGCGCTTCAGCAGGCGGGCGTCTCTGTTCACCTGGCGAAAGAAGTCTTCCACCTGTGTGTGGTGGAATCGAAACAATCGAACAATTGAGGAACCCAAGTGTTGCGGGAAGCCGAAGCCGGGGGACGGACGTTGTCGTTTTTAGTTTTCGTCTCAGTACAAGTCGTTTCAGTACGTGCCGTTCCAGTGCGTGTCGTTTCAATTTTTTTATTTATTTTTTGTCACTTTCACTTTCCAGCCTAACTCGTCGAGGAGGTTTTACCCTCAGCGATCTTCTGGACGAGCCGTGGTCACCGGTGTCGGTGATGTCCTTTCTCTCCCGCCGGTACGTGCCTTCATTTTTATCGCGCACAGGGTTCACCATTCCCACTGCTCGTCGATTTTTATCGAATGTTGCTATCTCACGCTCTCGCGCTTTCCGCCATTAATAATCGTTTTTGAAGCAAGCAAAAGTTCTTACGAGTATGCACTCTCGGTGAGACTTGGAACCCACGAAGTTGATCTTAGTAGGCACGCGGCCCACCTACCAAGCCACCGTGGACGTTACGCGCCGGTTGAACCCGTGCCGTTTCAGTATAGATACGTGCAGTTTCAGTTCTTGCTGTTTAATTCCGCGCCGTTTCAGTACGCTTTATTTAATGTTTTAATTGCTGCGTACAAAACGTGCACAGGGTGGGGTATACCTGGTAAGAAATAACGACCAGACGTGCGGTTGTACGAGCTGTTTTATGCTATTTCTGAGAGGACCACACGCCCGCGCACCTCCGCACTCGAGTCCGGTCACAAGGTGGGTAAGCATGAAGCATTAGCCATACCATGCATTCGTCGACAATTGTCAAGGTGGAAATTATAAAACAATGAAATAACAACGTTACGTATAAGCCCGACGTTCGATTTGAACGTTGAGGACCGAGGACACTGCTGCTGTTAATAACGATCGATTTTCAGCTTGACAAATGCGTCCTATCTTCAACGTATGGTACAGCAGCGGTACGGCCGACTACTACGATACCAGAAGTACCGATAACTGCTACGCAATCGCGTAGGCTCATGGTCGATGATGGACATCAAATCATCTCCGTGACACGAAGGGCAGGTCCCGATCTACCTCATGAAATTTTTATTTTAACTCAGTCCCGTCCCGTACCCCCGTCGGACACAAGAAGTGGACCAATGAACCATTCACTGCATGCAGCACAGAATAGCAGCGGAAACACACATTATTAATAGTACGCGTAATAACGTTCATTTTTTTAATATTACGGAGGACCATAGTAAATAACACCTACAGTACACACAAAAACCTATATATTTACCTATTTTAACCAACAATATTTGGTCCCATTTATTACCATAGTCTTCCGTAATAGTAATAGCGTTCATGTGTTTGCATCCTTTGTACGTAAAAACCTAGTAACCACATGAACTCATTGGCCCCGGTGAGAAGCGAAGCTCCCCCGCCGCTTTTTCGTAGTAACGAGAGCAGTATACACCCAGGTAGTCCTCTACCAGGTGTATGTTGTTCGATGCGGTATAATTCGAGCCGGGTACTACTGTACCAGGTGCTATTAATACTATACCGCTTGTGTAGGTACTTGGTAGCCGTGGACTGGATGTCATACGACGAGTACTTTTACGTAAAACAGAAAACAGGTATTAATAATAGTATCCTCATCCTACACAAGGTAGATATATATATATATTTTTACTATAGCAGTAGGTAGACATACTCGTACATGTACCAGGTACCATCAGGTACCAAGTACCTGGTACAACAGAAATAGTAGATGCCGGCCTACTATGATTAAATACGACGGTGTGCCTACCTGGTACCTGGAATTTCGCCGCCGCAGGAAGAAGATGATGTATACGAGCATAGCAAAAGCGATAACGAAATACCTGGTACAACCACCCAGTCAGCAGTATTTGGCTGTGGATCATCATAAGCAACTGCTGCAGTCGTATCTTTCTGTATCTTTTTTCTTGAAAGTTATTTTTGCTAACAACTTCGGTCCGCGGTCCGTATGGACCATGCGTTCACGACCGTTCCGGCCTGCGAATCGCACACGACTGCAGCAACGCCGCAGCTTGCTGCACTGCTTAACCTCGCCTCGTGTTGTTGCACGCGGCTGAAAATGCAGCATGCACTGCTGCGCCCGCCCCTGCCGTTTTGCTGTGATTGCAAAGAAATGACGAAATGACCCTACATCCTGGCTTCAATACTCGTACGAACTGCTGTTCGTTGTCGCATATATATGATACTGTAAAATAAAGACGATTTTCGAACTTCCATACGATCCAACCAACACTCATAAACCCATCAAGACCATTTTCGCTGAAATTTACGCATACACTTGCTTGACATCAACATAAAAGAGTCGCGCCACACCGCACCTTGTCCGAGTGCCCGGGCGCCGCATCAGCTGGCTGTTCGTTCCTCTCGGCATTGCTGACGCTGGCAGCGTTCACCGAAGACTGCCCCCGCCGGTGCCCGCGAGCTGGCGGCATAATACTCATATTGGCGTTCAGATTCCTCATCGTCGTCATTCTGGCGAGGTCGGCCATGTGGTTCGCTCCCTCCACGTCCGTGCCGAATCTCCTGGGGATCCTGCCGTCATCGCTCGAGGACCCCTCCTCTCCATCGCTGTGGTCTTCGGTGGTGATGGACTCGAGGCTACCATGTGTTGGGTTGAGGCAGTCATGATCGCTCAGATCAACGTCCATGCCGCCGCCGCTGCTGCTGCTGCTTCGCTAGCTTGATGCTCTGCTGCTGTGTGTGAGCCAGGCAGTGTGGACTCTTGTTTTTGTTTTGTTTCGCGTTGCCACCAGCAGCAGCACCGTTCCGCAGCTAGCTGAAAGGGATACTGCTGTTGGTTGGGGTGTGTGCAGCCAGCCGCTACTGTAGTGGCTGCTATAATTATAGCTGTTGTCGGTAGATTATTGCTCTATGCCTGGAGAACCCGGCTTCTCCACCACTCTTGTGCTACAGCAGTACTGCTGAGCTTGCGGCCCTTGGTTTTGCGGCCCCTACGAGAGCCGGCCTCTCTCTCCTCCCTCGCCCCTGCTGCGTCACGCGTGACCGAACTTTGTGAACAGTAAATTATTTGTTGAAGAAAAATAATAGAGTTTTCAAGGTTCAAAAAGTTGAAAAATGTTCTTCTTTGCAACGGCCCTCGGGGAAATTAATTTCCCATTCATTTTGGTCTTGCTGGATATATATCTTGGCACCTGGTAGAGGATCTTCATATCTTCATCCAAGTTTTCAAGTAGCCAACCGCTCACAAAAATCCCAACGTCGCCCAAATAGCAACGCTATTAACAGCAAAACGTCAACGATCCAACAGCGATGATACATAAGACGAGAGGAGAGATGATGATACATAATGTTTCGGTCGTGATGTGATACACAAGTGTGTGTGATATGGTACGCTGTCGTTTCGTTGTTGTCATATATTCATTGTCGTCGTTATTATTGCTGGTCGTTTTATATTGATTTTGTTATATCGCTGGTGCTGGTTCATGTTGTTGTTGTTGACGGTTACGGTTCGTACTATTAACATCATTTACTGTATGTGCATTGACGGTTTGTATTACTGCTGTACGTACAGCGCTTGTACCCCTAACGGACCACGTGCGCAAAATGCATGATTGCATCGTTGATGGTATAGCAGTGCAAGGTACTATTATTAATATGAACAGTAATAATAATAGTATCATTTTACAGCAGTACAGACGATGCGGGCGGGCACGAAACGCACCTACCACGTATGACATGTATGTACGCATGCTGTGCGTATACATGTCAGAACAGGATAATAGCACAGGAGGACATTCGGCTCCAGCTATGGGGTGGTAGGCAACGGACCCTGTACAGGGTTTATGTTTTGTGCTACCCTGTACAGGGTCTACCATTAGATTCTCTCGGGGTAGCCCTTTCTCTCATGACCCTGTGTCTGCGCAGGTTTCGACCGGAGGACCCTGCACAGGGCCACGGCAGTCAGATGCTGTTCGGGGGTCAACTCGTTGACCTCGCACAGGGTCAGGGCAGTCATATGCGGTTCGGGGATCAATCCGCTGACCCTGTACAGGGTCGAACGGGCTTACCCGGTACAGGGTTTATCTCGCGGAACCTGTGCAGAGTTTTTTATTTGGGACCCTTTGCAGGGTTGCATCAGCGGACCCTGTGCAGTTTGGGGGGTGACTTGTTTGACGCATTATATACCCCGGAGGTCAGTTCTGTTGAGACGCGATCAGGCCATATACGATACATTATTACCAGGTATATTTTTTACATACGCGTGTCGGACACAATGCTCGAAACGCACACGCACATACATACGATAAATCCGAAAAATAGGGAAATAATATGTTGCCCCCAACTGTGTGCGAAGCCCCCCCCCCCCCAATTGACCACACCGGAAAACGAAAAACCTTGTTCAATATGCTGTCCTTCATATGAACATACCAGGGAACAAACAGACACGTACAAAGGAAAAAAAAACGGAAGCCGAGAAAAAAATAGCATCAAAACAGCAAGGCACGAGAAGGAGCGCCTCCCTGCAATCGGATAACGAACGCCTTCCCGCAATGGGATAATAATACAGAACATGGGAGCTATTACACCACTAAAAAATAAAAAAAAATACTGTCGTGTATGCCCCCCCCTCTCTTAAATGTAACCAGAACAACTCAAGGCCACCACACACGCCTTATGGCCTCTGCCAGATGATATCAGCAAGAGGGCTTCCAGCGAGGGACTCCACCAGTCTCGCTGGCCTCGCACTCAGTAAGTCTTGTTCTTAGAGCTTGTATTATCACGGAGTGATCCTCATCGGACCACGAGCCAGGTGGCTAGGGGACATCACACAGGATCCCCGGCCACTGCTCCACTCACACATGCGATTACACTGAAACCTCCACGGCTTGGTATCTTTTGGCTACAGCACCCCCAAAGCGAGTTCACTCGACACGAACGAGCTTGACAAAACCAAAAAACCAAGACGAAATCGCATGCGGCAAATCACAAATCAATGCTGAACTCTGAAGCAATTTTAATCTTGAGCGCACGGGTCATCCGTAATTTGCGCAATTCCTTCACGACGAAGTCAGGCGCAGCAGAATAAATCGACCGCAAAGACTCCCACGTGCGCTCCTCTGCTTCGAAACCATCCCAATCGACCAAGACAATCACCTCGTTGGCATCATCTTCGGCCACATGCACCAAAGCATTCATGCGGCATTCACCCTGCGCAAAGGAATGTTGGAAAACATCCTTCAGATCAGCGGTGACGTTCAACGTCGCATCCGCATAAAATCGTAAACGAGCCACGTGAGCTTGATGCACCTTCCCAGAAACGATGTTCTGAACTGAGTACACATGATCATGATCAGCTGCTACCACACGCCACGGACCAGTCCATGTGGACAACAATTTCGGTGTGACACCCTGCCGACGAACACGAGCATACAACACGAAATCACCAACCGCAAATTTTGGCAACACCACCTGGCCCTGAGCCTGTTTACGTTTGTTGTCGCGAGACACGGCAACAGCTGCGCGAATATCGGCGCAAAATCTCTCCTGCTCTGCAACGACTTCACGGACGTTCGCACGCAACAAGTCAGCATTCATCACGTCAACATTCCACCTGCCATCAGACTCAGAAACGAGCGCCGAGAAATCGGTACGCGGAGCACGCCCAAACATCACGCTGTACGGAGTGCTTCGGTAACGTTCACGAAACGAAGTGTTCAAGGCCCACTGAGCGGCCGGCAAAACATCAACCCACTCCGAAACCTGACGACGCTGTTCTGACAGAATGGAACGCAGAGCACGTACCACCTCTTTTACCATGCGTTCACACGTACCGTTCGACCACGGCGTGTAAGCGACAGCAAAACGATGTTCGATGTGCAACGCGTCGCTCAACAAAGCAAGCACCCTGTTCTTGAAATGCGTGGCGGTATCACTCACCCACACACGCGGCACCCCCAAAGTCTTACACCAGGCTAGCAAATGCTTCGCTGTGACCTCGGCTGTACAAGCCTCGGCCGGTTCCAACGCCACGTAGTTGGACAAATCATCCATGATGACCAAAACATATCGGAAACCATCCTCATCAGGCAGGCCATCGCTACCTTCGGGCCCGCTGTGGCCAACATACAAAAAATCAAAGTGCACCACTTCTCCCGGAGCGGTACCATGCACCGTGTCTCCGTAGGGACGAGGAATGAGTGCACCTGCACGCGTGTCTACACAGTGCAAACACTGGCGAACGAATTCGCGAACCTGAGAATCCATGTGAGGCCAAACACAATATTCCTTCAGGCGAAACAAAGTCGGCGCCACACCACGGTGACCAGCCGAGCGCATGTGCGCGCACACCATCAAACGAGTTTGAAGAGCAAGATCATCCGGCGGAATCCACAAGACGTCACGCACCCCAACACGCACACGAAACAAACCATCATCGGCCAAGGTAGCTTGACCGAAGGTTGTCGAAAATTCATGAACACCAACGCCGATACGAGCGACAGACCTTTGTTGCGAGGCACGAATCACATCCAATGCGGGAAGCGAATCGTCAGCATTACATGGGCTGTGCACGGCAACCGAACGAACAGGCACCGTAGGAACTTTGACCCAACGAGACAACAGATCCCCCCAACAGTTTCGATCGCCAGGGATGTGTTCGATTGCATAGCGGTATTGTCCTAAAACACCCTTCCAATTCTCTAGGCGTTGTGCCATGGTCTTTGTGACCGTCGTGACACACTTCTCCGGATTGAAAATGTACTGCAAGTTTCGATGATCAGTAAAGATATGAACACCACCCCAAAGCAGGTATTCGAGCCTCCGGAACGTATTAACGATCGCAAAACCTTCTTTGTCGACAGTCGCCCAGCGCAACTGCGAACCTGTGAACGAACCACTCAGAAATCCGAGAGGCTCGTGAGACATGCTTTCCAACGCCAATCCACTGCGAAATTCGTGTTCAGGCACTTGGGTGAGAAAACTACCCCAATGGAAATCAGAAGCGTCAGGAAACATCAAAACAACGCACCCGGGACGAGGATGATGAAGCGGCACTGCTTGCGCCACCAAACCCCGTGCGGCATTCCACGCCCGCACCCGATCCTCCGTCCACGCGGTATCCTTGATGACACGATTGCGCGCCACTCGCTTAGTCCGACGTGTAGCCCCAACAAGGAGCTCCTCCAAAAAATCACGTAACGGTGCTACCGTTTCCGCTAAACGTGGTAACGATGTACGCAACCAGTTGACAGCCTGCAAGAATTGCATTAGTTCTCCAGCGTTTTCGGGACGACGCATTTCACTTAAACCTTGCACTCGAGCGGGGTCATGGGACACGACACCATTGGAATACACCTTACCACACCAGACCAGTTCACGAGAGAAGAAGGTACACTTGTGGGCGGCGACAAACAGTCCAACATTCTCCAGGCGTTCAAGAATGTCATCAAGCAGCTGCAGAAGAGCTTCTTCGGTGTCTGCGAAAAAGAAAACGTCATCGACCCAAACTTTGCAATCCAAACCACGCAACACTTCAGTCATGACACCTTGGAAATAAGAAGTCGCATTCAAAACACCTTGGGGAACACGGGTAGGCGTGAACAAACCGTCGCTTGTCGCCATGGTGAAGACGTCTTGCGCCTCCGGAGCCAAAGGCATCTGCCAGTACCCTTGAAGTAGGTCCAGCTTGCCGAAGAAACGCGCCCCCAGCAGATCTCCCATGTCTTCATGGTTGGGCATGACGCCCGGGGACTTCTCCACCTGTGCGTTCACCGCCGAGTAGTCGCTCACCAAACGGAAAGAGTCCTTCTTGGGCACCGCCATCGCCGGACTCGCCCACACCGCCTGGATGTTGTGGTAGACAAAGCCAAAAAACACCAAAGCAGCAATGCACTTCGAGAGCCAGTCCCTTTTCGTCGGTTCGTACCGACGTGGCGTTGCCTTGACAGGCTTCGCCTGTTGCTTCAGCTGCACTCGCATCGGCTCCACTTGCGCTGGCGGATCACCACACAGCGCACGGCGAAAAGCACCCACGCGACGAGCCAAAATTTCGCGCAAACGGGTTGCTCCGCCGACGCTTAATCCACTCTGCTCTGCCTGCTGCACGCTGTCCTCCAACGCCCGTTCTCGGGCCGTCCGCTCCGCCTCCGGATCCATGAACATGTCTGGCCCCCGGTCGACCAAATGTTCCACCGCCTTGTCCTCCGGAGCATCCACCGTAGCCTCGGTCTGAAAAGCACGCACGGAAACCGTCACTCTGCGCGCCGCAAGGTAACTCGGAGTCTCCACACCGGTCGATACCGGCACTGCGCGAGGGCGAAGCTTCTCCAGAGCTTCACGGTAGACGTCGATGCCAAGAGCTTTCATGGTAGCCATGCCAAACAGAACGACGTTATCTGTACCAGGCATGACCGCGAAAGTGATGGGCTCCAATTTCACCGCTCCCCACGGCGTCCGTACACTCACGGCAATCGGCACCGTTTTGTGCGTGACCATCACTGAAACACCCGTAGCGGTTTTCGCCTGCTGCGGGCCATTTTCGAACGGAATTTGCAGATCGGCGCCGCCGAAATGCGAAGACAGCTGCTGAAGTAAGCCGACACCGATGGACGTGAGCGCCGACCCCGAATCAAGGATCACACGCGCCATCAGCGAACCAACCGACCCTGGCAAAGAGAGATCAGCGCGTAAACACTCAGCGCTGCGATCGACAGGCACTTCACCTGCCGTTGAACTCTGGTCGGTACCAAGAGTCACCTGACGCCATGGCTGCCCTCCTACAGCCGGCGCCGAAGAAATAGAATCGGCGGTCCACCCCGACCAAGACGTCGAATATACAGACGGTTCCGGCGCTACCGCCCCTGCAGCAGCACCAGACACTGACTCCGCCCGCTCGGTGGATGGCGAAGTTCTCGCTCCAGCAGCACCCACCGATGTTCCAGCTCCTCCAACGTATACAGCTCGGCCGGCAACAGACGAACCAGATCCCGACCCAGCGGCTCCTGCCGCTGGCGCACCAGAAGTTGAAGAAGCAACAGCAGAAGTTCCACCGCCCGCTGTCAATTGATTGCCACCACGGCCACCGCGCCCGCGTCCATGGTTGAATCTGCCCCGGCCGCCATTGCGGCCCCCGCGATACCCTGACGACCCGCGCCCACCACTGCTGGGAGCTGTGCCGCCACCGCGAGCTTTTGGGCAATCAGAAACATAATGGTTGGGATCACCACACTCGAAACAGACGCGAACAAACGACTTTTTCGCGGACTGCTGCTGTTTCGGTTTCTGCTGCTGTTGGCGTCGCGGTTCAGCTGCCCCTGCAGCATCTTTCCGACCATACGCCTCGATGAATTTCCACTGTTCTGCAGCAGAAAAAATTTGGTCCATGACCAATGCCGGGTCCTTCTTCCACCCTGCAGCGTACGTGAGCTGACCTTTTACGTACTTTTTGAACTCGGACGGCCATAAGCCATCCACCAACGCCATGCTCACAAATTCCGCCGGTCCGGGCAACCACGAACGGTCCTGCGCGCGGTACATGGCATGCACCGCGTGATTCTCCGCAAAATACTTTTCCATAGCGGAGTTTACCATCATCGCGCGGTCTTTGACGGATGTTTCACCGCCCTGCTTTTCATCGCGCCTCATTGAGAGAACGCGACGCAAGTCCGCTGCCGCCCGCGAGGTGTCAAATCTGTTGCTGGTGGTTGTGTAACCAGCGTGCTGCCTAACAGCGTCCAACAACTCCGAGGCGTTCATCGTAGTCTGATGCTTGTAAAATCCCTCAAAACACCGATGAATGTAATTGGGGATAAGCTGGCCCATGCTCACTTTGGAGTGCTGAACCACCCCCTGAGCGTTGGCGAGCTGCAGCCGTTCCTCATAATCGAGGTACGCTGCGTAAAAAACACGAGAGGCCTGCTCGGTCCACACCTCTCCGTATTTCGGTGGAGTCAGAGACTCCCCTACCACCAGCGGCGTGCTTGCCGTGTGCGCCATAATCCACAGCAGTCCACCTGGACTCTACTGTAATAACGGAGAAACTGCCGCCTGACCTGTGCGTCCTCCAGCTCCCGGAGCGTCCTCCCCTGCTGTGCGCTTCAAGCCGTTTCGATCCGTCCAACGGGCCAACTGCCTTCCCAGCTGTGACCCAATACTCCGCAGCCGAAAACTCCTCCAACAGAAGTTCCGCGAATATCTAGATATTATGGCCTCTGCCAGATGATATCAGCAAGAGGGCTTCCAGCGAGGGACTCCACCAGTCTCGCTGGCCTCGCACTCAGTAAGTCTTGTTCTTAGAGCTTGTATTATCACGGAGTGATCCTCATCGGACCACGAGCCAGGTGGCTAGGGGACATCACACAGGATCCCCGGCCACTGCTCCACTCACACATGCGATTACACTGAAACCTCCACGGCTTGGTATCTTTTGGCTACAGCCTGCATGACGAAATAATAGTGATAAATTAGCCGTTATATATAGATAGCGGAAACAAAAAAAAAATAATGACACACTCATTAGAGCAGGCGACGACACACGGGCACGAAAGCACCGACGCACCAAGCGACCCATCCATCCACCCAACCATCCACACCCCGGACAGCTCATGAGCTAGCTCATATATCGTGTATAGCTCAAGCTTCGAAAACATGTGCAGATGAGCTACCGCCTATAGTTCAAGCCGGGGGAAACATGTGTAGCTCACGTAGCTCCCATAGCTCATCTCGGGGGCAGATGAGCTAGCTCATGCAGCTCCTATAGCTCAGCCTGGGCAAATGTGTGTAGATGAGCTATCATCTATAGCTCAAGCTTTGAAAGCATGTGCAGATGAGCTACCACCTATAGCTCAAGCTAGGAGAAACATGTGTAGCTCATGTAGCTCCTATAGCTCATCTCGGAGGTAGATGAGCTATCTCATGTAGCTCCTATAGCTCAGTCTAGGAAAATATGTGTAGATGAGCTATCCCCTATAGCTCAAGCCTTCAAAACATGTGCAGGTGAGCTACCACCTATAGCTCGAGCAGGAAAAACATGTGCAGATGAGCTATCGCCTATAGCTCACCCCGGAGAACGTAATCATAGCTCATGTTCGCAGCTCATTGTAGCTCTTTCTCGGCAACACATGCGTGTAAGATAAGTAGCTGAAAAAGCCCACCCTCAGGGATAAGTGCGAATGTATAGGAATAATATGGGTTGTGCAGCTTACCATGCATATGCAATTTCAACGACGGTACGAGCGACAGTCAATATCGATGTTTCTGTTGGCACTTTTCGCATACTCATACTACAGTAAACTCATATATAGAACAACAAGAACATGATTAGTATGGCTACTGCTAATGGTGCGCTGAACGCCAGCAAAAACCAACTCGCCAACCCATCCACCCACCAAAAATTCATAATGCAGCATCATCTGAATCCCAGACACACCCTTCCTTGAACTACCACAAGGTGCAAAGATGAGACAGAGAGGCAGACACGAAAAACTATCTACTATCAATAGTACATCGCCAAAAAACACGCAAACAGATGAACTGCTGTGAGGGACATCACGAAACAAAACACAGCAGATCCGCCGCTGCCTCAGTTTATCCCAAAGCATCTACGTGAAGCTTGAGCTTTCCCCTTCGTGCTCGTCGAAGACGTCCTCGTCAGACCGGGTAGCTGTTTTGCCGGGTACGGTATACACCGCCCAAAGCCGCTCGGTGGCGGTATGTCACGAATGGCTGTCTCCTCTTGGTCTCCTGTTGGTAAGCGTGGCGTGCGAAGGTGCACAGGACTTGTAAGCGCTAAACAAGCGAGGCATCTCGAACACACATCAGACCATCCACACCTAACCAGCGATGCCTACCCACTAACTCGTCGATACAACTACCCACCCACCAAACCACCCGCGACGCACCCACTACACAAAAATGCAAAACAAAACACGTGTCTGCCCTCCAGAGTCGAAGGCGCTACCAAAGTAGTTCTGTACGACGAAATTGTGTCGTAGTTAAAGCCCTACAATTGCCATAACCAAAACGAAAAACAACTCACGCTGAAACGCACACCACTACTCACCCCCCTGCCACTCTCCAAAAAAACAAGAAAAGAGGGTACGTCGGATTCGACCTCTACCCCCCCCCCGCCCCCCATATACCTACAGCAGTACAATAGAGTAGGTGCTTTCGCCTGAAACTAAAGCAAGTGATGCAGTCGAAATATACGCAATCACCTCGAAACGTATTTCCGCCCCGCACGCTCCTGGCATATGAGTAGAATACTGCCGTATCCGTATTCCTTTCTCATCTGGGGATCAACACTAAGATACCCGTTCAGGGGCCTACTCTTAACATACCATATCCTTGCTCATTTTAACACCAGTCGATAGCCAAATTCCGTTCTAGTCACGG
The DNA here is from genome assembly GCA_031763025.1 of Macrocystis pyrifera. Lineage (NCBI taxonomy): Eukaryota > Phaeophyceae > Laminariales > Laminariaceae > Macrocystis > Macrocystis pyrifera. The sequence goes on along the minus strand of JASSKH010000005.1, from coordinate 3,063,380 downwards.
ACAGGGATTATGAGAGATCAGTAATTATCGGAGATGTTACCGTCGAGGTTGTCCACCACAACTCCCGTTGTCAGCTGTACATCGTCGTCGTCGCCTTCACGTGCCCAGCTTTTTCGAGCGATTCGTCACCGTCGTCCTCGCCTTCGCTTGGCCCCCGCCGGAACTCGGCGTTGGGGAGCACCTGTTCTGCGCACTCATCCATGGGCGCTGTCTCTTCCACGCGATCTCGCACGATTGACGACTGCCACTCCTGCACGGGTTGGGACAGTCGTGATTGGGTCGCTTCGGTTTCGCGCACGGCCTCGCCTTCCGTGTCTTCTTCACGCGCGGCTTTGCGCTTGCGCGCGGCTTTGCGCTTTCGCGCGGCTTCACCCTTGCACGCGGCGTCGTGTCCCACTTCCGCTTCGCCATCGCGCTTGCGCGCGGCTTCGCGCGCAAGCGCGGCCTCGTGTCCCACCTCCATTTCGTTACCGCGCCTGCCTGCGGCCTCGCGTCCCGCCTCCACTTCGTCATCGCGCCTGCGCGTGGCTTCGCGTCCCGCCGCCGCTTCGCGATCGCGCCCTTGTGCGGTCTCGAGCTTGCGCCTGGCTTCGCGCCCGACCGCCGCTTCGCGATCGCGCTCGAGTACGGCCTCGCGCTTACGCGCGGCCTCGCGTTCCACCGCCGCTTCGGGCGCAGCCTTTCGTGCCGAGCTTCCTTCGCGCTGCGTTGCCTGCCGTTCCGCCAATGCCTTGCGTCCGGGCGTGGAATGGCGCCCATTCGCTGCTTCGCGCCCGGGCAGGTTTTCCTGGTTTTCGTCTGCAGGGGAGTAAAGACACAGAATATCACAAATAAAGCGAGAGGGCGCGTTTCAGCTAAATTCTGAAAACTCCAAAACATCACCCGTCGCACATAGGATGCTATTATTTTCAAAGATGTTCCTGGGTTTTGCCTTGTATCTCGATTAAGTCTGATAGTAATAAGAGACAGCATCAAACATTAGTATAGTGCAGTCGATTTACCACTTGCGGCACTTCGTACGACGATTTTGCGCAATTGGAAAACAATAAGTTTTCAATACAAGCAGTACGTCGTATACCTGACACTTGACCATCGTGTCTATAGAGTATAGAAGATAAGTACGTATACACGCGTGCACGCATTTCTTTATTTCGTTTTTGTTAGGTTTTCAGTTTTTAGTGAGTTTCATCTCGAATACGCCGGAAAACCCGGGGGTGCTAATTGCTTTTCCCCGGTGTTTGGCGTGACAGCCGTACCCTACATGAAAACCTCCCTTCCCGTCATTTCCCGTATGAACTTTCAAGCACATCTGCCGTGACGTACATCCCCGGTTTTTTTTCTCTAATGAACACGATAAACATACATTAACCTGTATACGCGCCAAACAACCAATCCGCGGGCAAAACGACACGGACTGGTTACACGTAAACAATAGGCATGCGTATCAATATCCGACAAAAGTATACACCACCATTCACGACAGTACACAAGGTAATATGTTAGCCATACCTTCGGCGTCGAACTTGTACGGGGATGTCGTCAAGTTCAAGATCCAGCAGGGGGGATGCGGTGCGCCCTATCCCCGTGCAGAAGGCGAACACGGCGGACCACATCCTAATCGGTGAGGTCGTAAAAGTAGGTAACGGTACACCCAAGGAGGCTGAGGGGGTCTACGTACGATAGGGACGTGCACAGACTAAACAACGCATGAGAGTAATTCTGCCTTCATTTCCATTTTCGGCTCTACGGGTTGGGGTGTGGTAAATACGTTTTCAGACATTGGTTTCACCAACTACGAAGCACCGTATTGTGTTCGGCGAGCCGCATGAAGGGTGACCTGCAGAGGTGTGGGGTCTGGGGGCTCATCCACGCTACAGCTGGAATATATAAGTGAGTTATGATAGTCTTCATCTGTATTGACCCCTCATCGAAAAAGGCGTTGCGAAGTGCGTGGGCATCTTACCTGTCAAGTGTTAGAGGGTCGAATAGATTAATTAACTGTGAAGTATACGTAACGCAACGCGGGCGGGCTGCGTATTCTATGGGTTGATGTTCAAGCTACTGTAGCATGGTAATGTTTTGGGTCCTCTAGACCTGGGGCAGGAGATGGGGGGGGGGGGGGGGGGGGGGGGGGGTCGTAGTTTTTTTTTGTTGTTTTCAGTGTGTCCTGGCGCACGAAGAAAACGTTGTGTGTTCTAAGAGGTGCGGCATTTCGTACTATGGCGTGGGAACAATAAATCAGTTTTGCATTCAAGAAGGGAGCTCACTCATGCTGGAAAGCTGTAGCGGCCTTGGAGAAGTAGCCCCCGTTGACCCTCGAGGCCCACTCGTTCGTCATTCTCGTTACAAGTTCGAGGGTGTTCATCTCGCGTAGTTCCCTGTGGCTTGGCACCTTTTTGTTGGGCGGGTGCCCTATCTCCGGCATAGCTTGTAGGAGAAGAGGCACACCCGCCTGCGCATGTGGGGTAACCGTCGAACAGTGTAGTCGTGAACACGACTATTTTCGCGTGTTGGTGTTGTAAGTTTATATTGCACGGAATGAAGGGCCACAGGGGTCAACACCTTCCCGATCTTAGGGCCCGTCCTAACGAGGACAAAAAAGAAAAAGAAACCAAAAATAAAACCAACAGACTTTCATTTTTCGTCAAGAACAGCAGGTTGAATTCTAACGAGTACACAAAAATACAAAAAAAAAAAAAAAAAAAAGAAACCGAGCCGAAGCTTTACGCGGTGCCATTTTTCATGATGGTTCAACCGCCACAGCACGTGATTCCCGGAGATAGCGTTTAACAGCGACGATGGAAAGACACAACTCGCACACGTGAAGCACCCTCCACAGCAGGCGGTTCTCGTGGCCCAACCCGCTCCCTCCGGACTGCTCTAGAACTTGTGAATCGGCTACCGATGTTCGGCAGACGTCTGGATGTTGAGTGGAACTATATATATGGTACAGGTACAGGCTCGCTCCTGACATTGGCTACTGTTGTCGCGCCACAAACTTTGTTGGGAAAGACACGCATCCTTCTTGCCTTTTTTATTTCGGCCTAACGCCCCTACTGACTTGCCTACTGCTATCGGATAGGCATCCTGGTATATCTTTCAGGGACTGGCGTGTATGGGCGGGCTGGTTTGTTTTTGATTTGCCGACTAGCGAAAGTTAGCTTTCTAGTTCGCAAATGTGAGGAGAAAATTACATAACTCATAAGATTAACTGTCACGTTTTTCCATCAGATATAATGAAGAGCTAAAACTTCAAATCTTTGTGACTCATCTGCGTGTCTTTTCTTTGGTATATTCGTGTAAAATGTTGTAAGAAAATATATCTGGCACTATTGATTGTGCTCAGAAACACGACGGAGACGTTACATCTAATATTAGGGAGTTCCATATATTGACATAGGATTATTGGAGAGGGATATTTAGTCGGATATTCGGGGGGATAAACGGGAGGTTTATTCCCGCGTCATGTTGAATAATAATCTGCATACGATGCATGAGCTGTCACTCGACAGCTCGGATATAATACAAGAGGAGTTCCGTGTTACTGTCTGGAGTCAACCACGCGTTCCCGTGCCAGCTGCGCCTATACCTTTAGAGATCAATCAACACACTAGTGAGTCCGGCGATCTTCTATTGGCAAGCGTAGCCAAGGCCAACCTAGAGAGGTGGGAACCTGCTTCGGCATGCCTAGTTTCGAGGACATGCCCAGTCAAGAAGCCAGCGTGGACAGTGAAAAGACCATAGAGGAGATGAAGAAGAAAATAGAGGTCCTGGAAAGGACGATGGAGGAGCAGAGACTGCGCGCCGAGAGGGACGCGCAGGGAGCAGGAAAGGAAGGGGGGGCCGGTGGGGGGGGGCGAGAGGAGAAGGAACTGCTGGAAGACAACAAGCAGCGTCGACGGTGCCGACACCTGGGCTGGAGGCCCGATCAGGCATGTCACTACCTTCTTTGTACCGCCCAAGTTTGTCCCAGTCGAGACCCCCGAAGTTCGATAACGTAGAGGCCCACTTTAGCATGTGGCGTAGTAAGTTTTTGGCATACCTATCATCGCTTGGGTGCTTGCATGTACTCAGTAGCACAGCAAACCCAGTTATGGTGGGTGACATGAGGGTTTCGCCAGAGGAATTAGCCTCCAGACATTCCCCCCAGGAGATTAGGGACGCGAGATTGGTGTATGGACTGATGATGGAGGCCATGACAGGATACGATATGGCAGAGTTTAGAATGCAAAAGGCAATGTCTCCGAGTGGTGCTTGGAAGGAGTTGGAAGACTATTATATGCCGAAGACGATAGCCGCAACTCATAGATTGAGGAGGGAATTTGATACAATTAGAATGGCCGAGGATGAAAACCCCTTGCTATTCCTAGGAAGGGTAGACAAGGCTGCAGATGAGCTGGCAATGCTAGGATGTGGTAAGAGTACGGAGGAAGTGAACCGCCACATTGTCACCAACCTCTCATCTTTGTATACTATTCAAAGCAAGTCCATTCTTTCCCGCCCTTCCATCCCCCGCTCCGAGATCGATGAGATCATCCGTGACGCGTATGCTAACGACAAGGTAGAGAAGGAGATGGTTTCTAGGGCGTTGGGCGTGCAGGGAGTGGTAGATCAGCATGCCTTGTACGCCGGAGGTGCGCAGCCTGCCGGTGGCGGAGGTGCGGGTCCAGGAGGGGGAAGGAGGAACAGGAGAGGTGGGAGGCTCAAGGATGGGCAACAGCAGCAACAGCAGCAGCCCCAACGACAGCAGCAGCCCCAGCAGCAGCAGCAGCAGCAGCAGCTCCAGCGACAGTATCAGCAGCAGCAGCAGCAATATCAGCAGCAGCAGCCTCAGCAGCAGCAGCAGCAGCAGCAACGGCAGCACAGCGTCCTCAACAGCAGCAGCAGCACCGTCCCCATCAGCAACGTGGCAACCGGGGAGGAGCTTCGTCGGGGGGGATAACCGGCCCCAAATGGCGTTGGGATGCCGTGGCCTGCAGGTACCGTTGGGATGACTCAGTCCCAGACCCCTTCGGTACGGGTGGAGTAGTCCCCCCCATGGGTTGGGTACCTACCGGCCCACCACCAGGGACGTTGCCGCCGATGCCCCCGCCGCCCGCAGCGACTCCGGCAGGCTGGGGTCCCCCACCGAACAACACATGGAGGCGCAAGGGGCCCTGCTTCCGGTGCGGCAGACCGGGCCACCACGCCGCGGAATGCCAGGCAGCTCCCGCGCAAATGAATATCGCTTTCCCGGGTGCCGCTTCTCAAGGTGGCTGGCTGCAGGAGACGCCCTACGGCAGTGGTGGGTATACCTCGGCCGGAGCTTCCCCGCCACAGCAACCCTCCTTCAGCACTTCCCCCTCCCCTGGCCCAGCGAACAACGGCAACCCTACGCCAACGTTCGATCCGCATCTCCTCACCGCGCAGTTTGCGCACCAAGGCAAGGCGAATGATGATTTGTTTTGGGTTAATGGGAGAGAAGAGTGGGTAGCGGATTCGGGAGCAACTTTTCATGTGACTGGCAACCCTTTTGGGATGGTAAACTGTACTCCCCCTCCCCCTGGTAAGAGCCGTTTGGTGGTCGGTGACATGAGGTCACTGAAGATAGAGTACTTCGGCCAGATTCCAATTGTGATGCACAGCTTTCAGGGTGACGTTCAAGTTAGGCTGATGGACGTAGCATACGTACCCGGTGTTCGCTTCAATTTATTTTCGCTTCATGCAGTAATGTTGAAATGCCCGGTGACACTTGATGCTCAGGGAGCTCACACGTTGAATGGACAGCTGTCTTTCGTACGTAGGGACGCGGGTTCATACGTAGACGCCACGCGGATTGTAGAGACCCCGATTGCTGCCGCTGTTTTGGCTCCTGGAAAAATGAGGAGGATCGATATTAACGACCTTCACGTTGCCCTTGCCCACTCCCATGCTGACACTCTCCGTGAGACGGCACGTCAGATGGACATTAAGGTTTTTGGGGAGTTGGTTCCGTGTGCTGGGTGTTCTGAGGCGAAAGGGAGGAGGATGGCGGTGCCGTGGACGACCGAATGCCGTTCTACCAGGCCTCTGGAGCGTCTGTTCGTGGATCTGTCGGGACAACAGCCTACGTCTGCTGGCGGTGCGTCATACTTGATGATGATCGTCGACGACTACTCGCGACTGGGATGGCCGTATTTCTTGAAGCGGAAGTCCGACGTCCCGAAGGTCTTCGCTGGTTTCCTGGCCGACATCAAGGCGAAGGGTGTGCCGTCCATCGTGGAGTGCCTTCGCTCGGACAACGGCACCGAGTTCACCAAGGCGGAGTTCGTGGAGTTGCTCAACCACCACGGCATCCGCCGCGAGTACACGCCCGTCGATTCTCCGAAGCATGACGGGGTGGTCGAGCGACGGATCGCCATGACGCTGGAGCTTGCAATGGCGTCCCGCCTGGAGGCCACCCGCCTGTTCGGCGATGCAAGGATGCCGGCGACGCAGCCCCTCTGGGCTGAGTCATGCGTGTACGCGAGCGATGTGATCAACATGACGGCGAGGGTAAGGGACAAGCCGGAAATGCACTCGCCGTACCGAAAATTCTACGGGAGACCACCGTTTGCGCGGCTGCTCCCGTTTCTGAAGCCGGGCTTCCACCACGTCAGGAGGACCCTGAAGACCGAGCCGAAGGCGGAGGCTTGCTTCTACCTCAACGGCGGCAACCACCACGCAGCTGACTGCAGCAAGATCCTGCTGATGTCTGGCCGAAGGTCGTTCTCCCGTGACGTCACTTGGGAACACCCGAGGAAACCGTTTGTGGGGTTACTGCCTTCGGAGGAGGAGAGCTCCCCCGCCGCCGCCGTCGCCGTCGCCACCACCGCCGGGTGCGCCGGAGCCTCTGAGGGGCCCCGACGTATGGCCCGAGCCACCGTCCCCATCTCCACTGCTGCCGCCGCAACCGCCGTCATCAACGCCGCTACCGCCGCCGCCGCCGCCGCCGTCGCCGTCGCCACCGCCATCGCCGTCACTGTCGCCGTCGCTGCCGCCGTCATCGTCACCGCCGCCGCTACAGCCACCGTCACCGCCGCCGCCGTCGCCACCGCCGCCGCCGCCGCCGCCGCCGTCGCCGCCGTTATCATCGCCGTCGCCGCCGCAACAGTCACCGCAGCCACAGCTTTCGCAGCGTGCTGCCCGGGCACTGGGTTATTATATCCCGGACCCGGGGGATGGCGATGTGCTGAGGGGGCGGACAAGGGGGAGAGACTGCACGACACCAGGAGAGCGGTGGCGCTGTGCGGAGAGGGCGGACTAGGGGGGAGACCGCACGACACCAGGAGGGTGATGGCGGTGTACAGGGTGATCGGGCCAGGGGGGAAGCTGGGCGACATCCGGAAGGTGGAGATGTGCTGAGGGGGCGGACAAGAGGGGAGACTGCGCGGAACCGCGAGGCTATGGGGCATGGGCTGCTGTCGTTGATGGCAGCGCGGGAAGGTATAGGACATGTACTTTTCCACCAAGCCCCACCGCGCGAGAACCCTCCCCTTCCCACACGCCCGGCGAGCGAGCTTTCGACGCCGAACTCGTATGCTGAAGCGTGTGCGGACGAGTATTCGGCCATCTGGAGACAGGCGATGGACAAGGAGTACCATGGGCTGGCGGACGCGGGGACATTTGGAGCGACGTAGCAACCAGAGGGGCTCAACGTCATCTCGGCGAAGTGGGTGTTCGCCTGGAAGTCCAACGAGCATGGTGACGTGGTGCGGGCGAAAGCAAGGCTGGTGGCACGAGGTTTCAAGCAGCGTGAGGGTATTGATTTCTTTGAGACTTTTGCTCCGACGCCTGCAGCGTCTTGTTTCCGTTTGTTGGGTGCTATTGCGTGCGAGTTGGGTTTGGATTTGTGTCATTTTGATGCTGAGCAGGCGTTCGTGCAGTCGAGTTTGGATGAGGATGTATTCATGCGACTACCTCCCGGCTGCGGCGAAATGTCTGGTAAGGTGGTCAGGTTGAATCGCAGTCTCTACGGCTTGAAGCAAGCGTCGAGGTCGTGGCACAACCACCTTCTCACTCACATGAAGAGTTTAGGATTTGAGCAGAGCCCCGCTGACGCGTGTGTCATGAGGTTGGTCGAGTCGGGCTCTGTCTCCATTGTAACGGTAGTTCATGTGGATGATATTTTTGCTGTAGGACTCAAGGCTAGATGCGATCAGTTCTGTGTCGACCTGAACAACCTTGTTCCGATCAACAATCTGGGCGAGTTGCGGTGGTATGCTGGTTGTTGTTTTACGAGGGATTGGGATGCTGGTACTTTGACGATTTCGCAGCAGGCGTTCGCTGAAAATACCGCGGCGAGGTTTGGTGTTAGTTCTGGGAGGAATAACCCGCTTTCGACTGGTGTGAAGCTCGAGGAGTTTGACGAAAATGAACCCGTGGGTGATTGGCCTTTCCGCGAGTTGGTGGGGTGCTTGATGTGGCTTGCGAACCAAACACGACCAGATATTGCGAACGCGGTGAGGGCGGTAGCGAGGTACACGAATAGGCCGAGGGAAGTACACTGGAAGACAGCAGTCGGTATTTTAGAGTATGTATTTTCTACGAGTGATTTCGGCATTACGTTCCAGAAGGGTAGCGGGCTTGAGCTGGTAGCGTTTGCAGATGCAGACTATGCCAACAAAGCCACTGACAGGAGGTCAGTTTCCGGTGGGGCCATCATGTGTGCTGGGGCGTGTGTGTGCTGGTTTTCTAGGACGCAGAAATGCGTCACACTCTCAACCACTGAGGCTGAATATGTAGCACTGGCAGACACCATCAAGGAGGCAATGTTCATGCGCTATGTATGGAGTTTTATTTTTCCGGGGTTTGGGGAGAGATGCATTACGGTTTTCGAGGATAACGAGGGGGCAAGGCACCTGGCACAAAATCCAGTGTGCACGTCGAATTCGAAGCACATCGACGTACGACACCACTTTTTGCGCGAACTTATTTTTAAGGGGGAGTTTGTTATTACCCATGTAGAGTCGGAGAAACAGCATGCAGACTTCTTGACAAAGCCGCTCAACAACACGGTGTTTCGTTACCACCGGGATTTTCTGATGAATATTTGACACGGTTTTTCCGAGGTGGAAGGTTTTATGTTATTTTTGAGTGAAGGATTTGTGTGAACTACGTATAAATCCGAAGATGCTGCCGTTTTTCCCTGGCTAATTCCGAGGATGATACCATTTCGTTCCTGGTGATGGATTTCGAGAGTTTTTGGTGTTTTCGAGTAGTCCCCACGTCAAATAAAATTCAAGTGAAGGAATGTATGCTATCTCGCATTACCGTCGCGATCTGTGTATCTATGGCGGGAGTAGGGGGCAAGGGGAGACCCTTGTCCGAGGGAACGGGGTTCCTTGCGATCTCTGGCATTTATTTTCTTGGCTTAATTTTTATTCTGATGAGTATGACTACTGTGATGTTTTATATGATTTGCATTAATTCCTCATGAAATAGAGGGAGATTTTTTTGGATAAAGTTGAAGAGACTATGAAGCGCCTGGGGGCGTGTGCGGTCCATAGAAAATGTTTTCTGAGTTGGAGAGTTTGGATAGTATTTTGGAAATTGAGAGTTTGATTTTTGGTTCTGGAGTGAAATTATGTTTCTGAATTTCGTTTGAGTTGGTCATAATATTGAGATGTTTCCACCCAGCGGAGTCGTACATTGTAGTGTACAGAGCTGGGGGGATATTAAAGTATGGTCGTGTATAATGAGCAGGGGGGATATTGATTGTGCTCAGAAACACGACGGAGACGTTACATCTAATATTAGGGAGTTCCATATATTGACATAGGATTATTGGAGAGGGATATTTAGTCGGATATTCGGGGGGATAAACGGGAGGTTTATTCCCGCGTCATGTTGAATAATAATCTGCATACGATGCATGAGCTGTCACTCGACAGCTCGGCTATAATACAAGAGGAGTTCCGTGTTACTGTCTGGAGTCAACCACGCGTTCCCGTGCCAGCTGCGCCTATACCTTTAGAGATCAATCAACAGGCACTCATGAGAAGAATATATGCATACGTCATCTAATCAAAAGCTCCACGTCACGGTTGGCTCTGTCGCCCGAACCTTCCATGTCAATTCATACAAGCGCAGTTTTCGGTCGGAGGAACTTACCTGGGGTGGGGGTGGAACTCCATGGCTTTGCAGAGGCGACGCGACGAAACCCACGTCGTGACCGTGGCGTCCCCAGGCGCATCTTGTGAAGGAGAGATGGAGATACAGCTGGATGTACTAGGCAAAATGCAGAAGGGCTGCATCACCGAAGTCCGGATGTGCAGGGCTGATGGATCATTTTACCTTCAGAAGGTAAGACGGTACTGGTACATCCTCACGTCTCTACGATTCCTTTGCTTTTGATCCATCCGGTCGTTCTTGTGCTCGAAACTATTTGCTTGTAAAAAACATGTGTGCCGAGGACGATGTACATCCGGCCGATTCTTGAACATAAGACGGGGCATTGCCGCACATTTCCCTCCAATGGTGGACCCGACCAGATGTGTTATAAAACAGGAAGATCGTTCGTATGCATGTTGTGCACGCGCATTCACTCAAGTATTTTGCCCGAGGCCCATGCGTGTGCCCGTGCGTAGTATATATGGCGGGCATGTTGTAAGGCCTATGTGGAGTGTGCTTTCCCTGTCCAAACCGACTGTGTTTCTTTTCCTGTGCATGTAATCGTTCCTCGCAGCTGTTTCTGCGTGGAGGGGTCCTAATTGTGATCGCCGATTCGCCGCAGCGAAACTCATGCTTCATTGCAAACACCCGAATCATTCCACCAAGCACCGGTGTCCGTATTGCATGATGAAGCAAACACAGGAAAACGCGGGGGGGGAGCTGGGCGACCACACGTACGACATAGTTCGAAACCGAAGGACTAACGGGACGCAGGATGTTGGTCGACGCGAGTTGGAACGCATGGCCGAAGATCCTGCGGCTCAAAATGAACGATCGAAGGAGCTCGGCATCATTCCACCTGGCCCCAACGACACGGTGTGGGGTCACTATGACCGGTTGGCCTGCGAACCTCTCAGGGCTGTGCCGGCTGAGAGTCTTCATGCTGATGCGTTGGTATGTAGCGATGCTTGCGCCGTTTGAAGGTTTTAGTCCTCAGGAAATACTTTACAATCCAAGTCTACCGTACCACATGTCGCAGGCGTCTTCATGACGTGTACAGTACTTACATTCGGAGCAGACCCTGCGAACGGGTAAACGTGTAAACTTGAAGTTCGTTGTTATCGGAACGTGTACATCCGCTCCTGACGATGTGCAAACGTACATTTTTTCCTTGTTTCTACCCCGTCCCCGGTGTACAGAACGGGCAGGCCTTGGTTCAGACCTTTGTCCTTGGGCTAATCAACCCCGCGGCCCGGCTGCTTATTTCGGGAATTTTGAGACAGCGTACCACCCTCTATCCACCTGGTGCGGCCCGGCTCAAAGACATAGTGACCAACTACTCGTCGCTTACTGGGAGCGACAAGCGGTTGCTGTAGTCCATTATGCTCCTGGTGTTTCGTTCCGTAAGTCTTCAGTCTACGAAGTCCCTGGCAGGCCATATAATTTTTTTTGATGAAGCAAGATTTTTACACGTAGGAGACAAATCGATGTACGTGGTAACCCACATCGAAAGGTGCACGGCTAATCTCTCAAAGCGACATGTCATCTTACTTTATCGAGCGTAGCCCGTAGCATGTGTTACTCTATCGATGACTCAATCGATAAATATAGTTTTTTTCTTTACCAAAAATGACATACTTTGTATATACGTTTCTCTGGACGACGTAACATTGTTGTCGAGCTCAGCCGATTTAATACAACAGTAAATACCTGTTAATGGTTTGTCTTGAATCGTGTACGGTGTCTGCGTTAAACCTATGTGACTATCCTTCAAGGATCCCCCCTGTTGATTACGCTTTACGGCACGTATCGCACGTCAAAGCACGGGAGCTGAGGGATTCGGTTGACAAGTGAGAAACCCTGGAGATTGCGTTGAACCAGCTTCGCAGACTAGTTCAGTGTCGTTCGCCGTGCGTGCGCCTTCCTTCAACGACGGGGAGATCGCCAGGCTCTTCAAATATGCGCAAGATGCGGTAAGTAGGTGTCCAAAAAGCTACGTGCCAAAGCTACAGAAATGATGCTCGGTACTATGCCTCGCTCCCTTCAGACGGCTAGTCGAAACATGTAAGGCCCGATAGATTGTCGATTTTATAGTACAACACAAAACGCGGATTATGTGTCACGAACAGGTTGGCCTGCTAAGTGGTGTCACGCTGTATGTAAACTCCATTTTTACGTTTTGTTGTATGTGCTTATCCTTGTGCTGTTGAAGGAAATGTTTCTATCACGAGGTTTCTTCGTAGCACTCATTGGAAGATGCGCCCATACGGTTGCAGGTGGCAACCTTGAAGGCAGGTTTGGGCGGAGCGGGAGCAAGGAATTCTGTCCATTCCATTCTGCACTTCCCAGATGCCATCCGCGACCACGGTGAGCGGCAAGAATATAGGCATTAATAGGCACGGGTTGCATTCCACTATAATAGTACTGCCACCATCCGTTCGTGCTTCTTTCGCTGTACGAATACACGCATGTGGTTGGTTAATGGTCGGCCGCTGCATTATACACAAACCATCGGAGTTCACATTTTGTTTTTTTCTGTCAAACGCCACCTACGTCATGGACTTATTGCTCTTGCATTTTTACAATATACAAGAATGGTCGCACTAATTCGCTTTTCCTCTGAATGAAAACAATCCTGCGTTGGCCACAGGATTTGTTCCTAACGCCAGTACCGAAGAGTTTGCCCATCAGCAACACAAGCGAGCCAACAAGTCCTCAAGCGGGCGGGACACTCCAGCACACTGCGCTCGACGTGCCAACACGAATTACGCCCTGGCCGCTCTCGCCGATGGCATCTGGTACGACGTGACAAAGTACAACAGGAGGACCAAGGAACACGAGACGGTGACTGTTCGATCCGGGCCGGGGTGCAGTCGAGTTCTAGAAGGGTTGAGGGAGGATCGCGCAGGTGGTTTTGGAGGAGCCCCAGGCATCAACGCTACTGGAATGCCTACGCCAGCTATGTTGGCAGGCAAGTACCGAGGTGCAGCACTCTGGGTGGCACCTTTCTTTGCGGAAACCCACAGACCAAGCCGTTGAAGTAGGAGATTGGAAGGCTCGCGCTTACGCCATGCGGCAGAGACCCAGCGAACCCGGGTTGCTGAAGGCGTACGACAAGTCCTTTGGCTGCGGGAGGATAGCTGAGTCTCACCCAACGTACTCCAATGTTCGATGTCCACGTTGCTGGTTAAATCCATCGAATCTTGACGAGCAGGGCATCGCGTGTTCCAGGTTTATACACGGTGCCCTTCTCAAGACTAGCAGCGGCCAAGGACGATGGAAAGGGGGGAATATTCGTGACAAAGCTAAGTGCGATGCCCCTGACTCGTGGGCATTGGGAGAGGGGGGTGGAGAAGACGTCGAGATATGGACTAGTGCCCCGTCAAGTGATGATGGCGTAGTCGACATTGGGAAGGTTGCAATGGGGCGCATCCTGTAGTTCTTTGAGCACAGAGGGAACCGACGGAGTGCCGGAGATGCTAGTGACGCCCGACCTATCACATCGTGGGTGTTGGTCTTCGACTACGTCACCGCAGGAGTTGGCCGGAGACGACTGTCCGATGCAGCCACTGAGCACCCGACGATGATATTGCGTGGCAGGCAAGAACCCCTCATCTACCCGGCTGACGCAATAAGGCGACACGTGCACCTGTACCACGCCTGCCCATGCCTCGAAAACGCGGAAGGAGGTGGGCAAGCAGCACAATCGGACGCGCGGCCGGTAGGTGATTGGATCTGTGGTCTCGCACCGGACGTCAGGGGTGAATTAGGTGGGGCGAAAGTCTGGCGACACAAGTACAAATTGGCCTCGGGCAGTGGCAACGACAGATGTCTTTTGAACGAGCACCACCGCAGCATCGGCCAGGACTCCTTCGTTTGAATGGTCGCGTTTAGAACGACGGTGAGTAAAAAATACTTGACATCAAGCCCGAAACTATGTGCTCGTTTTTGTTTTTTTCGAATACGGAAAACCTCGCGCCAAGGAGAACGTAGAGGTCATGGATCTTCCCTCGCGCTGTTTTGTGTTCAGCGTGTGACGTTGCCGTCTCGATTTCAGCACTGCGGCATTAGTCTCACATCTTCTCCCCTTATTTAGTCGTAACAGGAGTAGCTATCGTTCGTTGTTGAGAAGAGATGGAGCGGGGGAGAACCTGGTGTTGTGGAAGGAGCGGAGCCCGGGAACGGAGAGGGGGGGGGGATGACGTGCCTTGCGTACGTAACCGTGAATCGACTATAAAGTATGTTGGTTATATGTAGTGTTTCTTGCGCATATGATGCGGAGTTGCTCGGGTGGGGGGGCGTTAGCCCTCATGAGGGTGGTTGGGGGGGGATACGTAAGAAGCATCTGCGGGCACGAGGGATCGCGGAATGAAGGAAAGACGAACACTGTAATAACGGAGGATGCAGGGATATGTTGACGTTGAGGAGGTGTGGATTATCTCATGGTGTGGATGATAGAAAGGTCTGTGAGGTACGCAAGTATTGTGTACTTTGGGTGCGGAGAGAAAAGTGAAGACTATGTTAAAGGCAGCTAAAGCAACCAATGTTATAGTAAATAGTGTCACACACCCATATGAGTGTATGGGTCTGTGAGTGGCTGTGTGTAATACACGAAACATGACACATTAATTTCTTGTTTCGATAGTGGTACACCATTAAGCAACAGCAGTGTCTAGATCATGAACTCCGTGCAGGGTGTCGATGCCAAGGTAAGAAATTAAGACCCCGAACAGGGTGTGGTGTCTGTCCACGTGGTACAAGGTCCCTTGTCACAAGGTTAGGGTTAGACCCTGCCCCGGCCTTAACCTTCGCAGGGTGTGTATGATCGACACTGCACAGGGTGTCAACCCTGTGAAGGTTAGACAATACGACCCTGGCAGGGTGTTCCCTGTGAAGGTTAGACAATACGACCCTGGCAGGGTGTTCACCTGCACAGGGTGTGCAATATGAATCCTGTACAGGGTGTCGACCCTGTGGGGGCTAGACAACACGACCCTGGCAGGGTCTTAACCTGCGCAGGCGTGTTTGATTGACCCTGTGCAGGGTGTCGACCTTGCGCTCGACCTTGTCAAGGCTAGACAACACGACCTTGGCAGGGTCTTAACCTGCACAGAGTGTGTATGATTGACCCTGTACAGGGTGTCGACCATGTGCTCGACCTTGTGAGGTTAGACAGCACGACCCTGGCAGGGTCTTAACCTGCACAGGGTGTGTATGATTGATCCTGTACAGGGTAACCAAGCTGTACAGGGTTTGTACCCAGTACCTTGCCAAGGTCTTTACCCTGTGCAAGGTCTGTTCGCAGCACCCTGTACAGGGTTCTTACCCTGACAGGGTGCTACCACACAACCTCAACAGGGTTCCAGACCCCCAGCGAGGTCTCACAGGGTCTCCACAGGGTCGACACTAGCAGGGTGTTCACAGCGGTTTTGTTCGTAATTATAAGCTACACCAGACATTGCTTTTTTACCAGAAAACGGTGTACCTTGACATAAAACGTCATCTAACTTGGGTTTGGTGTGCCCTGATCACCTCGTTTTATTTTTTTCGTACCGTAAACTGGCAAAATGACACTGTGTACCGTTTTTGGTCATTTTTATGACTTGGACGGACATGCTCTTTTCACCAGAAAATGGTACACCTTGACAGAAAACGTCATATAACTTGGTTTTGGTGTACCCTGATTTGCTGGTGTTCATGTTTTGTACCGTAAACTGGCGAAAAATCACTCGTGTACCGTTTTTTATGCATTTTGTCCGATGGGACAAGTAAATAATTTTGCTTCTACTCTAGATACCCTAGGTGAACCTAGGGAATTTTAATTACTGTATGTACGAGTATTTTTGTGCTCTCTTCTTGTCCGAGTGCGCATACAACTCATTCACACAGCATCACAGTAATATACACACAGTGCGTTACGACCCGAGGTCACACAGGTCACATGGGGCCAGGCCTCTCTCTCCTCTCCTCGCCAGGTATGTTTTACGTATGAATGTCCCTTTTGGTCATTTATTTCGTTCGTTCGTTATAGGTTCAGCACACTTACTATACGCATGCCGACTCTTGTCGGCATGTATGCTGCTGCTGCGAAATATGAAACTGCCATATTAAAACGCTTTGTTCGAATATTGTGAGTAAACGTACGTAGATTTTGTTCAGACAAACAGTAAGTTGCTGCAGTTGTGTAGACCCGCAAAGCGAGCATGCAAATCGGCGGTACGCCTCTCGGACCGAGCCCACCTACTACCACTACCGCTACTACTCTTACGGTGGACGGTACCTGGTAGTAAACAGGACCAAAGAGTGTTAGTAAAAACAGTAAAAATATATATATAGGTTTTTGTGTTACCGTGGGTCCTATTTACTATGGTCCCCCGTAATACTACTACTGCAGTACCATCCGTGGAGCCAGACAAAATTTCCCGTCGGCGATGATCACGTATTCTTGGTGGGAATCATCCGCAGCCAGCTTTTAGTGCCTACCAGGTGTTGCGGAATATTCCACGTATCTACTGTATGTAGTAGACGCCTTCGCTGTTGTTTGTTCGCCGCCCCGGTTATCTAGAGGGGGCGATCCTCCCGATTGGGTGGTTTTATCATGAACGAGGTCGATTATTGGCTACTACATGCAAACGCCATTATCAAATATATCGAAACGCCGCAGCACGCAGTGTCTCTTCAAACCCCGCCGCCGCCGCCAACGTGCGAAATAGAACAGCAGAGAACAAGCGTCTATATAGCGCGAGCAAGCACGAATTCGGTACAAATAAGAAGTCAACGCAAAAAGCGAACCACAGCGCCGCGCGTGCGAAGCCAATTTCGAGACAAAATGAAGGGGGGGGGGGGGGGGGGGGGGGGGGGACAAGCCAAAGGGAGGGAAGAGGCGGCCTGCAGTACAGTGCAACAGTGCAGGGTATCAACGAAGAAACAGATGTGTTGGCCGAGTCCGGAATTCTTACTTGGGAGATATCGCTTTCCACGCGAGCTTCACTGCAGTATATGGGCTTCCGATCTTCTTAATTCCCTGTGAATCTCGCGCTGTCTTTCTTAGTGGTATTATCAGCGATAGACATGAAGGCAGGTACCGGGGGCAGGGAAGGACGACACCTGTGACGATGGCCACTGCTGCAGACTGCTATCGTCCAGAATGCCGCTGAGGGTAACACCTCCTGCACTATTATTAGCACCATTTTGGAGCCGGAAAAAGTAGAAAAAAAAATACAAAACAGCAAAAAAGTAAAATCGATGAAAAACAAAATTTTAAATACCAGGTAGTGAACAAAACGCGTGCCCGGGGTACTCTCGTGCTCACATTCGTATTATATCATACGACGGAAAAGCATCGAATCATTGAGTGTGGAGAGATCCAGCACTCCATATAGGGCAATCAACAAACGAAAAACAAAGCCGGACTGATGCATTCCCCTGCTAACGTGCTCACGTACATCCGTTCTGCCAAACCAATCGCGACACCACTGCAAAAGGTTCGCGAAAAACATACCAAACCTGTCGTACGTATCGTACACTATGAATAAAGAGGATATTGTTCATCGCCTACCGATGGATCAGTCAACAAACGAACACCGGCAGCGACGCCTCCATATTTATCGAACACCCAGCGACAGCAATGGTGCCTTATAGACCTTGTGAGGCGGTATTTCTGTGCGTGGGGGGTATCAGATCTTGTTTTGATCTGTAGGGTCTCATGGATGGTCTCGAGAGCACGGCTTTACCTTAGACCCCCTCTCGTCAACTCCTCCTTCTCTTCTCTTCATCGCCAACTTTCCTCCACAAGACAACCAACATATCGGTCTAGGGTCCCCAGTACATCATGGGCTTTCTGCAAGCAATAGTGTCGCCAACATCAACCTTCTACACTAGAGCTGTGAAGAAGGCGTGCCTTGGCTGGATTTGACGGTTTATTATCAGTACCAAGTATTCACAGTCGGGTGGTCAAGTAAGCCAACTTTTAATCGCTGATCTCACGCGTTTTAATCAAAAATAAAACGCACGATTAGCCACAAAAGCACCAGCCAGATACGAAGACACGGCACAACTCCGCAACTACCTGCCATACTACCTAGCCGACTACCGTATATCACGTGTGACAATGACAGCACAACCCCTCGGACGAACGCTAGTACCGATTTCCTCCTAAGCATGGTGGCTTACACTTCTCGAACGAGCGCGCACAAACGATTATGGTGACTTGATCCTCTCGGGATCTTTCCATAGACGCGTCGCTCGGCGTAGACGCTCTCCCCGTTGTCGAAAGAAACGAAGCTTTGAACTTCGTCCAAGGGGGGGGTGCTATACATCAGTATCACACGTTTGATAGGAGGTAGGTAATCTTATCCACGTGTGATACGGTGTGATAGTCTTATCGCACGTTTGACGCGGTAGCCGGCGGCCTATAGTCAGCCAACCCACAGCCCCACCTATCACACGACTCCACGTTGGAAGGAGGAGTAGGAAGCCAGGACCGACGGAGTAATCTGCGGGGTCATCTGCCCAAGAGCCTCGACGAGATGCGCCTGGCGGACCTGCGTCGCCGAACGGTCTTCTTCCAAGGCGCAAATGGACGCTTCTCGGCACAGAGCCACAACCTGGATGCATGCAGCAAGCCGTGCCACGTGTAAAACATAGACGGCGCATATGTACGAAACCGGGTGCGGGGGGAATGCGGGGGAAGAGAGGGGGGGTCAGTCAATCATCACTGTCAGCGTTGCAGGGGTGATATAATGCCTATTAGTTGGTTTCCCGAACTCGTTGTCCAGAACATCCAGTCCCAAGGTGGGCAAGGGGGGGGGCGGGAAGGGAGGAAGGAGGGAGTGAGTACACAAGGGGGGGGGGGGGGGGTTGCCTTCTTGCTTCACGGCCAAGATGGACTCAGTGGCTAAGAATTCAGGGAGCACACGAGGGGGGAGGGAGGGGGGGGGGGTGTACTCGATAGGAGATATCTACTCGATCTCATGCATGGCCCTGGTCGTATGACCATAGACCCTCGCATCCCCACAATGCCGGGACGGAGCACGTCGGCTTTTCACCGACCAGGTGGACATTGCTTGCACCGAGCGCGAAGCGCCGTGAGGTGTTGAGCGAGTCGCACGAAGGGTGGACTGCATCCTACTTAGAACCGCTTTGGACGCGGATTTTCTCAACGGGGGTATCAGGTATATTTTGAATATTTGTCTCGCGGTTAAAATGAATCCCGGGGCTCAGATTTACTGGTAGATTGTGGGTAGTTGTCGTTACGCAGTGCTCCAAGTCTGAGCTATGAGAACGGCTGGTAGAGAGTGTGATCCGTACAGCTAACAAAATACTACAGACTCGAGTACGGAGGTCGGCAGCATCCAACTTTAGACCGTACAAGCGTTACGATAGTGCTGAGTACGTTGGTTACTCTTCCTCTTTACAAGACGACAAATACTGAGGCAAGTGGCGTAAGTACCGGGGACGGGGGCGGGGCGGGGTGGACTACACTGCATGACACCCCGAGATCTACGTTGCGACGAAAGAAGGACTTTTAGGACTGCACCGCCGCTGTGGGGACACATGATATTACGGGGGTCCATAGTTAACAGTACCAAATTTTGTTAGTAAAAATAGGTAAATATACAGGTTTTTATGTGTACCATAGGCCCTATTAACTATGTACCCCCGTAATAGTACTTGAAAAAAGTGAAGGATTTAGCTTTCAGTACACCGCAATACTATTAATAAAAGAGTTAAAAGCCAAGAGCAAGCGTGAAAAAAGATGAAACACCTGTATAGATAGAACAGAAGAGGTGCTCGCGTCACAACGACCCGTACCCACATCAGCGCACCTCACCTCCGCGCCAGAAAACCCCTCCGTACGCCGGGCTAACTCATCACGATCCACGTCCCCCGAACAGGGCACCTTCGCCAGAGACAGCCGCAGGATTTCTCTTCGGGAAGGCGTGTCTGGGGGGGGGACGTAGACAAGTCGATCCAGTCGTCCGGGACGGAGCAGCGCGGGGTCGATGACGTCGGGGCGATTGGTCGCTGCCACAACAACCAAGCGCTTCACCGGCTGGATGCCATCGAGCTCCGTCAGCAGCTGACAAAATGCGCGCAGACACAACATGCGTCAGCTATCACGCTTTGACATATTAGCTGCATGTGTCGAAGCTCATTGGCTCAGGTTGCACCGCATTTGCCTCAGGTTGCGCCGCGTGTATTCGTGAAACGGTATTTATCAGGTGTTGACGAGTACGGCTCTTGGTTGGATATCGACCCAAGTTCTTCGTCCGCCTGTTCCTGTGATGGAGACGTGCTTCGTCTAGCTACACTACCGTATACTTTATACCGACAGCATGCCGCTGCGCAAGGGATTGGGGTGGGTGCTTGAGCGCTTGCCGAGACATGGCAGGCATCCTCCACATAGTCGGAACACAGCATTTGAAGTTGAGTTCGTTTGCATTGCGTACGAGTATATACGTGCCCTATCCGGAACAGTTTCGCCGGAATTATTTCGCGGTTCTTGCGACACCGGATCAGTGCCGCATCGAAAAAAGGCGGCACAATAATAGAGAGGGAGAGAGATGCGGTACAATAACCACGCTTAGCCCTGTACACCCCTTGGACTGATAAATCGGGTGCCTATCTCGTGCGCCCCGCAAAACCCAAGGTGATACATACAAGTATGAGCGCTTGACTGTGCGTACCCCCTAATAGTGTTCGACCGGGCATCCCTCATCTTGCTAACGCCACCGTCACCATCCCTCAATCTCCACCCAGCCTTACACCCCACCATCCCGCCACAAAAGCACCCACCCACCCACCCGCCCTTACCTGTGTCAAAACTCGTTCCGTGGCGCCGGCTCCCCCTTCCCCACCCCCACCCCGCTTGCACGCGAGGGCGTCCACTTCGTCGAAGAATATGATGGTCGGCGCCGCAGCTCGGGCCCTCTTGAAGAGCGCCTGCATAGCGCGCTCGGATTCTCCCAGCCACTTGCTCAGCAGTTCCGGCCCTAGGACATTCACAGGGTGTGAGACATACTTGCAGGGTGTGAGGTATATTTGCAGGGTGTGAGCGACTCAAAGGGTATACGTAGGGTCGATGGGATGAGGGAGGATGGAAGGGAGGGGCCGGGCCGGACGGGACGGGACGGGACGCGCAGCCGCGTCCCACGCACCACCCGTAACCGCATCGAATTTTCCCCACAAGTCTGCGAAAGTACCAAGAGGTTATATTTCCCCTGAACGAGTCCCGGCGGTCGGATACGACGGTGGGGCGGGCTGCGGACAGGTTGCTCGCTTTTCGGTATGACCGAGACAACGTTGGCTGCGCTAAGCTATGTACAACATGAACAAAGCAATCAGTATGTAATCTGTATAGGCACACGAAGAAACAGTCGTGATTTTGGCACTCGAGAGGGGGGGGGGGGGGGGGGTACTCATTATCATGCATGGCCGTAGTCATATCACCATAGACCCTCGCATCCCTACAATGCCGGGACGGAGTACGTCGGGTTTTCACCGACCAGGCAGACACTGCTTGCACCAAGCGCGAAGCACCGTGAGGTGTTGAGCGAGTCGCATGAAGGGTGAGCCGCATCCTACTAAGAACCGCTCTTGAAGCGGATTTTTTTGCATAAGGATGACAGCGTCAAATAATTGATTTAATTTCTGGTGTGACCAGTTCTAGAGATAGCAATGGGTTCACTATGTAACTGCCTCGTGGGTGCCTTACCATAAACAAACTACGTGATGTGATCATCCCCCTTGTGCGGGGGGAAGGTCCTCCCCGCACAAAAATGATCCAACTCGACCGCAAGCAGTGGTGACCGCCAAAAAAACAAAAACCAAAAACCCCCCGTACCCTAGCTGTCTAGGTCACGTAGTGAGAGGCGTGTTTTACAGCGTCGTCGCCAACCGACGCCAACCCAACCTATATAGACCAGGTCGGGGGGGGAGGGGGGATATTTTCGGCGGTATATAGTCTGTTTCGAAAAGACGGGCACGGTTCCGTCACATCACGACTGCCCACCACCGAACTACTAACGGGCAAGGCGACGACGGCGATGCGTTAGCCAAAAACGAGCAGCAAAAACGCGGTTGGTTGAACCCTGCACCTCCCCCATTCGTATGCAAGACACGTCCAGAATATGCTGAATCGCTCGTCTTGCTCACCTTTCACCGCAAGGAAATTCATTCCCGATTCCGTCGCCAGCGCCCGAGCCATTAGCGTCTTGCTGCAACCCGGGGGGCCGTACAACAACACCCCCCTGGGCGGTGACATCCCCATTCTCTGGAACGCCTCGGGGTGCCGCAGGGGCCACTCGACGACCTCTCGCAAGCTCTGCTTCACGCCCTCCATCCCACCGATGTCTCCCCACTTCACGCTGGGCACCTCCACCGCCACCTCCCTCAATCCGCTCGGAGACACCAGCGGCAGCGCCGCCAAAAAATCGGCCGGGGTGAGAGTCGGCAAGCCCTTCCGACCCACCCCACTCGGTCTTTCTATTCTCGCTGCGGCGAAACTGTCTGCGTTCCCACCTCTCTCTTCTTCCTCCTCCGCTTCCATGCCGTCGCCGCCACCACCGCCCGATAGAGCCCCCCACCCGCCACGAGTCCTCCTTAGCGCCTGCAGAGCGGCCTCCTTCACCAAGAGCTGGAGGTCGGCGCCCACAAACCCGTGGGTACGCGCGGCAATCTCCCTCACACCCCCTCTAACACCCTTGTGGTTATGCTCGCCATCGCCGGCTGACGCGTTGGCGGCGGCAGCGGTGCCCATGGTGTGGGGCACCCCGCGCAGCAAAACTTTGAGAATCTCGGCCCGGCCGGCGGCATCGGGAACGCCGACCTCGACCTCGCTTTGAAATCGTCCACCGAAAGAAGAGATGGCAAAGGCGACGACCGGGATTGCCGCAACAAAGGGTGAGTCACAGGCAAGCAAAGGGGAAGCGGAGGAAAGCAGTCAGTCAGTTGGCGGGGTATCAAGGTTGTCCAACATGTTCAAAACAAATACCTTACACAATCCCACTGGAGTATATCGCGGGGGGGGGTTCTCGTAGTTAGGGAGAGGCTGTAGCAACGCCGGTGCGTTCCGGGAAACGTCTGCTCATAACGCGGTGGCCTGCACACGTTGATCGGATGGAATAAAAACAACACTATTTCGCGAGCCTTGCCAGCGACCTCGGCCGTTCTTGAACGAAGGACGTGCAACATGCAGCGCTAATCGGGAAATACGACCCGATCGGGGACCGACCTCCACGAGAGTAATAATCACCTGTCCAACCGGCCGGGCCTTCGAAGGGCAGGGTCCAGCGCTTGAGGCCTATTTGTACACGCGATCACGACCACCTGGAGGGTAAACAACCACGTCAGACGCGAGTCGAACAAACAAAGCACAGTTAGGAACATGAAAAAACTGAAGCGCATAAAAACAACAGCAGCAAAACAAAATGAAAGAAAAAAAACAACAGGTCTCGCGGTTTGCGCCCCCCCCCGCTCGAGCGAGGACGATCAGATTGAACCAACCTCTACTTGTTCACATGACACCGCACGCCACTGGGTACCAGATGCGTAACTGGCAGGCTTCAGCCGGGGCCGTTCGCCCGTCGGATGGAGCCAAATTGTCCTGTTTCCAGCGCATGTCAAGTCGCGCAATCGCTGTTCACGTTAAAGAGCACAACACCCTAGGCCCTAGTACTGGGTATTCGAGGTCACCTTTTGTCTTTCAACGAAAAATGAAAATAAAACATGGAGCTCGAGGTAGCGCGAAGCAAAAGACGAAGCGTCTGGGTTGCACGATCGTCCCGCGGCGTAAGGGTTGTTACCCGCCGTCCTTTACGGTCGACGTGTAAAAAAAACAAGGACGAAAAAATCGAAATCAACCCTCGTCGCCTCAACCACCTTACCGAACACACTACCGAAATAACCGTTCAATCTACAAGCCGAACGCACCAACCGCTCTTCTAAAACAAATCACATACGTGTATACCTATGCTTTTAAGTGGGGTGAACCTAAGGCTTGTTTTCACCCATCGCCGGCGGATTGAAAAAAAAAAAAGCAAAACATATCAACCATACGTTGCACAAAACAGAAGGTACCCTGTACTATTAATAGAACGAATCAACCACTATACCGACCAAATCAACAATATGAACAATTCTGCCGACCTGTTCCTGAGTGTCTATCCCGTCCAACAGGGCCAACATCGTCGAGACCACCCTGCGCTGTGCCTCGCTGCCAGCCTGGTCCCGCCGAGGGCACAGCGTGTCCACCTCGTCAAACACGATCAGACACGGTGCGTTCTCCGAGGCCTCCGCGAACGTCTGTCGAAGCGCGCCCTCGCTCTCTCCCACAAACCTAGGGCAGATATCAGTCAGGAAACGCCGAACGAGACGACCACCACAAAACATACAGTAGGTCTTGCTGCTATGGCGAAATAACAGGCCTCAGGCGATTTGGCGCTCGAGAAAACAAAATGATACCCGTATTCCAGTACCGGCTACGGCCATTATTGACGAGGTGCGGTGTCAGACTATATATGGCGTTGGCGGGAAATCCTGAAAAAAAACATGGCAACGGTCAAGCCTATATATAACCCTCGCGGCGAATCACTCCAGAACCTAAACCTCACAGGAAATCAGTCAAGACTACCAGTTTATCAGCCTCTGGTCGGTAGAGCAGAGCAGATAAGGGGAATCGGCAGAGCAGAGCCTTATCCGCGTAGAAAATCAGTCCTCAGACAAAATTTCGCAGTTTTGCCCACACATCCTGTCGTAAACACTTACCTCGACATTACCTCGGACCCGTTGACAACGATCACGTGGCACCCGCAAGCCTTGGCCGCTGCCCTCGCCAGGGTAGTTTTCCCTGTTCCCGGCGGCCCGTGCAGAAGCACCCCCCTAGGCGGGCGCAGCCCGTACCTGCGAAGGACTTCGGGAGACCTCAGAGGAAGCTCTATAGCCTCTCTGAGCTGCTGGATTTGGGAGGAAAGACCTCCCACAGACCCCCAATCTTCGCCATCCCCTTGCGTGCCTTCCCGGTCGCGGCGAAAACCCACAGAGCCGCCCCTTCCGGCAGTTTTTTTTTTTTCTGGGAATTTTCCTCCGGTGCAACGCCGTTACCAGCCAGCGGAGCGTTAGCGCCCGAAATATCTATCGCCGTGTCCGGGTTGATAAGCCAGAGCGTCTCGCCGTTCCCCCACCCCCTTATCCCAGCCTCGTCGCTGCCGCCGCCTGGAGTTCCTCCAACACGCTGGCATTCTGCCGACGGGGTTCGGGGTGGAGCTCCAGCCTTGCCGTCGGCAGGAATCGAGGGCTGTCTCGAAAAGGGCGACGCAGGAGCGGATGCTAAGGTTCCCGATTCTCCCCGCCGTCTATCTCTTCCGGCGTCCCCTCCTGCAGTTGCGGAGCGGAGCGAGGAGCTCGGCCCGTACTTCTTCTCGAGCTTGGCAAAAAGTTCTCCTTCGCGTCCCAAGTACTTGGTGAGAATGCCGTCGATGCCGTCCAGCTTTTCGGGGTTGTGCTCCCGGTAAAACGCCTCCAGCCTGGCACGCGCTGCCCTGTTCGTACTCTGCGCGTTGCCGACAAATCTAGCCGCTGCTCCCGCTGCTGCTGCTGCTTCTGGTACTGCTGCTGGACCCACCCCCTCCCTGTCACCTAGCTCAGCCGCCGAGGACGACCCCTTCACTATTATGTTGCCACGCTTGTCCTCCAGTGCCGAAGTATTACCTCCCTCTTTCTGGCGGGGCGGCGACAACGACGGCAGCGGATTTTCCTCCGAATTTTCCAACGCGGGCAAAACCGATGCCAACGACGAACCTGTCGCCGTGGCCACTACCGCTACCGCCGCCACCGGCGACTCTGATATTGACAGTCCCGCCAAGGGTGCCACGAGAGAGTCGCCGTCTCCACCCTCCTCCCGGCTCTGCGCGGTCTCATCCCCCGCTGCCAGCGGCGTGCCTTGAGTGACGACCTTCGACGTAGCGGGATCCAGATACCCACAGCGGGGAGGCCGTAGCCTCGCGACTCGGAAGGAATGCGGCACGCCCTCGAACGACACCAGCAGCTGGTCGCCTTCCCGCGCGTGGACACCGTGCGCGCAAAACCCCGCCGCCCGGTGTAGCAGCGCCCTCCTGCCCGGGGTAAACCCCGCCAGGTACGCGTGTGGCGACGCCTGCAGCGCGCTGCGCCCCCCCGGCGACCCAGCCTCCAAGACGAGCTCTACAGCACTCGCAACCACGACGGTGACGGATGTGTCCAACAGCCTGCGTACCCGAACGCGAGCTCCGTCTTCGCTGTCCAGGCTCCTGGCGGAGGCGGAGGTTAAGCCGACGCCGCCCGGGCGCAGCGCGGCGGAGGGGAGAGGGGATAGTCGGCCGGCGATGAGCCGGTGCGGGCCGGCGAGGACGGCGACGGTCTCTCTCGCCTTGAACCCGCTCTTGCGGAAGTCTTCTTCCGTGAAGGCGATTGCCCGGCCGCCTGCGTGAGAGGGGTGGCGAGGAAGGGGGGGGTGGCGGGCGTAGGGATGTCGGTGTGTCGGTAAAACGGTTTTCAGGTGAGTCTGTGATGTGATATTACGGGAGTCCATAGTTGATAGGACCTATGGTATAGATAAAAACCTATATATTTACCTTTTTTAAAAACAATATTTGGTCCTATTTACTATGGTCCCCCGCAATAGTAAACAATATCAACCGACGAGCTCTATTATTTATAATACATGGGAGCGCGAAATGTGCGGCGCAGGTTGAGATGTGCGGTATCTCGACCGGAGCAATGGTGAGCGTAGTTATCATAGACAAATGCAGTAGTGGATGCCAACGAGACGCGGCAGTGTCATGCCTGATACCTGGTACGATATGATCTCCGCAGCTTGTTGGGCCACCAAGCTCTTAATAGACTGTTTGAACCGCGCTTGCAACGCTGCACGTTTGCACCCCGAAAAACTTGATATTGTACGAGTACTGCAGGAGTACATCTCAACTATGTCGAGGCGCGTATGATATCGCGGCATATTCACTGGCGGCTCCCCGTCGAGTAAGCCATCGCAGCTGGTGGGTCCGGCACACGAGCGCGCCGATGTCTTCCGTCATCGCACCCTACCAGTCCGTTGGAGTGCCTGGTCGAACCCCTGGCACCACACGAGTCTTGCTACCAGTACTCGTACGTGTAGAGCTGCTGTGCGACAATCATGTTCTGCTGGCATGGGTCACGCATAGGCTCCTGGTCACAGCCGACCTCCCCAAGCAGCTGTCAACGCACACGAAAACACGAGGAAGACACGAGCACACATGCAATTACCTAGCAAGCATACACGCAATCACCTCCTTCCCTGCTGGCGGCGGTGCCCAGAGTTGAGGACGCTAGCACTTTGATCCTCGAAGGCCACCCTCCAGCAGCCTCGTGCTGCTCCAGTCGATGCGGACTGTTTGCGGCGATAACGACAGAAGCGGACGCGCCACTTCTCTTTCGTCCCTTGCTAGTACCCATGTGTGGCGGGTGCCTCTTTTGTGGGCCGCAACGCAGGCTACCGCGCGTAAGTGGCAGCAGCTTGTAGCGTGTGATCCTATTATATGATCTAACGAAGGAAGGGGTTTCCATCTTCAGTTAGGAGCATTACGGTTCTCGTTATTTTCTCATATTCTTTGGAAGAAAAAGAAAAAGTTCTCGAGAACCCTTGGTAGTCTCGAACACCGCGCAACAGCCCATCGGAATCTGGGCGGACCCTCGACACTGGACACAAGGAGCACCACCATTTCCTCAGAGCCCCCCACCAACACCTCGCGTAAGGCTGAAAAGCACCGCTGTGTTCAATATTGTCAAACATGGACTTCCTCAACCTCGACTCGAGGTGCGTTAGTACGAACAGCAGTAGCAGCAATAGCAGCAGCCTATAGGAGTGGCGGTTTGCTTCACCCGCCTTGATGATAACTGGAGGCTTTCGGTCCTTGTCGGGCCAGGCTCCTGTCGCTCTCGGGGTGGTTGGCCCCCAAGAGCGCCGAGACGTGTCGACAACTGCCTGTAACAACACCCGGCTGAATTTCATTTCAGGACAACAACTTATTATCTCTGACAGCAATTTTTGTACTCGTACTCGTACCCACTTTACCCTCCGAAACTTGAAACCGCAGGAGCAGCAAGCTCCAGAAGGAGCAGCAGAAACGTCGAGATGCCGCCAAATTGCGAATTCAGAGAGAAAGACGGTCAAAGGAAGCCGCTGCGAGGGATCAGGCCAGAATTGAGGAGCAGATCAGGGCAAGGAAGCTCGAGCAGCGCCGAAAAGAAGAGGAGGTGGGTTTATCTCTCGGACTATATTGTTGTTGTTTTCGTCGTTGTCGTTGTTGTTTCTTTGTTTTTTTTTTCCCCATTTTTTTTTCCCGACGGTGCTCGTCGAAAATCGACCCGCGGGCTGTTGGTCAAATTGGCCGCTCCAGCTTTGTTGATGGTTTGCCGTACATATCGTCGAGCGTCGTCTTGGCATTCTGGGTTGGGGCACGTGTACAGCAGTAGTACAATATTGGGTTCTGGGGCACGTCCATATCATTCTATGATAGCCGTTCGAGTAGTTACGACGACGTGAGAGTGTCCACCTTGGCTTTCTCTCTCCACGAGTATACTTGCTAGTGGTACCTGCACGAATTAAAAGTACGTGGCAGGCGTTTTCTGACGGTGCCGAAGGGCGCAGCGGCAGCTGTAGCAGCTTACAGCGTCGGCACCGCTGCTCTACTTGTTATCGGTGCACAGGGAGCGCCGTGCTTACGGCGATCTCGACGTTTGGCTGGAATATCTACAACATGTTGACCGCGGTGACCTCATATGTATGCCGTGCTGCTGCAGTTGAAATTAAAATACACGAATTATAGCTGTGGCGCCCAGGCGGGAGTCGTTTCGCTCATGCGCACGCCGCGATACCGGGAACTTGATACCAAGCATGCGCAGAGCGCGCCGAAGCACCGGCTCGGCAGCACATATCTCACATTTCGCTTATGCGCCATTCTCCATCTTCTCGGAGATTGTCGGGTTGGGGCTGCAGACTACAGCAGTTTTTATCGGGTTTTGAGACGCGTGGCTGTGCTGTGCCCTTCACCTTCGGGTCAAACCTCGGAGCATTGTACGCCAATGGCACGGCCTGTTCGAGTGAGCAAAAAACACGTTCCCGACCCGTTCAACTCCCTTCGAAGATTCGGGGCTGATGTTGTTCAAATCATTCCGAAGTAGTTATGTCAGGGGGAGCTGTCTTGGTAGGTACGTACTCGCAGCGACTCGGTTGCTAATCTGTAGCGACTGACTTCATCCCAATCTGCCACATACATATATACTTCGCACGCACCTGGGACGAGTTCGACACTGATTCTGATTTTAATGAATTTTGGCGCAACTCCTACGCGTACCTGTCGCTAGGTGAAGAAACAAGAGGAGGCAGACCAAATCCGCACCGCGGGCGTGAGCTACAAGGAGTCTCTCCTCGCGGTAGTCGCGGGTGGGGAAGGGGATAAATTGCTCCTGCCGCCCTCCGCCCTCGAGTCCCTCTCTCGCCAGGACGCGGTCGGCATGGGCCCCATGCTCTTCGAGCTGACCTGGACCAAACCGGCCCGGCGGGCGGGAGAGCAGAGCGAAAGCGTCAGTCAAACAACCCACGCTGGGGTGTTGGAGTTCGTGGCAGACGAGGGCACCGTCGGGCTACCGAGAAAAGTGGTGCTGAGTCTCCTGGGGTCGACGGCGCAACAGGTGCCGGTTGGAAAAACCGTCGAGAAAGAGGACCCGTTACATCATCGCCAGTCCGATCGACCGGCAACAGATCGGGGAGGATCGGGAAGCGATGCGGACGGAGGAGGAGGAGGAGGAGGAGGGGGAGGCGACCAGCAAAGCGCGCCAGCGAGGCCGGCCGTGGAGGGGCTGGGGCACGTCGTTGTGCGGTACGTGCGCCTTGCCAAGGCCACCTTCGCGAGGGTGGTGCCCGAGACGGTGGGGCTGTCGCAGGTGTCTGAGCTGAGGGCGATGTTGGAGCACAACATGCGAAATCATGCAACGCTTACCGTGGGGGATCACCTGAGCGTCTGGCGACGCGGTAAAGAGTTCAGCCTGAAGGTAAGGGTGATATCCTCGCCGGGCGTACCGTCGGTGTACACTAGCAAAACGGTGCGTAGCCCGTTTTTTTTCTTCTGGCGCCTCGTGCCTCCTGCCTGGGATGATCTGCGAAATAGGATCAGTGGTGACAGTCAAGTATATAGCCGCCTGTCCTTCCACCGCTGAGTTCCTCCGGGGATCCTCTTAGGTCTTTGCCTTGGTATCGTGAGCTGGCTTGTCCCCCCGCTTGCGAGCATTGCCATGTGGAAACGCCGCTTGATGTAACTTGTTTTGCCTCTCGGACGCGTCAACCGATGCGAACTGCCGCAAATTACTACTGTAGGAGCACCGCGTTTAGTGACTGCAATACTCGCACCCAAATTAGCGCCCGCCTATTTTTCTTTTTGCCCCCGCTGGGTCTGCAGAGCGAGAAAATGACGGAAGCACGATTGGAATATCACGTCGGGCACACGAGGCAATGATTATTTTAGGGGTTAGGGAGTGCTTATTTTGAGAATAGGGTAAGGGTTCTGGGGTGATTATTTTACGGCCCGGACTATGTGCAAGGAGCTGTATGCGCTGCGCGCTCACGCTGGACGGTGGACAACACCGAAGTTCTCATTTTTGTGGAGGCGATATGTACCTGGGGTCTCAATAAGGTCAAGCAGCCTCTCTCTGATGATGCGGGTCTGAGCTTTTCCGTCGCGCAGCCTACGTAGCATACAAGTGGCTCTCGTCGAGCTTTGTCTTTGGTTCCGAAACTCTGTGCCATTCCGCGTGTCATATTATACCGTTTTATTTACGCGAACTTGCCCACCGCCCGCCCCCTCCCTCCAAAAGGTGGTGGAGCTTCGTCCGGAGCCGCAGGTAACGGTGATCGATACGGACATGGAAATAGAGCTAGACCTACCCGAAGAGGCGAAAGAGAAGCTCGAGGAGAAAAGCGCACAAGACCGAGCAAAGACTATGCGCGCGCACATGGGCGGCCCGACATCCTCGGGCCGAAGCTTATCCCTGCCCGGGAACGCGGTAGCAGGAGGGGACGTCGTGCTGGCGGGGGGTAGGGCGTTAGCGGGCGGCAGCAGTGGCGGCAGCATTGGAAGTGGTAGCAGCAGGGCGTCTCCGATGGATGAAAGCGACGATGATTCGGACCTCGACTCTGACGACGAGGATTCAGTTGGGGCCAAGAATACGTTCGACCCCGAAAAGCATCGCCTGACCAAGCTCCAACAACTCCCCGAGGAGCCCGACCAACTAGACGATGGGGTGTTCACGTGCCAGCTGCGGAGTTCCCAGGGGAAGAACTCGAGGCGGTTCCGGTTTGGGGACAAGCTTGAATTGCTGCTGGATTTCGCGGAGGCGCTTGGCGGTGTGCCCGGGCAGTACAGATTGCTAATACCGTTTCCTAGACGGGTTTTGACGAGAGAGGATGCGGTGGCGGGGATGACGCTTCGAGAAGCGGGGCTTACGTCGAAGCAGGAATCAGTGATTGTGGAGAGGGTTTAGTCGGGAATACTGCTGCAGGCTCTCTTGCGGCGCGTGCGTACGTTCTTTGGGTTGGCAATACATTCCAACGTATTTTATATTTCCCGATGTCGCGGTTTTGAAGGTACAAGGTAGGTGTTGATGAATTCACAACACATTTTGTCGAGCATATTGCAGGGGTTGAGGCTCCGCTGCGTATTTTTTGTATGTGTAGTGTGTGCGTCGTAGGGGCTTCTTTGTTTTTTTTGCTGCGTTCCGGGAGTGAACGTTGTTTGTGATCGTTGCGCTAGGACGCCGCTTGTGCAGGTGCACGCTTCAGGAACCCACTCGGGATGCCTTTCCTTCTCTCAGGATTGCGACGCACTGAAGACAGTTTTTGCTTTACATATGGCTTTACATTGCGGCGGCGTGGGCCCGTGTTTTTTTCTTACCATTTTTGAGTGGCATATTTTTTCGAAAATATAGCCTAAAGTAGTCTATCGACCCTACAACGTTGCGACTTTTTAATCGGTGTGCCGTTCGAACCTGGTCCCTGTGCCAATGTAGACGTACCTCGGTGCTCGCCATCAAGCACTTCTCATTGCACTCGCCCTATTGACTAATTAACCTCAAGTGTAGCTAGCGAATAGCCACGCTGCGCCTTACCCGCCGGCAGCGTGGTTGTTCGGTCTACAAACCCCGACGCTCTACGTCTAAATTGTCGGTGAAACCACATTTTTTTCCCCAAGGGGCCTCTACGGTGGGTCATCCCGCTCGCAAGGAGTGCTCCAAGTGCTCCTGCGTCTGCTTTTGCGCCCGCCGCGCCTTACTGTCGGTGTTTTTCTGCAGCACGGTCGCGCCAAACCCGATGTTTGCGTTTGGCTTCCCCTTGGGCAACAGCTTCACCGCGTTGGACGCGAGGTGACCCACGGTTAACGCAGCCTTATACTGCAGCTCCTCGTCCGTCGAGCGCGCACGGCCGAGCCTCAGGAGGGCTTGAATGCCTCCTTCTTCAGCAATGCGGACGTGGTTCTCGAAGTTGTCGGCCAGCTTGAGGAGAGCGAGTCCGGCGTAGTGTCGGGGCTCAGCTTCCACCGCCATCATGCTCACTAGCGGGCGCAAAGCACCGAGCTCAACGAGTGTAACCTTGAGGTGAGGGCGAGGCGGGGTGGAAGGAAGCGGGCGTTATACTGGGCGCGTGTGAAAGCCCAGAGTGGTGATAAGCACAATGCGTAAGAGTTCGCGACGTTGCTATTCTTTCAGTTGCTTGTTTGACGAGTCAGCGCGGGAATTACTCGACACGGTTCCAGTCCGCATTATCGATGTTTGAGATACTTACTGTACTGACTACAGAACAACGAGCTTGCGAAAATATACATTCCTTCCAGAACGTGATTTCCAGTCGACACGTGCTAACCTATTCTATACGAATGAAGATGTAGAGACTATGAATAGACGACATAGCGCGGACACGACAAGCAAGCTCACCTGGTACTCATGGTTGCTGGACAGATGCGCCAAGGAGAACGCAGCATATTCCTGACATTCGACGTCCTCGAGGCTAGCCAGCGCCACCACCGCCTGGAGGCCCCCCTCCCGCGCCAAGTCGTCGTGAAACTCTCGCGTCTCGCACAGGAGTGCGAGGAAGTAACCCGCGGCGCGTTTAACCTCGATGTCGCCCTGGCGGGCCTGGCAAACGACGTTGACGACGGCGCCGAGCTCGACGAGCCTCGCCTTTACCGGATCGCTCTCGCAGAGGGAGCCTAGGGCGTACACCGCCGTCCGCACGCAATCACCGTCCTCGGATTTGACCAGCGCCAGGAGCGGGTAGAGTCCGTCTTCGTGCATGACCGCCGACTTTGTGGAGCCGTGGGTGCCAAGCGCAATAGCGTTCACCGCAAGGCACGCGCACCGCTGAACCTCTGCCTCCGGGAAACGCACGAGGTCGACCAGGGGCTTCAGCGCCCCTTCCTCGGTTATGCGTAGCTTATTGGATGGCCTGCCGTGGTCGCCCAACGCCAGGCCGGCGATCGCGAGCGCCGCGTATCTCTGTATCTCGAGGTCGGGAAACCGGGCGAGGAACGTAAGAGGCCGCACCGCACCCTCGCTCACGATTCGGGCCTTGTGTTCCCCGGAAGAGAGGTTGCAGAGCGCGAGGGTGGAGTAGCGCTGGCTGGCGACGTCGAGAGAGCGGGCCAGCTGGAAGAGGGTCGGCAGTGCGCCCTTCGAGATGATGGCGTCCTTGACGTCGTCGCTGACACTGAGGCAAGCCAGGGTGCGAGCCGTGTCTCTCTGGACGCGGGCGTCGTCGTGCATGCCCACCTTCTGAAGGACCTCGATGCCCCCCTCGCGTACGACGTCGCTCTGCAGGTCCAGTGAGTCGGCGAGGTTGGCGAGAGCGAAAGTGCAGTTTCGAACGACCTCGAGATCGGAGTAGAGACAGCACGCCAGGATCTGCCCCAGGCAGCCCTCTCGCACCATTTTCTGCTTGTTTTCGTCGTTGAGGGAGAAGCTCGCGAAAGCCGCGGCCGCGGTACGCTGGTACTCGATCAGCGGGCTCTGAGCCAACGCGAGGAAGGGTTTAATCAAGCCATCTTGGACGATGCTCACGCGGACTTCTGGGTTGCTACAGAGGAAGCGCAGCCCGAACGCCGCGTATCTCTGACACACGTCCTCGGTAGAGTTCGTGAGCCCAACCAGCGCGCGCAGGCCACCTAACCGATATACTAGGGGGTGGTTCTCCTCGTTGCTGCTCAGGTTGCTCAACGTCCGGGAACAGTCTTGCTGGATCTCGTCGTTTTCGGCCCTTGCGAGGGCTACGAGCGCCTGCACCGCCCCTTCCTCAACCATGATGATCTGGTTTTGAAGCTCCTCAGATAGGTTGGCCAGGGCGGCAGCGAGCTGGCACTTGAGATCCTCGTTCGCCCACTTGACGCAGCGAACAATTGGCCGCAGCGCACCCGCCGCTACGATGGCCTGTTTTAGGAGGTCGCAAAGGGACAGGTGTCGAAGTCCCGCCACCGCGAGGATCTGAATCTCGATCTCGCGTTCTAATGCAGCGGAGACGAGAGCTTCCACCCCGCCTTCGTCGGCGATCTGCTTCCCGCCGGACGAAATGCGTGCAGTCGTAACAGAGAAAAACAAGAGATATTGGGGGGGGGGGGGGGGGTTAGAAGGTCTCGTGAAACAATATAATGCTTAGTCTAAACTTCCGTCATTAAGGTGATTGTATCGCAGTGGGGAGCGAGGTGCCATGGCGCGTGAGTAGAGCAAAGGAGAGGAGGGTGGGGGTACTCATTCGTTGCTTGCCTTAGTCATTTAACCATTGATCACGCATCCCTTTCGGGACGGAGCACCAGGTGGGGGGGGTCTTCGATATCGATATCGATATCGATATCGATATCGGAACCGGTACAGTATCGTCGCCTGCATTGCGACTGCCTCGGAAAGAATGCGATAGTTCTAGAAAAGGTTGTGACACAAGGGTAGTACTGTAGGAAGTTACACGGAAAACATGTGCCGATGGCATCGGCCAGTTTATGCATGCTTGCATGTCATACAAACACGCGTATAATACCACCCAACGTATCGCGCAACACGAAGCAGTCCACCCAGAGATAACGAAAATACGCTCATCCTACCTTTATCTTGTGGTCGGCGTGCGCACAAAGATCTCGGAGCGCGGTGGCCGCCTGCCTCCTCGTCTTGAAGTCCTTGGCCTTGAGGAGGTGGAAGAGAGCCTCCAACCCTCCCCCGTAGCATATCCCGCGGTGCGACGCAAGATTTGGAGACAACTTGCGAAGGCTGAGCGCAGCGTGGTACTGGCACTCAGAGTCGGTGCTTAGGGCGAGAGCGTTTAATCCGGGAAGCCCCTGTTCGATGATGACGGCCTGATGCTCGAAACTTGTCAGTAGGTTGGAAATCGCCCGGCTTGCCTCCCTGAATATGTCGAGCGAGTCGTGGTTCATTAGTCCTGCCATAGCCCGCCCGCCACCGGATTTTGCGATCAGCTCGTGCGTATCGATTTCTTCCGCCAAGTTCGCCAGCGTGCCGATCGCTTGCCTGGCCGCCTCCACGTCGCCGCTCTGTGACAGCTCCACTAGGGCAGGCACGCAGCGCGTGGCAATCGCTACTCGGTCTTGCTCGCTGAGCGACAGGTTACATAGACATGCCGCCACCTGTAGGGTAGTGACACACCAGGGGAAGCAGCGAGAGATGAACCTTTTTTTATGTTGACCCATTTACAACTACACCCCAAGGTTTTGGGGATCAACTACTTGGGATTAATGTGGGATATATGTTCTGCAGCAGTAAAGGAGATAATGTCGAGAAGGCGTTGATTTTAGTTTTTCGGCTGAGGCATATTCTGGGCATAAAATGAAGATCTAGATCTGTCGAACTTGTGTGGAGGCTTGGATGCGGGGCGTGCCGACCCTCCCCATCTACGCGAGTGGCTCACTTTGTCAAACCTTCGACTTTTCCTTTGATGAATCTCGACGTCGCAAGCTTCTCGCTTGAAACGCTCCCGACCTATAGCCCAGACTAAAAACATGCATCGCAGAATAAGGTGCACCCGAATGATGCATGCGAATAGTTCATTTCACGGTCTGGGAATCAATCACCTCTCGATGTATCTCGACCTCGCCGCTTCGCCCCGCACGCGCTAGCATTGCTAGAATACCAGCCTCCACCAGGAGGTGGCGGTTGTCCTGCGGAATAGCCATCCGACGCAATGCTGCCATGGCAAGGCACTGTTTTCGTTTTCAGAACAAACGCACGGGTGCGGCAGGGTTAGGGGATCGAGGTAAGGCACACTAGGTACAAGGAGATACCGATCATCTGGCGTCAGGTGTTTTCGACAATGAGGTGAGCTCGATGTATCGCGGGCGGGCCATCTAGCCCCCTCCCTGGCTGTGACATCACTAGTTGCAGTTTGCGGTATTGCTCTGCAAAGCTCTTCGTCGCTCCCGTTGATTCCCCTCATCCTTAAACGTAAACCAGGCACAGGGCGTTTACGTTTACACGCGTACGGGCGTACGCCGCCGCACAGCGCCAACCTCTCTCTAGCGGCCAAGGCAAGACGCGCCCTCCTTTCGCAGCACACAAGGCATGTCATGCCCACACACCCGCCTCATAGGTTCTGTCGATTGTGCTCGTACAAGACAGGGTTGTGGTGGCAGGTTGGGGAGATTCGGGAGTTCCAGTAGCAGCTAGGCTTTGTTGTTGTATCTCGCCGCATTTATTGAGTGACTTCATCTGGCATGCCGCCTTACGCCGCCACCCTGCGTACTTCCATGTTATTCAAGTCGAAGGTGTCTCATCGATGTCAGGGCTTATGTCAAGGTGCTTCCGAGCCTCTGCTTCTCTCTCCCGTGCCACGGCCATGCTTTAGAGTCAAAACTGTTATTAATAGAGATTGGTACGCACTACGAGTGTTATTACCGCCTACAACATCAGTACTGCCCTATTGAAGCATCAGGCTCCTACCTGAGTGTGGACGTTTGCAGATCCCGCTAATTTGACTAGGGGGTCGATGCCCCCCTTAGCCCCGATCGCGTCGAGATAATCAGCGTTGCTGGCGAGGTTAGCCAAAGCGAACCCCGCGTACTCGCGCACGTCTAGCTCCGGAGAGCTGGATAGCGCGACAAGAGCCTGAATCGCCCCCTTCGCGACCAGTTGGGGGTGATTCCCCTCGTTAGCAGCGATGTTTCCCAACGCCATCGCCGCGTGACGGTGGTCGTCTGAATCGCCGCTTGTAGCCATCGACATTATGGGCGGAAGGCCGCCGTGTACTACCACTTGTAGCTGCAATCAATATTACGAGGGCGTTCGGGATAAGGGGGCAGGGGGGGGTGGGGAGGGAGCAGAGAGAGGGGAAACCTAAAACAACGTTCCCGCGATTTCCGCACTAGATCCATGCTTTCCATCAGGGAGGACCTTAACAGGACGGGAAAAAAATGGCTGTCGCGTGAGGGCATCCAGCGCCCTGGCGTCGTTAGATTTTCGCTAATCGTTTTCAACGCCTCTCATAGACCGAATACATACATTTGGGTACGCAGGCGTAGCCAACATACGTAGCCTGTGAAAGGAGCACGGTTGAGTTAACTTTCCGCTCGCTCACGTTGAAGTCGCCCGAAAAACGTACCCAAGTTGCATCACATAAAAAAAAATCACATCACTCACCTGCATCTGGTGGTCGTTCGCCATGTTGCATACGCAAGTCGCTGCGTACCTCCTGCACTCTGCATCCCCGTCCGAAGTTAGCCTTACGGCTGCTTGCAGCCCGCCCCCGCGGGTCGCCGCCCCTCGAGTCTCGGCGTTCGCAGTAAGATTGCAGAGGGTCATCACCGCTAGGCGCTTGCAGTCCACGTCCGAGCAAGACGCGAGCTGGATTAGAGATGCAGGGCACCCTGATTGCGCCATTATGAGCTACAGGAACAAGAACAGCAAAAGGCACGACAGAACGGAGGGGGCGGGTGTACTCATTTGTTGCTTGCCTCAGTATTTTGACCATTGACCACGCATTCCGTTCGAGACCGAGCACCGTTCCTGCTCCCAATAGAGACACCTCCAACACTGGGGCGTTCATTACGTTCGAGAGAACGGGGGAGCAAGGCAAGGCCATGGTTTCAGTAAATCGCTTGGAATACACCCGTCCTTGTACAGTATAGTCATTGACCGGGGTGGACGACGCTGGGGGGCACTGGGGGAAACTTCGGCCTTCCTCGTTGGGTAAAAAGTTGTCTTGTAAACCACCTCACATACGAGTACTCGTATATACCCGGTTTGTTCTATTAATAGGAGATTTGTCCCATGCCACACCATCGTCATAGCACCGGGAATGTATGAAGTTTCCATCGAGGACTGCTCCACGACAACAACCACCTAATGCATCGAACCGGAGATGTCCGGGGTATACACGCGAAGTAAGGTCAGCTGGAAAATCGTTTTCACACACAAGCACCAGGACCGCTCTGCTACGCGGCCAATAACGGCGAACTACACCGCACTGCATGCTCTCAGTCACCTGATTTGACGCGGCGCAACTGAGATTGTAGAGAGCGAGGCCCGCCGCCCTCTGCATCTCGAGCCGTTCCCCGTTGAAGGCCAGGTCGCACAAGGGCTTGAGCCCGCCCGCGCGCACTATCGGCACGCGATTTTGGCGATTGCACGCGAGGTTGGACAGGGTCATCCCGCAGTAGCGGCTAACGTCTTGTTTGTCGCGCCCGAGGGCGGTGAGGCGTATGAGAGCGGGTAAAGCCCCGCTCTTGACGATGTGAACCTATACAACATAGGGTGGAAAAAAGGAAAAAGGGCGCGCGAGGGTACACGGGGGTTATCAGAAGCCAAGGCATGCTATAATATCCTCCTTATGTGTGTACGCAAGGGATTTCTATTCTTTGCGCAGGGAGGGGTCTGTCTGTCTGTCTGTCTTGGAATGGCCTGCGTGTTAATAGCGTGTTCTAGTGCTTTCGAAACACCTGCTCACAAGAGCGACCAAAAGATAGAAAGTTCCAGCTTGGAAGATACCTGCAACGGGACCATGATTTGTTCGCCGAACAAGCGGTACGCTCTGGCCGTAGCAACGGATGGGGGGGGGGGGGGGCGAAAGGCGCCAAGGGACTCCATTTCCAGCCGCAAGCTGTCGCACGGTGTATGCACGCCGGCGTAATTCTAAAGTATTTCGGAAAATGTGAAGCGTTACACGGAGTGAAACTTAATCGGAGGATATGGTGAAAGCCTGTGCAGCTTACCGACAGCATCTATAGTACGACTATACTGTACGCAATCGTGCAGAGCTTACCTATCGCACGGTGATTGATAGGCGACAGGATGGACCCACCTGATTGGCTGCGAGGGTTGACAAGTTGCACAGCGTCATGGCCGCGTATCGCTTGACAAGGTCCGATTCACCGTCCAGCATTTCGACCAGCGGCGGCAGCCCGTGCAAGGAGACGAGGGTCGTTTTGCAGTCCTCGTGGGTTGACAAGTTGCAAAGCGTCATCGTCGAGAACCTGTTGCACAAAAAAAAAGTTGTGACGTAAGCACGACGACGGGGGAATGTATTTGGGGCGCTAGCCGATAAGACCACAACGGAAAGGTGCCCTGTCGATGACTTGTTTCAGAGCACTAGTTCATAGCTGACTCTAGTGCATTCGCAGGCGTAGCAACCGGCATCCCCTCCACTATGCACCTTGACGAACTCGACCTCGCTGGTGAAAGACCAGCGCTGCACGCTTCTGATAAAAACGCTGGTTTGGGTCAAAACTCCTGACCACTGCCGTGCAAAAAACAGCACAGTCAAGCCCCTCCCCATACGCCTATCTACGGGTACCGGTTCAATCTCCTGCGAAGCGCCCCAGTGGTCACTTGAATGCTCCGTTTTTCGTTAAAAGACCGTGTTTCGTCCGAGCTTCTATTGTTTGTATGCTGAATACCAAAAAAATAAGCGACGCCCGCCGGCCGAGCTCCAACCAGCAACCTACCTCGCAACCTCCGCGTCAGGGTTGCGAAGCTGCCGAACGAGCGGTGGCAGTGCGCCCTCCCCGATGATCTTCGCTTTGTTTTCGCTATGGGCGGCTAAGCGGTAGAGCGCACGAGCGGCAAACTTTTGGCACGAGGCGTACGGGTTGCTGCTGAGCATGGCCACCAGGGGGGGCAGGCCGCCCGCTTCGGTGACGGCGACCTGATTCCGCGTGACCACCGCGAGGTTTCCTATCGTAATGGCGGCGTCGCGGGCGCATTTCTCTTCGGCTGATCCGGCCAGGGCGAACACCGTGCGGAGGTCATCCGCGTTGAAAACACCGATCTGTTTGCGGTAGGGGAAGGGGAGGAGAAACGGGAAAGCCTCCATATCTGTTACGGAATTGAAATGTGCTCTCTACGTTGTCGGATGGCGAAACGAAAACGTGATGAACTCAAAGAAAATCATCACGGCAAAAATGTTCCAACCATTTCTGAATTGAAAAATTTCGTAGCGAAAAAAGTGGGCGTGTGAGTGAGTTTAAACGGGTTAAGTCACCACTGAGAATTGTGTACCTGATAGTAGACTACTGTAGTACTCTTTACCAAGAGAAAGTGCTACTGTAGGCGACAACAGCAATGTAATATGTTTCTCGAGAGAATGAAAAGGCGCGTCGTGCAAAAAACTAACCATGTTACTACTGTTTCATCACTGCATGAGCAGAACATACTAGGGGCATAAACCCCATAATTATTTAGCAGAGAAACGTACCTGGGCTCTGATTATTTTTTAAGAGGTTTGTGCGAGAGAATTCCGGACTAGAAGATGCTCAGTAAACGAAACTGAAACAAAGTACTCGGGCCCGCTATGGGTTTGACTTGCCTGGCACTGGGCGTTGGAGCTTATGGAGGCGTACGCCCTTGAAACATCGACCCTAACGCCTTCGTCGTCCACCCCAGATAAAGTTATCAGCCTTGGCATGATGTTATCCTTGACAAGGGTGACCTGGATGACGAGGGGGAGCGAGAGGGCTAGGACAAGTCACATTGTGCTTTCGTTAGGCGATAGACAAGAAAACGCATACTAAAAATGACATCGGGCCGTTTACTTTTCCGGCGTATCGTGCTTGAAACGAAGCGTCGTAGAGAACTGAAAAATAGAGGAAGCCATATAGGCTATGTGACGCGGAGCATACGGGGCGTAGAGTACCAAGTCACACCGCATCTTGTTTTCACGTTTCGAAAATGTGATGGTTTGGGTTTGCCCTGGTTCTCTTTTGCTTGGTTTTTTTCTGGGGTTTTCAACGTTGAAGCTCATCGTCTTAAACATCGTCTGATGGCAAACGCAAGAATACTACGCATTATTTCTAACACAAATAAGACGCATACGTAAATCAAGCAGGTGTCCCAAAGCCTGACACCCCCTAACCTGGTTGTAGGCGTCTTCCGCGAGGTTGGAGATTGTACCCGCACATTGGCAAAGCAAGTCGAGGCTGTCTGACCCCTCATCAATGCACCTGATGCGGGCAGCATTCATCCAGATCAGAGCAATACGGCGACGCGTATCAGCTATTACGGGGGACCATAGTAAACAGGACCAAATATTGTTAGTACAAATACCTAAATATATAGTTTTTTATGTACGCCATAGGTCCTGTTAACTATGGACCCCCGTAATAGCTGCCGATACAGGTTCTGACACGGCTGGGGTTGTGAACCGAGAACCAAAAAATGAAGCAGTCGGTTTTTCGAATTTTCCCCGAAAAGTCGGTCGGTTGCGGTCGTTTTTTTTAACCAAACCGAGACCAACCCCCCCCCCTACCCCCCGGAAAATGTCGGTCGACTTCCGCTTTTTTTGTGTATAAATCGATTAGAAAAATGTAGGTTTTCGGTCGGGAAAAAACGGAGAGAAAAACGACCGAAAAAAACTATTTTCGGTTTTCGGTTTACAGGCCTGGATACGACTATTGCGCGATAAGAAGCGCCTTTACTTGTAGTGGGCTGCCACGTACTCTCTCTTTTTCCAAGGATTGCAAGGGATTCATAAATCGGTGACCCCGTATTCCGTGATTGTGGTGGGCTTCTTGAAGAATGTCGGTGGGTATAGTGATCGAAACAAATTTGCTACGTAATGATCCGCTGAATGCCTGATTGTGGCAGGATTCTTGAAGAACATCGGTGGGTACAGTGACCGAAACAAATTCGCTACGTAATGATCCGCTGAATGGCAATCACAAAGTTAATGCAACAACAAGACAAGATGAGGCATAAATCGAGCCAAAAAAAAATAGACACAGAAGGCTGGCCCATCATGTGACCAAGTAGACCAGTGGGTAGTGCTATCGACCCAACACAAACCGATACTTTTATGCGCATAGCTAGTAAGGTCCCCCGACCGTAAGTTGAAGATCGACGTTGGGCCACACCTTGACCAATCAACACCGCACAGCGTTTTCGTGATAATGACCTTAGAATTGAGCCTAGAGCCCCTTCCTCAACCATTGGACGCTTGACCCTGGTGTTGAGGCTCAAGTGTCGAAGAGCGCCTGCGGCCAAAATCCTGAGCTCCAAGTCCTCACAACGCGAGAGCGCCACCAACGCCCTGAGCCCTCCCTCTCCTGCCACAGTCACCTATTATGGTACACGAACATGCCAATTGTTTAGTTACCACACAGCTCTCGATTTTGCGGAGCTGCTCCCCAAGCACGTGCTCGCCCCCACCGATTATCCCAAGTTTCGCCCCGCGAGTAGTTCCGCACAAAAATGGCAACGCCCCCCGCCGGCACAACTGAAAACGCACGTCAGGGGTAGCTTTTTTCTGGCATACCGTACGACACACGCTACATTAATGATCGCTTTTTTTTTTTTGCTTTTTTTGGTAAAAATATTTCTGTCTATCAAGGGGCGTTCGTTCCTTGGGGGCACCAAGGAACTACCTCAGAATTGCAGGATTTTATATTACCATGGGGAAAAAGGGCCTAGGCCGTGGGGTAAACCCTTTTAATGCTGCGCTGCACAGAACCATGAATCCGAGTCTAATTTCACGTGTTTTCTATCCACAACGGGAGTGCGGTCCTAAACGGGTTAAAGGCACGTTTTTCTCCATTTTTTTTTTTTTTTTTTTTTTTTTTCTGGGTGAGGTAGTACACTTCGCGGTGGGGCTGGCTCCTCAAGCGAGGCGCCTCAGAAAAAAATAGGCGCCGCTTCCCCCTCCGTTAGTAAATGCCCTTCGAGAGATGAAGAGCGCGGGCAGACATCAAAATCACCTTGTGGTCCTTGTTCGAGCACACGTCCCTCAGAGCCGCCGCGGCCTGCCTCTGCGTGCCCAAGCCTCTGAGCTGAACCAGCCCTATCAGAGCCTGCAGCCCTCCCCTGCCGACGACGTAGTCGTGGGTGTGGCGGTCGGCGCACAGCTTGCGGTAGATCACCGCGACGTTGTACTGGCACTCGTCGTCCAGGGACGTAGCCACCAAGAGCAAGCTGCGCAGGCCATCCTGTCATCGAAGTTGTTGAGA
This sequence comes from Macrocystis pyrifera, assembly GCA_031763025.1. NCBI lineage: Eukaryota > Phaeophyceae > Laminariales > Laminariaceae > Macrocystis > Macrocystis pyrifera. Next base: position 3,019,782 of record JASSKH010000005.1, on the reverse strand, counting down.
TGAGTCGTTTGGTTTTTTGTACATGATGAGCTGAGAGCGGGACGGTAAGAGGTGCTAAAGCCAGGATGAGAGAAGCGGATGGGAGGCGTTTTTCTGTTTCAACCAAATGCGCTTGCTTATCGCAGGAACGTGGCGACTAAGAACAAGGCTGAGCAAGCCATCCTGTCATCGTACTAATTAAAAAAAACTGCACATGAGTCAGTTGTTTTTTTTTACGTGAGTCGAGAGAGGGGCAGCAAACGATGCGAAGCCAGGATTGGCAAGGGGCACGGGAGGAGTAATTCTGTTTCAATCAATTCAATCGTTTATCGCGGCGATGTGGCCACCGGGGGCAACCCGCGCAGGCCATCCCGCGACAGTAACATGTTTTTTTTAACGTTTCGATTTTGAATAGAGAAAGGGACGGAAAACGGAGAAGCCGAGGATAGGGAGGGGCGCGGCAGGTGTTTTTAGGTTTCCATGCAATCGTTTAGCGCAGTGAAAACAATAAGATGCAGTTACCTACAGCAGTGTCAGGTGCCTGGTAACAGGCAATGTGGCGTTTATCATTGTCAGAAGAAATTATCAACGTTTATGCGCGGGTTGGCGCTGGCTGTCCATACTAAGAAGATGAACAAGATAAGCGTAACTTGAGGCGCACGGTATCAAGCTCCCTCTCATGTCGGTCTAACTGGTGCAGACGGCATGCGTAATCGGAAGACGGAAAGGGCTGTTCCCATCAATCGTCGGGCTGGCACTCGACGGTGCTGTCAGGACGCGTGGAATCTGACAAATGGACTCAGAGATACGCCAGGTGCATTTCATACGTTCCAGTATCAATTCCTTCAATATTTCGTATTTAGTTTTACCCCCATACCTTTTTACTTTCCAGCTCTCTGGACAAGCCGTGGCCACAAGTGCCTTCCTTTGTCCCCCCCCGGTACTCGCTTCCATTCCTATCACGCATAAAGTGCAACGTTCCCACTGATCGTCGATTTCCATCGAATTTTGCTGATTAACGACCTCGCCTTTTCCACGATGAGCAATAGGCACATAAAGTACGTTTTTTTCTTCGGGGAAGCCCGCCGGGATTCGAATCCCGGCCTTCATGTATACGCTGAAAGTAACATTCGAGGTTAGCCACTACCTCACCGGGGCGACCGGTGCTGCACCGCTAGTACACAGGGGGATTTATGCCGTACTGTTTTCGCTGTCGCCGCGGGATCCCGCCAAACCCGTTCGGTATCCCCGGGTAAAAAAACGCCTCATCGGTTTTTACCTCCGAGATAAAGTCCTTGTGAGCATCCAGAGTCGTGAGGAGGTTTCCGCAGGCACGCGAAGCCTCCCTGTGAACGCTCAAGTGCCGACTCCTCATGAGAAACACCATGTAGTGCATGGCGTTGGTGCGCGACAGCAGCGCCGCGTGGGTGGAAGAGTCCTCGGCCGCATTCGCCACCGCGCCACACGCGAGTCGCGCCACCTATTAGTAGTTGTTAAAAATAAACGGTGTTTGATAACGACGGTGGGGGGGGGGGGGGGGGGAAGAAGCGCGCGGGGAAGGGGGGGTGGGTATACTCATGCCATCAACGGCCGTAGTCGTATGATCATAGATCCTCGTGTATCCCTACAATGCCTGGACGGGGTATGTCAGGTTTTCACCAGCCACGGGGAGAGAGGGGGGGGGGGTTGTGACACACGACTTCCGATGATATGCAAAGAATGGGGAATACTGTATTACGGGGGTTCATAGTTAATAGGACCTATGGTATACTTAAAAACCTATATATTTACCTATTTTTACTAACAACATTTGGTCCTGTTTATCATGGCCCCCCGTAATAGTATGACTATTTTTCTGGGTTGTTGGATGAGAGATGAAACTGGGAGCAAGGCAGTAGGGATATCACGTCCACACACAACAAAAAAAGCGAGGATTTTTGTTTCTTTTTGTTCGATTTGCGGATATACAGAACAATTGCTTCTACAATTAAAACTAATGTGGCACACAGAAAGCGGGGGTCGACTATGAATCTTAATGTGACACACCGAAAACGGGGAAGTGTTTTATTTTTGTTTGATTTTAAGGATAGGCCCGTTCTTTTTTGACAGTATACGTGTAGCTGAACCGTTACGTCGATATCTGCGCTCGGACACCTTTTGACTTTGTTTGGCCTTTCTGACTGACCTCTCTATTTCGGGGGGGCATATTAGCAGTGATCAGAACTTGCGATGGACCCAAAACCCAGGTATTCCACAATATTCGAACACCATATTTGGGTATGAGCACTATGTTACCTCGGAAATAAAGGCCATATTTGTCTGTTTTACCTCGACATCCGCGCTCTGACACATGAGCATGAGCGGCTCCGCCGATCCGCTTGCGGCCAAGGGTAGCTTGTTCTCGTATGGCAGCGCCAGGGCGCACAGGAGCGCTGCGGCTTCTCGCTGGTTCTCTACGCAGCCCACCTCCTCACAAACGTGCCGTAAGGCGTCTAAAACGCCATCCTGGTTATTTTCGAAGCGGGAAGTTGAGGAGGGGGGAAGGGGTACTCATGTCATGCATGGCCGTAGTCGTATGGCCATAAACCCTCGCGGGGGGGGGGGGGAGAGAGAGAGGGAGGGGTTTTCAACCTTCGACACGTCACTGCCGTTTGGTGGCTAGCGATACACGGGGCTCGTTTTCGCCTGGCGCACGATAATCTAGACCTCGGTATACGGTAACACCCGATGCCACGTCCGCCCTACCCAACGCCAAGAGATTTCTCCGGCACTACGTCACACTGCTACATTTTATATGCTCTTATCATCGTACGCACCCAAGCTCTCAAAGACCCCATATTTAAAAGCTCCAAGGGTATGTTTATCAGGGTACACTCTCTGGGTTACTCGGGTACCAAAAGGGTACCTATTAATAGTCTGGGGTACCCGGGTACCTAGAGGGCTCATACCCTGGAATACCCGGGTACCGGAAGGGTGTATACTCCGGGGTACCCGGGTACCAACAGGGTACATTTTATGGGGTAACCGGCGACGAAAGAGGTACATACTCTGCTGTACCCGAGTACCAAAAGTGTAAGTATATACTCTGGGGTACCCGGTGACCAAAGGGGTGCATACTCTGGAGTACCCGGATATGAAAATGGTGTATACTCTGGGGTACCCGGGTATGAAAAGGGTGTATACTCTGCGGTACCCGGGTATGAAAATGGTGTATACTCTGGGGGGTACCCGGGTATGAAAAGGGTATATACTCTGGGGTACCCGGGTATGAAAAGGGTAAGTATATACTCTGGGGTACCCGGGTATGAAAAAACTCTGGGGTACCCGGGTATGAAAAGGGTGTATACTCTGGAGTTCCCGGATACCAAAACTTGGATACGTTGATCATACCCAGGTAAATAATCGGGTATGTACTCGGGTAGACACTCGGGTTTAGGTAGATACCCAAGTTTATACCTAGCCAACACACACCCTCGAAAAACTCTCCCCCTTACCCGGACCATGCCAACAGCGTTGTCGGCGTTCGAGGCCAGCCTTCGCAGGGCCGAAACTGCCTGTCCGATGGTGTTGGGATCCTCACCGGACACGACGACGGCCACCAGGGGCGTGGGAACGCCTTTTTGTCCCATCACCTGTCGGCACGGCACAACGACAGCGCTTTAGATCAAGAATATGTTTTGTCGACCACAACTTGCGTGTGTTTTCGTTCGTTGGTTTTTGTTACAAAAAATATATAAATATGAAACCTCGTTGTAGGCATTACAGCTTGTAAAGGCCTACAACAAGAACGAGTCGTAACGCGACAAACGTGCGAATCCAAAGAGAAACGTCTCCTAGAACAAAGGGTTCCCTGCTGATACGTAACGCTCTTGTGCAACATGGACGAGCATCCCTCGCCTCTGCAATTCGAGCATCTTTCAATTTCGTCGCACGTGGATTGTGTTCGTCTGTCGTCTTTAAGTCTTCTCGTACCCCATCTCGCTCCCCGTCATTCTTATGCAAGCCCTTCTTAACTGTACCCCCCTTTGAGAGTGAAAACTACTTGAATTTAGAGTGGGATATCGCCTCTTTAAAACCAACTGCACAAAAATAACACTTGAAAATTGAGCGGAATACAAGCATTGATTGTTTTTGAAGCGGTAAAAAATGGGTTATGATTGTTTTTGTGATATATATAAATATATAAACCCTGTGTGTTGTGCGGTCGGCATCATCTCCCGTGCATTGTATTTCTTCGATAACAGCAGTGACACCACGGACGATACATGTCGAAAGGGGATCGGTGTCGACGTTTTACGTGCGCGTATCCCTTGCACGCGCTCCACCCGTAGGCGGGTGCGTCGCTAACAGCATACAGACTGTGGCATTCGTGTATATTACTGGTGATATGGACCCCTCTGGGCGCAAGTAAATACAAGGTCCGCCGGGGGTATACAAATATGAAGACTATTGTAAAAGCTCCTTGCGTTTCCGCTCAGAGTGCTATTTGTTTCAGCCCGACGTACGAATTCTCAGGGAAACGAGCTATTTATTTAGAGAAAATCGTCACCCATATCATCGCGATGATCATCAACATGTGTATCCGCAGCATGGTGTGCCCCAGTTGTGAAAAGTTTAAGGCTCACCTCGTGATTCTCGTCGCTCATGGCGAGCTTGTTGAGAGCGTAGCACGCGTTGAAAACAGTCTCGTCGTCGTCGCAGTCGAGCGCAGACTTCAGCCCTTCTAAGCCCCCTGCAGAGATAATCTCCTCGTGGTTCACGGCGACCACGGCAAGCTGCCCCACAGCCAGACAGGCGTACCTGCCGCCGTAGTGGGCGGTGAAGGTACAAGGAGTTAACGTGAGTGGGGGCGAAGGGAAGGAGACCCATGGCAGTGGAGGCGCGCCAGCGAGGCAAAGGTCATCAAGTTTTAGGCTAATGTCTGTGGACATTTACAGAGTACACCAACACATTTACAGAGTGCGCCTACCGCTATCTATTTTCGTTGATAGGGTACAAATAATAACGTGTCCCTTCCTATGTCCAGACCAATCTTTCCGCCGATGTGTGTTGCTTTTTTAGGATGTCTGGACTCCCTGCCAGCGTCAGATCAAACCTACGGTGTATGCACCGTTTGAGCAGAATGAAGAGATGTGTGGTAGGATACCGCACAAACCATCGTTTTTCACCTCCTGGCGTGCACGTCGTATCCCAGAAGCCGTATCATCTCCTCGTCGAGCTGATTCTCTCGCAGAGGGTCAGCCATCCCTTCCTCGTCGATCGTGCCGTCGTCGAGAAGAAGGATGAACCGCCGTCGCTCCCCAGCGGCTAGTTGGATCAATGGAACCAGCGCACCAGCGGCGCAGACTCGCCCATGATTTTCACTCTGCAACGCGATTATTGTTTGAGGCAGTGAGAGGACGTCTCCACAAGGCATGCATGCATGCGTGGCAAAGCACCCCAGGACCGAAGCTTTCGACCGACTGAATGGAGACGAAGTGTCGAGAGGTGGGACGTTTTGTTTTGTTCGTCTCGAGCGCATTGGCCTGGCCTGACCTGCGTAGTTGAGGTCGCTAGCTTTTTCTTTTGGGCGCGATTATGGCTATTAGACATCGTCAGACGGGGGGAACTTCTTCGTCGGATGAAAAGCGGGAGGGTAGAACAGTCGACGGTGAGAAATATTATTTCTCGCGAGATTAAGGCTTGACTTATGTAACTGGGGCGGTTGTGAAGCGAGACACTCAGTTATGGCCTGCGGGGGCTGCTGCGGCACAACAGGAGCTACGTTGATGTTTTTCAACCAATGGAGCCCTTTCGCGCACAGATACTACAGCGAGCAAGGGGGCTGTATTTGGGGTTCTTGTGCTTCCCAGAAGACGCCGGAGAACGGCTACCCAACAAGTTGTTCAGCGTGCACATTAGGAAACACAACAAAAAATGTGGGCATTGATCTCCCGAGTTCTGCAATTGTAGTAGTAGCATCGATGGATATTTCTAGACCGCCATCGTGAGCGGTCAAGACTATAAAGATGTTATTTTTGGCGCCTAAAGTCCAACGGTGAGACAGAAGGCCAGAGTCCAAGTTCAAGTGGTTGATCATCACCGGCACATAGCGCTTTGCTGCTGTCGCCTAGAGTACAAAGCACACTAGGAAGTTTCGAGCCAGCCGATCAACCAAACCAAGGCCCGAACTTGAGCTTTCACCTCTACGCACCTGTCCCGCCAGGTTAGATAAACCCAGCGCGGCAAACCTAGCCGTAACCGCGTCTTCCCGCTTGAGCGACCCCACCAGGGCGTCCGCCGCACCCCCCTCCAGCAGCTTCGGATGAGCGGCGTAGTTCCCGGCAAGGTTTGCCAGGCATCGGGTTGCTTCCCGCACTAGCCCGACGTCCTTTCGTCCTTTCGCCGCACCTCCTTCCTTCGTACCATCATCATCCCCACCCCTCGCGGCACTCTCCTTAGTCTCCTCTTCCGCTTCCGCTCCCGCTGCAGAACCCAAGGCCAGCTGGCTCAGGAAGCTTGCGCCCCAACCCAGCAGACGTTCGTGCGTGGCGTCGTTCTCGCTGAGGTTCGCAAGGGCGCCCACGGCGTTGCGCGCGCAGGAGGGGTCCTCGCTGCGCGTTAGGGCGACCAGATCGGTGGCGACCTCCGCTGTCGCCGCGCCGCTTGCCGAGGATGATGCCCCCCCAGAACCGGACCCGACCCCTGCAACGTCGAGCTTATTGAGCTCGTTCAGGGACAGAGCGAAAAGGAGACGCGCGGCTTCTCGCCTCACGTCGACATCGTCTTCGCACCTAAGAGGTAGAGAGGGAGGAGGAGGAGGGGGGGGGGGGGGGGATGCTCACGTCAGGTATGGCCGTACTCGTATGGCCATAGACCCTCGCATCCCTACAATGCCGGGACAGAGCATGTCGGGATTTTTTGGGGGGGGGGGGGGGGTTTTTAAAACACTTTTTAGCGGTGGAGAATGTATCGAGAGAGGAGAAACCCTAAGCCCTTCGGACAGGGGGCGGGATGTCGTGGCTAACTATTATTTTTGCAGATGTAAGAAGGGACGATGTGTCCGGCTGCCGGGCTTGATGAGCAAGGTGAAGTGTAGGCTGTGAAAGCAAGTAATCGGCTAGTTTTTTTTCGAGCACGTTCGGCTGTATGGGTGGTAGGTACCCCATAGCATCTATGTAGGGAGCTGCACTCCTGCACTATAGTGTTTCACGTAACTTTTACGCCCCACTGCTACTGGAATTCTTGTGCCTAGTCGGATGAAGTAAAGACTGATGTTCCGCCTCGAAAGGGATGCGTGGTCCATGGTAAAAAAACTTAGGCAATCAACAAATGAGTACGCCCCCACTATGCACAGTAAACCCATTGCTGTCTCTGGTCTCCGGAAGTGGCCACACCAGAAATTAAATCAATTCATTGACGCTGACATCCATATGCTGGAAAATCCGCCTCAAACAGCGATTCTTAGTAGGATGCAGCTCGCCCTTTATGCGACTCGCCCAACACTTCACGGCGCTTCGCGGTTAGTACAAGCGATGCCTGTCTGGTCGGTGAAAACCCGACGTGCTCCGTCCCGGCATTGTAGGGATGCGAGAATCTATGATCATACGACTACGGCCATGCATGATCCTGAGTACCCCCCCCCCCCCCCCCCCCCCGACTCTACGTATGTACACGATATAGACATGACGCGGTATTGGTTTTTCACCTCGCCCCTAGGGAAAACGCCTCCAGCGCTCCCGCCTCCACGACAGCGCGTCGGTAGTCGGGGTCTGCCGCAATCGCCCTCAACGTCGCAAGCGCGGCTCGTTGGTCCACGGGGTGATCGCTACACGCCAGAGATATCAAGGGCGGCAGACCTCCCTCGGAGATAATCGCGCCACGGCGCGCAGGGTTAGCCGAGAGGTTGCAGAGGGAGTAGGCGATACACCGCTGGGTTTCCAAGTCTGCGGCGTTAGCTATGGTGATCAGCGGGGTCAGTGCCCCCCCGCGAACGATGGGAGCTTGTAGGCTGACATCGGAGGCGATGTTTCCCAGGGTTACCGCTCCAAAAAGGCGGTAGGTCACGTCCGCGGAGCACAGGAAGGATACCAAGTTGCCCACGTCGACAGCCTTAAGAAAGCGTGCCGGGTCTTGACCGATGCACCCCGACAATGACAGGTTGCAGAGGGCAGCCAGCACCTGAAGTTCGTATGTATGACCAGGAAGGGGGAAGGCGAGACACGTCGTTCGCTGGAGCTGGTCCGAAAACGTCGTAATTTTTTGTGGATGTTGTTCAAATTGAGTTGGCATTGCACTTGATCCTGCCCATTCCTCGCAATGTTTCGAAGAATGAGCACATTTATTGCCGGCAAGGGTTCAAACGGCGATTATATTGACGGTCAGAGTGGTACTAGGTATGTCTTACTGTATGGCCTCGCCAGCAAGAATCGCCTATTCTAATAATCTACCCCAGCAAGAATCGCCTATTTGAATAATCTACTCCGAGCAGGGCTTAAACCCTCAATTGTAACACCGGCCTAACCATGAGCAACCTTGACCATAGGCCAGCAGCAGGATTTCATCTAGCGCTCCCCGCTTGGCGGCATGGTTTCCTACTCCAACTTCTTAGTTGTCCCTCAAAAATCTGCCTAACGTCACTTCTAGGGTTTATCATGTGTAGGTTCTTACCTATAATTATACTTATGTTTGTACCTAGGCTTATACTTATGTTTTTACTTTCGGTTATACATATATTTGTACTTGTGTTCACGCTTATACATGTGCTTATGCTTAATTTTATACTTGTACGTATACTTATTCTTATATTTATACTTATACTTATACTTATACTTTTGCTTAAACTTGCACTTACACTTATACTCATACTCATACTCATGCTTAAACTTAAACTTGAAGTTAGACTTTAACTTGAGCTTATACTTACACCTATACTTATATATACTTATGCTTATGCTTATAATTGTACTTATACTTACACTCATGCTTATCCTTATTTTTTTTAGGTGCTTTCTTGTTCGTGGGCCTACACTTTAGTCGTTGAACTGTCCTGCCATGACACACTTTCCATTGCGGCGGAGGCTGGTCCGATGCCATGCCAAAAAACCCCTGACCGCCTGGCTTTCCTAAAGTGTGCTCGTACATACGTACCTCCATCTGAATTTCCACGTCGTCGCTGCTGCTGAGTCGTAGCAGCGGCACGAGCCCGCCTCTGGTCACTATTTCATTGCGCAGGTCCTCGTCCACAGACAGCCCTCGGAGGGCGGAGGCCGCGCGAAGCTGTGCCTATGAAATAGTTTCACAACGCGGTATATGCATGGGTCGCAAAACTGTTAAAACATCAGAGATACGTAACACACTTATGCGCGACTGAAAACAAAGCCGGCACAAAAGATCGGCAGAGGTCAGTCGAAACGATTAATAACCTCAACAACCCCAAGTGAAACAACAAAAAATCGGGGAGCGAAACGTTGAGACGAAACATCGGCAGGATGACTGCCGAAAACATGATTCCGTTGCGATTCATATCACAGCTCCACAACCGAAGCCACCTCCAAGCCGACGAATGAAATGCTCAGCTACCAACCATCATACCTGAGGATCTGGCGACGCCACAAGGTTAATCAGCGGCCCCAGCACCCCCTCATCCAGCAACGTCGGGTGGTTGTCGGGGTTGGACGCGAAGTTCCCCACGCAGAACGCCGCGGAGTTCCGAATTTCGACGTCATCGGCCTCAAGCAGCGCCGCCGCAAGCTCGCACACGCCTGCCCCGATCAGCCGCGCGTGGTTGCTCCTCGTCGCGGCGATGTTCGTCAACGCGAAGACCGCATACCGCTGGGACTCGAGGTCACCGTTGTCTCGACGGGCCAGAGAGAGGAGAGGCTGAAGCGCCCCCTCGTTGATGATCTTTTCTTGGTTGGCGAGGTTGGTCGCGAGGTTTCCGACGCCCATCGCTGCATAGCTGTGCGCGTGTTTGTTTGTTTGTTTTTCGTGCGACCGTGGCACGCCGTCGGTAAGTAGTGAACGCGTGTAGCGTAGGGTTCATCGTTTAGAGGGGTGCAAGAGGGGTGCGTGCAGCAATGGTGGGTGTTGTAAGTGCATTATTATGGGGAACTATATTAAATAGGACCTACGGTACACATAAAAAGCTGTATATTTCGCTATTTTTACCAACAGTATTTGGTCCTATTTACTATGGTTCCCCGTAAAGCGAAAAAAACACGTGTGTCGGGGAAAACGAAAAATCGAACATTGTAAAAGCGCACTTCCGCCTGAGGCTCAAGGTTTCGTACTGATCCTGAGCGACGCTTGCTCTTGTGGGCATTGCTCCTATTGCTGGTCGTGTTCGCAGCATCACTTGCAGTAGTCCCTCGTAGCGACACGGCCAAGGGATCAGGATGCGTACGTATCGAGTCGCCGTCAAAAACATTACTGGTGACGGTACAGGGTACGGAAGGTTTCACTTGGCGCGTCACAGAAAACATTTGTCCCGTTTCTGCTGATGCGCAATACCTCGCGTCTCAAGGTTGATGTGACTGCTGCAGCTATCTTCGACTCGACCGGCCAATCAACAAAAGACGATGCGTAGACACACTCCAGGGCGCCATTTCTTGCGGCGCCTCTAGTCATCGCTGGCTGTGACATCGCTCACCACCCGCATCGGTACCACCAGTTTGACAGCTTAAAGGATCCAGGAATATCGAACGAAAACATGGCAACCAAGGATTTTTACCACCCATGTATTTACGGGAGAACACAGTAGCCAGAACCAAATATCGTGTATTAACACAGGGGGATACGTGATTGTTTGGGTCTATCGTGGGTCCTGATTATAACATTACCCCCCCCCGCAACAGTTAAAGCGGGGAGCCGTATTGCTTAGTTTGGACGCTGAGGGTGTCATCTACCGGCCCAGCAGACCCAAGTCGCTGGCTGCTCCCTATGACCGACCCTGTAAGGGTCATTTCCATCCCCCCCGTCAACAATTTTATACCTTTTCAAGCGCCTAAAGGGTTTCAAGTCAACAACAACAACAACAATAAGCGTGTAATTGCACAATCAAAGTCGCGCTTACCGCCAGCGAACGAGAGCCATAGTCCTTCATGAGGCCATTTGAAACCCATATGTACGGCAGTAGTACGCGCGATCGAAGTGTCAAATGTATGCATGTACGCAGCTTCAAAACACAAGTGTCGAATAAAATCATCGATCTCGCAGCTGATGCGCTCTTTTTCTTGGTTTTGAATATTACTTTTCACATGCATACGTGAGCGGCTCACTTACTCCGAGGTGGAAATAAGATGCCAGTGTCGCTCATTCGTGCTTATAACGGGCCAAGGCACCGATGCCACAAATAAAAACAATATGGCACAGTTGGCGTGCAAACGCTCGGCTTGCCTGCCACCGCAGCCGGCAGTGTGCACCTCATACGACCACGACCAAACCAATCTCTGCGTGCCTCCCGACCGCCCTGCCACCCTTTCTGTCATTTTCTTTCTCTCACTCTCACCGTTGACACAGAAAGTCGGGGCTGCTGAGCATCGCGACCAGCGGCATGAGCGCCCCTGCCCCCGCGATGACAGCGGTGTAGGCGTACTCGGCGCTGATGTTGGCCACGCCCCTGACGGCTTCTCGCTGAACGTCCACCGACTTGCTCCTCATGACAAACTTGAGGTGTTGTAGTACGCCTTTGGGGCGAGAAGAAGAGTCATGATACCAACAACAGAAAAAAGGGAAATGCACGCTGGACGGTGAATAAAACACAAAATATATTGTTGCGGGACGTGTCCGTTCAAAAAATTAAACAAATGGGGGTATTCTTGTACCGAGTACGCACGGTAATCCTTCAAATAGTACCTGGAAGAATACCTGGTGCCGGGTACCTGGTAATGATCGTCGCGTTTTTCATCCAATAATGTTGCAACATGAGCTTCGACGTTGTCACTCATAAACACATTCCCCAAGAGAAGAATGCTCGTTCCGAGAGAGGGTGCAGCAAGAATTTCCCGGTGGAAAAAAGATAGATCTACGACCTGACCAGTCCTTCAACAATCATAGCAGGTTTTACCTTGTGACTGATCGAATTGAGCGACATAGGGGGGGCGGAGGTCCACGATCGTGCAGCCGAAGAATGCTGTATTTGCTGTGCTGATGGGGCTGCTATGTTAATGACTTGAGCTACTGTGGATTCATTAGTTTGGCAATAGAGGGAGACGACATACAACACCATGTGTACGTGTCCGTGGCCTCAACGGTGGTTGGTCTTAAGCCTACAGTACGACACTCAACATGTACGTACTCTCGCCCGAATCAATTTGTTCGTGCCTTCGAAACCTCCTGACTTCTCGAACCGATTTAAGCGCTGATTTGTGCTGTCAATCCCGATTCAAGCGCTGACCTTTTTGCGAACAAGGTTTCGCTGAAGCCATTCATCAAAGCTTACGCCCAGCACGCTGCCTACACCTCATCGCAAGAAAAGTATGACAACCAACGGGCTAAGAAAAATAACTGGCTATCACAAAAGGTCTCCGAAGAATCCCATGGAATAAACAAGAAAACCAGCAGAGGAGAGCAGATGAAGAATTTTCCGTCCAAGTTTTGTAACCTCATAATAAAGTACATCATAGCAAACTTTATGTTCGTGTAGACGAAATATCACGTGTAATGTGGTAACCCCCGCCTCCCTATTATACATAGGTAGGGTTGGCGTCGGTTGGCAACGACACTGTGAAACATGCCACTCACTACTAGAGCTAGACAACCAGGGTACAGCTCTTTTTGTTTTTTTTAGGCGATCGGTCACAGCTGGTTGTCGAGTTAGATCGTTTGTGCGAGGTGAGCAACGTTTACTCCGCACAAATGGGAATGATCGTATCACGTACCAGGTAGTGTTAAAGGTAAGGCACCCAAGAGGCAGTTACATAGTACTTCCATTGCTGTCTCTGGAAGTGGCCACACCAGAAATTTTATTAACTCATTGAAGCTGTCATCCATATGCAAGTCCGCCTCACAAGCGGTTCTTAGCAGGATGCAGCTCACTCTTCATGCGACTCGCCCAACACTTCACGGCGCTTCGCGCTTGGTGCAAGCAATGCCTGCCTGGTCGGCGAAAACCCGACATGCTCTGTCCCGGCATTGTAGGGATGCGAGGGTCTATGGTCATACGCCTACGGCCATGCATAAGATCGAGTACATCTCTCCTATCGAGTACACCCTCCTCGGACCAATTTGAGAGCTGTTTTTTCTTCGACTATGTGCGGGGGGAGAGTATGCGTCGAGCGACGGGTTAACAAAAATATCTCGTCGAGACATTTCCAAAGCCACCGTTATCGCTTTCGTTGTGTTTCCCTCCCAACATTTCAAGAAGCTCGGCTCTGAAGCTCGTCCCAGGGGGTGTGTTATTTTATCACCTCTGGTGTTACCTTATCACCCGTGTGTTATGGTATCACCCGTGTGTTATCTTATCACCCGTGTGTTATCGTATCACCCGTGTGCTTGCGTGCTACACCGCAGGCTACGTAGGCTGGTCGCCTGCTCTCCCACCTCGACCCACAAAAAGAATAAGAAAGTAAGCACTGATGCGTTCAGCAACTTTTCGACACCCCCGCACGCCATCGAATTTTCGCAACATAATATACGGCTCGTATGCCCTCCTCACCGGACTCCACCATCTTGCCCTGGTTCTCCACCACTTCCGCCAAGTTCGCCACTACGCCGGTTCCCTGGTGCGCCGTCTCGACATCGGCGCTGTGCATCATTTCGATTAACACTGGCAGGCCCCCTTCCAGCACGATGTCCACTTTGCTGTGACCATTGTTTCGACACGGAGGGGGAGGCAGGGTGCGTGCGAAACTTGACTTCGGTGTTTTTTGGCTTGCCCGTTTCTAATGCGCCATGTGCATTTTCCCTCTTTTGTGAAAAAATAAATGTATCCACGTCAGGTTAAGTAATCAATGAATCGATTTTAATCCACCCTTACCCCTCTATATTACTAAAACAAAACTATTCGCACCAATGATAGCATACTTCGTACATTGTATCGCCTGCAAAACAACCCAGTCAATTGATTAATAGGGTACACTGCTGTAGCTGAAGGCGTGAAATACTGAATTACACTCAGCCGTGCCCCCCCCTGAAAAAAAGGACTTCAGGAATCGGTTTACCGCAAGAAAATTGATTTAAAGACTTGAGTTTGTGTTAGATTAATTGGTTCATATTATTATTAAGCCAGGACATTAATTAGTTTCCACCTGCGACTAGTGCCAGTTAATCAAAGCTCCGATACACCGAAAAGAGTAGTCTGACTACGGCGTATGTCTCTTTCATTAACCGGCGATAAAAAAGGTCCTTTACGGCCAAGACAAGTAGGGTGGGGAGGACACGGGTGATAGGATATAGCGGGTGGAGCGAGTTGGCTAAAAACAAAAACAAGATGGAGGACGGGGGGTGCCCTCGAGGCTAAGCGCTTAGCTTCCGCACCACTCGCGGCCGAGGCACCCAAACGACTACAACATGGATCAAACAGCACCGACACCTATTGCGGGGGGCCATAGTAAATAGGACCTACGGTACACACACAAAAACCTATACATTTCCCATGTTTTGCTAACAATATTTGGTCATATTTACTATGGTCCCCCGTAATAACATACATGTTTGGTGACTTCCAACACGACGGTGGCTACGGCGCTACCCGAACAAAGACGTGCGTCCTGCGCTTCGAAGGGATAGTTGCTTTCGCGGCGAAGATTTAACAAAGCAGACACAGGCAGGCAAGAATCGCGGTGAATCCATCCATTCCCTTGCGAGTAAATGTCGATGCGGGCCGGGCAGTATTTTCTGCTGAAGGACTCTCTGCTTGGAACCTGCGCTTTGTTGGCCGCCCCCGCTCACTAGTGAGAGCCTTGTTTTTGTTCTTGCGTTGGTGCCGATACAAGATGTTTGGAAAATGGCACAAGCATTTTTTTTCTTCAAAATATTTTCGGTCACTTCCACCCCCCCCCCCCCCCCCCCCCCCGCTGCCACCTACTTTCCTGCAACTGTGGTTACCGGCCCTTACCTGTGCTCGGACAGCGATACGTTTCTGAGAGCAGCAGCAACTTCCCTCAGCACCTCCACGCTCTCACTCTTACCCAGCCTGTTTCGATGCACAACACACGGCGCAGTTAAACGAGTCAAGAGGATCGTGGGGGAGCGCGGAGTCACAGGAGAATGCTACAGTAGGCATGTGAGCGTCGACCAACTTTCATACCTTCTTCTTACGATTCAGTGTATCTTTTTTGGTCGGGCTGAGAGCTCTAGTGAGCACCCCTCAAACCACGACACATCGGCGAGCGGGAAAGGCAGTGACGCACGCGAGATCGAACTAACATGGTCGTAGCAACCTCGATCGATCGATAAATCGACCTACCGGCCGACCTACTTACCGATCGACCTACCTACCTACCTACCTACCTACCTACCTACCTACCTACCTACCTACCTACCTACCGACCGACCGACCTACCGGCCGAATGACCAGCCGACCGACCGATCGACCGACCGACCGAATGACCGACCGACCGACCGAAGGACCGAACGACCAAACGACTGACCGATCGACCGACGGACCGGTCAAGACCGACCGAATGACCGACCGACCAACCGAACGACCAAACGACTGACCGATCGACCGACGGACCGGTCAAGACCGACCGAATGACCGACCGACCAACCGAACGACCAAACGACTGACCGATCGACCGACGGACCGGTCAAGCGACTCTATAGACACACCTACGTCCACTTCCTTGGCGGCAAACAACCGTGATTAAAAGGGGCAAATTCGAAGCCAATCCTGTGCCTTTCTTTGGGAGAAAATTGGCACCAAAGCAAACAAACGTTGACGGTCGTCTCCCCTGAAGAACAACGAAAAAACAGTAGTTTTTACACCGTTCATAACCATATCCTTGTACATGCTGTACCCATGAACATGCCATCGAAATGTAAACCCCTATACTACTACTAATAGAAGAAAAAAACGATGCCTGGTATTATTCGGCTCCCTTGATACTACCTTATCCCCCTCATACCCCCAAGTTTGCTCTCGCCTGAGTAAAGGAGGCAGTCCCTTCATCTCCACCAGCTGGGAGCGACACCTGGCCGTGACGCTCAGCTGCCTTATCGCAAAGACCGCCTGTAGGTGAGTGTCCGGGTCGGGGTCCTTCAAGAGTCGAACCAGGGGTCGCAACACACCGGCCCGCTCACACGCCCGATGGTTGGGCTCGAAGCTCGCGATGTTGTTCAGCGCAAAGGCGACGCAGCGGCGAGTGTCCAGATCCTCTGCAGCGTACACAGCTTCCAAGAGGAGACTCGACACGCCCCCTGCTTCGAACAAGGTTTGGTGGTTCTGCGTTACCACGCCGAGGTTGCCGAGGCCTAGGACACCGTACCGCCTCACCCCGGGGTCCGAACCCCGGACAAAGCTGACGAGCTTGGGAACGACGCCGCTTCGAACGAGGTGGGCCTGAGAGTCCCGTTTAGAGGCGAACAGGGCTAGAGCCCTCGCGGCTTCTACTCGAACTTCGACCTGCATGAGTGTCCCCGTTGTCGTCAGAGACACAGTTCGTGCCAGGCGTAGTTTCAGATATTTGTTTTTGCGATCGAATATTTTGGTTCGAAAGATGGTTTTCTCGGGTGCGTTTCTTGTAGTACGCGTGGGGGGGGGGGGAGAGTGTGGTGTGCGTGCAGTCGCTTGCGTCGCTGACAAACCGATTGTCGTATGTATATAGGTTCGCAATAGTACCTTAGCGGTCGACAACATCTTCGATGGCGTTTTGTAATTAAATGTCGTGTGGGAACCGGATATTTGTACCAACCGAAAAGGACCACCCGCAAGCACTAACTGTACGGTGCTCGAAATCTCCATCACATAAAAAAAAACGTGTAGCAGGATGTGACATAACCTAGGTTGCAGGAGTATGTAGCAGGATGTGACATAACCTAGGTTGCAGGAGCACAAAAAATGGGAGGAACGAATCGTGGCACCATTCACGAACGACGCAGAGCTGTATGTCTGCGCGCGCCGGCACGCATCCCCCCACCAATCTCACGTCAGGACTGTCCACGAGCGCGAGCAAAGGCTTGACGCACCCCTCCTCGATCATGCGCTTTTGAGTCCTCCCTTCCACCATCTCGGCTATATTTGCTATCGCTGCCACGGCATGGATTTGTCGCTCCCTGTCTCCACTCCCGCATAAGTGGGAAAGCGCTGGAAGCACCCCGCTCCTTGCCATTGCCACCTTTTCGTTGCAAATTCGGCGTTAGCAATTGGGGTCGGGTGCTGTTAGATTTCGCGGCGGTAGGTAGGTGGGTGTGTGGGTGTGTGGGTGTGTGGGTGGGTTGGTGGGTGGTTGGCGGGGCTACCGACCAATCGGCCGCGATAGCAAACAGAACAGCTAAAGCTATCGTGGAGCCTGCTGCACAGCCAGATCTTCCGAACCACGCTCGCCAATGTATACGTTGCGTTGGCAACGAGTGGGCCGAGATGGAGGGCTATTTAGAACGGTTTAACCTGGCAAGCATCACGTTCAGGTTTTGCATAACGCCAACAGCGTAACACCTGCAACTACTATTATAAATACCTGGTATATTCGAACCGTTGTTAAAGCTGCTGTTATCGTCACCAGCCATTTGTGGTAGTACCATCTCGTGCGAGAAGGAAGGCGAGAAGAAAAACAAAGCCTATATGGTACCAGGCATGGTTTAGCCGGGGTGAAACGCAGTCCCCACACAATACGCTCGATCGCTTCTTGGCCACAGACAATGGTAACGTGCTTTACTTACAGTAACCCACACCGATTCCAAGCATGGCTATCTGGTTTTAGCTTTCCCTCAGGCGAAAAACGCAGTTGTCTCTCTCGATCCCATTTTATCTGCTAGTTGGCTGACCGTGGACGCCTCACACGTGCGATGGCAGGGGTGCGCCTACGTTTTTCTTCGACTCCTCACTTGAGGAGCTCTATGCTGCTAGTAAGTAATTAGTACTTTTAGTAAGAACTTGGTACTAATATTAAGTCATTAGCACAATTAGTAAGATTAATACTATTAGTAAGTCATTAGTAATATTGGTAAGTCATAAGTACAATCGGTAAGTCATTAGTAAGTCATTAGAAAGCTACCCAGACACTGTCTCCGAGAAATAGATAAATGGGCAACCAATGGCCTTGAGTTACGCACAACGAAGAACCTGTAAAACACTATTAGTAATGGTATTCCCAGTGACATTAGGTACTCCCTCCACTAAGGAGCCACTGCTGTCAGATTTTTTTTTTAATCGTCACGTTTACTTTCCAGCCTAACTCGTAGGAGGTTTTACCCTCAGCGATCTTCTGGACAAGCCGTGGTCTCAGGTGTCGTCCCTTCTCCCCCCCGGTACGTGCCTTTATTTTTTTATCGAGCGTAGGGTTCAGCATTCCCACTGCTCGTCGATTTTCATCGAATGTAGCTAACTCACGCTCTCGTGCTTTCCGCTAATCAATTTTTTATGCCAGAAAAAGTCCCTACGAGCATGCACTCGGTGAGACTCGAACCCACGAAATTGATCTTGATAGGCACGCGGACCACCTACCAATCCTCCCGGGAATGTTTTAGCCAAAGGAATTATACCACCCTGGGCGTAAATAAGAGGGTCGTTTATACATGATTATTAGTACTACGCGGTCCTTATATTTCTGGCCGGGGTGGCATACATGTACCCGAATGATACCTCTCTGGGCGTAAATATGAAGACCGTTTATATTTTAGTATGAGTACCAAGCGGTTATTACATTACTGGCCAGGGTGGTATATGCGTACCCGTATTGTAGCACACGTCACCTTGTTTTCTTCGGCGAGAGCCAGATTGGCCAGAGTAGCCGACGTTTCCCTCTGCACCTCCACCGAGTCGCTCTTGGCCGCAAGCACCAGCGGCTCCAACCCCCCTTCTCGGACCACCTGCATCCGCAGCGTCTGGTGGGTGGAGATCCCGCGGAGGGCCGCGATGGCCTGAAACTGCACGTTCACCGACGTGTCCGTAGAAGGGAAGGCGTACGTTATCAGCGTCTTCAGGGCGCCGCACACCACCACGGCCTCGAGGTTGTCGGGGTTGGCGCACACGTTTCCCAGCGCGAAGACCGCGTGCTGCCGGGCCTTGATGTCCTGGTGCTTGCTGAACCCGGCCAAGGTCTGGAGGCACTGCGACATTATCACGCTGTGGTTCTCCCGGCTGACGCTCAGGTTTGCGATGACCAGGAGGCAGTACCGGATCGTCTCGTGGTCGTTCTTGGATTTGTGGTCGAGGGCGTTTCGAGTTTCCGCCACGATCGGCTCCAGCAGTCCCGCCTTGAGCATTTTAGGCTGGTTTTTTACCTATAGAATGGCCCGTAGCAGTCGAAGGGAACGTCGGTACGGTGGCATGACATTGTCTTCTGCATCTGGGAGGCTGCGGATAGCTCGTCGCCGCCGAGGAGCAACAGAAAGCGATGGATGGTCGCTATAGAGGGGGCATTTTGTTACGGTCGATCGCTCCAGAAGACGGTACGTAACATATTTCAGAGGGTAGTTTTATGGCACGCCACGTCTATTTTGCGCTTTTAAGTTCTGACGCTTCTTCCGTTGTGTGTTGTTTTCGTTCGTTTTTCGCAGCGCTTGCCGAGGAAACACGTGAATCGAAAATACGCCAAACGAAAACCCTTCTCCAACAGGGAGAACATTTCGGGTGGATAAAAATTGCCCATGCGCGATACCCTTCAATATAAGAGTTAACGAGGCTCTACTGTAGGTCCGAACAGACTATGACAAAAGAGTCTAAGGGCCGTTTTTAACGGCTCGTATTTAGCAAGTTTATTTGCCATATTGGCAAGTTTACGGAATTTTGGACGTGTGGAAGTAGCAAGTTTTTCGCCAACCTTCAGCTTGAATATTTCCGTAGACCTTCGTTGGTAAGTTTACGGAATTTGTTTTTTGCCATTCGCTACTTGGACTTGCTTTTTCGGGACTTGCCAAAAACTATCGCAAAAAAAATTACGCATCGTTAAAAACGGTCCTACTGTAAGTGCCTATGGTCAGCAATCACACGCACGTTGGAGCTAAGGTTGCAAAGAGCCATTGCCACCATCCGCTGCACGGGTTGATCTTCCGATCGTATCAGCGCCATGAAAATGCTGAGAGCCCCCTCCTTCAAGATGGCATCACCGTGCTCCAGGTTTGCCGCAAGGTTTCCTAAAGCCCGCGCGGCTTCCCTCGAAACCAAGGACGACGAAGACCCGAGTGCCTATTTTCAAGTTTACAGTAAATGCGTGGGTGGCAGGAGTGATGATGGGCAGGTGATAAACAAAAATGAGCGGCTAGGTGTACGTAGAGAGGCACATAAGTCCAATTAGCGTAGTGGGGGGAGAAGGGAGGAGTACCCCCCGTGCGACCGTGGATCTGAGCCACGAGAGGGAGAAAACCGGAGAAGTAAGACAAAGACAATTGTACGAGATGGAACAACTAAAGTGTTGCGTGTTTTTGCCTTCCTCCTTAAATTTCATAAAGGGGTTGTTGTCTGATACCGTGTGCCACGGTGGAAACATTCGCTGTTTTTTTCTTGTTTTTCGGCGCAATGACACGTTCATGCTTGCCGCCAGCACAAAGGGACAAAGCCGCCGTGAAAGTAAAATCGACGTGCGCGTACCCGGTGACGTAATAAATACGCAGAGACTCCGCCAGCTTTCAGGGATATATGCGTGACGCGAGAGGCGCATGCAAACGTGCGCGACGGCACGCGAGCAACACGAGCTATCCCGTTCCACACCTGCACTAGCGCAGGGATCCCCCCGGCGTCCACGATGCTGTCCATGTTTTCCACTACCTCGCACAAGTTCGCGCAGGCGCAGCACGCCATACGAGCGGTTTGCACGTCGGGCGACCGTATCGCGCTCATCACGGGGGGCAGCCCTCCGAACTTGGTTATGTTGATCTTGTTCTCCTCGGAAAAGCTGAGAGAACACAGGCACGCCAAGGTTTCCCTCTGAATCTCCGGCTCTTCCGTGCGGGCGAGGTACAAGACCGGCTCGAGGCCTCCCTCGTCCGTCACCTGCTTGCGCACGTCGCTGTTCTGCCCGACCTTAACGAGGGCGTACGCTGCGTATTGTCGCACCTGAGGGTGGCGGGGGGCCAGATGCGCGGCGGACACATATGTTTTGCTGCGTTCGCGTCGAAGGGAGAACGATATGTGTACCGCTCGAATAGAGACCACCCTACAACAGAGAGCATACACGTACAGGTTGGCGTAAAAAGGTGAGATTACTTGAAAGGCTAGCACCATATATCACCGTACCGTTACCCTCTTGCATACACGAGCCGAAGAAATGACCGCCGGAAAGTCATCTTATCACGTCCCACTCGAGCAAGGTGTGGCTTGACCGGTGCGTTGAAAAAAAAAACAGAACGAGGACTCGCACCACCATGAACCGGAGGCGGAGGTTATCTTGCAGAACGCAAAACGGTCACGACCCTGCCCGAAGCATCAAATAACCTAGCCATTCTCGCGAAGACATGTTTGTCCTCACCTCGGGGTCCGGGGCGTTCGACAGCGATATGAGCAAGGTCAGCATCCCCTCCTCGATAAAAGCGACGTGGTTGTCCACGGATATGGCGAGGTTAGCGATAGCAAGCACCGCGTAACGCTGAATCTCCAGCTCAATGTCCTCAGACCTCGCCAGGGAGCAAAGCGGTTCCAGGGCTCCCGACTGCATCATCGTGACGCGGAGAGTTTCGTGCGTGCAAAGGTTTCCCACTCCGAGTGCTCCTACCCGCTGGGAAGCTACGTCCTGACTGAGAAGATACGATATCAGGAGCTGGTGCCCCCCCGCGTCAATAATGGGCTCTCTGTACGCGGTGCTAGCGCAGAGATTAGCGAGCAGTCGGCCGGCCTCCCTCTGGACTTCAACGTAGCGACTGCGCATGGCGAGAATGGCGGGCCGAATGCCCCCTTCCCGCGAGACGACGACTTGGTTCTCGGGAATCTCGCACAGGTTTGCGAGGCAAGCAGCGGCTTGCGACGCTGACGACATGTCCTCGCTCTGCATGTGGTGGATGAGAGGAGGCACCGCCCCGCTCTTGCAGATCTCGAACTTGTTTTCGTCTCCGACGCTCAGGTTGCACAGGGCCGCAGATACTTCCCTGAGGATTTCTGTGTCTTCGGAGGCTAGAAGCTGGACTAGCGGCTCGAGCCCGCCCTCCTGAACGATCTTCATCTTGTTTTCGTCCGAAACGCTGCCGTCGGTAGCCGTCGATAGCCGTCGGTAGCAAGGTTCCATTTGACATTGAACATTAGTTGTAGGGAGGGGCTAAACCGTGTAGGTAGGGAGAATGCCGATCATATCTACTGTTTTCCCTTGAGTTATCTGTATGCCCCCTGTTCGACGGCTAACATGGGAATGGCCGAGACTTTGAACCGGTTAGGTCAGTAAGCGGCAGTGATAATTACGTTACATAACAGCAACGGCACTTAGCTCACGCAACCGACTCGAACAGCACCTGAAGCGACTGACTGCATCGAAGTAGTTTTTTACAGCTGCAGCAAGATGATATTACTATATGCACTGTCGTCGTTCTTCTGTAAATTTCTTCCGTCAGGTGTTTGACAACGTAGAGAGATGAAAATATCACCTTATCCACTCCTCCTTCTCCTTCTCCTATGAGCCTACCCGCTGCTTGTGTGGAATTAAATTCACCTGAGCCCCCGTATGGAAGCAGCAGCTTGTTGGTGAACGTCCGGATCCGGGCTGTAGGCTAAAGTTATGACCGGCTGCAAACCACCCTCTTCGATGATAAGCTTGTGGTTCTGGGCTGAGCAACTGAGGTTGGCCAGCGCGCTCCCCACGTAATATTGGCTCATGACGTCTGGGCTGTTGCTCAGCGAAAACAGCGCGTGGAGGGCGCCCTCTTCCAGTATGCTCGGGTGATTTGCGAGCGTCGCGGTGAGGTTCGCAATCGCGAGGACGGCGTACCGACGGGCTTCGAGTTGTGTTTCGGCTGCTTTCGCGATCGCCACGAGCGGTTTCAACGCCCCCGTCTGCACAATCTTGACCTGGCTGGACACGGTGGTAGCGAGGTTAGCTAGCCCGAGTGCGGCGAAACGACGGCAGTTGACTTCACCGCTCGTCAGTGCTTCCACCATCGGCTTGAGGGCGCCTTCTCTGAGGATGGCCTGCTGCATGTCCGGGTTGGCGGCGAGGTGCGCTATTGCGCGGGTTGCCTCCGCCCGGGAATTGGTGTCGCCGCTTTTTGACAGCGCTATCAGCGGAGGCAACCCGCGTTCTTCGAGCAGCCGATTGTGGAGCTCGCTCATCTCCATGAGGTTGGCGACGGTACAGCAGGCGTGGCGCTCGACCTGGCGGAATCGTGTAGGTGGTTTGGAGTCCAACGTTGAACGTGGGTAAGGAAAATATAATTTGTTGTGCCACAGGTACCTGGTACTGCTATATGTGATCACAAATGTACGCAGGTCGGACAAATCATCTGTCTCCACTGTGTGATATACATCTTTCAGGACAGTTGTATTCCTTATACGAGTTCGTGTGATTCAGCCTCATGTTGCGGCGCGTGAGCTGTATGATCTGCACGATTTAGGACAGGTTTCCTGGGTTGGAGCTGTACTTTATACGGACTCCTCACAACACTCTTGTATCGGCAGCCTACTGTAGGATCTAGATGTTCTAGATGATCTACTGCTGTAGATCGTAGTCTGTGCGACGTATGCAAAGTACCAACTGACGTATTAATCGCAACAATACGACTCTTCAATAAAAGGCAGGCGTGGCCGACGCACGACGCAGCTTGCAAAGCTGAGTATCAACCATTCAATTGGTCGAACTCACAACTGACATTATTTCAATATCTTCATATACGTAACGTAACGTGTAACATTTGCGTAAATTGCTAATGCTTCACCTTTCGGCGTCGACTAAATTGGTTGGTACACAGGTTTACAGGGTGTTTCGTACTCAACGTGCAATGTGCGTCTTGAAAAATTTGTGTGGCTGTCTTGTACAGCAGTACTGCCATTAATACTGTACACTCACTACTAATGCTGCTACGCGCCCAATCAAACTCGGCGCAAACGTTTAAAAAATCATCCACCACAAAATGTACGCAGTACCCAAGAGCAGGGCCAACGCGGAACGACTGTTGAGTACGTACGACGCACCTCAGGATCGCCACACATGATCATGGAGATGATGTTGGCAATGGCCCGATCCACGATCTCCATCTTGTTCTCCTCCATGCAGCTCAAGCAGTTGAACGCCGCGGCCACTTCTCTCAGCAAGCTCATGTCATCTGTCCTAGCCATGAGCACCAAGGGATCCAGGAAACCATCGCGTACAACTTGGACCCGGTACCCTGGTGTTATACACAGGCCACGGATGCACGAGAGCGATTGTCGCTGCACGTTGAAATCCTCGCAGCAAGCCAACGCCACGAGGGCCGGGACCGCGCCACTGAGCACCACGTCCTCCCTCAGGTTCGCGTTGGCTGCCAAGTTACTGAGAGCGAAAGCGGCATACCTCCCGGACTCCACGTCGCTGGCCTTCAGCAGGGTAACCAGCGCGGGGATGGCGTCAAGCTTGACGATTTCGTCGTGGTTGTCGGGCTCGGCCGCTAGATTCCCTAAACCCATTGCGCTGTACTGTCTGACTATCATGTCAGCGTCGTCATCCTTTATGAAGCCTATCATCGGCTCTAGGACCCCGTCCTCCACGATCCGGAGGCGCGTGAACACCGCGGAAGCACAGTTCGCGATGCAGAGCGCGGAGAACCTCTGCGCCTCCGCATCCTGGGAGCGCTTCAGAAGCTCCAAGAGAGATCGGATCGCTCCCTTGCGGACGATGCGGTCATGCAGTTCCTCGTGAGTCGACAGGTCTGCCAGACCGAAGGCAACCTCTTTTTGCTCCCGAGGGCGCCGGACGCGACGCCCCTTTGCGATCAGTGCCTCGAGCACTTTCGCCATGGTGGCGGCGCAACGTGCGGTGTGTCTCCCAACTTGCACTTGATTTTGCCTCCGCTGTGCCGTAGCCCGTGCCGAACGACATGTTCAAGGAGGCAGAATCTAGAATCTAGATTCTAATTCCGCCGCATTCTTAATTTGTAACTGTTTTTTATTTGACAGTTCCGCCGCTGCCGCAGCCGACGACGACGACGACCACGACACGACGACAGCACGAAGAACGAGGAAGGAGAGACCAACAAATATAGTGCGTACGTGTTGGAATACTACTATAGCTACCAACAGACAGTACGTGCCGTGGAGGTATCACGCAGGAGGCACAGCAGTGCCAGCAGACAAGTTGACATTGTCTTAGGCAACGCGGACCGGCTTGAACTCACGGCTAGCAATATGTCCGTTCGTCAATAAAAGAGAAGAAGCGAAGACACACTGCTGTGGTTGTCACACAGTAACATAATTACTGCAGACAGTGTTGGGCACGTCCCGTGTCTTCGTAAACACATGCCTTCAAAGATCTATAGAGTGCCTCGGAAAGTGGATACAACTGGGATGGTCGGTGCGATGAGATCTCGGCAAGAGAAGAACAACCTCTCGGAGCTCGGGGTGAACTGGATCGGCAAGGGCCACCTCAACGCGCTTGAGTCCGACCTGATGTATAAGTATCACGTGGTAAGTCCCAAAAGCTCCTTCCATTCGCGTGTGAACGCCGAACATTATCATGTACCAGGGTAGGAGTTAGACACATTCATAAAATTCAAATCCCCCACCATCACTTGCTTCCGTGCAGTACGACGGGGTCTACTCTGTTCGACTCTTTCCCTGAAGTACGGTATAGCAGGAGTCAGAGAGTACGAGGCCGCCACGTACTGTATGAGGACCCAAAACAAGTTGCATATAACCCACACGTGGGTATTTCCCCCCTGATTGGTTGTAATTGCGTCCGCAACTCGCACGATTTGTGTCTTTACAAGATGCACTGCGCACGGGATACGGGATACCGCATGAACACATGTGGAATTCGTCAATTCATCGCGCAAGTAATATCGTAGCTTCCTGGCGCGTGTTTTTGTAGGCGGCGTGTTTTCGCGTATATGGTCCGATCGGCATGTACATGTACTTTTAATACAGCAACGTTTTCAAATTACCTTATAATTCGTAGCTCCTACTTCTCGTACGTACAGTAGCACGTGCAGCCAGTAGAACGATCAAGTCAAGTACAGCAGTAGCTCCAGAGGTAAACATAGCGGGGGATGGGTTATGAAACGCTCAACGCCGTTCTAATTATAATTGCGCAACGTACGCTCAACGAGAGATACATACTACTGTAGTACCATCCACTGTTACTCCCATGCGCACTTTTCCAATCCTCACCGAAACTTTTTTGGCTGACCACCCTGGGCGACTTTAGGACCTAAAAAACAGTTTTTGCATTACATTACTCTCAAAGATCGTCCACTTTTATCATTGGCTTTATACGCTTCGCATCATGCGAACCCCTTATACACGAAAATTAAGGTCGGTGTTTGCTGATTAGCCCACACGTATCTACGCTGGTTCCATACGAGTATTACTGCAACGGAAAAACAAGTTGCGATCGACTGCGTAAGGTTTAGATGACATCATAACACATTGTGACCGGCTCCGGTTTACGCCGATAGCGCTTCGTTTTATACCCCCTGCTGCTGCACTGATTTTCTTCTGCTTTGAGGTATTTCCGGCTCTGGTATTACTGGTATTGTTCGATTTGTCATCCGACAGTCAATGTGCAGCGTAAGTGTCATTAGCCGAAAACTTAATCGAACGCGAAACAAGTATCCAACACACCCAAAACCTAGGAACATATGTGCTTCCCTTTTCACCTGACCCTGGCCCCTCCAGCCGCAAGGGCCAAGCCCTTTCTCTCCCAAACACTTCCAGAGAAAAAGGCATCGAACAACGATCCGCTGTCCATGTAAATGGCTGGTTTGACTGAGGCCGTGCGGTGTTGCTGCCTGATACCGCTATTGGTTGTGCCAAGGAAATATTCCCCGGCGTCGCTCCGTTAACATGAACTCTGCTCGTTGTTGTCATTATCCCACTGACAACTTGACAACACCAATATTTGCACGCCAGCCATTCTGTTACGCATCGAAGTATTACAGCAATATTAAAACATCGCGTGCATTTTCGACGTCGAAAAATGACACCGCAGACGTTAACGTCTTCGCGAGGCGAGCTGTGTTTTCTTCACCGTCATTCACTACGTATACGCCTTCATACAAAAAAAATAGACCCCGTGGCATCATTATTGCGTTTACCATTCGACAATATGCAACGTGAGCTTCAACATTGACCACTCATACGAGTTTTTGACTTGAATAAAATAAATATCAGCTGTGAGATCGAGTATTTTGTACAAACTCATCTTTGAATGTGATATATTTACCTCCGGCAGTGTCCAGCTCAAACCTCGATCCCTCGTAGCCAATATAATAGAGGAAGAAGAAAGCCCGAAAAAAATAGAACCAGAACAAAACGATGAAGACACGCTATCTTATTTTAAACGATTTTACACTGAATTTTTCTATGAGTATATGCCTACCTGCCTCCAACCTAAAATCGAAGTGCTCTTCTTCCTGTTGCCTTTTTCTATCACATTGCATTAACTCTGCAGGCGCACTTGAGCGACGTTTACGCGGGGCGCAGTAAGGTCAACAACGGCACCCCCAGGAGCGTGTCGAACCCGCCCCCATGGGCAAACCTCGACCCCCGCGTCCTGTCCCCCATTCCCAACAAGAAAAAGCGGGAGGCCAACTGGAATAACACATTTTCCTCAGGCAATTTATGCCTCCAAGATGGAGTTCGTCCCACCGCCGGGCGATACTCGCACGCTGTCTCGAGCGGTAGGCCAAAAAGAGGGACACGGCCGCGTCCTGCTTCTGCCGGAGGGCGCAGGGGCAACGACGACGACGGGACAGCAAACCGCCGCGATGGAAACATCAAGACGGGGCGGGGGGCGCGGCCAATGTCCGCCAACGTGCGCGGCCGAGAGCCAACCCGTGGAGAGAGCGATGGTTGGGGCGATGAGCGGAATGCGGCGGAATATTGCATCGTTGATACGACGAGCAGGCAGAGGCGGCGACACTCAAGCGACGGTTCGGAGTTTTATCCTGGTGGTGGCGGGGGCAACATTCCGCGGGACAATGTTGAAAAGCTAGGAGAGGCATTAACGCGCCGAAATGGGAATGGTGTCTTCTCGGCAGAGGACATTGAGATTTTGAGCGGGGGGTACAGCCTTGACGACAGCCAGGAGGCGGTATTTCGCAAATTTGTTCTCCTTCTTGTCGATTTCGACTCTTGCAGCGCGGCCGATATTCTTCGAGACGCGTTTTGTGAGGCCCAGCAGGCTAGCGGTTTGCATAATTTTACTGGCTGCTCTGGCTGCTAAGCCGGCTGATACTTGCGAGTGTTTTCCCTGTATTTAATTACACCGGTTGTTGTGTACTCGTAATCGGGCGTGGCAGGTTTCTTCCTTTGTTTAGCAAACCTTCCCCTTTAGGATACCGACGGTGACGCCCGACCACGACCAACAGCGGTCATGTTAATCCACGGAATAGGCCAAGGCCATGCTCAAGGGTATATCAGACGGCATGTGCTCGACACATTACACGTTCCTACGTAGGAGTTCCATCTTTTGTTTTACCTCTCGGGTAAAACCAAAATGACTATCAAGCCTTGAAGAAAAATGCCTTTGTATATGCGAGTACATTTGTTTTGAACAATAATCCTTCCAGGTATACGATTCGACGCACCTTTTCCTTCGGACACGGTTTTGAAGCAAAGTTCATATACGATTTTAGAAGCACCGTCAGCGATCACTTCCTTTTTCCCCTTCGATCTTCCACCCTCTCCGCCCCCGCCCCCACCCGCCCACTCACCCAAACACCATTGTACACCTCCGCATGATAGCGTCACATCGTCCCTATTCTCAGTTCCTGGCATGCGCCATAGCCTTCAAACCAAATATGATCTCCGTGCGTTGTACATTGGTGCCTGTTGTCGTCGGTCCCCTGCATCTCTCCGTTGTTTCAGAGCGTGTAATTCCGACAGACACAACCATTGGGCATAGATAAATTGTTTTACGTAGGGCTATCGAAAACCTACACGCTTGGGTGTGGGTATCCCATGTGGCTTCCGAGGGGGAAACGAGTGTTTGACGGACCTTATCCATCTGTCACTCAGTGGTTAGGATGTATCTCTAGCAGTCACTGTCTCAGTAAATCCATACGAGGAGAGGCATTGTTTTCGGCTCGCGCCATTCTCAGCTTCACTAACAATAGGTGAAAGGGCAACGGCTTCTTCCCATGGACCGACAAAACATTACAACATCACTTGTTGGATTAAAGTGGCAGACGTCAAGACGCGGTAGTACTCGTAAGACAGCAAGACGGCAAGACGACCACGAAAGAAAGCGCAGGGTCAACGTGTCACCGGCTTGAGGAGGCAAAGACCAAGCCACCTCCAAACACTTATGGGCACGGGGGACTTTCGAGGTTCGAGACACGGGAGTTTTTTTCATTTCGTTTTTTTTTTCTTCTCACAAACCGATTACTTGTTTGCGCACCCCACGTGCTAGGCTCCCATTCCCACGGCGTTGAAGACACCACGATCCGTGCACGGCGTTCCGTGCTGTAGTGTAGCGGACGGGTTAGAGGTCGATCTTGATCGAGCCGGGCGACGTCCCTTCAAAAGGAAGTGCCACTGATTAAGAACCAGAAAGGACTCGTTTCGTGCCGCGACACGAATTCCTTACCATTTTTCACGGGCGCTTTCGGTTACCGCGAGAGCGGTGACGGCCAGACATCGCCACGATAGCGCTGGGTGGACGGACCTTTCTCAGACTTAAAAAAAAAAAAAAATGACGATTAGCACATTTTACGATGCCAGCATCGGCCACTGCTTGGTTGGGAGGGTGATACATTTAACGGCAGAACAACGCGAGGAGCTGCACGACAAGGGCGCAGCATGATATCTATGTAGCTGATTGCGCTACTGCGCGTTTGTAATGTCAATAGGCGGTTCATAACGCCAACAAAAAATCATGCCAACATGTTTTGTCGGTATCTCTGGGTCCCTAAAGAGATAACGCGCCTGCGGTGACATAGTGATGGGCCCAAAAACACACTATCTCCCTATATGTTAAGAAACCATGTTTAGTTTCTGACTACTGCTATTACGGAGGACCATAGTAAAAAGGGCCTACGGTACACAAAAGAACATACATATTACCTATTTTTACTATCAATAACTGGTCCTATTTACTATGGTCCCCCGTAATATTACATTTCTATGCTCCCCCGTAACAATACGCTGCTACCGGTCCGACCCACGTCGACTAAAAGCGGTACAGATTCCTCGTAGCGAGACGGCGTCAAGCAACTCCGCCTCTCTGTTGTTCCACAAAAAAAGTCATACTCGTGCGTAGCGCGGTGTGCATTGCTGTGCATGGACGAGTGTCGGCCGAGGCATGAACCTGATACATTCTCGCCCCACCCCCCTCTGGGATACTACAAGAAGACAACAAAACTCGCTGACGAGCGTAAATGCAAAAAGAGGCTATCACAAGGGCCAGACAAGAGGCGCTGCTTCGCGAACTACTACTTGTATTGTGGTAGAACGCCAGATGGATGGTGCGGGAACTACACGCACACGTCTCGAGCTAGCCTCGCCCACGATTGTTGATTTTCACCCCAGCGAGATCAGAGACCAGGACTCGTTGTTCGGGCTCCTGGAGCGTGACCCGCAGGACGCGGAAGAACCTGACGGACAAGCGACAGAGAAACGAAGGCGAACGTTTCACGGTTTCGATTGCCAGAGTTTAAGTTAAGGGCAAAGAAGATTGACAAGTGCAATCATAGACTGGCACCCGCGTCTCGGATAGATAAAGGCGATGCTCCTCAGCTCTTATAATATATTTCTTGTACCGACAGGAAGGGCGGGGAGAAACTGGCAGGGAGAGGGGGCAGAAGGTCCGGCTAGTGGAGGAGCAGGCGTTTGAGAGGAGGCGCCTTGTAACCTTTCCCCACCGGCGTTGGAACGGATATTGGACCGGGCAAACGTCTACCATGATCGAGGGGCTCGCAGTGAGCCGCGTGTAGAGCACGAGGTTTTCATGACGAAACGCTTTCAAAAACACACTGCTTGCTGTTGGGGATGTTCTTCTTCAGCATCGTTGATTCGTTCCTGTTCTTGTTTCATGCCCACGCGTTTGTGCTTCTGTGCCGTTCCAGGTTGTGTGCAGCGTCTCTCTTTTGAGGCCATCGCAAGGCTTGCGGAAAGCGATTCGTCTACAGGCCGGGTAACGACAACCAAATATCGCTCCGGCGCATTTTTTGTGGGCGAAAACCGTCTCCCTTACGACTGGTTAATGCCGCTTCCCATCGTCGCATCGTCCAGCGACCCCCCCGCTCTGGGGATCAGCTTGAAGAAATATCATCGACGGTAAGTTACTGGACGATTTCAGGCGCCGCTGGGTGGCCAAACCGAAACGTAGCCCTCTCAGGATACACTCGACAAAGCAAACGGCAGCGATTTCTCGCACGATCATGTCGGAAGGAGTTGTGCCCCCTGGACGGTCGCCATGATAAGAGTTATAAACTCAGTGTATCCAAGGCCTTCGGCGATACCGTGGATCGACCAGTTTGTGCTCGTCAAAGGCGTCAATGTTCGACGTCCACATCGCTAGACTAGTTGCAGGGGGAATTATACGGCCACAAAGCTTGCTTTTTCAACGGTTTGACGCGGCTTGTCACAATCGGTCTATTTTCACACCCACCCCTGTAGAGTTTATTGTCTGTCGCGATACCTCGCCATCAAAAGCGATCGTCGGAGTCATCTCCGTCGAGCGAGGGGCTCTCGATCGAAATGTCTTCTATGCTATCCGACACGTCAACGCCGACCCCGGCCGGGGTATCGCCGCCAAGGTGTACCCAACCGTCATCTACCTCGACCCCGTCCTGCCGCAATGGACTATATTCCGACTGTTCTTCCCGCTCTTCCCGCTCTGCCTCCTCTGACATGCGATCGAGCTCGTCGACGGTATAAAACAGATCTGCAAGCTCGTGACGCTCGAAGCTAGCCCTAACCTCGTGCACGCTCCAGAGAGATTCGTCCGAAAAGCGCACGCATTTGGGACTTTCGAAGTCGCACGCGTAGTCTTCCTCTTCCATCGGATCGGGGAGAGGTGCTCGTTCTAGCGTAACGCTCCCACCGGCCGTTTCCTCCCCCATAATGGTCTTGGTATCGTTCAAACCCGCAGCAACCAGGGCGGTTGCCCCCATTTTCATCACCGCTTCGTGTTCCACGACCCTCGAAGTTGTAGCAGAAATATGACGGAATATGGAATAATCCATGACCTCGTCCGCATTCGCCGCCCCTCGTCCTGTCTGGCTTGATTCCTCCGCCGGTTGAACAGCCGCTCTACCTACCCCAGCCCTTCTTGGATAGGTTCCGAGAGGAACTTGTGCGCTGTCCGTTAAGTCAGTCGCGGCCTGCGTTCCTGCAGTGTGCATGTTGCCCTCGAGAACAAACGCATTCACGTCCTCCGCGCGGGGGGCATTTGACGCCTCGTTGACGTCGGCTAACACATGGTGCTTCTTTTTTAGGCGCTCATCTTTGCTTGACCGTGGAACGATTGACTCCGCTTCTTCGGACCCCGCTGCCCCCTCGGCGAGGGATTCCTCCGTGGACAGCGCAGGAGAGGAAGCTAACGCCGACGCACCGATAAAAAGACCGGGGTTTTGGATGTCTGCGACGATTTCGGCCGAATTCACGACAGCGGCGGCAGCGGCGGCGGCAGTGACAGCGGCGGCGGTAGGACCACACCGGGAAGGCGACAATCGAACCGGGGGCAACAGGGCGGGTGAAAGACAGCAACCTTCAGCCGACCCACGGGCGGCTGCGTTATCCGTTTCACCCGTGACAATTGCTCGTTTTTTAGACAGATCGTCGCCGTCCCCGCCTAGCTCCCACGTATCTAGTTGGTTGCCCGCACTGACGTACGTGTGTTTCTTAACCTGTGTTGTTACTTTATGGTCTCGATTTTTCCCGAGTTCAATATCTGCGTTTACTGTAAATGGGGTGCGGGCTCCTCTGCCAGAAAGAGTCGCATCAACCCCCCCCCCACGACCACTGCCATCCCCTTCACCCCCCTCACCACCACCACCATCGCCATTATCACCGCCACCCACACCACCGCCGTCAAGACTGGGCGATAGTTGCACGTCAGCGAGAGCGAGGTCGTCCGTACTATCTCCATGCCGGGTCCCTCGTTCACCAGGGCGCTTTCGACCTCGACGATGTGCCAGCTCAGCTACAGAGTCCGTCGGAAACAATGGAATAGTACCCTCCGTGGGCACACGTTTCGAACCGCGCGATTCTCGCCCGTTGTCTGGCGTGTTGTCGCACTCCGTAGACCGCTCCACTGGCCCCAGGGTACAACCCGGCCGGCCTCGGTCGTTATTACCCTTGGTAGTCAAAATAATTCCGTCAACGCTTTGCCCGTCCTTGCACAGCGACCCAGCTACAGCCCACTTTTTTGTCCCCCCCACGAGTCCTACCGCCGTTGAGGTCATCTGCTGCACTTCCGTACGTCCACGCGTTCCATACGAGCAAGAACGCATCTTCTGCCTCAGAAGTGAGGCAACTCTATCATCGTTGAATGCAGCCGTCACGACCTGCGTGCGGACGCCATTGGTGGGGGTTGGTGGTGGGGAGGTATGGTAAAAAGAAACCCTGGCGAAATTTACCCCAATTATCATACGCATGGTTGATTTCATATGTCTGCGGCTGGTGTTGTTTCTGCTGTACGACCACACGTATGAATATCATGCCGGCAAAACAGTACGTGTTGCTGTACCTGGTGTAATAACAGGGCGGCGTCAGCCATACGCTTGCCTTTCACTGGGCACCCGCTACCTACGTCCTCCCATCCACGGGCGCGGGTTGACAATCGACAATTTCGACAGCAGTTGTAAATCTGGACGGGGCTACAGTACAGTGAGTACATACCAGGTACTGTAATTTCTACAAGCATTACAGAAGTGTGTGTGTGTTTTTTTTGTTCAATCACTTTTACTTTCCAGCCTAACTCGTAGGAGGTTTTACCCTCAGCGATCTTCTGGACAAGCCGTGCTCACAGGTGGCGTGTCTTTCCCCCCCGGTAGGTGCCTTTATTAGTTTGTCGCGCATAGGGTTCAGCATTCCCACTGCTCGTTGATTTTCATCGAATGTAGCTAACTCACGCTCTCGCGCTTCCTTTTATGCAAGGAAAAGCCCCTACGAGCATGCACTCGGTGAGACTCGAACCCACGAAAGTGATCGTGATAGGCACGCGGATCACCTACCAAGCCACCGGGGACGCCGGCTATAGATGGATATACCACGTGCAGCACACATACTCTCTGGTGTATGCATCCAAGCTACGAGGGACGCCGGCTATAGATAGAGATATACCACGTACAGCACATACACTCTCTGGTGTATGCATCCAAGCTACGACAAGTATGCACTTGATACGTGCTCTATACGAATGAGCATGCGCGTATACTCGTACGTACGTATGGTACTACTGACTATCCTGTATTTAGGATATGACTGTCTAATTCACCTCTCGGACAGCCTCCGACCAATTCTTGCTCGCGGGATCACCCGATCCCCCAGTTACGGACGCGCAGCGTCGCCGCGCTCCTCGAACAAGAACATCCAAGAGGGCACTGTCATTGGATGTGCGTTGTACGCAAACTTCCCACGCATCATTCGATCTAGACATAGCCCGCGTGCGCATTATCCATTGCTGCGCGTGTGCTCCCTCGGCCGGCAAGCGACGAAATAGACGTGATGAAGCTGATTTGGCTGAAACCGCAAAAAAACATGCCACCACAGGATATTGAAACCTGCTAAGAGTAGGTGGAGATAAGTTCGTATCCTACCAATGATAGTCATTCTCATTGTATCCTACCGCGCGGCAGCAGCGCCCGTGGAGATTCTTGGCGACCAGCCCTCATCTCCCTCCGCTCTCGGTTGCTTACCGTAGCAAGAACCACTTCTCCTGCCTGCTACCGTATCGCCTTCAGCCAGCACCTGGAAGAAACAACAGCAGGGACGCGGAGGCGGAAGGGTGGCTTGACGTGGGGACGGAGACGGGATGGACAGACGAGGTAAAATGAGTGAATGCGTGAAATGCGCAACTATCCACGCGCGACATCACGAATGCCGGAGGCGATGGACATACTGCTGCGTACGTCGATTTTCTTTCCGCCACGGGCGAGTGCCACTCCACTTGCGAGCCTCTTGGGGGGGCGAGATTGTTTGCGCGCAATACCCCTGTTGATTCTGATCAGAAAAACTCGCCGCCGGAAATGTTGCGCTTGTGCTACTACTACGAGCAAATTTTGCTGCTGCTACGTACGTTGGCGGTTTCATGGGAAGTCCTTGCCGTTTCTCCGTTTCTCCCTGGAGACGACATCGTTAAAAACAAAGTTCCCGTGGCGTGACTGGTGCATGCGTACGTGCGACGTACTAGGTTGCCAGAACATGCTACAGATACATACGGTGTACAAGGCGCTTCGCTCCGCGGGCGGTCTACGCCGCCCGCTACGCTCGCTCAGGAAGGAAAAGTACATCAAATTATGCGAAGCGGACAGAAGGTCCATGAGTGATTATTGCTTGTGTATGATTGTAGTTGCAAACTGGCGACTTGATAATGCCAAGAGTCCCGCCACCATGCTTCAGGAGAAAACAGCTCGGACGCCACATACGCTTCGCGTCGCGGGCGGTTCGCTCACATGCCGTACGTAAATACCCCAGGTACATATTAATAATACGTAGGGTACTTGTTTTCTTACTTTGAGTAACTGCTGTACACGTACGAAAGAGAAAGCACAGCACGGCACAGCTGCAGTACCACAAAACAAAACAATAAGAATGAAACCGAAATTTCGGAAAGAAAAAAAAATCCCCGTTCCCTCACATGAAGTAAGTTTCTGCCTGATTGCAACACCTTGCACGGGTCAAAATAGAAAAAAATCCAACAGCAGAGCTTCTCTCTCAGCCTCGTACGCCGCCCGCCCCTCTCGCGACTACCTCGCCACCGTTTTGGTCCGGGTAAAGCTTTCCTCACTCTCTGCCACAGTGAGCCCCGTCGCCCGCCTCGCGTGAAGCCCGGTGCTCACCATGGCCGTCGTTCGCCAGCTCGACATGTGCTCAGACTGCGTACCTCTCTCTTTGATCTTCAAGCCCGGTCGCAAATTTAAGCACCGCTTGAATATTATCTTGCAACCCCGAACAACCCTTATAAACTCGTACATACTCTATCAAAAACCACAAATGGAGGCCAGACAGAGCCCATTCATGCTTCCCCCGTGCCTCGAGGCACACGCAACGCTAGCCACGAAAACGGCGACCGCGCTCCTTGCAACCCCCCCTCTACCCATTAGCACCCGCGGACACCCGCGACGGGCTCAACCGTGGTGCCGTGCTCCGAGTACACGCACACACCTGAGACGAAAGAAGAAAAAAGGAAAAAAGGACTGAAAGTACGAAGAGAAATGGAGAAAACAAAGAACCGCTGGATAGGTCCGGCAAGTAATGAAAGGAGGCGATTCCCAAGTGGGAGCTCTGAGAGGCCAGGGATGCACCAACCGAGCACGCTCAGAGAGCGAGATATCTATAGGTAGTTCTACTGTATGTGCAGTCGACACAGCAGCAGTCTGGTGCCCTGAATTTTCTTATTAGGGTCGACCTTAACTTACATTTCGTTTTTTCCTGAAATTTCGGTATTTCACCAAATTCAGCGAGGGTTGAATCTTGTCGAGTACGTGTCTCAGTTGGCTCGCGAAATAATCGTCCGCCCGGCACAGAACCGTCGCTACAGCAGCTGCGCTCGCAGAACCCATCCGTGCGGTGGTCCCACTGTCATCGGCCTGACTCGTAGGCAGGTGTCGGTGCCTTGGGGAGTGAAATCTATCACGAACTCGTCACGCTACAGCGTCCAACGCGACAAAGTTTCAGCTATTGCCCTCACCGAGCTCAATCGGTCGGCCACCTCGGTGCGGTCACCTTGTGAACTCGGCCACGAGAGCCCAGAAAGCTATTGCGCCTTCTGCGTTCGGCCATGACTTACGAATGACCTTGGCAACGACCCTTGTCAGCCTCGTGCGCTCGCGAGTGATGGCACAGCTCGAGCGGTGGTGTTGCCCGATCCTCTGTAGGCTTGTACCTAAGTTTCCTGAAAAACCCTAAAAACTTCAATATGTTCTCTTTCGGGATCGAAGTTTTTCGGCTTTTCCCGAAAAAAACCCGGGAAAATACCGAAAAAAAAAAAAAAAAAAAAACAGAAAAACACTCCTCGTTAAGATCGGCCCTTACTAAGACCGTCTCTTATATATATTCCCGTCACAGGACGGTGTAGATGGATGTCTCGATTCCGTTTGAGAGTCACGTTCGTACGTCCTGATCAGTTTCACGCCATCTCCCTGGCTGTGCTCGGTACCTACTACTCATCAAAGTAACAGCATAGCGTTCGACACGATGGCGCTTCAAGCAGACAACAGACCACGGTAGTTCCACTAAACCCTAATCTAGGAACACATCTCAATCCTCCTTGTGGTGCGACACGTGCCGTGTTCGTGTATGTATCATACGCGACCATATTTCGGTAGGCGGCGGCGATAGGAAACTGCGCTCATACATTTTCTCCTGCCGACCTTCTGGCGGGGATCGGCTCGCCACGAAATGTGTGGGGTGTCTTTCATATGTCTATGCCGCTATTGTCGTTATCGTGCGTCGTACATACTGTAGTTACTACTGTTGCTGTCTGTTGTCGCTGTTTCAAACTGACAAACTTTAC
Source organism: Macrocystis pyrifera (assembly GCA_031763025.1). Lineage (NCBI taxonomy): Eukaryota > Phaeophyceae > Laminariales > Laminariaceae > Macrocystis > Macrocystis pyrifera. The sequence goes on along the minus strand of JASSKH010000005.1, from coordinate 2,981,929 downwards.
GTGCGTACTCGTAATAGGCAGCCGATATACTGTAGAAGTACTCGTATCGTACGGCAAACGATTGAAGTACGTAGTGAGTACGAACAAACGGCCGACGTATCACGTAGCTTGCCAAGCTGCACATCGACTGTTGACATAATTATCAAAGCTAGTATACGCAGCTGTTGCTAGGAACTCTCAGGATACTCATTAACCGACGTTAATATGTGTGCGTCGGTGGACGGTAGTAAAAGTCACCTACAATTGAGATCGACGGTGTTTATATTGAACATTTTGTACCCAAAACCCGCCAATCGCGCCACACTCCACCTCCACCGTTGAACTACCCGCCCCCCCGCCAGTCGGTGAGCGATCACTCCCGGTCGTCCTGTATTACGGCGTACACTTGTGGAGTTTTCGATCCGTTACGCCTCCAAGGCTAACTTCCTTTGCTAGCTTTGTTCTGAGCACAGGGGTTCATGAGATCGACGATGAATTTCGTCCGACCGAGGCAAAACCAACATCAGACAGGCCGGTGCACGCCCCTCTTTCGGCCGCGATCTCCTAGCGCCGCGCCTCTAAGCTATCGACACGTTGAGCGTTGGCAGCCCTGTGGGGCAAAGATCGAGCAGTACACACCAGGAGTGGTTTGGGTTCAAGCATAACGAATCAGCAGAGGGCAAGAAACGAACAGCAATGATCCTGCTTGTGTGCTGTGTACCGGCTGTGTACTGCAGCTGTGAAGTTTCAGAGGTCTGCCGCAGGTGCCTAGCAGCGCCTCGTACCGTCTCGGTCTACCTCCCTTTGGCGCCCGCCGATCGGCGTCGGCTGGAGCTTCCAAGACGCCTCGCAGTCACCTTCTTCCTGTGATCCAGTCATCGGTTCGGGTCCTATTGCTCTCTCTACCCACGGCAAGCCCCCTTTGATCTGCTCTGATGCACATTGCGCGAGAACCGTTGTACCCGACGACGGGTAGTTGAGCTCTAGACGTCTAAGAAACTTGTCTTCATTGAGTGCCGGACAGGGCGGACAGCAGGATCACCCAAAGGAAAATGAAAGCCCAGAAGAACAGCTCGGGTCGGTCCCCTTTGCGCACCTGCTTGCCTGCCTGCCTGCCTGCCTGCCCGCCTGTCCTCACTCGCGGGACTCGCACGGGACCCTCGGCGTAATTCAGCGCTCGTGCCTTGTCTTGCTGTTGTTTTCTGCAATGTTGGTTTGTGATCTGTTGTTTTGTTGTGATTGATCGGGAAAAAAAACAACGCCGGCCCTGGTTTGTTTCTTTTCGCAGACCTTGGTCGGCGGTCGGTCGTAGAGCCGACTTCATAAGGCAATGCTAGCTCGACCAATCGTGCAGATGCTCTATATTTTCGTGGACATGCCTTGCATCTCGACTTCTTACCGGCGCGCGTTTGCGTCTGGGTTTACGCTAAATCGACTCGAATCTAGCAGCGAATCGAGAGGAGTCTGTCGATGGGGCGCTTTCTATCGATACAAACATCCTCTAGTGGCTGGTTTGGGCTCCAGCTGGTCCGATATTCTCTCCGCTGACAAGCGCACCGTGCTGCCGGATCCAGGTGCAAAGCTCCGTCACCCACCCGGTAGCCCGCACATTGACGTGCATGTCTCGCGACATTACCATCTTTTTCTGGTCATTTATACGGTCACACCTCCTGGGGTTGACTGTCTCACTTCTTCAACATTTTCTACGCCGGAGCGGTGGAAGGTGTTGCCTGAACCTCCCTCCGCTCGTCGTACCGGTGGGGTTAGGAAGGACTGCATATGTTGGATCATGGTCCGCAGACACGATGGTACGTTAAACCCGGCCAACTAGCTACGAGGTTGTGCTTGGCTTCTCCACGTCGCCGGTCTTGCTCACCTGAGAGGAACTTTCCGGTGGGTACTTGAGGCGAGCGACCAATAACGCTCTGTGTAACACCGTCCCTTTCTCTCGTTCGGGTGTTTTTGTTGTGGTTGCGTTTTCTCGATTCTTTGAGTGTCTGCAAGATGTATACAGCGTGGGACAGGGCACCTGCATCGTGTCTTGACAATCAGTGGGCGACGCATCCGACGCGAAGAAGCTGGTGCCTGCCAGGGATGTAACTCCAACATTTCGCCTCACCCTTCTGTCCGCTGGTACAGAGAAGGCGCACTGCCTCGGGCGGATTTGCTTGACATGCAGGACGTTGCAGGCCACCCTGCCATTGTTCAGAGAGCTTACTGCAAGTCACTGCTATACCGACACCCCGTGACTGGCTCGGAAGCGCCACCAATACGAAACAAGCGCAACATCAGCTGTCGGCTTAAAAAGCCACCCAACTGGGGATAAATTTCCGGATCGCACTGTCACTCGTACCTCGACCAAAAGTTATCACTCGGACCTCGACGAACCTTGTTTTGGCATGTGCATCCCTCAAAATTACCAAGCTTGGCCTCTGAATAATTCACACCGTGGCTGCTAGGTGAAAAAATGGACAGCAGTGTTGACGAGCTCCGGTAATCCCCTCTCAGATACCAACGGCAACGTGCACGCCAAAACGCCCTACCATTCGGACCTCGACAAAACAGTAAGGACTGGATGCTTGGATGGGCGCGCATGCTAAAACACCTTACTATTCGTTTTTTGTTGTTGTGTTTTCTCCACAGCTCAAAGCCGGTGTGAAGACGCGGTCGCCGTCGCCCTCAACAGGACGTTCGACGGGAAGGAATGGTTCACTTCGACGGCGGAACTCCAGCTCGCGTCTTTACAGCTGTGCAAGGTTTGTCGGAACATATGCGAGCTGCAATTGACTGTGGCAGAGCGCACACCCCTCCGCCTTTGGAACGATAAGTTCAGGGCGACTCGCCAAGAGAAAAAAAAACGCGTTATTTACGCGTGTGCCAATCTTTCACCCGTGCCGCGTAATCTGGAAGCTGTCGCCTACGGATATGACCCACGGGTTTATCCTCTTGGGGAAAGTGAAATGCTTGGTCATGGGCGACGGCTTCAATGGGTGCGTGGACTGGGTGAAATGGCCGCGCGTATTGGAGAAGCTGGTTTTCGGCCGCGAGTTTAACTATTCGGTGAAACATGTTTTGTGGCCATCAACGCTGCGAGAGCTGACTTTCGGCTTCAAGTTCGACCAGCGCTTGCCGGCGAGTGAGAAAGCATGGCCGAAGTCGCTGCGGGAGCTGACCTTAGGCTGGTGCTTCAACCAGCCGATCGCCGAAGTAAGGTGGCCGCATTCGCTTCTGCTGCTGGATTTCATCGGGCGTTTCAACCAGCCGATCCACAACGTTCGGTGGCCGGTCTCACTCCAACAACTTAGCTTTGGGTGGCATTTTAACCAGCCGCTCTACGGGGTCGCATGGCCGTCATCACTGCTGAAGGTGACCTTCGGGTACGTCTTCAACCAGCCCATTGCCGGGGTTAAGTGGCCGCCTTCGCTCCTCGAACTCACGTTCGGAAACTGCTTTAACCAGTCGATCGACAGGGCCATGTGGCCGCAGGCGCTGGAAAAGCTGACCTTCGGCTGGCACTTCAACCAAGCGATTCACCACACAGTTTGGCCTGACTCGCTGGAAGAGTTGACCTTCGGGGCCGTGTTCAACTGGCCTATAGACAGGGTCGTGTGGCCGGCTCGTCTGAGGCTGGTTACCTTCGGAGAGCATTTCAACCAGCGGGTCTCGAAGATCGAATGGCCGTCTTCGCTGCAAAAAATTTTCTCGCATACGCACGGTACTTTGCCGCTCGGCATCGGTGGGGGTAAACGGTTGTCTCGCCGCAGCTGCCAAGGACGGCGCACGGCGTGACCACCGGCGGCTGGCACGAGTCGGGGTGTGGGTCGACAGGGCACGGAGGCGAGCCAAACAGCAGCAGAAAAGTTCGGGAGGACGCCCAGTTATACGTAGCCAGCGCAGATATGGGTGCCCCGGCTTGACAGAGAGGGACCCACCCGCTATGGTAACTTTTTCGGCGCGATGTTCGATTTTTTTTCAAGGTTCTATTTCGATATCGGATGCTGTGGCGTGATTGTAGCTCTGTAGCATCAGTGCTTTACGGTTTTGTTTAATGTGTCGCCTTGTCGTCCCGTCGCCCGTGCGTCTCTTCCATGCACCGCCGCTTTGGCAAAGTATATATCGAATCGCGCCGAGGCACATGTAGACAGGCTTGCTAGAGCTACGAACGTACGCTGCTTGGATCTGAGGCTTTTTGGGGCACGAAAGATGCATTGGACGTTTTCGCGTTGTTTTTTTTTCAGTACGTAGGATGTTTCCACAAATGAAGTTTTATGAGTTGGACGTTTTCTTCAATTAAGTTTTACGACTGGAGTATTTTCTTGAGTAAAGTTTTATGCGTCGTGTTTTCGCTACTATCTTCTCATGCGTGGGATGTTTTTATGCTTACATGCTTTCATTTCATGGCTTGCTGGATTCATAGCTCTTTGGCGCGATTCAGTTGATTCGCTATGTTTCGCTGTGTCGTTCTTGAGATTGAAATTTGGACCCCGTAGTTTTGGGTTGGGTCGTAGAGGAAGAAAGCGTGTCTTCGACGCGTGCTGCTAATGGTGTGTCATTGCAGCGTACTGCTACTTGGGGGCACGTGCAGCGAGGCGAAGGCTTATATTCAAGGCCTGCAGACGGGCTTCCGCGTCCAGCGGGGATGTATCTGCTGCGCAACTTGCGTGTGCCGCCATTGCGAGCACGGAGCGGAGCTTGTTTTATATTACATGGCTAGAAGCATGTTGTGATAAACCATAGTTGCTGGAAATTTAGGTATATTTTTTTGCCGCGGTAGTAGCTTCTAGTATGAGTCAAGTACGGCGCCTTGTGCGCGACTGAAGTGTATATAGTAGAAGGGGGTGGTAGTGGGGTATGGAGCAAGGCCCCACGAGGCACACAAATAGGATAGCTTAGATGGGCGTACACGCACCGCCTGCGTTTATATTCTTCTGCTGATGGTCGCGTTCAGAATCGAAACAGGCAAGAGTTGATACGTGTGCGACGGGTGTGCGGCGTGGTATGAGTTTTCAATGATTGACGTGTGGATGTTGTTGTTTTCTTGGCTGTATGCAGTTGGTCTAGCTGAGCTGTTGGGGAGGCATGATTGACCACCGCCCTCCCACGCAAGGAAATCAGCAAAAGGAAGCGTTCATTGGTTGATGTAGGTCAAATTTTGCAACGTGCCGCCGTCATAGATCGCAACGACGATGTCACGAATAATAATACGTGTGAGTTATTTGGCTGTGTCTATCTGTGTATCAGCTAACCTAGGGAAGGAAATTTCTCGGAAGGAATGTGCCACTTTCGTTTGATGTGGAGCACAACAAACAAGAAAGAGCCAGGATTCTCGGGACAGACTAAAATTTCCTCTTATCCTCTGGTACTGGTACACACGTAGTATGTTTCGTGAAATACACATCACGTCAGCTGCCGACGTAAAGTCAACGCCACTGAATTTGACAGTAAATCGTGTTTCGTGCCGGAACGCGCCCCCGCCCCCCAAAAACAAAACTAAACGATTCCACGAAGTTTCGTGCTGGAATCGATAGCTACGTAATATAGTACACAATGCTATCAGGCTATGTTCCTGTAGTGGGAGGTGTTTGTTGCAGACTTGAAAGTCGCTGGCCGATGGCGGGTATACAGTACCATAACACGGGCTTGAGAGACTAAGGCAGAGTCATCATTATTGGCGATTTCGAGCAGAATTGATGGTGTTGGAGATGTGTGTCTGCGTTTGTTCACTGGGAAGTGGCGCTCGTGATACGAGAATATCAGATACAGACGAGGAGAGGAAGCGTGGGGTTGTGCCGGTAGGGACGCTCCAGCTCCCCTGATCTGCGATGGTTTTATCAGCACAAATTCTCGCCCCAAGCTCTTGCTTTGAGGGCCACTCCTAGCGATAAAAAAGAGTTCGTGAGGCTTTTGTCGTGAATCATGATTGCTTTGTCACGATTCACGACAAACACATGACGCCATTTGTTTTAGCTTTTCCCCTAAAAAAACGAAATCACGATTCGCAACTTTTTGTTGCGGCTAAAAATACGCCTGATCAAGGCACTACGCAACCCACACGCACCAACGTTTCCGAAGGCCGGTATAGGAGCATGACATACTCTGCTTCGTACGCCGATTGTGGACAACGGGTAGCTGCCCAAAGACACCGCTGGGCGCGGGCTAGCGAGCACGTTGTGACCTTGAAACCTCGAGGAGGAGGAGCCACAGCTCGAAGAAAAAGCGAAAATGATCTGAGAATCTCACGGGCCAGGCTGGCGGACAACCTGTGAGATCGGAATATCGCGGACCGGGCTTGGCCGACGGCGGGTGAGATTGAAATCTCGCAGGTCGGGTCAGGGTTCGGCCCGTCATTTGGATATATCACGGGCCGAGCCTGGCGCGGTCGGCCCGGGCTGGCTTGGCCGTGCCCCGCCTGCGAGAGTTGGCCCCACCCGCGAAGACTGCTGGAACTTATCTATAGGATTTTTTACAATTTGAAAATGTCACGAAACGTGGCGTAAAACGTGATTTCTCAGCTTTTTTTCACTAGGACTAAAATGTCACGGCTCGTGATATTTTGTCATACCAAAGAGTAACGAATCGTGATTTTTTTTAATCCGCTCGTTAGAACGGCCCTAACTTCTCGAAAACTATTGTCGTTGCAACGTCCTACCTCGAAGAGGCGATAAACGATGAACCTCTTGAAGCTTGAAAAATAAATCTATCCCGTTCTCCATCACTGGTCATTCGGTGTATTTACTCCAGCCGAAAAATAAACTCTCCAGGTAGTTCGATGGCAAGGCAAGTGTGTCAGTATTAGTTAGTAGGGAATAAGCACGCGCCCCCACGGTGGTAGAGCCACAGTGAAGGAAGTAGATCTGAAGCGAAGGTGGGAGGCTGGAAACATACAAGATGAAGAGGCTTGAGAAACAAATGGAAGGATACATTATTTGGGGGCAGAGAGGGGCAGGGGTGATTGTGGGCAATACAACAACGTGCCTGGTATATACTTTATGTGACAGAAAGCATGCTTGGAGCCAAGAAGAAAAAAATGCAGGTCCTAAGGGCAGGGGGTCTCAATTTTCCCCCCATCCACGTTTTTTCTTTTTGCGGCCAAATCATGCTCCGGTTATAATACGAACAATGTTCCTTGCCGACAGTGGCCTGGGCCAATGATATGCTAGTTTAGTAATGCTTCCTAATGTTCAGCTTAAAATGGCATTATTACGGAGGACCATAGTAAATAGGACCAAACATTGTTAGTAAAAACAGGTAAATATGTAAATTTTTATCTATACCAAAGGTCCTATTAACTATGGACCCCCGTAATAGTTGTTGCATTCGGATCACACATACATGTGATAGTTCAGCAGAGGAGGCGGTCTCTGGTAATCTGAGTATATGTTACTACCCGTTAGCAAAATTCTTTAGGAGAAGTTGTTGTCTTATTAATTGTGTGCGTACGGTCCGTACTTCGGAATCGTGGTCCGCGTTAGGAATATGTTCTGGCAAGTTTCTAGCTAGATGCAAAAGCGGCGCAGCCGTGTTTCTCGCCCGTTTTGGGTCCGGATTGGGGTCAGGGTTAGGGCTACATTAGGGGTTGGGTTGGGCCTACGCCCGCACCTTGATCCTACCGGGAAGTTCTTCCTAGCCCGCAAAGCAAAGTAGTACGCGACCAGCTCACCTCTCTAAAGATGCTGCTGATTATATAGCACTACGTGCTGGACCACCACTCGGTCCGCGCTGACTGAGTGGTCCAGCAGGTAATGCTATATAGTTCGTCGAACCTCGTCGACTTGATCACAATGATCTCCGGGGCCCTCCCCTCGCGAAACGCTACTGGGGTCTAGAGGCACGATGGTTTGTATTGTCTCCAGCGGGCACGCGCGAAACGAACAAATTAAGAAATCGGCGAGGTTCGAACTCCCTACCCACCCATGGGGAATATGTAGCACTACCTGCTAGACCACTAAGTCAGTGAACCGTCGTCACCGACATAGTGGTCTATTAATAGCAGGTAGTGCTATATCATCGCCAAGGGTGGGTCGGGAGTTCGAACTGACTTGGTGATTTAGCAGGTAGTACTATATAATCCCCACTGCTGGGTCGAGAGTTCGAATCTCGCCGGTTTTGTAATTTGTTATTTTCGAGCGTGCCCGCCGGAGACAATACGAACGACTGTGATAGTGTGCCTCTAGACATCAGTAGCGTTCGGCGAGGGGAGGGCCCCGGAGATCTTTGTTACCAAGTTGACGAGATTCCACGAACTCTAAAACACATATTTTGTTGATTATATAGCACTACCTGCTGGACCACTCAGTCAGCGCTCTGCTATATAATCAACAAAATAACTCAAGACCCTTTTGCTAATGATTGCAATGGGAGCTCGGTATCTTGCCCCACCGCACCATGGCAGCAGTGGAAAGTAAGAGCGTGATAAGCACCCTTGTGCATGACCGCTGTGAACTTTCCGTGCTTTTTGTTGGCCTGTATGAAACGGTTTGACCATCGCTTAGAATCGGATTCGATGAGCCACCAACATCACAACAAACAACAATTATTGCAAATAAAAGATGATAAGATAGCTCATTTGTAATTGCTGTAATGTAGTGTGGGACAGCAAGAGCACATGAAATATTCCCACTCTAGTCTAGGCCATCACAACAACAACAAATAACACTGCTAAAGGAAAGGAGGGAAGAAACCTGAGCACTGTTATCAATGACGTGGGGGTGGATCATTGACGAGGAATAGGGAGGTGAACGAGGGTTTGCCAAGGGAGGAAGGCGCAAGTAGGAGCCTTCAAGCAGGGAAACGGGGATACGTATTGGTTGTCAGGGTGGTATAAGAGAGACTACTACTGCGGTACTCGAAGATATTCGATTCAAGTCGGGATGGAACACGAATGGTACATTGTCGGAGAGCAGAATGGACAACGATAAACACTTAAAAAAGTCAAAGTGAAAAACAAAGCAACTAGCGGGGAGGGATTAATTATTATTATTACTGTTGTCATCATTGTGCTTGCCATCCGACAATGTGCAGCATGAGCTTCAACGTTGATCACTCAAAACATTCCTGAAAGAAGAAAACGACGGGAATAAAGGAAACCTATGCACAAGGTCTAGCTACCTTTTATGTCTACTTCCCGCTATGCTTTATCTACAATACTCCATTGTTATCCTTGCTCCCTCCTCAGTCTCAAGATGTGCTATTTACATTATATTCTTATGTCCTAAGCCGTCTCCGAGCTCCCTCCCTACGCCATCGGTGTGGGTCTGTCATCCCCCCCCCCCCGCTCCTTCTCGCTTCCTGGCGTTCCCTAAGTCGGAATTTGAAGCGCGATACCCTCCTCGAAATGGCGACCTTAGTAGTCACCGAGACGATTTGAAGCAGGCGTTCCTTCCCATCGACCTACCATCCCTCCCCCCCACGACACTAGCTGCCAGCTGGTCGATGACTTACTGCCCTCTACCCCGAGACGCCCAAATCTTTCCACTATTAAAGTGGAAAGTTTGTGACTCCGTTCGTCAAAGGACGCATATCCCGGACGAGCGTAGTGTTGGCGCTTACGCGCCTCGGAGGTAGAGGCAGCTGATCCATCGTGGTCAGCCCTGCCTCCTCGCAGGTGTATCTGCACTTGTGGTTCAGCATGGGTGACGTCCAGCAGGATGGACTTCTCCCTATACCCCCTGTTAGGAGCGTCTCGGAGACTTCCTCTCCTGACGACAATGTCTATCCACAGATTTCGGTCTGGAACAGTTCGCCGCTCCCCACTTGGTGTTGGATTCCTAGCCGCTTCAATGTACTGGACATTGCGTGGACAAGCGGTTGGTGCTGGTTGGCCTGCACCCCTGCTCTGGGACAGATGCGTGCGCGGTGGGTGTCCACGTCAACCGCATTGCAGCACGGGCACCTTACTGCCACGTGCTCCTCGATCCCCATGAAGCACATTTCCATGTCCACGAACTCTGCTGCGGGTATGACACGTAGTGAGTCCGTTGGCCTCGCCCGAAGGCATACCGTGGCCCCAGCCCCCTGTAGACTCCTGTAGCGAGCCTTGGCGAAGGCCTTGGTCTCGGTCCCACCCAGCGGATCAGCCGGCCCGGGGGGGCGCGCCGTCTCCAGTAGCTCCTCCAACGAAGCGTGTGGGCAGCGTGCCGACCTTGATTCACCAGCTTGCCCAACTTTTGTTGGGCTTTGCGCGAATTAGTGGTTACGGCGTCGTGCGCTGCCAGCATGTCGGCCTCTGGGGGCCTTGGAGCCAGGTCCCCCTCTACGCCTAGACCTCATTCCAGCCAAGATTCGGGGACGATGCCCGCCATCGCTTCCTTCGTCACTCCCCATATGTCTCGAACTCCCGCAAACTGCCTCCCAGCTGAGCAATGATGCTCGACTCCGGGAGTTCCCTCCTCACTGTATTTCCTAATGGTCCTGTGAGGTCTGCTAGATCCTCCGGCAAGATCCCCACCCTGCTTCCAATGGGGACCGACACTCTCCTCGTCTCTGTCGACGGCAGCCCTAACCCTCCCGCCCCCGTAGAAAGGCGTGCTTGGACCTGCTGGGTAGGTTTCAGAGTCAGTCGACTATCCGGGCACCCCTCCTGGAAGAACGACTGTTTTAGAGTCAGTCGACTATCCGGGCACCCCTCCTGGAAGAACAACTGTGCCTCCGCCGCTCCCGGTAACTCGAGGATTTTGTCGTATGCCCACTGCGCCCCGTTGTCTGCCCTTCTACATGCTTACGAGGGACAGCCCTGGGTCCAGAGCCCTTTCGAGGTAGCTCGTCCGTTGCCCCAGAGATTCGACGGCCATGAGGGCCGCTGCTTGTTTGCCGGGCATGTTTGCGAGGCAGCGCGCAAGGCGGTCCGTGCTCTCATTCCTCACTACCTCCATTGCTCGCCCCCGTACGTATTCTTCCGTGCCGATCGGGGCACCTACCACCGTCACCCCTCCTTCGTCTGCGATGCGGACCTCAACGCTTTCCAGGAGCGAAATATCCTCCGCCGTTGGGACGTGCCCTTTGGGTGGTAGTGCCACTGTTGGGCGGCGTTGACCACAATACCAATGTCATCTAGCTCTCGCCGGAGGAAGGCAAAAGCTCTACCCGTGTTGCCCGTGATCCTTGTACCAGGTAAGGCCGAGAGAGACATCGTCCATGTACGGGAAGACTTCCACTCCTTCTCCCTCCAATCCCTGCCGGAATTTCTTCAACCCCGGTCGCAACGCTAGGCAGAACCTTTCTGGTCCCATGGGGTCAACTTGCTGGACACCCCTGGAGCAAGCGATCGTCCTGGCCTCCCCTGAATCCATCCGGAAAAACTCGTCGGCTGGTCTTGTGCCGTAGCACTTGGCCACTAACGGCGTGAGCGCTGGCACGCAGATGGCCACCTCTTCTAGCACCGCCGTCCTTTTTACGGTGTTGAAGGTGTTGGAGCAGTCTGTGAGAATGAGCCAGTTGCCCGCCTCATGTAGCGTCTTAGCCCTCAATCCCACATGCTCCACTCCGCCGGGTACGGCGACCCCAAACTGTCTCACGTCTCGGTTTACCTCCTCCAACCGCGGCCGCCACTGTCGCATAACCCCTACGGTGATGAACCTCCTCCATGTCATGCCCACGCAAACCGGCCGGCACTTTTCCGCCAACGCAGTGGGGCTCGGCTGGAATATGAGTTGCCAGAACTGTGGCGGGAACGCGTCCGGATCGTCGACGAGTCTCCGCCAGAAGGCTGTCATGCCCCTTTGAACTTCTCGCTGCCGTAGTCGGGGTGAATGATGGATTGTTGATGAGAAACTCGTTGACCGTCGTTTCCGGGGCCTGAGAGGGCGCTTCGGGAGCTGATGACGTCGACGAGCACCTCGGAGGCGTACTCATCATCAGGGCGCCACGGGGGGGGATTCCATTTTCTACCTCGGCAGCGCTCGCCAACACTGCAGCCACCGCCGCGGACACGGCGGCGTGGTCTTCGAGGGGTCAATGTGTTCCACGTCTTCTCGTTCCCCGCTGATCGTGGGTCTGCCAGAAGGTTGCGTGCTGCCACTTTGATCCCTCCCGCGTGGCGACACGCCGACGACGCTCGTTCAAGCTTCGCCTCCTCCGAAGCTTCCTGGGCGGCATCCCGTTGTCTCAAGTCCCCTCTCCTGGTATACGCTATCAGCCATGGGAGCAGGAGCACTATGTCCCCGCTCTCCACTAGCGCGAATCTCTGTCGCCTCTTGACCCGGCCGTCCGGTGAGTGGAGCAGGGCAGGTATGAGGTACCATAACTTTATCACCCGCAGGAGCGAGTTCGGCGTCGCCGAGTCCCGGTTCGGCCGGTGCTCTCCCATAGCGCGGTTGAGGATGCCGAGGACGTGAAAGCTCAGGCGCGCGTGTGCTCCCGCCAGCTGCTGCTGCACTTTTTCCCGGTTGTGAAATGTTGCCCCAGGTCATCTAAGGAAACTGCACCGAGTGATGGCCCTATGCCTAGGCTGTTTTGGTCCCATCAGTACCAAAGCCCCCGGCTGCGTCGGTCCTCGTCACCTATGGTCGCCCCTCCCACCCGCGCCACCCGATTGCGAAGACCCGGGTCGGCTTGGACCGCTGCCTCCAGCGCGTCCCTTCTGAGATGCAGGGCTCCACAGTCGATTGCTGGACAGTGGAGTGGTGCCGGTGCCATGCGTCTCGCAAGGGCCTCAACTACACAACGAGCGTGGAGCACGTGGCGCCCTTGCCCACATGGAAAACGTACCCACCGGTGCCCGAGCTAAAGCGTCACAAGACCCCGCACGCCACTCCACCTGTGGTGTCGCCGAGGAAGGCACGGGGGCACGTCCCGTTCCCTGTTCTCCTCCCCTGCGCCATGGGAGTTCCTCCTTTTACCTCGCCGTTTGGTGTCCGGGCCCCCATGTCGTTAATTTCTGCTCCTCTCCCTCCACTTCTCTGGCTCGCTCCTCTCCCTGCTCTTCCCTCTGCACCACCAGGTCGCCCCCCTCCGGTTTTCACTTCTCCTCTACCGTCCTTATACCCCCCCCGCTTCGCTAGCTTCGCTCCTTGTACCCGTCCCCGCCCCTCCCGCCCTCTCCATCCCCCCCAACTCCCCTTGGTTCCCCCGTTCCCCCCGTTCCCCCGGCCCGGCCCCCCCGCCCTCCCCCCCTCCCCCCGTTCCCCGCGCTCCTTCCGTCCTGCTCGCCCCCCGCCCGCTCCGGGCCTGCTAACGAGGGTGCTGCACTCTCCCTTCTCCCCGCCCCCCCCCGCTCTCGTCGCTTCCCGCGCCCCCTCCGCTCTCCCCGCCCCCCCCCACCCCCTTCGCTTCCCCCCCTCCCTCCGTTCCACCCGCTCCCCTCCCCTCTCCCCTCTCTCCCGGCTCCCCCTGCCACCCGCGCCCCCCCTGCCCCCCTTGCTCCTTTCGTCCCGCTTTCCCCCCCCTGGCCTGCTGACGAGGGTGGCGCACTACCCCCCTGCCTGGGGTTTCACCCCGTACTAGTGTCCACCCTTCTCCCTGCACTGGCTGCTCGTGACCCCCTCCCAGATCCTCTCGATCGGTCTCTTCTATCCCATATTTCTGGACGATGTTTTAACGTTTTTTTGTAAAGGAAATTTACTTGGTTTCAGTGTAAGTCCATGAGCATGCCCCCCTGTCCTGTCTGGAAAAAGGATTGTGGAGTGTAGGGGTTTTTTTACCTGAGTTTGTTGAAGCGAATGTATTCAGTGAACTCTAGAATTGTGCAATAAATACTCTTGGGGATATTGCTTTCATCGTTATAGCGCAGAAACCTTTCACGCGTACTATCTGGTGCCGGGTACGTGTGGTGTAGATAAGTACCACCAACAGTAGTAGAAGTTGACAACGACAACAAGAAGAACCAAAATACGACGACAACAAAAAAAATATACCAATCGCCACCACACCACCACCACCACAACGACCAGCACAGCAACCACCACCACTGCCACCACCATCACCACCACCAGCAGCAACAAGCTGGTGCCGCAGCTGGTGCTGCTGTTGGTTATAGTTAGCATATTATGGTGGCGGTTGATGATCTCTGGTACCTGGTATATATATGCCCGTTTGGTTTTCCACGTAGCAGCACACGCAAAATCACACACCAATAAAATATAAAGGGAAATGGTCATATGGGGGTATACCCCTCGACTTTTTAGTCATTTGGGGGGGTAGAGGCAAAACGCGCCCGCGGGAGACGTTCCCACGTGCCCCAACCGGTTCCGAATTCAATTCTGACGCGCTGGCAAGGTGCCCGCAGCCTATGCCGAGCATGCCCGCCTTTTCGGACACGTTGGTGGGGCTAACGGCGCCACCGCGCAGGAGAGGTCTAACGAAATCCCCCTTTTGACCAAATATTGCGGGGGTATTCCCCCATATCTCTACTAATTTTATGTAGTACCCCCGCGTGACCACCATCTTAACCCCCTTTGACCGAGTCAATTACCCCGCGATGACCACTTGTCACAGCCCCAGAAACAGGTATGAATACTTGTACACGTTACCCTATTCAGCAGCCCGAACAGCCCAAGGGCGGCACATCCAGCAGTTGCGAGTAGTCTCCATCAAAATTTGAGGGAAAACACACGGGGCAACAAATGACATGTAAAATCAAATCTTCACATTCTACTTAAATGTACTAAACTTTGGAGTGGATCGTGTGTGTACCGTGTACCAGGTCTATGATGAGACACTAGCAGACAGCCACAGACCAGAAGCCAAGCAACGCAGCGAACTACACACCCGGCAATAGCGAACAGCACACGGGTACCCAGCGGCTTCGAGCGTGAACGCCTGCCAAGCGGGTCTTCTCCTCCACAACATGTCTACTATAGCCAAATTTGGAATGGAAATTGGTATGTATACCACATCAGCCCGAACAGCCCAAGGGCGGAACATCCAGCAGTTGCAAGTAGTCTTCATCGAAAATTGAGGAAAAACACATGCGGCAACAAATGACATGCAAAATCCAATCTTGTTTTTCATGAATATGCAAAACTTTGGAGCAGGCCGTGTCTACTAGGTTTACAATGAGACACTGACTGCGCTCAGCGCAACATGTATAATAGCGAAAGGTCCATAACGAAAGGGAACGAAAAAACACAGGAGGAAATTTCTGACATGACGGCGACGCTTTTCATACGAGAGTAGTGGCGCCGCCGCTTGTTGTCTACCAGGTACACTATTCAGTTTGGTTTGGTCTGCCTTGTTTGCGGCCTCTGTTGTTGTTATTGTTTTTTTTTTGGTCTGTCTGTTTTCCTCTTGTCTTCCCTCATGTGTTGGGGGTTTTGTCCTTTCTTTTCCTGCCCATGTATGCATGTGTTGGGTGGAAGGAGGAAGGGTCGCTGTTCCTTTCCGTGCTTGTTTTTGTCGTTGGTCTTCCTTTCTCGCTTTTGTATTGTTGTGTTGTTACGTTTTTTTTAATTTTCTTCGGGCGAAAAGTACTTGTAAATTGACTACGACACGTACCTGCTGTAAATTCTGTGGTGTTCATTTATGGGGAACGGTAACACGAAGAAGGCAACTAATTACAGGTAATTCTAGACCTCGTGCACGGTACACACACGACTCACTCCAAGTTTCGTATATTTATGTAGAATATGAATATTTGATTTTGCATGTCATTTGTTGCCCCGTGTGTTTTCCCTCAAATTTGACGGAGGCTACTCGCAACTGCTGGATGTTGTTATGGTACTGCTTTGAATGAGGCTGACAGCCCGGAAATTACCTGGGTTCAGGTATGAGATCGTATTTGTAATACTTGGGAGGCGTATCTTAGATGAAAAATCAGGAGTTTTCCCAGCGAGGCACTAGCTCGGCTCCCAGTCTCCGCGTGCACGAAAGGAATACAGCTGCTCTCCTTCTATCTCTAAGCAAATAACACACGTGAGTACCAACGAGTACCGGCTTAATAGGCAAACCTGTCCAGGGACACAGAGTGTGTCCCGGCCTTTGATCTTAACAAGTGGTGTCTTCGGCTTAGGACGTGGGTAGCGCGATGGCTTTCGTTGACGATTTATTCCTGCTTCTTAAGGCTAGTCCTTCCTTTCTTTCTCTTTTTGGCGTACCTTACCGGCTTCGTTGCCTTGCCGTTTAGAGGCGTGGGAGTGGGTTTTGAGGATACGCATCTTCGACTCATGTTCTAGCTTGTGGAATTGGGGTTTCCATGAATTCCTCATAATTCTGCATGTATGGCTCATCAGAGTGGGCCAGTGTTATGGCACTGCTTTGAATGAGGCTGAAAGCCCGGTAATTACCTGGGTTGCCCGGTAATTACCTGGGTTCAGGCACTGGGATCGTATTAGTTATACTTGGGAGGCGTATCTTAGATTAAAAACCAGGGGTTTTCCCAGCGAGGCACGAGCTTGGCTCCCAGTCTCCGCGTGCACAAAATAAATAAAGCTGCTATTGTTCTATCTCTAAGCAAACAACACGTGAATACCAACGAGAACTGACTTAATAGGCAAACCTGTCCAAGGATACAAAGTGTCCCGCCGTTGGGCTGTTCGGGCTGCTAAATAGGGTAATAATGCGTACAAATGTTCATACCAGTTTCTGGGGCTGTGACAAGTGGTCATCGCGGGGTAGTAGACTCGGTCAAAGGGAGTCAAGATGGTGGTCACGCGGGGGTACTACATAAATTTAGTAGAGTTGCGGGGGAATACACCCCAGCAGTGTTTGGTCGAAAGGGGGGTTTCGTTAGACCCCTCTCCTGTGCGGCCGTGCCGTTAGCCCCGACAATGTGCTCGAAAAAAAGAAAAAGGCGGGCGTGCTTGGCATGAGCTGCGGGCACCTTGCCAGCGCGTCAGAAATGAATTCGCAGCCGGTTGGGGCACGTGGGAACGCCTCCCGCGGGCGCATTTTGCCTATACCCCCATAAGACTAAAAAAAGTCGAGGGGTATATCCCCATCTTTACCAGCTCCCAAATATAAATGCCCGTCACCAACATCACAACCAGAAGCATACTGTACGGCGTACGCGGCCTCTCCGTGAAAGGAAGATGTCAAGGCTCCGCAGCATTGAGGGCGGGCACACGGTCCCACCATCAGTGCGTCATGTGCTGTTCATTGTTCACACAGCAGCAGTATTCACCTCCCTTTTTACTCTTTGCTATTGTTACGTCGTCTACTACGTTGACACTGCTGTTTCAGTTTTTTTTTAATGATTATTATTGCCGTTGTCGTGGTCGTTTAGGTTGGCTCTTTGTAGAGAGGAATGCTAGATATACTACAGTAGCTCTACGCTATGCTTAAAGGCCGAAGTGCGCTGGTGGTGTAGTGCCGCCCTAGTACCACAGGGCACAAGGAACAGCAGCAGTGCCACACGCAACCTGGCTTCGACCAACCGTTACAGAACCGTTACGAAACCCTAAACTTGTGTCCCCTCACCTCCCCTACGTACATGCCTCAAGATTGGCTATGAAAACATTTTTCAAATTTTGAAGAAGAGCAGACCTCGCCGGAAACAGCCTGCTTCATCTCTCAGAGCGAACTTGCTAGACATGTCGGGCGCCAATGCACCGCCCTCCCAGAACGTGGACGAGGGGGGAGAAATTGTGTTGAATCGCTTCTACGACTTTTTGGCGAAGTTCACGTCGTCTGCGGAGGGCACGACGGACGGCACGGATGGTGTCCAGCTGTACCGCGACTACTTGGCGCAAATCGCGGCCATGGTTCAAAACGACAAGAACACCGTGTACGTGGATGTGCAGCATGTCTTCGCGGTGAGGATACTCTAGGCGGCTGCCCTCAACATGGCGCAGGCATTCTTCTGTTGTAGTTCGCCGTGCTAGTGCTCTTGCTGTAGCTGATTTTCCAAGCGTCACGAGGGGTGCTTTCCCTCGCACTATTTTGAGGTTGCACGGCGCCAGTCCATGTCGCGAGGATTGCGCGTTCTTTTCTGTTGCGATGGGAGACGCGAGTTTGGGCGCGGTTGCCGTACTCGTAGCGTCGGCGGTGCTTCCACGCCGTCACCGCCGGACCGAGGGCGAGAGAGAAGATGGCACACGAAGTGCCAGGGAAAAGTGCGGTCGGCCCTCAACAATCACAAAAGTTATTCGCTCCTCAGGGTTCAGTATTCGCGAGCAGTATTTGTGTAAAACCGGTGAGGTATACTGGTAACACAGTGCCTCTGGTAGAATGTACCTGCGGTACGACCAGCCCGCCTTGTCGACGGTTTTGGCGAAACACGCTCTCTGCAATGCTGATGCATGCTGCTGCTGCTGTCGTACGTACTGCAATGCTGTCGTGATGCCTCTGATGCCGGTACCATCTGTATCTGCAGCTGCATTGATGGCATCATAGATCAGCATGTTACAACAGAGTAGCAGACAGAGTTGCGCTCTGCCAGGTAACCGGGTAGACTTCATGATACCAAGCACATGAAATGTACCGTAGGGGGGCGTCTTCAACGTGATGGCGAGGCACGTATAATACGAGGCAATAACTTCGAGTCCCTCTCCTTGCCCCCACCCGGCCCAGTACGACCAAGAACTCGGAGAGGCCATCGAGTTGGAGTACCTGCGGTTCATGCCGTTCATGAACAAAGCCCTTGCCCGGTTGGTGCAGGAGGAGCACCCCCAGTACGCCAATGACGCCGACGATCAGGTTAGTGACACCAAATTCTGACTCTATTTCTAAGTGTTTCGTCTCCACAAAGGTAGTGGCTGGCTCAGTCAGTAGCGATTATACTGTCTATTGTCAAAGTCAACCAGTATACTGGGTTGCAGCAGTACACTGTCTCTCCTCTCTTTCCTCTCTTGTATCACCTCCTGAAACGCATCTATTACTAGTGGGTTTCCGCACTATAATATGGCGTGTTTCTTGGGTGTACGCAAGTAAGATAACAAATGACGAGGATGAACAAAAAAATCGATCGTAATCGATACGATTTCGATATTTGATATCGGTCCGTGGAAGCTTTCGTTCGGTGTCAGCGTAAAACACGGGGGTGCCAGGGGATGGAAGGCGAAACACATTCGATATTCCGATACGATATATCCAACACTCGCTGCATGCCTCAAAGTACAACTACTATTAATATCTCTACGTGTGATAGCTGGCTGCGGCGGTTCTCGTCTGGAACCGGAATAAAAACCTGCGAAGGTCATGCCCTTGAAGCGGCCCATAACTACAGCAGTAGAGGTAGATATAATATCCCAGCTACAAAACAAACCAGCGAAGTGACGGGTTATTGGCAGTACCACCTATCTGGCCCACGCTCAGAGCTATACTTGGTATGCAGCAGTAGTAGTAGCAGTAGTAGTAGTACGTAGTAGTAGTAGTAGTAGTAGTAGTAGTAGTAGTAGTAGTAGTAGTAGTAGTAGTAGTAGTAGTAGTAGTAGTAGTAGTAGTAGTAGTAGTAGTAGTAGTAGTAGTAGCAGCAGTAGTAGTGGCAATAGTTCCGCTAAAGCTCGCGACCCGGCTGCTGTACGTGAAGGAGCAGAACGTACTACTGCCGTAGGATCCGGCATATTTCCGAACCGTGCGTGCGACTCGGCCCTCCTGCACCGTGTGCACTGCTTTTCCCAGCTTCGACGAAATCGGTTACACGTCGGACAGATAGAGCATCTACAGATAGATCATCTAGATCATCTACAGATAGATCATCTACGAATATCATCTAAGGATAGATCATCTAGATCATCTAGATCCTAATCTGACGTTCTGAGGTTCTGTGCAGGATCTGCAGGGTGCAGATCCAACCCAGGAAACATGTCCTGCGGTAGATATGCAGATTATTTGGCTCACATCATGCAACGTGAGTTACTGCTGTAGACCATGACTGTCAGGGATCTGTTTTCCCTGAAAGAGATAGATCATTAAGCAAGTGGAGTTTATCTGTAGATTATCTGCATGATCTGTAGATTATCTGTCCGAGGTTAAACATGGTTGACTCTAATCCCTAACCCTGTCCTCAACCTCGAACGCCTGGGGCGTTCTCGAAATAAAACTACGGTGAGAAGTGTGTGTGCACTACCGCGCATGTTTGAGTTTGTACCTGGGTATTTCATGTACAAACAGGGTGTGCTTACACTGGCATGCCTGGCTCTTTCTTTCCGGCCCCCGCCCTCCCTCCTCGGTGGCTGCAGGATGCGCCAAAGCAATTCTACGTGAGCTTTTTCAACCTGCTCCTGGTGGAGCGGGTTCGTCAGCTCAAGACAAACCGCATCGGCCGCCTCGTCAGCGTCAGCGGGACCGTCACGCGCTCCACCGACGTGCGCCCGGAGCTACTGAGGGGCACGTTCACCTGCCGGAAGTGTGGCCTGGTGAGGAGGGTCTAAGGAAAATGCTGGACCCCCCCGCTTGCCTTCCTCCTGCCCCCCCCGCTCCCCCCCCCCACGCCGCCCCTCCCCCCGTGATTAGTCATTTTTCCGTAACCCATTCCCGCGATCTAGTTTTGCCCTCCTCCATGACCGCAACACGCCTCCATTCGTTGAAGGGACGGTGGTGAAATATCCCAACCCTCAACCGGCTCCCGTATCTGGTGCTCGAAGCTAGTTCGGTGCATTTTTTCGGCACTGCAAGACAAGGAGGCGTTTTTTTTTCACCTTGTTTTTTTCCCCCCCTTCTCGGAGAGCTGGGGTAATATCGGTCGTATGATTTTGTGCTAGTTAGACGGAGTAGTTGTATACGACTTGGCCCAGGTTCGACAAAGTGGTTGAAACGTTCTGCACAGCTCGGACTGATCACGATCTACACTGCAGATCATCTAGTTCTTCGTTTGCCGTCGTGAGATGTGGTGCAGGGTCTGCGTACTCCGGGGGGACATTGTAATCATGACTGAATGCGCTTCGTAAAAATACTGAAATATATAGGTTTTCGTGCATATGATGGGTCCTGATTACTGTAGTCCCCCGTTATACTACGGGTCCTGCACAGGAAGCATGTGTTAGATCGTGCAGATTATACTACTGTAGGTTCCATCCGGCAACACGATGAGCTACTGTAGATCATACAAGATCAGGAATACACCTATCGTCCTTGAAATGTCTAGATCATGAAGTGGGAATGATCCGTATGATCTGTATGATCTGTATGATCTGTGTGATAGGTATGATTTGTATGATCTGTATGATGTGCATGATTTGTATGATCTGTATGATCTGTGTGATCTGTATGATCTGTATGATCTGTATGATCTGTGTGATCTGTATGATTTGTATGATCTGTATGATGTGCATGATATGTGTCCGAGGTGTCAAATATTATTGTGACTCTAACCGACAACCCTAAACCTAACCCTAACCCCCACCCCGACGTCCTTGGAAAGTTTTCGCGTCGAAGCTGTACGTAGCGAGGGCAGTGTGTGGTCTGCTATTTTTAATAGGCGGTTTGTTGAAGCTTGGCGAAGTCGTATACCGGCGCACTACCGGTTCGGTGTGTGCGCGACAGGACGCCGGACACCACCCTCTTTTCGATTTTTGTCTCTTGGCGAGATTTTCACTCTCGCAAGGGTTTCGTACAGACGCGCGATGCTTCCTGTACAGGGTTGTCTACTTGGGCCACAGCCAATACGTGACCGTTTGTTTAACAACGCTTAAACAAAAGGCAACGCGAATCGCAGCTGCACGACCAACAATAAAAAAGCGGCCTCTGCTCTGCTGTATGTATGTGTCATCCACTGGTTTTTGCCACGCCTCGGCTGTCTACTTGGAAAACCTGATTGGTGATCACCGACACCGCCATCATGTATAACATCATCACGCTGCACACTGCGCGCTTCGCCACGCATATCATCATATATATTGCTTCCGGGACCTTGGACGGCCTGGGTCATGGCGAGGCTTGACCTGACCCCCCCCCCCTCCCTTCCCCTTCCCCCCCCCCCCCCCCCCCCCCCCCCCCGCCGCGCCGCCGCCGCCGCTGCCACTGCCACCGCCAATGTCGCTACCACTACCGCCGCCTCTTGGTGGTGAACGCCTTTTCCGCAGGTGTCACCGGACGTGGAGCAGCAGTACCAGTACACCGAGCCCACCAAGTGTATCAACCCGGCGTGTCAAAACTCTCGGGACTGGGAGTTAGACATGCAGGTAAGCGTGTTTTTTTTTTTTCCTCGTTCCTTATTTGGCCTCATTCATTTTGCATCTGCAGTACTTTTTATATTGGGTAACCTTCATCATGTACTCCTATGGTAGTATGGCATGTACGTACGAGTTCTTTATTATTTTTACGTCACTTCCAGGGAGTGTCGTCGCGCTGAGCGCGCGTTTCTTACGCGCGGGGGGTTATCCCGGGCGAGCCCCCTCCCTGCTTCGGGGCAGGAAGCCGAGGCCATTCAAGCATTCACATGGAATGGAAGGCGGAAGCAAGGCGTTGTAATAGCAGTGCCGTTGCATTTCATACTCCCTGTTGAAGGTTCCCGCTTGACGTGGGTTTCCCAAGTATCCGCGTTTTCGCGTTAGTGATGGATGTTTTCTCGAAAGCTTCACAACTCGGACAGATAATCTAGATCATCTACACATAGATCATCTAGATCATTTACAGATAGATGATCTAGATTATCTAATGAAATATCATCTGGATCATCTACAGATAGATCCATCGAGATCATCTACAGATACATCATCTAGATCATCCACAGATAGTTAATCTAAATCATTTTCAGACAAGATCATCTAGATCATCTACAGATAGATCATCTAGACCATCTAGACCCTATTCTGCCGCTGTGAGATGCTGTGCAGGATCTGTATAGTACAGATACAGCCCAGAAAACCTGTCCTAGATCGTGCAGATCTTAAGGCTCCCACTTGGCGACATGAGCTAGATCATACAGGTCATCAGTGATCTATCTATCTGCTCTGATTCATCTCGATCATCTATTATAGTGGGAAGGAAGAAGGAAGGAAGGAAGGAAGGAAGGAAGGAAGGAAGGAAGGGATCGATGGTCTGCCCGATGTGTGGAAAGCTTCAACGTGCGAGCTATCAAAATGTCGATCTTCACTGGTCATGACCCAACCCGTGGATGTCTTCGAGTCGGGTTCAGGATGCCTTCACAATCTGACGGATCGAGTCGGGTCGGGTCATTAGGTTTTCAAAATATCGCAGGTCACCATGATCCGACCAAGCCCGACACCACCCTGACTTGACCCGACTGGACCCGACCCGACTGGACCCGACCCGACTGGACCCGACCCGACTGGACCCGACTGGACCCGACCCGACTCGACCCGACTCGACCCGACTCGACTGAACCCGACCCGACCCGACCCGTGAACAGCCCCGATTGATAGATGTATTGTGTCGAACGCGTTTTTTCCCTCCATTCCCCGGCACCCCCGTTGTTTTTGTAATGCTGACGGTGGACAACACGTTTTCGCGTATGATATACATACACATAGATCGACGATCGAAATCGTATCGATCTTATTTTTCGTTTTATGTACGTATCGGTGTTGTGTCGAACCCAGCTCTCCTTCCATATACATCACTACTCTAGGTGGGGTGACTGCGAGGAGTTTGGTTACGTTTGGTGTCTTGTAGTATGTTTCCTATATACTAGCAATCCCCAAAACATAATTTCCGTGTGGGAGAAACTGACCAAGATGACGTTTTTTTACCAAAGGTATTATTGGGTTGGGTAACGTGGGTAACGCTGCGGGTTGGTTAGCATACGGATCAACTTCTGATTGGCTAGCGCCTTCGGATTCACCCGTGCAATCAGCTCCTCGTGTTTGTCGGTTTCAAATATTTTTATATCTCAATCAAATTGGATTATAGCAAACACCCTGTAATCGCGCATGGTTCCGCCGCTGCTCGAGTGTTGCTCCTAATCGCCCCCCGCCCCTCCTCTCCCTCGAATAACCCCCCCCCGTCCCGTCGCCTCTCTCCCCGTCCAGAGAAGCGTTTTCGTTGACTGGCAGCGGCTGAGGGTGCAGGAAAACGCGGACGAAATTCCTCCCGGTAGCATGCCGCGATCCCTCGACGTGGTTTTGCGCGGAGAGGCCGTCGAGAAAGCGAAGGCCGGGGACAAGGTGCGCGCGACAAACATGCTATATGCTATTTACCACTTTGTCCCGAACTATGCGAACTATGCGGACTGTTTGGGTAAAATACTATTACGTAGGACCATAGTATATAGGACCAAATATTGTCAGCAATAATAGGCAAATATATGGATTTTTATGTATACCATAGGTCCTATTAACTATGGACCCCCCGTAATAGAGCAGTATGCGATGTAATGTTTCCTTTGATTCATAGGAAACGTGTCTTTTTTGGGCGCATGAAGTCATCTTTTGCCCTTGTTATACCAGTTTTAGTGTAGGGCGTGGCCAGTCAAGGGGTCAAATTAAGGTCTCCTAAATACCTGGTAGCATGTTTGGTGCTTTCGGCACGATTGGGCGTGCGGGGTTTGGCCTTGCGGAGGCAATGCGTGGCGACTTCGCTACACCCGCGTAGCTAGCTAGGCCCGGCGGTGGCGACGTGAGACCTTTACGTGAGACACACGACACGACTACGATTTCCTTGTGGTTCAATGTGTTTCTTCGGTCCTCGTTTTCATTTCGAAGTTGCTGGCGTCCTGTTGGCTTTGTCCGTCCTCGCTTTGCGCTGTGCAGCGCCAGGGAAGCTCTATTTTAGGCTCGTTTTGTCGTTTTGGTTTCGTCTCAGCCATGACCGTTTCGTTTACATATTCGAGGCGCTGTTGTGGGGTTCGACCACCCATCATGCATGTACGCCAAACGCTTCTTGCCCCCCCCCCCCCCTCACTCATACCCTGCGACGGTCGGTCAAACCTCCGAACGATAAGTGATTGCAAAGCAGCAGCGCACCCCCCCACCCCCCGACCCTCACCCCCACCCCTAGCCCCACCCAGCCCTCCTACAAAAGCTCTCTTGCCCGTACGTTTCGTTCTGCTCAGGTCACTCAACAATTTTCCAAAACATAGTGACTCCCCCCTCTCCTCCCGCCCCGAACCTCACCCGCCCCCTGTCCCCTCCTATTCTCCGCCTTGCGTTCGCAACCGCCCCCCCCCCCCCCTCACAGACCGTCTTCACCGGCACTCTTATTGTCGTTCCTGATTCTAGCGCACTAGCGAGGGTCGGAGAGGCAACGGTGGGAGGCAAGCCCCCCGGGAGAAGAGGGGCTGAGGGGCCCGACGCCGGCGTTACGGGGCTGAAGAAGATGGGCGTCAAGGAGCTCACCTATAGGTAGGCTGTGCTTGGTAGGTAGGTGGTGGTGGTGGTGGTGGTGGTGGTGGTGGTGGCGGCGGTGGTGGTGGTGGTGGGGATGATGTTGGTGGTGGTGGTGTTGGTGGTAGTGATTGAGGTGGGGTAATGGTGGCGGTGATGGTGGTGAGGGGTTGGGCGGTTGGTGGGTTGAGTGGTTGTTTTTGCTGCTGTGCGTCGGTACCTGGTGGCTGCACCGGAGGGAATGGGCAAGGGGGAAAGGTGCTGCCCCGTTTGGGGTTGGTTCTTGCTTCTGGGCGTAGCAGGAAAGGTGGGAGGGGGGGGGGGCGCGTAGGATGCGATTATTTGTGTTGGTGTGTATATTACTCGCAAGGAGCGAAGGTTCTTCTGCGTGGAGATGGACGGCGCTTATTTCGTCGCACTCTCCTGAAAGAAAGGGAGGGAAAGGGAAGGGTTGCCCGCGTTGTCCTCCGCCTCCGTGCCCCACGCTTCTTGAGCGGCTCAAGCTTCATGGATGTTGGCCGAAGGGCGAAACGCCTGACGCCGCAGAGACGCCAGTGCGCATGTGCTTCGCTTGCGTGGGTATTACTCGTTCCGTTGCCGCTGCGCGTGGCTCATCCCATCCCGGGGCCGGATGGGTCTACCGCCTCAGCCCCTTGTGTGCCTGCTCCCACCGCGGAACACATGGGGCGAAGGAGGGGGTGAACTCGATAGGAGAGATGTACTCGATCTCATGCATGGCCGTAGTCGTATGACCATAGACCCTCGCATCCCTACAATGCCGGGACGGAGCATGTCGGGTTTTCACCGACCAGGCAGACATTGCTTGCACCAAGCGCGAAGCGCCGTGAGGTGTCCGGCGAGTCGCATCAAGAGCGTGAGCTGCATCCTACTAAGAACCGCTCGTGAGGCGGACTTGCATATGGATGACAGCTTCTATGAGTTAGTTTAATTTCCGATGTAGCCACTTCCAGAGACAGCAATGGGAGTACTATGTAACTGCCTCTTGGGTGCCTTACCTTGACCACTACGTGATACGATCAATTCCCTTGTGCGGAGTAAAGGTTCTTTACTTCGCACAAATGATCTAACTCGACGACCAACTGTGGGCGACAGCCAAAAAAAAAAAAAAACGGTACCCTGGATGTCTAGCTTACGTAGTGAGCGGCATGTTTTACAGTGTCGTTGCCAACTGACGCCAACCCAACCCATCTATAATATATATATATGCGAAGAAGGGGGGGGGGGGGGGGGGGGGGGGAGGGAGGGAGGGAGAGAGGGAGGGAGGGAGTTGCTGTGAGATCGTCTTGCTTCCGTTTTGTTACCGGGCGACGTTGCGCGGAGAAAAGTGCTGCTACGCCCGGGTTATCGTTCCAAGGGTGACAAGACTAGGGGCTTTGCATATTTTTGCGTTGTGTGTGTGTCTTTTTGTCCATCCTGTCTATTGTGTTTGCCCTCCTTTGCTCTTTCCATCCTACAGTAGTCGTATGTCAGACCCGGGGGTCACAAAGCAGTAGGGTCTCTCTTCTCCCTCCTCCCCACTACGGCTTTTGCCTTGGCAGGCGTTTTTATCGCGAGAGACTTGGGCCCTTTCGTCGACTCTGTCACGTTTTGTTTTTTTTGCTCCTTGCTTTTTGCTTTTCGTTTTGTTTTTCTCAAACTTGGTCAGTTTATTATCTTTTCGTTCCGTTGTTGTCGTTGTTGTTGTTGTTGTTGTTGTTTTTTTGGTTCAGTTTGCTGTTGTTTTTTTCCACCTTCGTTACATGCGTATTTCCAGCATCCTTATTTTTTTTTCGTTCACCTTTTCATATATATGTTTTCGCCGTCGTTCTTTCTTCACTTCTTTCTTTGTTATCATCACTTTTTTTTTTTTTTTTTTTTCTCCCTGTGTTATAGGACCGCGTTTCTTGCGAGCTCGGTCCTGCCGGCGGAGCAAGTGTCGGGGGGCTACAACATCCGCGACGAAACCGACGAGGTATTTCTTGCACTTTGCTAACAGCTATTACGGGGGTCCATAGTTAATAGGACCTATGTTATACATAAAAAGCTATATATTTAACTATTTTTACTAACAATATTTGGTCCTATTTACTATGCCCCCCCCGTAATAACAGCGCCCCCTAATTATTTTGTCGCACAAGTGGCGCGTGGTTTTTGTCCTGCGGCGAATGAGAAAGTTGTTGTTGTCACATTAACTCATCGCAAAAATCTAGAGAGTGACGTGCGGTAGCGGCGTTTTTCTCGTCTTTCTTCTCCGGAATCACGTTTTGATGTGTCCTACGATTGGTCACGGACGAGTGATCGATGCTCACTGTCGAAACGTACGAGCAATAACCGTCGACACGAACACACACTCTATTTTTTTATTTTATTTTTTTTCATCATCACTTTTACTTTCCAGCCCACTCGTAGGAGGTTTTACCCTCGACGATCTTCTGGACAAGCCGTGGTCACAGGTGTCGTCCCTTCTCCCCCCCGGTACGTGCCTTTATTTTTTATCGCGCATAGGGTTCAGCATTCCCACTGCTCGTCGATTTTCATCGAATGTACAGCTAACTCACGCTCTCGCGCTTTCCGCTAATCAATTTTATGCAAGAAAAAGTCCCTATGAGCATGCACTCGGTGAGACTCGAACTCACGAAATTGATCTTGATAGGCTCGCGGACCACCTACCAAGCCACCGGGGACGCCGGTATACTCTATAGGGCCAGGACAGGCTAATTTTTATCCGGTATATATCTGAAGGTTTTCGATGGCGGCGGTGGCGGTGTTTTTTTTTCAGGCGGGGGGAGGGGCTGACGGCGCAGAGGAGCTGACGGAGGAGGAAGGTCGGGAGATCCTCGAGATGAAGAACAGCAGCAACATCTACACTGACATGGTCAACAGCATCGCGCCCACCGTTTTCGGCCACTCCGAGGTACCGTTTCATACCGGCTATACACTCGTTCACTTGGCTCACTCGCTGATTGGCCGACTTTGACTTGTTTCTCCCCGAATATATACCCCCGCCTACAACACGCCACCGAAAAGCGTCATCGCTTTACAGCCCGAGTACCTACTCCGCTAAAACAAGTCACGGAAATAAGTCGCATCCTCGCTAAAACATACCAGGTACCTGGTGGTACCAGGTACGCCACCGGAATATGTCACCGCTGATTCTTTTCGCCCCGAGCATCCCGCTAAAGCGTGCCACCGAATCATTCCACCATTTTTTTCTCACAGCCCGAAAAACCCGCTCAAACAAGCCACTCGAACGTGAATATGTTACCCTTTTTACATCCCAAATACGTACCCCGCCGTGGCATGCCAACAAGATAAGCCACCAACGCCCCCCCAGGTTCCTGCGGCCCAGTAATGGCCGCTTGAAACGGCCGCACTACTAATAGTAATAGTGCCAGTAACTTTGACGTTCAGTATTCACCTCGACGGTTCGCCCACCCTGCCTTACCGGCCGGCACGCCTCCGTGCCTCTGGGGAAAACCACTGCCCAGAGGGCGGCTGCACAAGACGATCGACGTTTGTATTGTAAAATTAGAGCCCCTCTTTAGGGGGGCTGTTACTTCATACCGCGATCGACCCTTATGACGCCTCAACGTTTCCGTCGACCCGCCAAGCTCAGCCTGAACCAACGCAACCTACTTACCCTTCCCGCTGACTGTCGATTCGCTAAACTGCCGTACTGAACCGCCGAACCGCTAAAACGACCAAACCGCCGAACCAACCGAACCGCAGAACCGCCAAACCAAAACCGCGGAACGGACTGGAGGGACAAAATAAACCAGGCCACCGAATCGACCGAGCCGCCGAATCGAACCGCTAAATATCGCTGAGGCTGAACTGCCGAACCGACCGAACAGCCCAACCGCTGAAACCAAAACCGCCGAACTGACCGAAGTACCGAACCTGAATCGCCCGAATCGCCCGAATCGGAATCGACCGAGTCAACCGATTGCCGCCGCGAATATGACCTGCTGTGCGGTTCCGCCAGGTGAAGCGCGGCGTGCTCCTGATGCTCCTGGGCGGCGTCCACAAGCAGACGGCGGAGGGCATCAAGCTCCGCGGTGACATCAACGTGTGCATCGTCGGAGACCCCTCGACAGCGAAGAGCCAGTTCCTGAAGTACGTGCACGGTTTTCTTCCCCGGGCCATCTTCACCTCCGGAAAGGTGAGGAACGTTCGTTGTTATTTATATAGCTCCTTGGGAACGTTCCTGGTCGCTCGGAACGTTCCGGAACGTTCGTAAATTTCCTAGAATTTTCCTGCAACGGGCCTCGTTGGCTCATCCTCCTTTCAAAACCTTTTGTTCTTTGAGTTCGCGAAGTTTTGCGGCAGTAGCTACACGAAGTAAACGTATTCTCTTTTTTCTGTCGCGTTTCCGTTTGTGTGTTTTTCTTGATTTATATTTCTGGTGTTGAGACGGATCTGCTAGACGCACCGCGCCGTTTCACCGGCCGGCAGCGACCACGTCTGCCGCCACCGAGCAATCTCGTATTGTCAAGGCTTGTCTGCTCCGCCTCCTCCGCTTTTGTTTTCTCTGGTGCGGGAGAATGATCCCCCTGCCCCCCCCCAGAACCCAAACCAATGTAAGAATGTCCGCTTCACAAGCGGTTCTTAGTAGAATGCAGCTCACCTCGAACGCGACTCGCCCAGTACCTGACGGTGTTTCGCGCTTCGTGCAAGCTATGTCGGCCTGGTAGGTGAAAATCCGACGTGCTCCGTCCCGGCATTGTAGGGATGCGAGGGTTCATGGTCATACGACTTCGCCCATGCATGACATGAGACATGAGTGCACCCCCCTCCCCCAAATCCTCCTGTTCGTGTTTACTTTGTGCTCTCTGCGTTCCGTCGTGTTGATTACGGTCCCTTTTATCCTTGCTGGCGTGAATGCCTTTCGCGCGACGGAGTCATACAACAGTAAGAGAGCCTAGGAGACGTGCACTGAACGTCGTACAGTGTGGGGTCGGCTTGCAGATATTAATATTGGCATCCCTTTACTCAGCCTGACCCTTCCTTTCTCTCTGCCCATCCCCCCCTTTTACGCCTTCACTAGAAAAACGAGCAAACAATCAATAAATGAATCAAGCCCTGAACCAACCGATGAATCAATTTATCATTCAATCAATCAATCAATTCAACCAATCTAACAACTAATCAAGTCGATCAATCAATCAATCAAAAATCTCATAAGCAAACAAACCAACGAACGAACAAGCAAACAGACCAACAAAGCAAGCAAGCAACCAGTGACCAGTCGATCAAGCAACCGAACCGAACTTGTCAACCTTCTAACGCCCCAAAAACAACCGAACCAACCAACCAACCCAGCAACCAATCAACCGAAGTAAACAGTCAACCAACCCGTTCAACCAACTAGCGAACCAACCAGGGGTACACGGAAGCAAAAGAAAAGGGAGCCACACTCGCGACCATGTCGGAATTGAAAACAAACTAGCGAGTTGGGATTTTTGCCAGGAATGAAATGAGACATGTTTTTTCTTTTCAGTTTTTTGTTTTAATCGATTTCAGTAGTTGTCTGGGCCTAAAAAAAAAAAAGTGGGGTGTCATTTTTTTTTTTTTTTCGTGTGCACCAACCAACAATCAAACCAATCCACCAACTAATCTCCAAGAACCGCCCAACCAACGGTTTATATAAGAACAAAAAAGTAAACCATTAAACCAAACAATCAACCGAAACCCAGCCAACCGATCAACCCGTTCAACCAACCATCTAAACAGCCAACCGAAACCCAGCCAACCGATCAACCCGTTCAACCAACCATCTTAACATCCAACCAACCAACCAACCAACCATCACGTCAACCAATCGAAATGTAGGCGTCGAGCGCGGCGGGTCTTACGGCGTCAGTGATGAAGGACCACGAGACTGGCGAGTTCTGCATCGAGGCAGGGGCGCTGATGTTGGCGGATAACGGCATCTGCTGCATCGACGAGTTCGACAAGATGGACATCGGAGACCAGGTGATTTCGCTAGCTCCGGCCGTTGTTCTGTCGCGCTAGAAGTGTAAAGTTTATTGGTATTTGATACTGTTTTTTTTCGCAGTATTTTCAATTTCGATTTTGGTGTGATTTTTTTTGTGCTGCGTTCGTTTGCTGCTATCACTTGTTGCCGTTCCTGTTCTATTTCGTGCTATTGGTCGTACCTACATGACGCGTGTCTCTCTGTGTGTAGCCATCCCCCCCCCCCCCCCCCCCCCCCCCCCCCCCCGCTCCCTCCCCTCGCCGGTACCGCCTCCTTCAGGTGGCAATCCACGAGGCCATGGAGCAACAGACAATCTCCATCACCAAAGCCGGCATCCAGGCGACACTGAACGCTCGGACCTCTATCCTCGCCGCGGCGAACCCGCTCTATGGCCGCTACGACCGATCCAAGACTCTCAAGGCCAACGTGCAGGTACGGTAGGGCACAGCAGTAGAGTGGTAGTAGGGTGTCGTGGAGTGTCTTGGAGTGCAGCAGTAGAGTGCAGCAGAGTGTGTCGATGTACAGTAGAATGTAAGGTTTGCAGTAGTAGAGTGCTGCAGCGTGCAGTAGAATACTGCTTCACAGTTTTCGGTGCAGTACAGGGCAGTAGCGCAATAGACGAACGGCGAGAAGACGGGGGAGGGGACGTGTAAGGTTCCTCGCCGGGGATGCAAGGCTCACACATGCCAGCGCACCAACACCGCGGGTTCGCTCAATCCGTCCCTCCCCCCTCTCTCTGCCATCCCCTCCCTCTCCTTGTTCCCCTCCCCCTCCGTCCCCCCCCCGCTCCCCAACCCTCCCCCGCCCTTGCCTTTGCCCCACCCCCCCTCACCCCCTTTCTTGGTGCAAGCAATGTCTGCCTGGTCGGTGAAAACCCGGCGTGCTCCGTCCCGGCATTGTAGGGACGGGAGGGTCTATGGTCATGACTGCGGCCATGCATGATAACGAGTACACCCCCCCCCTCATCCCCCCCTTCCCCCCCCCTCGCCCTCCCCTCCCTCCCCTCTACCCCTCACCCTCCCCTCCCTCCTCTCCCATCCTCCACCCCTTCCCCTTTTTCCTCCCCTTGCCCCCCGCTCCCCCCCCCGCCGGCGCCTCCATAAATTGTGGTGGAGCAGATCAGCGCGCCGATCATGAGCCGCTTCGACCTGTTCTTTGTGGTGCTGGACGAGTGCGATGAGACGGCCGACTTCAACATCGCGCAGCACATCATCCGAGTTCACCAGAACAAGGCGGAGGTGGGCGAGCGTGCCCGCCGGGGTTTCGATTTTTGGGCCATGCATGCTACGTGAGGGGGCGTGGGTTTTGGACCTGTATTTTTCTGGCTGGCGGGAGGGGGGGACTGCTTCCTCATATGAGGGACTACATGCCCAACAATTACGGGGGACCATACAGTAGTAAATAGGACCAAATATTGTTAGTAAAAATAGGTAAATATATAGGTTTTTAGGTGTACCATAGGTCCTGTTAACTATGGTCCCCCGTAATAGTGGGGCTGGGCACTGGCTGACTCAGTCAGTAGCGATTGCACTGTCGTCAAAATCAATCAGTCTATTGGATTGAAGCAGTATACTGCTGTCTCTCCTCGCTACCATCTCCTCTTGGAACGTATTATCGCGTGTTTCTTGGGCGTACGTGATATAAAATATACTGGAGACTATACTGGTCACGTCAATCAGTAGACTACTGCCAGTACACACGTGCCAGTACCCAGCCCTACCAACTAACTTTATTTGCATCTCCTTATATATGTACCGCTCTGACCGAAAATATAACCCCCATTTGGAATCTGGGATCAATATAAAAAACGGTGATTATATTTACGGTCATAGTGGTTCGTTTTGGTAAGTCTGTTCGATTGTTTGTTTTGCAGGGGTGCGCGATTAATCAATCGTTTCACAAGAGACCTTTCAGTCGGTCTCGGGGGCGAGGTTTCGAACTCCTCGTCCTAATGGGTACCTGACGATTTTTTGGTACACCCCCCCCCGACCCATCGTACGTGGCTTGATCCTTGGCTGTAGGGCGGCTGGTGCGGCCGCCCCCCTGCTGTCGGGGTGGAGTGTGAAAGGGGAGGGGGTTGTAGAGGGAGGGAGGGAGGGAGGGTAGGGGGGGGGGGGGGGTGCATTCATTATCGTGCATTGCCGTAGTCATATGACCATATACCAGAGGGAAGGGGGGGGGGGGTGGAGGAGAGTAGGAGTCAGGGGGGGGGGGGGGAGAGCGAGGAAGAGGTGGAGGGAGGGAGGGAAGGAGGGAGAAGGGGGAAAATGGAGTGAAAGTTGCCACGCCGGGAACAAAAAACAATGCATTCGACGCTGTCGTCCGTATTCAAGAGAGTTCGCCTCGCGAGTGGGTCTTGGTAGGATGCAGCCCACCCTTCATGCGACTCGCCCAACACCTCTGCAAGCAATGTCACACAATGTCTGCCTGGTCGGGCGAAACCCCAACGTGCTCCATCCCGTCATTGCAGGGATGCGAGGGTCATTGGTCATATGACTACGGCCGTGCATGAACATACGTACCGCCCCCCCCCCTACATATTATATAGGTTAGGTTGACGTCGGTTTGCAATGACACTGTAAAACACGCCGCTCACTACATGAGCTAGACAAGCAGGGTACCGTTTTTGTTTTATTTTTGGCGGTCGGTCAAAGTTGGCGATCGAGTTAGATCGTTCGTGTGGGGTGGAGAACCTTTGCTCCGCACGAGGGGAATGATCGCATCACGTAGCGTTTATCGTAAAGCACCCACGAGGCAGTTTTCACAGCACCCCTATTGCTGTCTCTGGAGCGACGGAGAATAAATTAAAAACTCATTGAAGCCGTCATCCATATGCAAGAAAGTCCGCCTCTAAAGCGTCTCTTGGTAGGATGCAGCCCACCCTCCATGCGACTCGCCCAACACCTCACGACGCTTCGCCCTTGGTGCAAGCAATATCCACCTGGTCGGTGACAACCCGAAGTGCTCCGTCCCGGCGTTGTAGGGATGCGAGGGTATGGTCATACGACTACCGCCATGCATGATAATGAGTACACCCCCCCCCCCCCCCCCCCCAACCCCGCCTGGTAGGCTCTGGACCCCCCTTTCACGGCAATGCAGATGCAGCGCTACATTCGCTTCGCGCGGAGGCTGAACCCCACTATCACCCGGGAAGGAAGGCAGACCATGGTTGAGTGCTACCGCGCCCTCCGCCAGAACGATTGCGTCGGCCGCAACAAGGTGGGTGCTGGGTGCTGGGTTGGTGTGTGTGTTTGTGTGTGTGTGTGTTTTTTTGTCTTGTTATATGGTCAAGTCGTGGTTTTTGTGTTTTGTGTTTGGTTTTGTTTTGCTGTGTTGTTGGTGTTGTTGGTGTTGGTAGTGGTGATATTAATAGTGGTAGTGTTGGTTTTGGTGTTAGTGTTGGGTGGTGTTGGTGTTGGGTGTGGAGCTGCTGTTGTTGTCGTTGCTCTTGTTGTCAGCGTTGGCGATGTTTGTTATCTGTTTTTTTTGCTCTGCCCCACGACAGGCAGATTGTAGGGATGCGAGGGTCTGTATGGTCATACGATTACGGCCGTGCATGATATCGAGTACACCCCCCCCCCCCCTCCCCTCCTCGCCATCGCGCTCTTCAACAATGTACCTGGTATGAGATATACTGTACTATACGCGCAACATGTGTTTAATGTGTCCCCGCCGGCGATGCCCTTGTTTTGGAACTCCTCGGTTGACAGACTGCCTACCGTATAACGGTGAGGCAGCTAGAATCTATGATTCGTCTTAGCGAGGCGCTGGCACGACTTCACCTTGACGACCAGGTACGAGGTTTCTCGTTTCGGAGGCAAGGGGGGAGGGGTGAGAGAGGAAGAGTAGAGGCGATGGGCGGGGGCCGGGGGGGGGGAGGGGGGTATCCAGGTTGCAAGCTTGCTCTTTTTTTGCGGCAGGGAGGGGGGGTGTACTCGATCTCATACATGACCGTAGTTGTGTGACCATAGGTCCTCGCATCCCTACGATGCCGGGACGGAGCACGTGGGATTTTCACCTACCAGGCAGACATTGCTTGCACCAAGCGCGAAGCGCCGTGAGGTGTCGGGTGAGTCGCATGAAGAGTGAGCTGCATCCTACTAAGAACCGCTTTAGAGGCGGATTTTCTTGCATATGGATGACAGCATCAATGAATTGAGGGAGGGCGGGGGCAGGTCCGGGGACGCTTGTGCGACTGACTTCATGAAGAAGTGCGTATACATCGTGCACATACCTCGGACCCCCTCTTGGAAAGACCAAACTCAACACTATGCTTCGATCCAATGGATAGCAAGGAGCTTCTTGTCTGTACAGGCTCGATGTTCCGCTGAGCCTCCATTTTTTTGTTGCCGTGACTATTACGGGGGTCCGTAGTTAATAGGACCTATGGTATACATGAAAAACTACTATATATTTACATATTTTTACTGACAATGTTTGGTCCTATTTACTATGGACCCCCGTAAAAGAGCAGTGGACTGAGTGGACTGACGGCATCGATCGAGGTGGCACCGTTTTTTTACGTCCCCGTGTTCTATGAATAGCGAGCGACGAAAATGCCGCTTTTTCAAGAAAGTCGAAAGCCTATACAGTAGTGGCTGCCGCTATAGTGTGCCTGTATGCGCCAGCCAGCAATACCGGCCCTGTAACGACAACCGGCACTAGCTACTGCACACTTATATTTTGTGATGGCGAGAAGTGGGGGGCGATTAATCGGGTGTCCGAACTACAACCTTAACACTACAGCAGTAGGTGTCAGCCTTTTTTAATTCATAATTCTGAATGAGTACTCAATACGGGCCCACACTGCTCAAGCCGTTTAGTAGTGCAGTCCCATTTCGGGGGACAAACCAGTCTAATTCTAAGCAGTTCGTCCCCCAAACGGGACTGCAGTGTTTGAAGGGTTAATCTCACGTGTGCCCACGCGATTTCGCAGGCACTACTCGTATATGTAGCTTTTTCTTCTTCTTTTTTTTCTTCTTTTTTTTGATCCTCCGGCGGATTGGTATAGCGGGCAGCCGGCGCGACTCAACCGGCAAAATAGAGGGACAACTACTGTTATACTGTAGAGTGCTGTTGCTGTGTGTTCCATATACGTACGTTTAGTTCCCCAAATTCAAGGGCCGTTTTTGTCTAATTATTTGTCGGGACATGAGTGGCATGCTGCACGGGCCAAACAAACACGGCGTCACATCCCCGTTTTGGGCTCAAGAATGTATTATTGTATGTATATACAAGGCGCTTCGCTCCGCGGGCGGCCTACGCCGCCCGCTACGCTCGCTCAGGAAGGAAACATCAAATTATGCGAAGCGGACAGAGGTCCATGATTGAATATTATTGTTTTTTTTTATGGCCCCTGTAGTTAGCTGCAAACTGGCGACTTGATAATGCCAAGAGTCTTGCCGCCATGCTTCAGGAGAAAACAGCTCGGACGCCACATATGCTTCGCGTCGCGGGCGGTTTTCCGCTACGCTCGCTCACACGTCGTACATACGTACATACCCCAGGTAGGGTACTTATTTTCTTCTTTCGATATATATGCTCTGTGTCTGTGTACTCGTCGTATGTACGAAAGATCAAGCACAGAACGGCACAGCAACAGGCAAAAACAATGAAAATGAAACCGAAAAATTCTAAAAGAAAAAAAATCCCCGTCCCCTTTCGTGTAATAATTTACTACTTGAGTGGAACACCTTACACCAGTCAAAAAAAGAAAAAAAAATGAAAAAAAAAAAAGAAAAAATCTTACAGCAGAGCTTCTCTCTCAGCCTCGTACGCCGCCCGCCCCTCTCGCGACCATCTCGCCACCGATTCAGTCCGGGTAAAGCTTCCCTCCCTCTCTTCCACAGTGAGCCCCGTCGCCCGCCTCGCGTGAAGCCCGGTGCTCACCGTGGACCTCGACGCAAGCTCGACAATGTTGGTGCTCATTCGGGGTGCCTCCCTCTTGTGACTCTCAGCCCGGTCGCAAAAATAAGCACCGCTTGAGTATTATCTTACAATCCCGAACGAACCTTAAATACTCGTACGTACTCTATCCAAAATCACAAATGGAGGCCAGACAGAGCCTATTGATGCATCCCTCGTGTCTCGAGGCACACGCGACGCCTAGGCACGAAAGCGGCGACCGGGCTCCTTGCAACTCCCCCTCTACTCGCCAGCATCCGCTGACAACCGCGACGGTGCCGGGTTCGCCGGCGCAACCGTGCTCGGAGTACACGCACGCACGCGAAACGAAAGAAGAAAAAAGGAAAGAAGGACTGAAAGTACGACGAGAAATAAATGGAGAGAACAAAGACTCGCTGGAACGGTCCGGCAAGTAATAAACGGAGGCGATTCCCAAGTGGGAGCTCTGAGAGGCCAGGGATGTACCAACCGAGCACGCCCAGAGGTTGAGATATCTATAAGAATCGCATGGAACACGGGGCCGGCACGGGAGAGAGGAGTGTACACGTCGTGTCGTTCGGTACGTACAGGATCATGAAGCAGCAGCAACAACAACAACATTAGTAGTGACAGCGACAGCAACAGCAGCAGCAGCAGTTTCTATCGTTGCCGTGGCTACGTACTACGTACGCACTGACTGAGTGAAATGTGGTATGTTGTTGAACTATTAAGATTGAACAGTGGCAAAATAAAAAAATACAACTATTACGGGGGTCCATAGTTAACAGGACCAAATATTGTTAGTAAAAATAGGTAAATACATATGTTTTTATGTATACCATAGGTCCTAACTATGGACCCCCGTAATAATAGGGCTGGCCGCTGGGTGTTGAAGACAACGAAGGAGCTCTCAGGGTTGTTCGGGTGTACTTTTGCCACACATTGTGTGGCCCGGAGGTCTTCGAATTTTTGTTTAGAGTACGTCGATATCTATGATACCGGCATTATATAGTTCCAGGTATGTTTTGTACTCCAGGCGGCCTCGCGTGCACGGAGCATTTTATGATACCAGGTATTATTAATATTAATAGTAGCCCGATGGACCCATCCGAGCGCATACAATACAGTACATTCCGGACCATATTGCGTTCCCATGAAGAGCAAGGTTGACAAAAAGTCTGCCGTGTGTAATAGGTATTCGTTGTGAGGAATGATCCAAACCGTGGGTGCGCTTTGTTAGAGTTTTGTCTCACTCGAGGATGGCGAAGGAGTGCGCTGGCAAAGCTAAGCGCCCTTATCTCTCGTGCCTTAGGCGCGGCGGTGCGCGATTGAGAAGCGGGCGCGAAAAGGGCGAAGCTCTCGTTTGTTAGCGCGGTTATCACTTACTGAGAACAACTAACTACTTAGTCGCAGTGGTACTACAGCAGTTGTAAAATAACAGACTCTCATCACTGTCGGATAGTTTTTTTTTCGCGCAATTTTTTTCATTTCCGGATTTCCGCGTTTTTTTTTAAACGTGAAACTCAACTTTCCTGGTCTTTTCGCTTCTGAAGAATTTCACAAATTGCCACCGAACTCTTCCATACCTGGTATATCGATACAAATTTCCCTAAAAATCGAAACTTCAGAAACTCTCCGACAATAACGACCCTGTACTGCTGTAGGTCCCCACGAGCAGTAACGGTTAACCACCTACTGCAGTAAGAAATTGACAGGGTCACTTTTTCCGGGACGCCAAGCTTTTGGATTAAACCTACTGTATCATGTTTTTCAGCGGCGAGCGTGACACTTCTAACTAACATGGGTCTAGCGTTTGTACCTGGTATATATGGTTGTATTTTTTTTCGGAGCTGAGCTCCTTAGCTTTCAAAAAACAAACTATGTTTGGTTGTTTCTCGCTCTATTTGTATGATTTGCTGTGTTTTAGCTTCTTTTTTTTCCATGGTAGGTTTATTTTCTCTAGTTTTTTTTTTTTTTTTTTTTTTTCCGTTTTCGCGTCATGTTTTGTTTTGTTTCGCTCGTTTCGTCCTTGTTTTCGCTCTTAATTTGTGTACACCAGGTCCGCCCCCGTTACGTGAAAGAAGCCTTCCGGCTCTTACGAAAATCGATCATCCACGTGGAAGCGGAAGACATCGTTCTGGACGAGAGCGGAGACGAGAAGGAGGAAGAGGACGAAGAGGCGGCGGCGGAAACGGCGGGGGCGTTACCAACGGACGGAGCAGAAACAAGGGACGATATGGATGATGGCCCCGGGGGGGGAGGAAACGGGGACGGGGGCGCGGGTGGGGGTGGTGGCGGTGATGATAGCGATGGAGGAGATGGCGGCGACGGTCGAGGGGGGGGGGGGGGGTTCCAGAAGACGCGGGAAAAGGAGGCGTGAAAGTCGCGGGGACGGCGAGGAGGATGGAGATGATGAGGGTAAGGAGGCCGGGGCGGAAGGTGATGGTGGTGGTGGTGGCGATGGCGGGGGGCGAGATTCGGCGGACGAGGCTGAAGAAGGGGGTATGGGTGCGGGCGAAAAGGTTAAGGGCAAGGAGAAGAGGAACAAAAAGAGGAAGAAGTCCAAGAAGAAGCAGCAGATCACTTTCGAGCAGTATCAGGTGATACCTTTTTTCTCGATGTTTCTGTTTTGTTTTTGGTCTGCTTTGCTTTTGTTTTGTGCAGTGCGGTGCAGTGCATGTTATCATGAGCCCTACTGACCCTGGCCGAGACCTCGTAAACCGCCCAGTCAAGGTTGCACCCAAATGCAGTACTACACTAGTGGATGCTTCCGTCATTGTCCGCCGCTGTTATCCACTCCTTCGCGCTCACGCGGTAGCTGTTAACGCGACCCCACCCCCTCCGCCCCCTTCCCTTCTCCTCCTGCACCCCCCCACCCTTCCCCTTCCCTTGTATCTCTTCCATCCTGCCCCCCTCCCTGTCCCTTCCCCGCTCCCTCCCTTTCTTCTCCGTTCTACCCCCCCCCCCCCCCCCCCCCCCCCCCCTCCACCCCCCCGAACATCCCGGCCCCGTCTTCTTCCGCTTGTGATTTCTCCGGTATGTATAACCCTGGCGTTCGCTACGTGCCCTTCGAAACGGCGCCGGTAACTTAGACGATCACCACGACATTGGCGACCTACCTGCGTCAAAAAGAGGACCGCGCCAAAGAAGGCGAAGCAGGTCAGAAAGGGTTTGCTGGTCGTCAAGGTTTTTTTTTTTTTTTTTTTCTCTGGCACTTGAGAGGATGGGGCAAAGGCTTTTTTTTGTTGATATGGTCGCGTTTTTTTTTTTTTTTTTTTTTTTTTTGCTGGCACGTCGAGAGAGGGTTTGATTGAATTGTTGTCGCGTTTTTATTTGCTGGTATAAACGTCGAGAAGATGAGCAAAAGCTTGTGCTTGGATGGTTCTTTATCAGCAGTGTTGAACGATTTGGGCAAGCTTCCACACAATGGTTGATGGTCCACAGTAACGCCCCCAAAACATCATTATTTTCCGAGAATTTTCTCAAGTGGTAGAGCTTTGGGTTATATATAGGGTTTACAGCCAAGCATATTCCAATCATTTTTATCTCGAAGGTGGGCCAAGTCGTGACAAGCC
This sequence comes from Macrocystis pyrifera, assembly GCA_031763025.1. Taxonomy (NCBI): domain Eukaryota; class Phaeophyceae; order Laminariales; family Laminariaceae; genus Macrocystis; species Macrocystis pyrifera. The sequence goes on along the minus strand of JASSKH010000005.1, from coordinate 2,941,421 downwards.
CTCTTTGTTTTTCTAGCAATACATCGGAGGATGGGCATAAGCTTGTGCTCTCGTTTTTTTCTTGCTTCCACTTCGAGAGATGACCAAGGCTTTTGTCGCGTTTTTTCGTTCTTTCTGGCGCTCCGGGGGGTACACAAACGGCTTGCGGTCGTGGCTTTTATCTGTGACGTCGCAGGATGAACAGGGCTTGTCCCGGTGCTCTAGCATGTCGGGTTTTTTTCACCTCCACCGCGCCGTCGTTGCCGCCGCCTCCTCCGCCCCAGCTCGGAGATTACCGTGGTGGTATATTCAGTCATTTTATCTCTGCCGGTGACGCAGGTTTTGTCGGGGTGTGTGGTGGCGTTGTTTAAACGCGGGGACGGAGGTAGTTAGGGTGTCTGGTGCGTTTGCGTATCGTTGTTGGCGCCAAGTCATGCCACGATGCTATCGGCAACCCGCCGTGTATAGCCTCCGTGTGTTGTGTTCCCTCCCTCCCTCCCTCCCTCCCCTCCGTTCTGAAGCGAAGCCGAAGATTCAGCGAATCAGCGAACGACATGTGACGCTACAGGTAGACGCCCCCGACAGCTCCTGGCCAAGACTCGGACAATCGACCCTTGAGCCCATCGTCGCACAGTTTTTCAGCGTATATGACGCGGCACATGGACTGCTGTGTTCGCGTCGCTTTCCTCCTGTCAAATGCAAACAAACCTGAAGGTGTTTGTACTCTTATGCTTCGCGTTACTTTCGTTTCTGCGGCATACCTGGTACGAAGCATTTGTGCTCGTGTTGTCACCCCGTTCCGAACCAAGGAACAGTATATCAGAAGTTGACAAATATCTCATCTGGCCTCGTTACAATTTTCGGTCTCGGTCTTGACCTTTTTTTTCGTTGTCTCATGGTCCCACCGCGTCTTATGTATGTGCTCCTCTGCAAAAGGCGGCGTGCCCTGGGGAGATGTCGTCTCCTGGTATTGCAACCAGCATCAGCAGGAGCTCACCTCCGAGGAGGACCTGTCCAACATGCAGAAGCTCGTAAATCAGGTGCGATAATGATGACGATGCGGTTGGCGGTGGTCTTAGCGGGCGTCTTATATATTGCTACTCGTAGCGTAGCATGGAGTTGCATACCTGCTGCCGGTTGCCATTATGTTCCAATTTATAGTGAACGTTTGGATTCAATATTCATATACAAGCGGTATTTATAATTTTGGCCAGAGTGGTATATAGCACTATTACGGCGGTACATAGTTAATAGGACCTATGGTGTACATAAAAACCTATATATTTCCCTATTTTGGCTAACAAAATTTGGTCCCGTTAACTATGGACCCCCGTAATACCTTCCATGTAGCTTGCGTGTGTCACACTGACGGCACCGATGACGACGCCTGCAGCATCTCCTTCCAGTTGGTGTTTGCCTGCAGTTGTAGTGATCCTGCACACACCAACACCTGCCTGGATCATATTTCCGGTGGTGCTGTGCGTTTCTTGCCCGCGATTGGAACGGCTGAACAAACTGAATTGGGTGGGCTCGCTATTCGCCGACGGGCGCTGCTGATGTTGATTTCTTCTTTTTGTGTATTTTTTCTGCGGGAGTCGGCGCTCGGAACACTAGTCATGCGTGTGCAATATCGGTTGGTACTGGTAGACTAGATCTTCACGTTGTTTTTTATTTGTTGACGTCGATCGGTCGCTAGCCGAGATATTGGCTAGCTTTTGGGCTGTTCGCTTGCTCTTCGCCAGTAACCGACAGGAAAGCCGTACGATAGTATGGATGCATGGGTTCGCACCGGTATACTTAGGTAGTACCAGGTATGTAATGGTATAGAGCTGTACCTGGTACCTCTTGTGGTGCACTTGAAGCCGTGCGCAGTGGTGTTTTATAGTTGTGAAGTTTTATCCTAGCTGTACCTGCGTGCTTTTACAGCAATAGTGGTATGATTACTGAACGGAACATAGCTGTACCTTTTTGTGGTGATTTACAGCAGCAGTTACCCAGTAGACGCTTGTGTCAAAATATCGTTGCTCTGCGATACAGCGGACCGCCCCGCGTGCCCTGATTTACTCGTGCGGATGGCGACGGTGATGTCGCTTCGGCATCCCCCTCCCCGAGACATTTATGTATAATTTTACCCGTTCTCTCTCGTCGCATTGTGGTTTAGTGTTGGTTTTGCTGTTTTTTGTTGAGCACCGAATTTTCCGACAAATGCCTCAGCCTCGTGAAAAATGTTCCGACAAACCACGTCGCCACGAGGACGGAGAGGAAGCGAGGAGGATCTCCAGGACATTCCCCCCCCCCCCCCCCCCCCCCCCCCCCCCCCCCCCCCCCCCCCCCCGTACCGCCTCCTATCCTCCCCCGAAGCCGCCTCCTGACCCCCATTCCCCTTGGTCGCACTGTTGGGCGCGCTTTAGGTGATCAAGCGCCTCATCACGAAGGACGACCTCCTCGTCTACCACGGGGAAAAAAAGACGACACAGCCCCTGACCACGAAAGGCGCATCGCCGTCCACCCCAACTACGCCACCGCCTGAAGACCCTTGTAAAAACCCTTTACCGTCCATTACTTGCACGCACTGTAGTAGTGTTTAACCCCAAACGGGGTGCAGTTGTACACGGTGGTTTACAGGAAGAGGTTAACGCGAATCTCTGTTCTCTCGTACGAGTGAATTTTACAGTATCCCTAAATAAGCGTATTGGGATTTTTACAGGCGAGAAAAATGACGAAAATGAAAGGACGATTGCATCAGCACGCGGCTATCACGGGATGCCACAGTGATCAGATCCCACGATGGACGCCAAAAACAGGCGTCCCTCTATGTTGACGCACCATGAATGGTTCTCATTACCACGTCTCCGCGTAATAGTACACGGTTCCGCCCGGGCTGCTGGGATAGTAGGGGGTGTCAAAAATTTGCTGAACATGGTGTCCCGTCTCTAAGGGGAGGAGTTGGTGGTGCGACGGTACGCACGAAGCATGGCATGGCACGCCACTACGTGCCCGTTTTGCTGCGCGGTCACACAATGGTGGCCTTTGCTTCTGCTCATGTTTTCGGAAGCTATATGTATGCGTTGTACGCATGGGCCCCTTAGAGACTTGTAACAGTTATGTACCAGTCTGATCGAAAACGTAAGGGGCTTTCGTTAATAGAAGGCCGAACTAATGTACCTTTGTACTGGTAAATACTATCAGATATCAGACTTGTATAAGTGGTACCTGGTACTGAAAAGTAGTTGAGGGCTCTCGCGACTTGATGATAACCGGGCTGGCGGCACAGAAACTCTTACTTCCGCCGCGCTGAGCGCTGTCCCTGGCGGAGGGTGCAGCCTACCTGGTACCACTTTATGAGCGTGGTGACCGCTCGTGACACCGCCCAAAATTTATGCCAATTCCTGGATAGAAGTGGGTCAGGGGGGGGGGGGGGGTGCTGGTGTGTGTATATGTGGGTGGGTGGGTGGGTGGGTGGGTGGGTGCAAAGACGGCGAAGACAAGAGAGGGCGACGAAACAGTGGCTGTTTTCGTGTATGGCATGTATCATGATATCGCCTTGCGTCCCGCAAACCCACTCGCTCTGCGGGTCTAGAGGGGGGCGGGTGCGCCTGCAACGCCCTAGTGAACAAGGGCGCTGCTGCAGGTATAGAAATCCGTGGATGGCCGTAAAGCTGAGGACTCGTGCGTGCATCGTCACGAGGAAACAGGCATCGACACGATGCGCCACAATTTATAATCAATGAAATTTGCTTGTGGTGGGGGGGCGGCCCGCCCGCCGCAGTATACCACAAAAGAGGACACTGATGCTCCGTCGGAATGTCACCCGCTTTATTAATCGAAACACAACCAGTACGCTAAAAAAAGGCGTGTTTGGTACCTGGTACATCTCAACCTGCCCCCCCCCCCCCCAACCCCATACTACGAAACGAAAAACTACAAAATCACGCGCACAAATTTCTCAGAACGTCCATGGCGCGAAAGCCTCCCCCCCGAACAAAAAAAACGAGACTCCTGGAGCATCTGCTGTCGGCAGCGGCCAACAGACGAAACACGTAACTCCGGGAAATGGAAACCACCTGTGGTTAAATAAACACCCAACCAAAAACGCAAACACGCCACAAACCCCCCGAAAGATAAGGGGGGGGGGGGGGATATCATACAAAGCTTGGTGTCCCCCTAGGAGTATAACCGGGAGTGCTGGTGCTTTCGCACTATCGCTAGAATATTCTCCAGGTCTTCTTCTTCCGTCAGCCGTGCGCCCAAGCTAGGGATGAGCGCTAGAACCTGTTTCATGATGAAATTGGAAGACAGCCCATCGCGCGCACAATAATGGAGGGGGGGGATGGGGGTTATTGAGGTTGGGAGATATATAATTGCAACAAGAAAATGGTACATACACACACTTGAGCACCTTGTGTCTTGTATAAATACGTCGAAATCCTCGAGTTGTTCTGGCGCCATGCGGCTATTAATACAGACCAGCTCGGCTACACCGCTTGCGTACGTCTAAACGGTTGGATCTGGAGTATAATCTAAAGCTATGAAGCTATGAAACCAATTGAACGCCCCATGAGCAAACCTTCCGTTGTCAGAGCCGACTGTTGCAACCCTTCCCATGCTCACAGGCGCGACGCCGCTCATGGCCGAAAAAACGAAAAAGCACAACAGGCATCAAGATTAAAAATATCAACATACCAAGCGTCAAGAGAACCAACATCAGAACATCGAACGTCAAGGAAACAAATAGTGAGATCGATATATCAACGTCAAGATGAGAAACATCAAGACACCACCTTGAAGTACGAGCGTTGCATCAAACGTGTTTGCTCAATACGTCCTTTCTCCCCCGCTCACACGCATAATTAGGCACAAGGAAATACAACGCAAGGGTATTTTCGCTGTTCGTGTGTTGCATCAACTTAACATAAGCTAGACGCACCTCCTCCACCTCGCTATCCGCCTGCATGAGGTTGGCCACCTGCATCACCTCGAACTGGTGGAGTTTGATCACTTCCCCTTCGTGAAACGCCTCGAACTGCTGCAGAGCTCTGCCGCCGGCAGGCGGGCGGCCATTACAAAAACGCCAAGAGAAAAGTCAACCATTAGCCGGCTGCACACTATATTTAAAGGGACGAACTCGTGTGTAAACAAGCCGAAAAAAAAAAAAAGAGACGCAACTGTGTCCACAAGACAGCATCGTGATGGTAGCAAGGGGGACGGAGCGGCGGTAAAGAAACGCTACTGTGATAGTTTAGAGCTCTTCTCGGACAAAATTATATCCTGGCGGACGGCACCTTGGCGATTTGTTTCTGTAGCAGTGTTGGATATCGTATCGAATTTTTCAATATATCGAAAGAGCCAAAATTTAATACAGAACATATCGAAGATATTTGGCCCTCCATCCCCTAGCAATTCCGTGTATTCTATGCTGACGCTGAACGAAAGATTCCATGTCTCAAATATCTAAATCGTATCCATTTCAAAAGTTCTTTGTTTATCGGTATCGTATCCAACTCTGTTCCGATATCGATATCCAACACTAATTTGCCGCTAAATCAACGACAGCAGTGTGCGGTATCACGGGGCGTCAACCATGGGTCATCTCCTGCAGAGTGCGAACGCGACATCGTTTTTATTTTTGCGCCGCCAAAGTTCCAGGAAAAAACTCGACAAAAAATCTCGGAAAAATCACGGGATGGAAGGTAGATCGATCAGAACACCGCGGCCCGGGAAGAAACTGAGCAGCGTCAAAAGTCACCCCAAAACAATCACGTTTCCGCGACCGTGTATGAAGCACAAAACAAGCAGATACATCACTAATCGGCTCCTTTTGCAGTGCGTCGATGGGCGCCTTCTACTCGCGGCAGCCTCCCCCCTTCTTCCCTTTCCCCCCTGCTGCCGAAGCTGCCGACTTACTGTAGTTCTCTGGGACTCACTCTCGAAGCTCAGATACCGCGCTGACTTGAGCATTGCCGCCTAGGCCGCCGAACCGCTTCACGTACGTCATCGTCTTGGCGAACGCGCTGCAAACGAGTGGGGAGGGGGGACGGCAGAGAGGGTAAGGGGCAACGGAAACGGCGCGTTCACGCTTCGTCTGCAACAGCTGCCGAATATGCTTTCGTTGTTGTTGTTGCTGCTGCTGTTGCTGCTGCTGTTGTCCAGACAAAGCGAGCGACTACTCGTGCAAATAGTAAGAAGATCAACCTCCGCACGCTTTGAAACACGAGATACTTGTACACGACTCCGATGTGCGTGGTGTGTGTCCTCTTCCTCCGCCTTTGCCCCTGCACTTTGTTTCCTGCTATCCCTGCACGCTGGGTAAAAAGCAAGCCTTCCCGCGGGTGGGCAAGCGAAGCGAAGTTTCGTACGCAACTATTTGTACGATCACTGCAGTACGCGCTGCTCGGTATTCAGGAGATAAACACCCAAAGCCCAGAGTCCCAAATGGCTCACACATGTCCCCCTGCGTATAGGATCGGAGCCCAAAATCCAGTCCGTGGTCACTGGGCAGACTTCAAAGCTATGTACGTACGTATACGAGGAGGTTACGTACGAGTACTCGTGTACCTTGTTTACATCAGGTATAAAATACCCGTGGTAGGTTCGGGTATAGGTCTGCAGCATATTGGCAGTTTCGAGTGCACCTTGCATGGAGGAGGGCGAAGCCAACGTACTGCACAGGGAGCGCCGATGTCGCGATGCACAAACCGGGCAACGTTTGGGAAGCGACAGCAGCAGCAGGCAGCAGTATTGGTACGTACATGGGGACCTCCACGCCGCCGCGATAGCAGCGTTTGGGGATCTTCGACTGTTTCTGTCATGAAACAGGTGAGCATAGAAGCAGTGCGACCCGACAGCTCTCTGTTATAACTCATGAAGCACTCACGGCGTGACGTTGATGTCCTTCTCTTCGTAGTTGGCCCTCTGCTTCTCGAGCACCACCGACACCTCCGCGTTGGACAGGCAAGACATGTTTTCGAAGTCCGTCCCGAACGTGAGGGTGTTGGCGTTCTCTTCATCATCTGCCCCTTCCATCTTCTGTTATAATTTATCGCCTTATGTCTGGCTATTGCTGTTCAGAAGGTTGTCGATAGGCCACCTGGTGACACACGGTTTTATATCTCGTGGCTGAGCAGTGAGGCGCAGTGTCCACGAGCGCTCAGAAGGTTCGGGGAGGATGCACTCAACGAGGAGTTCACTATTCTTCCAAACGTTTTTATACCGGGGAGATCTTCAAAAATAAAACCGGCCTTTTTTTTTTTCGTTTTTTTTTGGCGCCATCATTGGCGCCCCACATCATTAGCGAGATATACCTCGCACTCGTGCACAGACACAGCAGCCAGCAGCCCTGTTGTCCCGAATGATATGTCAGCCCGCAGTGAGGCTGCACGCACTCGTATATGACGATAAAAAAACGACCAGCATAATAAAATATTACAAGTCGGACAGATCATGCTCTACTATTACAGAGATCACCGTTATGAGATGTCGCGCAAGATCTGTTTACCTCAGTACAGATCCAATCCAGGAGTCATGAGTATGTGCTGCTGCCAGGGTAGATCATGCAGATTGTACGAGTTCCACCCCACAACCTGGGCTGATAATGTGCATCCGTGAACGACGGGGGATGAGGGAATAAAATGCTGACCCCACTACGTAACAGAAAACATGGCGTGCACTTCTGCCTGTATAGCGGGGAGGGGAGGCGCCGTGGGGAAGGTGCTCGGAGAACCCTGATCTAAATTACGTCGGTACTCTATTACGGGGGGTCATAGTAAATAGAACCTACGGTACAAACAAAAACCTATATATTTAACTATTTTTACAAGCAATAATTGGTCCTATTTACTATGGTCCGCCGTAGTAGTAGATATAGCTCTATCAGCAGGGGGGTGTACATTTCGCGGGTGGACGGACCCGCCCCCCCACCCCCCTGTCGCAGGATCAATCGCCCGGCCTCACCATCTGGACACACCTCTTCAAGGTACAAACTGCCACAATAGCGCACACTCAATGTTGGGGGCGCTCAGTAGGGCTAACAACGTTCGAGTGCCTGACGACCTTGCGAGACACGTCGTCGGGGACGGAAATCGCCACAACTTCCGTGCAACGTCGGGGTTACTGTACTCGACCTTGCTTGATACATCGTTTCATTGCCCCGAGCACTTTACTTGCTGTTGTCAGAGTCTATAACACGCTAGATGGCACGCTCCTTGGGATGGATTTCGGCGACGGTTTTCTCCAAAACAAGGGTGGAACACACCACGAAAGAAGTGGTTTCTTTGGAGATATTTCCACTGACTGACGCATCGCTAAGCGCTTGCACTCTCTCTGTCGTTGACAAAATGAGCCTGGAATTTGCCTGATGGTGTGTGTTATCTTGCGTGTCATACGGTACAGTACGGTAACTGCATTCAAAACAAGATCATTACGAATGAGCAACCAGTTTGCATCATCTGATAACTTTCTCAATGTTTGCTCGCTTTCATGACCTCGGTAGGGAAGTGGGGGGGGGGGGGGGGGGGGCGTACTCATTTGTTGCTTGCCTTAGCCATTTGACGATTGACCACGCATCCCTTTCGAGACGGAGCTGCTCCGTTCCTACTCCTAATGGAGACACCTCCTACCATTGGGCGCTCACTACGTTGTTTCCATATTATATTACATACCAGGAAGAAACTTTTTGCTAATCTTATCCCCTTTCTGTCTGGCCGCCTGTGGTCACCATCTATCTCCTAGGATAGCGATCGTTTTCTCGCTGCCATTCAATGTGTTAAACTCCTCCATGTCACATTCGTCTATTTCCCTCATCTCTTCGAACACATCCCATTCCTCCTTCTATATTTTATATTCTCCTACTATGTGAGTTCTATACTCTCTATTGCTTTGCCACACGGGTACATCTGTGCATCTACTTCCTCCTCCTCCCGGCTACTGGTATACCTCTTTCTTCTTTCTAGCAGGTACAGGTCATCTACACGAAAGCGCAGTTTCAGCGTTTTCGCGAAGTCCATTGGGCCGTGCAAATACGTTTTCGTTCCTATTCCTTCCGGTAGGGAGGGGGGGGGGGGGGTCACTCACTCGTGGAGAGATGAACAATGTTACAATCTTCTCTTGCTTCCCACATATAAAGCAAACTGTGCCAGGCTAACACACACCCTGCTGTGTATAGTATTGTGTAATGCGACCACAGCAGCAGGCGAAGCCCAAGCAACCCATCCACCGATAATGTATGCGTGTGATGCATTTGTCTGATCTTGCTGTTGGCATGTTATTGCATTGTGTAATCTCCTTACTGCATGTTTCTTAGCTTGTGGCCACAGAGTTTTTATCTCTCGTGGATGAAGAATCATCACGGACACAATCAGAGGCATGCTGCATGCCGACGGGTAGAAACTACGGTTTAATGTGAAGAACACACACAGCAGCAGTACCTGGTACATGAGCTATACGGCGGTGGACATTTCAAAACGGGGTCCTCTGGGTACACGGACCGGTTCGGACTTACCGGTACTCGACACTCTACGCACGGCACATCGTTATATCGCTCAGTCGCGAGGCAGGCACGGTCAAGGAGTTGTCATATAGTGGCTACCGTATAACACGCAAGTTAGCACACCCGATGGGACAATTTCGAGATCTTCTCCAAAACATGAGGGGCACGAGACGAAAATGGTGGTTTTGGGATGATTTCGTGGGCATATTTTTCAATGGATGCGTCGCTCGGCGTGTTGCCACTGTCCTCGTTGTCGAGAAAGCCAGCTTCGACATTCGTCCGAGGGAGTGTGTTAGCCTATCACTCGTGCGATGCGGTAACTTAACACAGGGTGGCTCAGGGGTCCACGAGAAAAACATTCCCGATACCCCACTACCTATTTTCTAGACCCAAACATGGGGGGGGGGTATATTAAAATCATGTAATTTATAAATTGTCCGTAGGTGACCATTGAGTGACCCGGATCGGACAAACAAAACAGACAAAAAAGTTTTTTTAATCCGTTGGAGAGACCACAATTGTACCACTTGTTGAATAAGAAAAAAAAAAACGATTTCCATAATATCGTCCAGAAATTCCAACGCACTATTAATAGTTTGTTTTCAATTTCGACACGGAAAGGAGTGTAGGTCGTTTTCTCTTGTCGAGCAGCCTGGGGTATCTATGGAATGGTTAGGATGTCGATGTTACATCCAGACAGGCCAGTTGCACACTAGATTCTGATGAACAGTCTTCGCAAAAAATGCTTGCTTTTGTTGTAGGTGCATTACATACTTCTACCATGTGATACGATATAGTCGTGGTGTGTTCCAGAACGAGTGGTGGTCGTCGTCTACCTGATTCTGTAGCTCCCTCCACAAACAAATGGGTATTTATGAGTCGAGAGTATTTGCAGGCATCGCATACGAGATTCTTATGCACAGTCTTCGAAACAGGCTCACTTTTGCTGTAGGTGCATCATGTATTTCTGCCATGTGACAGCATGTGATGTGATACTCGTGGTTTGTTCCAGGACGAGTGGTCGTCTACCTACTGTAGCGCCCCTATCCAAACGAGTATTTCCGAGTCGACCCTATTTGTAGGCATATATATGGCCTTGGACGAAGTACGCACTCGAATAAATGTGCACCAAGGTACTATACCTGCTACGGAATAATTAGTCGATGTGAGAAACTTCCGACGAGAACCTCCCGAAAAGGTACCACGTACTGGTTGGCCGTGGGTGGAGCTTGTGGGCTAAGGCCTATTTAGGGTAATGACCTGCAAGGATGAGCAGGGCGGGACACAGAGTATACCTTGCCAGGTCACCGCCCACATAAGGCGGAGGAGCCGAGCGCATGAAATCAAGCACATGGGCTCACAGGGGGTCAGCCAACAAGCTTGTACAAGCTAAGAGTGCAGAGAGAGGAGTCCAGCAGGCTTACTGTTCTAATTGAAAATTGACAAAATTCGAGCTCAAATAATTCATTACTTGTCATCCCGCTGCGCAAGTTTAATTCAGTCGCCGCAAGATAAATATGTTTTTTTCAACGTCGACGTACTGCACACAAACCAGTCGCGAAACATCGATCTGACGCAATCGCACAGACACCAAGGGTGTCAAGTGAGGAAGAGTCAATGTCATGTCTACACGTCAGTACCAAACGATTTACCGCCGACAGCTAACTACCAGATACCTGGTAACAAATTGTCGGCGAGAGCCCGGAACACGGGAAAAGACGAGAACATGATGCTCTCATCACTCAGCCAATGTCGGCGTGCGCTATTACGGGGGGCCATAGTAAATAGGACCAAATATTGTTAATAAAAGTAGCGAAATATTGTTTTTTTTGTGTGCGCCATAGGTCCTACCGGTACTTAATATGGTCCTCCGTAATAGGCGAAAGAGAAGAAAACACCCACAACCTCCTTACGTACGTAGAGTGCTTGCGTAGACTTTCGCCCTCACAATCGCGCGTGCAACGGATAATACTTGGTGCACGGCATGCATGCTTTCCAGGCGAAAAATAAAGGTTTCACACAACCTAAGGCATCCATTCATCATCATAAGACTACGGTACAGCAGCACATCATAACTACATCTTGCGGAAGCTATCGTTCTGTTTGCTATTCAAGCATACCCAGCCATGGCTCGAGCGAAGGTCAGGGGAGTTGAGACAAGGCATGTAATAACAACGCCTGCTGTACGCAAAAAGAGGCGCCCAAGCAAATGGTACGCGTGCGCCCCCAAAGAAGACAACAAGAGGACGGCGTGCTCACGTCGTTGGGTTTTCGATATTCGGCCCCCCTGACGCCATCTCAGAAAAAAATATGGTTACGAGTGTTGACATTATTAGTCTCCCTCTTTACGCCATTGGAAACTCCCGCACCGGGTGTCAAGCGCGACTACCAAAATTATCGCAGGCGCCACACACGGGGAAGCTCCGGCCACGAAACACACCCACTAGCAGCATTACACAAAAAACTGAAACACGAGACAAGACAACTAATACGCACTGCCGTTGTGACCTGCACTGCAAAAGCAGCACAACGGGCTGAAAAATGAACACGGTACTCCATTCCACCGTATAGCTGCGTCACCACCCCCAGCGCCTGCCCCCTTCGAAGGAGAAAGCGCGCTAACCTACGAGTACTTTTACATGCCTTCACACGCGTGCAAGAGCGGAAGCCGCGGAAAAGACAGAGGGGATAACGGGGGCCGCAATTTAGAGCCCCGAATCGCAAGAACGCAATGCGTTCCGCAATAATAACGTTTACGGGGACAAAATGCCAAAATCATTTGAAGACGAACGACGGCAAGCAAAAAAAAACGACGCCTTGAAGCTCGACCATACGCTTGACGCTCGGACTTTCGTTTTTTTTTTCGTCGGAGCGAGGCTTTCTAGCAAAAAATAGAAAAGCAAAAGCAAAACACATTACAACCGCCAACCCTTTCCCCTCAGCCCCCATCTCTGCCTTCCGTCGGTCAAAATCGCGAGATGAAACAAAACAAAAGACTGCCACATCACACCAATCAGGAGATTTTGCCGCAAAGCCCGACAAAACAAAAATGGAGCTCTTCCATTCTCCGTTCCGGCGGAGCTCTGAAATCACAACCCCCCCCCCCCCCCCCACCCCACTACCATAATCCACCCGCCAACCACCAAAAGGGTTTAGGCTGCATGCCATCCATTCCATGGCCACGAAAATCCCTACGAGGTACAGCAGCAGCAGCAGCCGCACATGTACGCGCGAAAAATCGTGCAGGATTATAGTTCCAACAATCGTACGTCGACTTTCCTCCCCCCACCTCACGATCTCACCATAACCGTCCCCCCCCCTCCCCATTCGTCTGACGCCCCCCCCAAAATTGGCGAACGAGACGACCGTTCTCCGGAAAGCTGCGTACGCCGAACCGCGCCCCCTCCTTCCTCCTCCGGTGCTTGCGTCGTCGCGGGGCTGTGATGCCTCCCCCCTTCCCTTCGACGCTCCGCTCTCTCGGCTCCGTGCTCCGCTTGCGCCCTTCCCCGTTTTGCCCATCCATGTGTTCCTGGGCCCCTGTGAGATGCGGTACGTGACAAGTACGTAACCGGTGTACCTCCCTGTCCGGAAATATAAGAACCAATAGGATATTAATTTGTTTTTTTTTTTTTCCAATGGTCCTTATATTCCCGCACAGAGTTGTATACGTTCTTGATTCTTCGCTTGGTTGGATGGAAGAAGATTGGATACAGGGTTTTCGTAAAAAATTAAGCGGTTGACTCCTTGAGGTAGGCGATGAGGTCCTTCCGCTCTGCCGGCTTCTTGATCCCCGCAAACACCATCTTGGTCCCCTTGATGTACTTCTTTGGTGCGAGGAGGTAGTCAAAGAGGGAGGACTCTTCCCACTTGATGCCCGAGGTTTTGTTGGCGGTGGAGTAGGAGTAACCCTCGACGGACCCGGCCATGCGACCGAACAGCCCGTTTAGGTTGGGCCCCTGCTTGTTGCCGGCGCCCTGAGCACGAGCGCGCAGCAATGTTCGGCAGAGCGGAAGGTACAGGGTACAGCGAGGGAGGAACACAGGGTGCACGAGAGTCGGCATGGAGGTGGTGACGGTGTGGTCAGTAAATCATGGGAGCTTCAACGCTTGCGTGCCAGTGAACGAAAGAATGGAGGGAGGTGACCAAAAATATTCAGGACAGAACATACGTACCAGGTACAGCAGGGTACACCAGCAGGAAGCAAGAACATTCTCCACGTACATACTTGTACTATTAATAGAAGTATAGTGTACGTACTAAACGTCATTCGTTGGAGTGATCAGATCAGATTCGGCATTGCGGCTCTCTTTCGTTCGACGCGGCAGAACCAAGAATGAAAACACAACGTGATCAAACGAGAATTTCGGTGGCGGAACGGGTTCGATCTCCCTAGCCCACAACAGTGAAGTGGGCAGCCCACCCCAATATCCCACCAACGAGACGTCGCTTGCCGAGAATTGCAGCGAAACCTTCTTGGAGTCACGAGTGTAGCTACTGGCTCACGATCACGCTGTGCGTCATCCAAGAGGCACGAGGGCACTGAAGCTGTGAAGTCGTACCTCCAGCCGCCGGCCACCACTGCTGTACTTTCGCAGCCACGGCTCTATTTTCGAGAAGAGCTTATACCAACAAGCCACGCAAACACAGAGTACCAACAGTGCCTGTGGGCGTAGTGGTTGCGGTGCACCCTGCGGCTACTCGCAGCGAAGAGCAGCGGTTCCAGTCGTGCCACACAAACCTATCAGCACAGCGGCTCAAAATCGTTCTTTGAGTACAAGCCATTTGGGCCACAAACCTTCTCTACAGTGTGGCACTGCGAGCACTTGGTCTTGAAAATCTTAGCTCCTGCTTTGGTGGACATGGTGGTGAGGAAGAGGTTGGCACGGCTGTCGTACTCCTTTTTGCTAGTGCTGATGCAGAGAGTAGTTTAGTTCTTCTAGGCCAAGCGTTTTTGAGAGAGGTACGGGGCCTCGGTCGGTCATAAACGTGGCGTCAAAAACGCCTTCCGGCCAATGATTCTGTCGCATTTTTTTTTTTTTTTTTTTTGAAGTTTGGTATTTTTTTGGCCCCATACGAAACGAATCGTGCTTGATTATGTTATCATACATACGATACGTTGAAAATGATTGTGCAATCACTTCACGTATTTCTTTCTCCGATCTGCACAACTTCTCGCGCCCACAGGCACCAGTAACTACCAGTGCACTCGACACTAGACACAGTAGCAGCATCAGGGCGAGTACTCCCACAGTGCCTCGTCTGTACTATGAATAGGCGCATAACTGAACTTCTGTCTTCGCAATTCATGCTCTTGAACACCGCATTTTTTGTACTAAAAGGTAATACAAAAAAAAAAACTGCGGGCGTACCTGGCACATACCCAGTGAACTGCTTGCTGATTTGACTCAGATTGGATTATGCTCTAGGGCAAAATAGTTTGAAAATACCTGGTTGGTACTTACTGCAAAACGAAAAACTGCCAGGCACACAGGGAAGGCTTTCCTGTTTCAGGCGAAGGTACCTAATATACCGGGGGGGGGTATCTCAAACAACGATGCACGCTCGTACGCCGTTGTCATCACAGAGGGTCATACTCGTACAAGGACGAAGATCGAGCCCTCGAGATACTACTGCAGAACTCTGTATTGTTTGTTGTACTGTGTATGAATGAGGCACGTCAATTATCCTTCCTACAAATAGACGACCCCTTGCCCTGTGTGTATTCCGCAACAACACTTACTTGCTTGCGTTCACGATACAGTGCGCTGATGCCGACACTACCTGGGACCCTCTGCTGTGGTCTAGTGGTTAACCTTGCAACCAAGGTCGATGTCGCAAGTTCGAGTCCCCCCGAGCCGAGGAGGACTTTGTTGCGGAGAAAAAGACTGCAGCAAGAACCAATTCATACGAGTAGCGTGTGTATGCACAATTCGACGCGCAGAGTTGACGAGGGAAGAAAAAATTAATGCTCAACCCTTCCCGCAAAAAAAAATTGAAAGCATATGCACCGTATAGTGGGGAGGGGGAGTGCCCGCGATGTGACCCCGGATCTGAGCAACGAATGGGAGGGAGCTGGAGAAGTAAGGCAAAAAGGGAATATAGGTGGATGAGAAAAACAGAAACAAAAAGGCAGCCGGAATCAAAGGCGCGGTGTACAACTGGACCGACAATCATGCTGTAGTCTAGAGAGGAAAACGAGGCCAAGGTTTCCTGATCCATGACGTAGTCCGTTAGCGCTCAAAGAAATAAATAAACAAACAATTCACTACATCCCGCCGCATTCAAGACACGCCACCAAAACCACAGCAGCACGACAACCGCAGCCAACTCGAGACGACTCACGAGGAAACAAGTTCCACCTGTTGGCCTAAATTCGCCCACCTCTCTAGACGCCGGGTTTGTGGAAATCGATAGCGTACAGCTCTCGCAACCAAGATGCAAAAATACGACAGATGCGAGTGTACAGCAGACAGACACGCAACAAACGTACCAAATGGAAGTCTGTCCGCACCCCGCAATGAAGAGGTATTCGCATTCGTACCACATGCCAAAAACGGCCTCATTACATGTAGACGACCTTAGGTTGTAACCATCTCAATACCTACAGCAGAGGTGATTGAACATCGCGGGTAGTGATGCGCATGGGTTGGCACCGACCACCACCTCGCGCCGTTCCGTACGTCACCATTCCTTGGCAGAAGATAGTGAAAAAACGTTGAATGTATACCAGTATATTACATGGGATGTCCGTCTTCACAAAGCCCCCAAAAAATGTCTGTCATTCACCAGTGCATAGTACCTGGTACGCAACATAGCGCTGTTCAACACATCATATTATACTTGCGTCGCCATTTAAGCCAAACAGGGCATCATGTGCGTCAACGCCCAGTCTGCATTGCGCTATGTCAAGGAAGGCCTCACTTGCGAGAAACAGCCAACCTGCCAGAAGAAAACACAGCGCGGAGCAAGCCGGATCGCGTTGCGGACTCCCCCCCCCCCTCCGCCGTCCAAAATTGGCGAAAAAAAAAAAAAAACGAATATTATCAAGAATTCCACCACGCAACTTCTGGTTTACGACGCAGCTTCAGGCCCCAGAACAGTCGGATCGAGCGCCGAGTAGAGCCCCATCTGTGCAATCTCCTGCCGGGTTTTCCCCTCTGCGAGTAAGGCGTTGATTTGTGCATTTTCCATGTCGAGGATCTGTGCTTCCCGGGTAATCTGTGGAACCCACGATTCGAGCAACGGCAAAGGGAAGAAACAAGGAAGCACGTACGGATTACTGGGGAGGTGACAACTAACAGAGCGAGTGCTCCGAATGATGTACACACCATGAGGTAATAATGCAGTGAAAAAGGACATGCGCACCTTTAACATGACAGTGAAAAACAGAGGCCAAACCTGGGTGTGCAGCACATTTTGCACGAGCAGCCCCTCCGCGAGGATAAGCACGGACATCGTATCATAGGTACGAGTACATAGTTTCGAGGCGTTTACACCCGTCAAAATCAATCCACATCGAGGGTATAATCAAGGGCGCATTCGCATCGCTCGCTACCAAATATCTGTGATTGTGTTTTCTTCGAGGCTCACGAGGGGACTCTACTCGTAGTCGGGTAAGAAAAATGATGTGCATGGGAAGAGAACTCAAGACGCGAGCGTCAAGCAGCAAGGATACACAACGTCTATGCTCTGGACGAAATTCGTTATGGTGAATGATTCTCCGGCTTGCGGGACAAGTTGAGAACCCTGAATACAACTCGAGGAGGGAGGACAGCGGACCACGACATGACAAGGTATAGCTCAACGCGTCAAAATGCATAATTTGCAGTGTAAATATTCATAGTACCACCAGCGTATCACTTTGGTTTGGGTTGTTCTCAACAACCAACCGGGGGAACGTACAGAGTTAAATAGTGCGCAAATGCCCTGCATCCCGTGCAGGCTAGACTTTGAGCTCGGTCAAGCATCCAAGTCGTCCATTACAAAGGCACTACTGCTGTAAGTGTACGTTCTCGTAGTTGTGGCGGACGGGCCAACACGGCAGCAGCACCGACTCGCGCGGGATTTCTCAGATCTAAACTAACGGTCGATTTGCTTTTGGTCGCGCGCTGCTGACCAGGGCGACGCAACACCTCCATCGAGAGGGGTAACCTGCTTTAGAGCGGGATAGCTGGCTACCTTGCAACCATTGCCGAGAGAGTGGATTTTCATGTTTGGGGCGGTACAATCGAGCCCGCTGGGTTGGATACAAAATGGACGGGACCAATACAAAAGTAGCTAAGCACTATGCAGCTGTTGTCGCTCAAACCGGTGTACGGTTTTGGGGGATTACGTGGTACATACGTGGCTTCAGGTCTACCGTGGGCTCAGCTCACATAAAGGTTTGTAAAATAGGACAGGAGGGAGAGGAGGGAGCGGGAACATAAACTAGCAGTTGCGAGTGGCACTATGTCAGCTGTACGTACTATTAATACGTGATCTGCGTTCTATGTCGATGTAATAGGAAACGCGACGAGTGCGCAGGACATCTATGAGTACCGGCTTAACAGCGGCCAAGATACGGGGAAATGGGGGAGCACACTGCTGTTACGCACAAGCATCACACATGAAAAGCGCATTCCTGGCGTCCCTGCTGTTATTAAACCCTATAATAATCTGGGCAATACGCTCTCGTACATAAAATGAATACTCGTTTGTCGCATGTAAGCACTCGCCCAAAGCAAGAACATCGCGATCGTCACAGCAGCCCTACTACTAGTCCATCTGGCGAGCACGTAAGCGACTCGGAAGTCGGGACTCTTCCCGCATTTTGGCGCATACCTCGAAAACCAGAGGCACGAGAGTGACAACGGCGGTTGTCAAGAGGATCCAGCCCGTTCGCCCTGTCTTTCGTGCCGCCCACTGTGCCCACTCCAACCCTGACTCCCCCAGTGATCTGCTGCTTACGATAAGTCCCTGCAAAGCCGAAGAGCACGACCAAGAGGTTTATAAGATTGTGGGACAAAGCAAGAGATTCACGATTGGTGATAAAAAACTGAACCGGAGCAGCATGCTGCAGGCATTGAGTAAAAGGATCGGTTGGCTTGGCGATCGCAATCAACCATATCTTAATTAGACTCTATGGCGATATACTGTATACCTTGTTTATACGAAGTATAGAACTACGTATAGATATCTCACTCTCTGAGCGTGCTTGGTTGGTACATCCCTGGCCTCTCAGAGCTCCCACTTGGAATCAGCTCCTTATATTACTTGCCGGACTTTTCCAGCGGGTCTTTGTTTTCTCCATTTCTCTTTTTTGCACTTTCAGTCCTTCTTTCCTTTTTGCATTCGTTTCGTGTGCGTGCGTGTACTCGGGGCACTGCACCGCGGGCGAGCCCGGCGCCGTCGCGGATATCAGCGGGTGCTGGCCGGTAGGGAGGGGGGTTGAAAGGAGCGGTGTCGCCGTTTTCGTGCCTAAGTGTCGCGTGTGCCTTGAGACACGAGGGAAGCATGAATGGGCTCTGTCTGGCCTCCGTTTGTGGTTTTTGATAAGAGTATATACAAGAATATAAGGGTCGTTCGGGATTTCAAGATAATATTCAAGCGGTGCTTATTATCGCGACCGGTCTTGAAGCTCAAAGAGAGAGGTACGCAGTCTGAGCACCAACATTGTCGAGCAGGCGAACGACGGTCACGGTGAGCACCGGGCTTCACGCGAGGCGGGCGACGGGGCTCACTGTGACAGAGAGTGAGGAAGGCTTTACCCGGACCGAAATGGTGGCGAGGTAGTGGCGAGAGTGGCGGGCTGCGTACGAGGCTAAGAGAGAAGCTCTGATGTTGAATTTTTCTCTTTTTTGAACAGTGCAAGGTGTTCCAAGCAGGCAGATAATTATTACATGAGAGGGGACGGAGATTTTTTTTTCTTTCCGAAATTTCGGTTTAATTTTTGTTGTTTTTGCGGTGCTGCTGTTGGGCTGTGCTGTGCTTTCTCTTTCGTGCACATACATACAGCAGTTACTCACAACCAAGACAAAAAGTACCTGTTGATTGTACTCCAGAAACACGACATATAAGATCCATGGTAGATTGGGGAGTTCCAAGCTGGAAAGGGATTCCGGCAGTAGGGTATTGGGATATCGGGGAAATGTGTGCCCACCAATGCCACTCGTCAGGTGTAACCCTATACTGCATATGAGGCGAGTCAACTCGACAGCTCGGATGTAATATAAGAGGAGTTCCGTTTCATGTCTGGAGTCAGCCACGGTTTCCCGTGCCAGCTGCGCCTATACCTTTAGGGATCAATCAACAGTACCCTACGTATCTGGGGTATGTACGTACGTACGACGTGTGAGCGAACCGCCCGCGAGGCCAAGGGTATGTGCCTTCCGACCTGTTTTCTCCTGAACCATGGCGGCGGGGCTCTTGGCATTATCAAGTTGGCAGTTTGCAACTCATAAAAACAACTATATTCAATCATGGTCCTCTGTCCGCTTCGCATAATTTGATGTACTTTTCCTTCGTGAGCGAGCGTAGCGGGCGAAGCGCCTTGTATAAAACTACTTCCAGATATCCTCTCTCAGCGTGCTCGGTTGGTACATCCCTGGCCTCTAAGAGCTCCCACTTGGACACCGTCTCCTTCTAATACTTGCCGGATTTTTCCAGTGGTTTTTTTTGTTTTCTCTATTTTTTTCCAACTTTCAGTTATTATTTCGTTTTTTTTCTTCTTTAGTTTCGTGTGCGTGCGTGTACTCAGAGCACGGCACCGCGCGCGAGCCCGGCGCCGTCGCGGGTGTCAGCGGGTGCTGGCTGGGGGGTAAAGCGGGGGTTGGACGGAGCGCGGTCGCCGTTTTCGCGGCTAGGCGTCGCGTGTCAATCGAGACACGAGGAAAGCATGAACGGGCTCTGTCTGACCTCCTCGTGTGGAACCATTTATATCATGTGTGAGTCCATAAGGGTCGTTTTGGTCTGCAAAAAGTAAGATTTTCAAGCGGTGTTTATTTTTGCGACCGAGCTGAAGTTCACAGAGAGAGCTACGCAGTCTTAGCACCAACATTGTCGAGCTGGCGAACGAGGGCCGCAGTGAGCACCGGGCTTCACGCGAGGCGGGCGACGGGGCTCACTGTGGCAGAGAGGGAGGAAAGCTTTGCTCGGACCGAATCGGTGGCGAGGTGGTCGCGAGAGGGGCGGGCGGCGTACGAGGCTGAGAGAGCTCTGTTGTTCGATTTTTTTCTTTTCGACCGGTGCAACGTGTTCCAACTAGGCAAAAAATAAATACATGAGAGGGGACGGGTTTTGTTTTATTTCTGCAATTCTCGGTTTAATTTTCACTGTTTTTGCAACGCTGGTCTGCCGTGCTGTGCTTTCTCTTTCGTATATACGGCATATCAAAATAACAAAATAAGTACCCTACGAGTACCTGGGGCGCGTACGTACGTACCGCATGCGGTGTTCGGGTCAGGAGCTCTTGGGATTTGCAAATCGTCTGTTTGCACCTAATTGTTTCGACCGTCTGTTCCGTTCCATTCTTCTTCCTCGTGAGCGAGTGTAGCGGTCGAAACCACCCGCGACACGAAGCGCTTATATTTATATACATATGCAAGGCGCTTCGCTCCGCGGGCGGCCTACGCCGCCCGCTACGCTCGCTCAGGAAGGAAAAGTAAATAAAAATATGCGAAGAGGACAGAGGTCCATCATTGAATATTATTGCGTTTTTCATGACCCTTGTAGTTGCAAACTGGCGACTTGATAATGCCAAGCGTCCCGCCACCATGGTTCAGGAGAAAACAGCTCGGACGCCACATGCGCTTCGCGTCGCGGGCGGTTCCGCCCGCTACGCTCGCTCACATGTCATACGTACATACATACCCCAGGTAGGTACTTATTTTGTTCTTTTGATATGCTTCATGTCTGTACTCGTATGTACGATACAAAGAGAAAGCATAGCACGGCACAGCAGCAGCAACGCAAAAACAATGAAAATGAAACCGAAAAATCCGGACAGAAAAAAAATCCCCGTCCCATCTCATGCAATAATTTTCTGCCTGATTGGAACACCTTACACCGGTCAAAAAGAAAGGAAGAAAAAAATCGAACAACAGAGCTTCTCTCTCAGCCTCGTACGCCGCCCGCCCCTCTCGCGACCATCTCGCCACTGGTTCGGTCCGGGTAAAGCTTTCCTCCCTCTCTTCCACAGTGAGCCCCGTCGCCCGCCTCACGTGAAGCCCGGTGCTCACCGTGGACCTCGTTCGCCAGCTCGACAATGTTGGTGCTCAGACTGCGTAGCTCTCTCGGTGAACTTCAGATTGGTCGAAAAAATAAGCACCAATTGAATTTGATTTTGCACATCAAACGACCCTTATAATGAGGCCTTTTTTTCTTGGTTTTCCAAAGAATAAAAAAAGGGTTTCACAACGGCTCGCATACGAGGGTAGGGTGCCTTGTTTTGGGTCTCTATTTGTGTGTGTACCTGTGCGTTTGAGTGTCATCATGATTCAACATTTTCTTGGGCCACGTTTGATCACCGCGCTCAACGCACACGGAACCAATTCTAGTCCCGGCGGGCTCTATGCACGCACACATCACAAACGGAACTTTCTCGTGCTGGTGGGGTGGTAA
Organism: Macrocystis pyrifera; assembly: GCA_031763025.1. Classification (NCBI taxonomy): domain Eukaryota; class Phaeophyceae; order Laminariales; family Laminariaceae; genus Macrocystis; species Macrocystis pyrifera. The sequence continues at coordinate 2,919,361 of JASSKH010000005.1, read as the reverse complement.
ATCGTTCACAGTTGGTCGAGCTAGGTGCGGCAAAGTGTGTAGCGAGATGGCTGGGCCATGGTTTAAAAAAACAGAACCGCAAAATATCGACTGGTTTTAGTTTTATGGAGTTCTACCAGACGAAACCCTACGAGTACTCGTTGGCAGACTGTGCCTGTCCACAGCAACGTTCGGGCCGTGTCATAAGACATGCTGCAGGTGTTGTCAGGCCTATCGTCCTACTATTACGGAGGGCCATAGTAAATAGCACCTGCGGTACACAGAAAAACCTATATATTTCCCTATTTTTACTAACAAAATTTGGTCCCATTCACTATGGTCCCCCGTAATACTACTGATGAAGGGACGGAGAAGCAGAAGCTCTGCTGTAGATGTGGTACAGCTGTAATAGTGTGATGGCACCTCGTCATAATGGGTTTTTTTTGCGAGTTCTACCTAAAAATAACCAAACCCACGACTCTACGTGGACTCGTAGGCAGAATGTGCCTGTCCACAGCAACGTTCGGGCCGTGTCCTAAGACATGCTGCAGGCGGTATTGTCAGGCCTACCCTCCTACTATTGAGGGGACGGAGAAGCAGGAGAAGCTCTGCTGGAGATGTCGTACAGCAGTAGTAGTGGTGGCACCTGCTACGAGAAGCTCTTGTTCGACATGCCAGGTTATAGATTTTTCGTCTCGAAATGATTATGCCGACTTTCGAGGTGAGAAGCAGGAAACATATATACAACAAAAAATCGAGTACGTGTATGTACGCACAAAGGGCGCAAGGGTTACACCGACAAGCCGAGCGTACAGCGATGCTGACCCTGGCCTCGTGTGTCCTACTGCTGCTGCTGCTGCTGCTGTTTTGCTGCCGGAGAAGCTCTGCTGTAGATGTCGTACAGCAGTAGTAGTGGTCTGCTACGAGAAGCTCTGTTGGACATCTCGGGTCGTTCTAGATTTTTCGTCTCCAAATTATTATGCCGAATTACGAGGTGGGAAGCAGGAAACATGCAACAAAAACCGAGTACGTGTACCTGTACACGTACAAAGGGTGCAAGAGTTAGACCGACAAGCGAGCGTATAGCGCCGACCCTGGCCTCGTGTACCCTACTGCTGCTGCTGCTGACGACTTTTGGTTTCTTAAAATAATGAACCCAAACATCGAAGATCACGCATACATATGACCGCGTACGTACGTAGTTGCTCGTCCTTGTTGGTTCAGCATACTGCTGAAACATCATGTAGTAATCCGTATTCGCCCAGCATGATGCATCGCAGATATGACTACTGCAGGTACTGAGGTCGCGCCTCATTGCCACCAATTACTAGTAGACCCGTACATAGTATAACCGGAACCACACCAGGAGGCCAGACAGAGCCCATTCATGCTTCCCTCGTGTCTCGAGGCACACGCGACGCCTAGCCACGAAAACGGCGACCGCGCTCATTGCAACCCCCCCCTACCCGCCAGCACCTGCTGACACCCGCGCAGTGCCGCGCTAGCCCGCGGTGCCGTGCTCGGAGTACACGCACGCACACGAAACGAAGGAAGAAAAAAGGGAAAAAGAACTGAAAGTGCCAAGAAAAATGGAGGAAACAAAGAACCGCTGCAAAGGTCCGGCAAGATATTAAAGGAGGCCATGTCCAAGTGGGAGCTCTGAGAGGCCAGGGATGTACCAACCGAGCACGCTCAGAGAGAGAGATATCTGTAAGTAGTTCTATATATCTATATTTTTTTTTCATCACTTTTGCTTTCCAGCTTTTGGACAAGCCGTGGTCACAGGTGTCGTCCCTTCTCGCCCTCGCTACGTGCCTTGCTTTTTATCGCGCATAGGGTTCCACATTTCCGCTCTGGTCGACTTTCATCGAATGTTGCTATTAATAACTCACGCTCTCACGCTTTCCGCTATTCAACTTTTGTACGAGAAAAATTCCTACGAACGAGTACATGTATGCACTCGGTGATAATGTATAACCCGTGCACTCGTATTTGATTTCAAGTGGGCACGAGGGCCACCTACCGAGCCACCGGGAACGCTGATGTTCTATTGCTGCGGGCTGCGGGGCATTCGTTGCTCACGTGGCCTGCTCGTGTACTCTTGTTGCGAGTGCTCCTATTGCTGGTATACCAGAGGTAGAATGTCCCGTACGCTTGTCTGTTTTCAGTTTCCCTACGCGGGGGTACACAGGATACACAGCAGTACACCAGGTACACGTACACCAGCGAATAGCAGCAGGCAGACGATGAGAGTGCTGCTGTTTGTAGTGTACTGAAAACAATATAATTACTTGGAGGCAAGGGTACGCTGTCGGAAAACGCAACGTTGATGCCAAGCACGAAACCGAGGCTCGAGGGTAGCAAAAATGCTTACGATGTGTAGACTGTGCTCACCTTGATTAGTCCTGGCCTGTCGTCCTTGGCCCCATCGTCGAACGACAACCTCTTCGTCATAGTTACAAGCTGCAGACCGTGTATAGTCGCCAACCACGATGAAGCACCCCCACACCCTCACAGGTGTGGTTCACACCGCCGTGTGTCCTGGGTTGGCTAGCGCGTTGCAATTACCACCGGGATGCACTTCAACACGCACAGATAGATGCACTGCCGATCAATATCTACCCCTCCTGTGGTTGTCGGGAGCAGGGGGGAGGGAACGTAGAACGTGGAACGTGTGACAACACCGGATCGATAGGTTTCTTTATTTGTGGAGGGGATTCTCAAAACGAGAACCGGGGACAAAAAATCCGATGTTTTTTTCGCGATATATTTTTATTTTTTTTTATAAATTTTGAAATACGTCAGCTGTGAGTTCGAATGATTAAATAGTGATACTCAACTTTGCAAGCTGCGTAATACGCCTCGTCTGTATTCCATTTTTACCGAATTTTACAATTATTGTGATAAACCGAGCGCGCGTATTCTATATGTGATTCCTTGTCAAAGATATAGGCCAGCGGCTCCCCTGGATGCTGCCCGGGTCAACAGGACAATTTTAACTAATCATTCTGCGCACTGATACTATATAACCCGAACAAGGGATATTGATATGATGTTGCAACATGTTGAAACCTTTGCATTTCACAAATATTTATAGATTGATTTTTTATTTTGTACCAGGTTGTTAAGATCCCGTGTTGCGGGACACTTTGTATCCCTGGACAGGTCTGCCTTTTAAGTTGGTAAACATTGTACTCACATGTGTTGTTTGCTTAGCTATAGAAGAAGAGCAGTTTTATTCCTTTCGTGCACGCGGAGACTGAGACCAAGCTCGTGCTCCTCTGGAAAACCCCCGGTTTTCCATCTAAGATACGCCTTCCAAGTGCTACAAATACGTTCCCAGTGACTAAACCCAGGTAGTTACCGGGCTTTCAATCTCATACAAGACCATATCTTAACACTAGCCCACTCTGATGAGCCGTATATGCAGCATTATGGGAAATTCGTGGAAACCCCGATTCCACGAGCTAGAACATGAGTCGAAGATGCGGCTCCTCAAAACCCACTCCCACACACCTCTGAACGGCGAGGCAACGAAGCCGGCAAAGTACGTAAAAAAAATCAATAAAGGGAAGACCTAGCCTGAAGGGACAGGAAGAAATCGTCGATGAAAGCCATCGCCATGCCGCCCGCACGGGGGGGGGGCGAGGAAGATGCATGGAAAAGCGAAAAGTGCGTACGGGAACAAAAAGAAAAATAACACGGAGGACGACAAGAACCACCTATATACCCAGTCCACCACTCTGGAAGCGCGTCCCAACACCGAGCTGGGGTAGGCAGGACAGAATACGCAAAAACACATCCCCGACCCAGTCCAAATAAAAAAAAAAGAAAACACACCAGAAACATATCGGGCAGACAAAAATTCATCCCCCAAAAGGCCTAGGACGACAAAAAATAACTAAATAACGAGTGCAGTCAAGACGCGAAATTCAGCTATCCACGGCGGCACCTCGAGATTCATCTACGTTACGCTGGACCCCCCGTGTAAACGCGCTAGCCAAGTGAATTTGCAGACACCAAGAACCTCGTACAGCTCTCGTCGAAGTCGTGTAGCGCGCCGGAGAAAGAGGAAGCTTGATGGGTCCCGGGTCGTCCAAAAATCGAACCAAATATACTCCATCCGTCGGTGTAGTTGCGCTGATTTTCCCGAGCCACCACAGACCGTCGTCGCCCTTGTACTAAAAGTGGGCCCCGTTTTGGGAAGTACAGTGTTGCTGTATCGGCGGAGCCAATCGGCGTGCGATACGCAACCATAGCCGGGTGCTAGAAACCGCTCGCCGTTACTCCGAGAAAGCTCCCGTTGTCCCGCGCCAATTCTCAATCGGCGATACAGGCGGTTGGTTTGGCGGTGTTGGTTCGGAGTGCCGGCCCAGTAGCGCAAAATGGCGTGGCGAGAAAGCTGAAGGTCCATTTCCCGTTCCCAGGATGGCCGGGAAAGTCCCTTCCAATGCGTCTCGTACATCACCGCGATGACGCCGTCTCGAAGACCATATCTTAACAAGGTACATATTTGTGCCGAATTTCCATGCACGTACATTTTGTCGTACGACTATGGTGTATGATGTGCCGCCGAGGTACATCATATTATACGCTCGTACAGGACACCCCAGTATACCCTGCTGTACCAGCAGAGGAGGGTGTTCTGTAGCCAGGTTATTTTGTACCTCTGTAGATAGTACTTATCGTACGTTAAGAATACAAGGGACGACGGCAATGTGAACCAAAAACACGCTGACTGGACACGTTTATTATTATTACCCAGTACAGCAGTATAATAATTTTTGGCTACGGCCATCATCATCCAGTCCATGCGGGCGGGCGCGAAAGCGGAGGGGCAATTTACTACAAGGACAACAGCAACAGTAGAAGTATATATGCAAGGTAGCTCTCGCGAAGAGGTATTTGTTTCGTACGTCAGCAAGCAGTACAACCATACCTGGTACTGCTCTAGTAATATAATGATAATTATTAGTTACGTGTAATAGTAATATTAATAGTGACTAAAGAGGTCCGGCAAGTTCATGACATGAAGACTAAAGAGGTCCGGCAAGTTCATGACATGAACACTGGTGGAGTGTCGCGTTAAAATCTGTGTTCTACAGATGGACAAGAACCGGTACACAAATAAAAGAAAGTGTGTTGGGCGTAAGCTTTTTTTACCCAGATCTCCAAGGAGGATGAAAAAAAAAAATAATAAAAAAAAAATAGTTGCATTTCGTACTAAAAAAAGAGTGTACGACGTATGACATATGTGTGTCGTATGTAAAAATAAAATGTATGCGTGTACGTACAAGTAACATGTGTGTGTTGTGGGATGTATCTCCGGAATGATCTGACTGCCGAGAATTCGCGTTTGGTAACATTGGAGCATCATCAGGTAAATTTCTGGGTTGGCGCGACAATCATCGCCTACAACATTACAGTAGGACCACACAGGGGAGCATCACCACCCGGGATCGCCGGAGAATCTTCGATTGGATCGCCGGAGAATCTTCGATTGGATCGCCGGAGCACCGTCGGTTGAGGCTGCCGGCGCAACACGGGTGGTCTCGACGAATGAAAACGCTGATTGCGCGACAAAACGACGTGGGCGGCCCACCCACTGTTGAGCAGCTGATAAAACATCAACATCGTGATGAGCAACTTATTTCTCGCAGGGCCGCGAGGAGTCCTATCGGTTGAGTTTTTTTGTTGGTATTCTACAGCGAGCGATGATGAGGTCTCAAAGCCACCGCCAGTGAGTGTGGACACTATATAGATGAGCACCGGACAGGATTTTAGGAAAACCGAAAACCGGATAGGAGGCGTTCCTCTCAAAAACAGAAAACTGATTCAAGCGCTTCATATTTGGCAGGTATTATTAGGGCCACTCCTAACGAACAAAAAAAATCACGATTCGTGAGATATTTCGAATCGTGATTTTTTTGTCATGACGCCAATTTTTTTAGCTTTTCCCTAAAAAAAAACAAAATCACGATTCGTGACATTTATTTGTCGTGTCTCAAAATACGCCTAATCAAGGCACTACGCAACCCACGTGCACCAACGGTATCCGATGGTCGGCATAGGGGCATGGCAGACTCTGCTTCGCACGCCGCTTGTGGACACCGGGCGGCTACCCAAAGACACCGCTGGGCGCGGGCTAACGAGGAGGTTGCGGCCTCGAAATTTCCAGAGGAGGAGGAGCCACTGCTGGAAGACACACGCGAAAATGACCTGGGGATGTCACAGGCCAGGCCGGGCTGACGGCCTGCGAGATGGAATCTCGCGAAACGAGCTTGGCCGACAGCCGGTGAAGTTGGAATCTCGCAGGCTGGGTCAGGCTTCGGCCCGCAATTCGAATATGTCACGGGCTGGGCCAGGTGCGGACGGCCCAGCCCGGACTGGCCGTGCCCCACTCTCGAGAGTTTGCTCCACACCCCCCAAAAAACGTTGGGTTTGAAATATCAGAACTTTAACTATTTGAAAATATCACGAAACGCGACGTTTTTCGGCTTTTTTCGTTAGAACTGAAATGTCACGGATCGTGATCTTTTGATGTTCGTTAGGAACGGCCCTTAATTTAAAAGCCTCCGGAACATCAGAATCCACGGGTGATTTTTCGATTTTTCCTCTATTTGTACCTGGTGTACTCCCACGTGCGTATCTGGATCTCTTTGTTACCTTTTCCGCCCAAATATCACGCTGCCATGTTGGTGTACACGTTGTTAACAGGGGGGCATTCGTGTGATAGTCACATTGTCAACCTCGGCCTCACGCATGATAAAATCAAGAATCGCGGCTGCAAGGCGCCCGGTAGAAACATAAAAAACTGCATCACATGAAGTCCTCAGTTTCATCACTTAAAAAGCGGTGCGAGGTCAAGTCATTGAATTATTGGGGCGTGCTGCGGCCGAAAGAGCAGCGCCAAAAACAACATTCGGGAGGTGACCAATGTCCTGGACGAGTGTGGTCGGGCAGAGGGGTCTTTCATCTCTAGTCCCTAGAGCTCTACACCCATACATATATTGAGTACTGCTGTAGATCGACAAACAAATAACGGCACCGTGCCATATAAAAACGGTACCCACCACCATTTCAACACGGCATAGATCGAGGGCACGGGGGGGGGGGGGGGAAAGTCAAAAGGGATCGGCAGACAAGATACGAGCACACGCGCAAAGGCTCACAACACGGCGTTATCAACGCCGCGACCAAAAACCGCGGAAACGCGAGGGGATTCTACAAAAGTGTGAACGCCAGCGCAATCATATCGCGCACACCTTCGTCTCTAAAACACTTTCCCACACCTGGTATCATCAGGTATAGATTACCGTAGATAAGGTACATTATTACAAATTATTACACTCTTGTCCTCAAAAAAACAGGTTGGTCGTCTCAACCACGACCACCGCAGCCACGGACACAGTCATCACCATATTAAGTCTCTCAAGAGAGCGCCACACGTTCACTGCGTGACGGGGAGGTTGGCAGCAGGCCATACTCTACCCCTTGCGTCTCCGTAATCCATTGCTTCCTTCGTCGCCCATGCCGGCGGCACCCTCGAGATTTCTCCTTTCTTGCGCCGCGTTAAAGTCGCTATTTTGGTCTGTGCACTGAAAAGGCTCTTGCGGGTCGCGCTTGAGCACTACGCTACCGCCGTTATGAATCCCGCCCCCATTGGCCAGTGGCGACCCTACCCGTTCAACTCGCTGCCTAGCTTTCTCGCCAAGAAGGGTTCATGGCGATCGGGGCGTGGGATCAAAAAGGCCGCCTTGCCCCAGGGGTGAGCTTGAAACTGCTTCATTAGGTATTTGTGGTACTTCGTTTTCTCTGCATATCCTGCGTCCACGGCGGGTAAATTCATTGCCTCGCAAAAAATCCGCTGGGCGGCTTTCGCGTACAAGCTCCGGTCGGCGCGCTCCTCGGGCGTGGGGAAGTACCGCGGCAGGTACTCAACGCGCAAATGGTTGGCTGGCTCGGCTAGCATGCGGAGCGCGTGGACCGGGAACAAGATGCTCTCGAAAGCCGGGGAGAAGCGGCGGCCGTCGTACTTGACGACGACCGGGTGCACGGGCATGCCGCCAGCGAACACCCCCGTCTTGAACCGCAGCAGGCAGCTTCCGTTCGAGGTGGTCCCCTCGGGAAACAGCAGCAAGGGGTTGCCTCTCCACCCCCTCGCCCAGCGGTCCGCAGCTGCTTCTTTCCGGCCCGTGGCTTCTTGAACGAAGCCCGAATCCACCGCTCCCTCGCCAAACATGCGCACGAGGCGAGCGGCGATCGCACTCGACCCGCTGCCGCCCTCTTTGCCGCCCTTGTTGTCCACCGAAACCGAGTCGAGGACGCGTGTGGCGATGTCCCCGATGAACGGGACGCGTAGGCACCTGCCGCGCGAACAAGTTTTGGGTGTCGGCGAAGGGCGGGAGGGAGGGAGGGCGCGAGGGAGGAGGCGAAACGCGTATAGGGCCGTCAAGGTCTTACGTTTTTGGGAGGGCCCATCATGTGATCTGCATGTGATGCTGTTTCTGCCGAAAATAAACGATTAGGCGATAAGTGCACAGCCGTTTTATGTTCTTCAAGACTCGTGCAATCGCACATTCAATACTAAAGTAGTATAACTGCAATGACCACTCGACTCCTGATTCCTGGGAAGCTAAGTTGCCTCACGGCTGCCCAATGCAGTACCTCTGCTGTGGCGTAGTTTTGTGACCATATAACCTGCATCTCTCTAGGATTGAAGAATCGGCACGGACACTGGTTGCACTGGATGTCGACGTGTAAAAAGAACGGGTCAATGTGAAGATCACACACACGGAAACTATTCCTTAGACAGAATACGGCCCAATCGTGTATTTTCCGACGCACACCTAAGTTCGAGCCCTTGTAATGGTTTGGTAGCCCGGACAGTTGTAAGAACTTTATATGGGACGATTTTTCCTCGATTGGTGACTGACGGCATGAAATCAGGGTGCCAAGCGAGCCTTGGCTGCGGCTACTTAGTCCGATGCTAGTGGAAACGCGATAACACGTTTGAATTCCAAATATTCTCCCCATGACATTTCAGTACCGCTCACTATGAGCACGAATGGTCACAAAACAAAATCAAGACTTTGAAAAAAAACAACAACAATGCTTGGGCGAATGTTGAGGCAAGATCGGCCTGACAAGCACTCAGCGAATGTTTAATTCGAAGCAGCGAGATTCCGAGCCCTCGACAGGCATCGATCGACAAAACCAACGATTGAGTCTTTAAATATGGACGGGGCGCGTTGGTTAGGGGCTCCAACCCACCCAAGGGTCACAATGTTCACACGACGGCCGATGAGATGTGGCGGGCGCCGGCCAGATATGTGATGGAAAAAAAAAGGCGTTGGAAAATACAAGACGAAAAATATCGATCCCTCTCCGATGGCAGAATATAAACCTTTCTTCAGGTTTGGGAGAAACGCGTTGGACGCCGCCGGCAACCTCTTGCCCTCTAGACCACAGATCCACCCGCCATCTTCGAGGCCGTCATCTACATTCCCTAACCTTGCCCGACACTAAGCGGGTTGACCGTGGGCTGATTCTTGATATCAAGGTCAATCGTCGCATAAGCTGATTTTTGATCCGCTTGTTGGTAGTTTACAACGAGAAAACACATATTGCGCCGCGTGCAGCCGCGTGAAAAAAAAAAAAAAAAAAAAACTTTTCCCCGATTGTCCCACAGCCGCGGTACGAGAATACTTTCAGCTGTTGTTGAACCTCATAGTTTGGAAACGAAACTTTGAAACAACGTGTTTGCATTAGCATCGGCCTTAAATACCCAGGATCAGTTTGGAGGGCTCAGGTCCGGGCGGGATCAGGATGCCAAGCGGGAGCATGTGTGATTCTGTGAGAAAATCTTGAAGACATTGCTTGTGTGGTCCCCAGGTTGCGAAAATGCCCCTCGGCCATGAGGGAGCAATGCAAACTACCCAGCAAAGCTCTCCGCCGATTCCCGTGTGCTATGTTACTCGATGTACAATCAGCTCGGAAAAAGACGCTAAAGCGCTTAACACTTTCAAAACTGCAGTCCCGTTTTGGGGACAAACTACTTAGACTTCTAGTGGTTTGTCTCCAAAACGGGACTGCAGTTCCAAAAAGGTTAACTTTGAAGTATCACCAGACCCTCTCGGCCAAACCGGGGGCTTCACGTATAGACTTTGGTCCTGGGAAATTTCTCGGAAGAATTGTGAGGAGATATCAATAGTAGTGTGGATCAACAATTTTTGTCGAAGCTGAGCTGTTTGATGCTCGCTGCTCGCGCCGGGGGGAACGAAGACGGCGTTGGGGACCCAATGCTGTGAACGACTATGTTTCCACCCATGGGCTACGAACAAGCTCGGAAAATTCAGAAACAGCTGGACCTATGCCAATGGAAACGCAAAGTTCCCATAAACAGTTTGAATTTCAAAGATACCCGCCAAAAATGTTTCGAACACGCTTCCTATGGGCACGCTTACAAAAAAAAAGTTCCCAACTTTTGGAAAAGCCCGAAAAATGCTGTGAACGACTATGTTTCCACCCATGGGCTACGAACAAGCTCGGAAAATTCAGAAACAGCTGGACCTATGCCAATGGAAACGCAAAGTTCCCATAAACAGTTTGAATTTCAAAGATACCCGCCAAAAATGTTTCGAACACGCTTCCTATGGGCACGCTTACAAAAAAAAAAAGTTCCCAACTTTTGGAAAAGCCCGAAAAAAGCAAAACTGGGCCGATGTTGGGCCAAGATCGGCTTGAGAAAAACTCAGGCGGATGTTTGGTTAGAAGCGGCTGAGACTCCCAGTCCTCGACGGAAATCGATCGACAAAACCAACGATTGCGTCATGAATTCTGAACGGAGTGCGCTCGTTAAGGGGCTCCGACCCACCCTTGAGTCACCGAGTTCACACAATGGCCAGTGACGTGTGGCGGGCGCTGGCCAGACGTACGATAAAAAAAACAATTAGCAGCTGGTGTGCACAAAACGAAGACAAAATTGCTCGATCCGTCTCGAATGGCAAAAAACAGGCTTTTTTTCAGGTGGGAGGATACCGCAGGACGCCGCCGGCAAGCTCTCGCCCCCTAGAGCATGTATCCACTTGCTATCTTCGATGCCGTCATCTATACCCGTTGGCCTTGCCCGACACCAAGCGGGTTGGCCGTGGGCTGAGTCTATTTCGAGATCGAGCTTCTATCGTCGCACGAGCTGAATATTATCAGCGTGTTGACAATTTGCAACGAGAGAAAACAAATTGCGCTGCCTGCAGCTGTTAGAAAAAAAGCAACAAAAAATCAAGCATTTTTTCCTTTTTTTCCCACAACCGCGGCACGAGGATATTTTCGGCAGTTTAAAAAAATATATATTTTGGATAGAAAACTTTTGGACTTCGCGTTTCCATTGGCATAGGTCTTACAGGAACAGGTTTGTGTTCGGTGCTCGTGGCGCATTGCCTGCGGAGACGCCTGTAAGGCCGGATGTTTTGCAATATAATTCTGGGTGATAATACTAATCCTTACGGAGGTTTCGGGGTATCTGGTCCCAATTTTTTTATAAAAAAAGATCAGAACTGCGTCGTAGGCCGGATCTTATGCACTATTATTTTGCGTGATAATGTTAATATCCCAAAATAAAAAATGATCAGAACTGCGTCTTTAGGGGGCCTGTGTAGTATAACTCGATTATCGTGGTAAGGGAATGGAATGCAGGTACTATTTGAACTGGCTAGGAAGGCAGCTTCTCTTGCTCAGTAGACTACTCCTTGTGTTGTCATATTATTCCTCATGAGAGAAGGGAGCTGTTGAGAGAGCGCATCGATAGGGGCTTGATTCAAGGCATCAAGCCCACTCGGCTCTCCTTCTATTAACCCGCTGGACGGGCAAAGACACTTGTCCGAGGAACTTTCCTCGGGCACATGTCTACTTTTCTCCTATCGGCCATCCTAACCATTGTACTGCAAAGGAAATTTCAGAGCCCCGGGAATACTCTTAGGGTACTAAGGGCTTTGATACTACGGGCTGTATCACAACCACTTCTATAGCCCGATACTACATCATATCACATAAGCCCACCCTGAATAGTCGTATATGCAGACCACACGACGGTCAATGGATAATGCCGGAATCATCCGAAAAGATCGGAAAAGGAGGTCGAAGATGCGACCATTCGAAACAACGTGATGAGGCTATAGATTTCCCCACACCTCCTAGTGAGGCCTAGGCGTCCGGGGCGATGCTCGATGATATGGACGCGGCGGAGCTCAGGTCCTGCCGACGACGGCAAGTGTAGTATAACCCGATTATCGTGGTAAGGGAATGGAATGCAGGTACTATTGGAACTGGCTAGGAAGGCAGCCTCTCTTGTTCAGTGGACTTCTTGTGTTATATTATTCCTCATGACGAAATAAGGGAGCTGTTGAGAGAGTGAATCGATAGGGGCTTGATTCAAGGCATCAAGCCCACTCTGCTCTCCTTCTATTAACCCGCTGGACGGGTAGAGACACTTGTCCCAGGAAAAAAATTCTTGGGCGCATGTCTACTTTTCTCCTATCGGCTATCCTAACCATTGTACTGCAAAGGAACTTCAGAGCCCCGGGAATACTCTTAGGGTATTCAGGGCTTTGATACTACGGGCTGTATCATAACCACTTCTATAGCCCGATACTATACCATATCACACCTGCTCATCGGAAAAAATGTTCCGCCGAGATTTTATCGATGATAAAATTTGACCAAATGTTTTTTTTGGCGACCTTTTTCAATCACTTGAGGCCGGATTTTATGCAATATTATTTTTGCGATTAAAAACGGAAGTCGGATTTTTCACCGGCGACAAATTCAATCACATCGTTATTCGATGTGCCATCTTATCGTGATTTCGATTTTATTTCATGGGGGAATACAAAAAAACACAACATAACTGAGACTTTGAACTCCACGACACGAACGAGTCATCCACGCCGGGTTGGGCGATCAACCTTCACCACCAGCTCCTCGAAGGAAGGGAACGGAATCTGGAACCTCCTGGGGAGCTGCGTGAGGGATTATCTAGTCGCTGGGCCAGCAAGGAACTCTCGTTCTCATTGAGCATGAGCTGCTTGCGGCGGTCGTAGTCAGAAAAAAAACGTTTGATTGTTTTTGATACTGCTGTAATATCGTCCTACTCATCCCCGAAGCTGCTTTGCCAAGAGCAGCTGCAGCTGGGCGGCCACAACGCACGCGTTGGTGGCCAAGGTACTGATGTATTGATGCCCTCCCTCTCCGTGGTGGTCGATGCAAAAGTGCGCTGTGTCCCAGCTGTGTACAAGGATAAAACCAAGCACGTGGCATCGTGACCCGTCATGAGCCCATTCTATAACCCATACAAAATGGTACAATCCCTCCCAGGTCTCCAATCCCCCCGAGGTCTTGTGCAAAAGCGTTTTCAATCACTTCCTGAAATATTATCAAGTGGTCAAAAAAGGCCGCCCAAAAACACAATTTGGTCAAATATTATCATCGATAAAATCAAGGAACGTTCTTTTCAATAAACAGGCCCCATAAGATGCAGTTGTGATCAGTTCTGATACAATTTGGGATCGAATATCTCGAAACCTTCGTTAAGACTAATGATATCACCCCAAATAAAAAGGCCGGATCGTATGCAAAATTTTTTAGAGTGATTGAAAAAGGCAGGAAGTCGGATTTTCCACCGGCAAAAAGCCACACCAGATTGGTGCGCCATGTGCCGTCTTATCGTGTTTTTAGTTTTATTTCATGGGAGAATAAAAAAAAAACAGGACAGAACCGAGATTTTGAACTCCACGTGGACCACGACACGAACGAGTCACGCCGGGTTGGGCGATCAACCTTCACCACCAGCTCCTCGAAGGAAGGAACGGAATGTGGAACGTCCTGGGGAGCTGCGTGAGGGGTTTGCTAGTCGCTGGACCAGCAAGGAGCTCTCGCTCTCGCGGAGCATGAGCTGCTTGCGGCCGCCGTAGTTAGAAAAACACCCGTTAGATTGTTTTGATACTACTGCTGTAGTCTCGTCCAATTCGTCTCCAAAGTTGTTTTGCCTAGAGCAGCTGCAGTTGGGCGGCCGCAAGGGACGCGATGGTGGCCAAGGTATTGATGCCTCCCTCTCCGTTTTGGCTGATGCACAAGTAAGTGCTGGAGCCCAGCTGTGTACAAGCGTAACCAAGCATGTAGCGTCGTGACCCGTCATGAGCCCAGTCGATAACCTATACAAAATTGTATAATGCCTCGGAGGTCTTGTGCAAAAGCAATTTTTATCACTTTCAGAGTTGATCAGAAAAGGCTGTAAAAAAAAAAAAAATCATCGAATTTCATTAGTGATAAAATCTCGGAGGAACGATTTTTCCACCAAACAGGCCCATAAGACGTGATTTTGATAAAGTCTGATCAGAAATGGGACCAGATACCCCGAAGCCTCCGTAAACAGCCATATAATCACCCAAAAAAAAATTGCATAAGATCCGGCCTAATATAGCGTAAAATCTGGCCTGATAATATTTCAGGAAGTGATTGAGAACGCTTTTGCACGAGATCTCGGAGGAATTATACAATTTTGTAAGGGTTGTAGACTGGGCTCATGACGGGTCACGACGCTACATGCTTGGCTACTCTTGTATACAGCTGGGACATAGCACTCGTGCATCGACCACCACGGAGAGGTAGAGCGTCAGTACCTTCGCCACCATCCGCGTGTGTTGTGGCCGCCTAGCTGCAGGTGCTCTATAGAGGCAATAAAACTTCGGGGATGGATATACGAGACTACAGCAGTATCAAAAACCATCTCACGGGATTTTTTCTGACCACGACCGCCGCAAGCAGCTCATGCTCGCGTGAGAGCGAGAGCTCTTTGCTGGTCCAGCGACTACAGTAGAAAATCCCTTACCCAACTCCCCAGGAGGTTCCGCATTCCGTCCCCTTCCATCAAGGAGCTGGTGGCGAAGGTTGATCGCCCAACCCGGCGTGGATGACTCACTCGTTCGTGTCGTGTGGAGCTCACAATCTCACTATTAATAGTCCTGTTCAATTTTTTTGTATTCCCCCATGAAATAAAACCAAAATCACGATAAGATGGCAAAATCGAGTAACGATATGGTTGGATTTGTTGCCGGTGAAAAAATCGACTTCCTTCCGTTTTGAATCACAAAAATAATATTGGATAAGATCTGGCCTTAAATAGAAGGTGTCGGCAGAACTCTCAGAGGCGCCAAGCCCATACTGCTCGTGACACCGTGAACCGTAAAGCGAGAAAAATCCATAATGTTTCGTTCCGAAACAGCACCAATAATACAACAATGTCCTACAGCAACTTCCCTGAAATCCCGCCTGTGGTCACAAAATGTATGATAAAATAAGAACAAGGATTTCTCGTATAATAGTTGTATAACATCACCAGACGGGCCCATTCATTGTTGGCCAAAACTGTTAATGTGAGCAGCAGGCGACGGTTGCATTCTTCGTCATTGTTTTCTGTGCCTTGTACTACTTCCGCTAAAATTCCGCCCGCGTCGCAGTGAAGGTACGGCGGTGGAGGTTGCCACATCGCACGACCAAGGTTTTGTCACCAGCAGGGTCGGCTGCTGTTGTACGCGTAGGCTCGTAGGTATCTCGCGGCATTCTCGTAGAGCTCGACAAGGACGTCATAAACAATCTTGTCACAAACTTCTGTTTGTGGTGGGTGTGCCGCTCGCTTATTGTCTGCGTTGGTGCCTACAGACGGAGTATATACCTGGTAGCTTGATTGGGTCGTAGACTACCGCCGTATACTCGTAACATACCTTGGTAGTCAAGAGAACACACTCCTGGGGACGAAGTTCTAAGCCGACCTTCTCTAAAGCAAGGGGACCCCCACGACAAAAACGATGGCGTTGAAACGCACGTTGCCCACTGCCGAGAATATCATCTCACAAGTGCTCGTGGAAACTCGGGGGTTCTTACATGATACCAGGTACACAGCAAGAGGACAACCGCGCTTCGGTTTTCTTCAAGATTAGCAGAAGGTTACTGCTGTAGCTGCGGAACACATACGGACTCTGGCAAACATAAACAGCAGTAGTAAACTTGCACCGGGTATGATATGATTCCTGATGCACAGCAGGTGTAGACTAGACTGTATACATACAGCAGCAACAGATTAATATTACATCCAGCAAATACCGCACCGATGAGTTTCTTCTGGCGAGCGGTTCCGGGTCGGCTCTCGCCAACAAACTTCATCGGAGACAACCAAAAAACATTTTCTTGCACCCATCAGCCATGGCTTCGTCAAGGCTACCAGAGGCTACCGGCCATGTATGATACGTAACCGAGCATGTACCATGTCTGGTACGATACTATCAATAGTACGGAAGCAACTCACGTTCTTTTCATTACGAAGCTCGGCCCCAGCTCCGCCAAAAAGTACAGGATCTCCACGAAGCTGATGTGGTTGGAAACAAAGACGCGGGGCTCCTCCTGGCTCCCCGCGTTCTCCGCCCTACCCGTCACGTCGATGCTCCAGAAGCCCATGAGTCGAAGGAGAAGCCACGATGCCATCCGTACAAAGTAGATGTTGAAGGCTTGTGCCCACGGCGTGTCGGGTGCGATCGCCAAAAAAGTCCGCGCCACGACATAGTACGACGGAATCAACGTTACAATGAGAAACACGCGGATGGGCACTAGCGTCACCGCACAGAGCGCCAAGCGCCCCAGCTCGAGCGCACTGGGGTTGGGGTCGAGCCTGCAGTATGGCCCTTCGATTCTCTCCTTCCAGCATCCCGATCCCACCGCGTTTTCATCTCCATCACAAGAGGCAGACGGTGGCATGGCAAAGCCCGATGAGGAGCCCGCAGTCGTCAGGATAACACCCACTGTCACCTATGGGGTGGGTGGAAGTGGGGTGGCGGCTTTGCTGGCGAGTTGTGGGCTGGACACCGCCACGGCGCCCGAGAAATTTACGGGACGTTGTTCAAATGCCGAAACCCCGGAGTTTCATGGCTTCAGACCAAAAGACCAAAGCAATGGGAATTCCCATTGGACCAAAGAACCAAGAGCTACGAACCACACGTAGAGAGTACGAAGGCATAATGCACTGGGAACAGGCATTTGACCCCAAACCACAGGAACGAACATTGCACCATACTGGCCATAGGTGTGTGGTGCGCGCGTGTTGGCGGACCCTCCGCATCTATACTCCTAGAGCTTCTCCTGCAATACCATGGCCACCACCGGGGACGAACTGACTTCTCTTATCGAAGCAAAGGGACAGGAGATCCGTACCCTCAAGACCGATGGAGCAGCGAAGGATACCCTGAAGCCGCACATCGATGAGTTACTTGTCCTGAAGGCAAAGTTCAAGAGCATCACGGGGGCAGCCTACGTCGCTCCCGGGCAGGAGAAGAAAAGCAAGCCGGCAGCATCGCCGCCCGCGCCCCCGGCAGCAGGGGCCGAAGCGGCTGACCCCAACAAGAAATCGAAGAAGCAGCTGCAGCGAGAGAAAAAGGAAGCGGAGAAAGCGGTGGCGAAAGCAAAGGCTAAGGAGGAGAGGGAGAGGAAGCAAGCCGAAGCGGAGGCCAAGGGTGCAGTCCAGGAGACGTGCGTACAGCGAGCTATGATATGCTTCGTATGTATGCAGGGTGCGCGTGTTCATTTTATGCCTGGTTTATGACGGGTGGTAACTGATACGGATTACGACGTCGATGTATTGGGTGTGTTTGGCGGCTTCCATATCGTCGTGTCGTGGTGTCTGACTTCTACGTACTGCTGCTGTAGATGATTCCCATATGATCACTTATTTGGTCCTACTACGTACTGCTATTAATAACTGTACAGGTAGCCTGCAATGCGTTCGTTGTTCGTGTTCAGCGATTGCGAGCACAATGCTGACTGCCGAGTGAATGCAGCCAACAGCGCTCTGCCCTGGCCATGCGGACGCTTATAACGACGGTATTACCACTAGGAGCCCTCGCCTGACAGCACTCCAGCATCAAAAGTTGCTCTCTTGTAGCAGCCCCGCACATACAACATCTGTACATACCATATCATACCCGAGCCAGCAGTACTGTTGCTGCTCAACTCGGACACCTTTCCTACGGCGGGCTGGAGTTTGCGAAGCGAGCGCTCCAACGTCGACCCCCCCCGTCGCTCCCCACACGGCTCGACTATTTGTCGGCCTCAACTTCAAGCCAGAAAAGAAGCACAGTTGTCAGTGCGGTAGAAGAGCGTGTTAGATTAGTTCAGCGATGAACTGAACCGCTGTAGCCCTTGCTCGCAACTTGAGTAGGGATACTCTCGCACAGATCCCGAACTCTTTCAAGGATTTCAACCAACACAACCGCCGATCACAACGAGCAAACAAATCTGACATTCACCCTACAACTGCAAGGTACGTGGAATCTGGTACGTGTTAGTCTGCTTCTTGATAGCATCGCCCCCAGGAAGACCCCTTCCGTGTGTCATCGACGCGATATTTTGTCAATTTTAGCTTTTCCAGTGCTTGTTTTGGTTCGGATGCGCTGTTTGTGCAGCACGCCGGAGGGGCAGGAATGGCGGCATGGCGACCTACCCCTGATCCAGTCCACAGAAATGTCGGGCAAGCAGTTCTGCGCTGTTGGGGAGTTGACCTCCGAGAAGGCCGGACAAGACATCTGGCTGCGTGCGAGGGTACACACGTCCAGGTCAGAGTTGTGCCTGCTGCTGCTGCTGCTTTTGCTGCTGCACGATGGCATAACCGTGTTGTCTGTTCGCAGCAGAGATACGCCGCGAGACGAAATTGCGTCAATGGCAGGCGTTGTGCATTGCGAGTACATGTATACGGCTGGATGAAAGCAAGAAGGATCGGAAGAAGAACGGGTGCGGGAACGGACGGCATTTGTCGCAACGTAGATGGCAAAGATGCCCAAGTCGGCGCTCACATACCTTTGGGCGACATAGGTAACTTTAACTATTTGATGTTCTGTCTGCTCGATAGTGTCGAATACTTCGTGTTCGTGGTCAGTCTGACTACAACAGCTGTAGCATGATCACTGACAAGAGCATTTTTCTCGTGTTTGCTGTTGAATCGTGGAGACAAGTCGCGCCCCCCCCGGGCAGTGCGATCGCACGAAGAAGACACAGTTTTTTTCAGGGCTTGGAACCGCAACCACACCCTAGACGCGCGACACCGTCCAAGTCCTCGCCCTCTCGACTCGTGGAGATTGGTTTGCTATGTGTGCTCGATTTTCCGGTTCCTGACGGTGCGTCATTCGCGGTTTTTGGACAGGTCCATAAAAAAGGGCGTGTTTCTGGTCCTCCGGCAGACCCTGTACACCGTTCAGGCCACAGTCTTTGTTGGAGGCAACGTGGGAAGGCCGATGGTGCAGTACGCGGAAGAGGTTTCGAAAGAGTCCGTGATCGACGTCAGGGGCAAGCTTGTCACCACCCCTTCCCCGGTGTCCGGATGCACCCAGAAGGACGTGGAGCTCAAGATTGAGGAGGTGCGAGAAGCGGCGGTAGTTAGGGAGGGTCTGCGGGAACGGGAGAGACGGGGCGGATCGATGCGCCTGCGGTTGGATAGCGTTTTGGCGTGCCTATTGTAGCTGCAGGACAGCCCATCGGGGCTCCTCGACGGAATTAGCTCTGAGGCCGGGAGGGCGGGGTCTGCGGGGCCATCCGTGACTCTTGTCGGGCACTCAAAACCAACGAGTAGCGCCTCTTTTCCTAGAGGCAACGCCTGTGTCACGGTGTGCGCTGACCTCCGCTGGTGAAACGTGAATTTGAGCATTTTCACCGCGGCGCCTGGCGGCAGACGGTGCTCCAACGTTGCGTTTGCGTCGAGATGTACAGTGTGGTGGAGATAGGTCGTATCGTTGTCTCACTCTTCCTCACAAGTACGCTGTTTGCAAACCATACCCACCGCACCGGGCATTGACGCCTGACGTTGGTCGTAGGCACCCTCGGTTTGGTTCTCTCCTGTCTTGGAGCATCTCTCTCATGTTTGCTTTTGTAGCTATTCGGTGAAGCCCAATCCTGCTGTAACAGCCTCGCGCTCGTCATACTGCGCTTCGCCTCGCCTCATCGACCCATCTCTACCATCGACCACTCATGTATGATATGTATCTCCTCGTTTTCTGGCGCCGTTTTTGTTGGGCTGCAGATCCACGTGGTGAGCCCCGCCGACACTTTTTTGCCGCTAATCGTGGCCGACGCGATGAGGCCGGACCTCACACCCGAGGAAGAGGAGAAGGCTGAGACGGAAGGGAAGGTGAGTCAAAAAGTGGCGGTGTTGAGGGGGCGAGGTCGTGGATTGGACGTCGCAAGATGGCTTAGGATGACGTCAAATGTGCGGCTTTGCGGTGTATCTAGTGTGTGCGTTGACATGATCGCTCTCGAACCGCATTGTAGCAGAAGGCGTACACAGATAATAAAATATGTACGTACCTCGTACTATCAGTGCCCTGAGATGAAGCTGCTCTGACCGGCCGTCAAATCGGGGTGAAGTACGGTTTCTTACCTGGCTGGTGCAAATTGATGCACGTATTATATACTACAAGGTGTATTCCTTAGTTACCCGTCATCCTTCGCACCAAACGCGCAGCTTTTTCTGTGAGTATGGACAGTTAGCTCAATTGCTTGGAATCGAATCCTAATCCTCCCACCACGTTCTGCGAAGGTGATGCGAGAAAAAGTTCGTTGGTTCTACCGCAAGTCGTTTGTTCAGCGGCGCCTCGCCCTGGCTAAGAGGCAGTAAAGTAGTGCGCCTGCGCGTGGGGCTCGATTACCCCGCACATGCATTGCCCCGCATGTTGCACCGCATGCCCCCCGACATCAAGAGTAGAGCGCGATTCGTCGTATCACTCCAAATATGCGTCCGGGCATTCGACGGGGAGCTCTAAGTACATATTGTCGCGCTGTTATCGTGTCCCTGCACTTTGCATCGTGACAGGTGCCTACGGTGGCCGCCGACACGCGGCTTGACCACCGGTGGATAGACCTGCGCACACCAGCCAACCAGGCGATCTTCAAGATCCAATCGGCGGTGTGCCAGTACTTCCGAGCTAACCTCGCCTCCAAGGTGTGCCTTTGAAACCCCGCTTTTCACCACAGTGCCTTTTTTCGTTCATGTGACTGTTGTCGTAGCGCACTGGAGCGTTCTCTCGGCCCCTTACGTGAAACGTTGGACACGAAGGAGAGGCGAGGTTGGGTGCGGCCGTCGTTTCGCGCCCCCTATACGGCCTGTCCTCCGGAAGTTGTACGTCGTGTGCACCGCGTCGTTTTTTCAACCATCGTGTGATCCTGATGGCACTGGGTACCAGCTTCTATTTTGGTAGGCGTTCAAAGGGGTGGTCACGGTCTACTACGCGCGGAAGCGTGACGAACGTAGCAGTTAGCAGTTCTTATAGGTTTTCTTGCGAGAAAGTAAGAGCCGCTCAACCGTTTAACTGGTTGCAACTTTTAATTTTGTTGTTTCCTTGGTTCGCGAGGGCGTCGATTTTACCGCCGCTTTCGACAAAAAAATGTCGAAAATGGACAAGATAAACATAATCAGCTTATCGAGCAAACATGTTTGTTGTCCTACGCGAGGATTACATTCTCAAAGGTTGCTCGTACATTTTTTCGTGACGACGCTTTTGAGCGAGCGTTTTAGGGGTTTTATTGCTTCGACACTTATCACGGCGAATAGATTATTTGCTGATGTGTGAATCTTCGCAGCCGATTTCGAGGCCAGCATGACGTCGTCTCGAGGCGCATAAGAGGCGCGGTTACACCACGTCAAAGTTAGTTCATGCCATTTTTGTGTTTGCTTTCCACCATCACCTGTGTGGGGGATGTCTACGTAGCTCTACTGCAGCTCCGCAGGGTGCTCAACACGCAAAACATTCCCCCTTACTCTCCTGCTTGTTTCAACTCCAGGGTTTCATGGAAATCCACAGTCCCAAACTGTTGGCAGGGGCGTCGGAGGGGGGGTCTGAGGTCTTCGTGACCGACTACTTCGGACAGCCCGCGTGCCTGGCGCAGAGCCCGCAGCTCTACAAGCAGATGACGGCTGCTTGCGGAGGGTTTGGGCGTGTCATGGAGGTGATTTTTCCTGTGTTTTGGAGGGGTGTCGACGGAGGGAGTCGACCTGGTGGCCGGCTTGAGCGTTGCTATTAATAGTTGCCAGACTCAATGCGATTGTATCGGAGTCGCGCCTGCTCTAAATATCTACACAGCGTAGGCAGGAGTCAAACCTGGTTTAATTTGTTGGTCAGGTGGTGGCCTGGGCCGTGGGGGCGGGGCGAGAGGACTCGAGGAAAGCTGAGGAACAACGTCGCTGCTGCCGAAGCGAAGCCTCCGCGTTGCCCCCCCCCCCACCTGATTCAGTGCCAAGCGCAGACTTTAGTACCCTTGTCGCGTCCTGAAGTGTAACAGCGTTCCTTCCCCTGACAAAAAATAACTGGGTTTACGGCTCTCGCGCCCGCCATACGGTCGAGGGGAGGGGCGAGGGGGGTCGGGGGGGTGACCAAGGGTTCTATTGAAAACGAAGAACTCGTTTGCTCGCACTGCCCCGTCCTTCACGGACAGAACAAACTTGCTTCTTCCTTCGTCTTTGTTTTCTGTCGGTTAGCGATGGTAGCTGCAAGGTTTGACGGTTTATGCGTTTTGTCCTTTTGCGGTCCGTGTCGTCGCTTATGGCCAGATCGGGCCCGTGTTCAGGGCGGAGAAGTCCAGGACCCACCGCCACCTGTGCGAGTTTACCGGTCTCGACTTCGAGATGGTACTCAAGGAGCACTACTACGAGGTATGATTTTGACATGGAACGATTGTGGCACTTTTCTCCCTAACGTCGTTACGCGAGTCGGTCCCAGCTCGAAAAACTTGATCAGGCCGTTTCCCGTTTTCGTAATTGTCCGATGGCCATTCTCGTCCTCTGCCGAATGCGCTGGCCTGGTGTTCTCCCTCATATGGAGAAGGGTTCGCCTGGCTTCTCCTTGTGCGGCGTTTGGGCTGAAACCTCTGAAGCTTACGGTAGGGTATCAGAGATGCACAACAAGAGCAACACAATAGGTAGCATTGGCAGAATTGTAGTCTGTCAATAGCAAAGCAGCAGGCAATGCCGCGAAGTTTATTTTTGTCATGACTCGCATCACATTCGTTTTGGCCGTACACCCTTTGCAAGCTACTTGGAATTTCGGAAGTTTTTTTTTCAGTCGTTGAAGAGCTATATGGAGTGTTAGGGCGACCCGCCTCCCTTTCCCTGATCAATGTCCATTCTCGGAAGTCCCGCCTTATCCTTACCATGGACACCCGTTCGCCCGCCCGCCCGCCCGCTCGCCTCTGCCCACTAAATGAACGCCTTCTCAAGGTTCTGGAGGTGTTTTCGGAGCTGTTTTATCCACATCTTCGACGAACTGAACCGTCACTGCAAGGAAGAGCTCGAGGCGGTGCGGCAACAACACCCCTTCAAGGACCTGCGTTACACACGCCCTACGCTTCGGTTGACATTCCAGGAGGGCATCCAACTTTTGAGAGACGCGGGTTACGATGGTGAGCCTTGCCGTCGGTGCCGCTTACTACTGTAGTTGCGGTTAGTATTGGTGTTGATGTTTGTTTCGTTGTTGGTGTTGGTGTTCTTGGTGTTTGGTGCCGTTGATGCTGGTGTTGGGATGTCGTTCTTGCTGTGTGCTATCGTTGATGATGATGTTACGTTGTTGATTGTTCATGTCGCTGGTGTTGGCGTTGTTGCTGTTGGCGTTTCGCTGGTGTTGGTGATGGTGTCGTTGACGTTTGTGTTGATGTTGGCATTGATGGTAGCGGTGTTGTCGCGGTCGGTGATGAGTTGCTTTTGTCGTTAAAGTTCGTGTTGTATTAATAGTTCGTTATTGTTGTCATTGTTGTCGATACGCAACGGTTGCCTTTTTTTATGGGTTTGCTTGCGCGATAGACACTACCGAAAGGGAGATGGGGACCAGCACTTTCCAATACACCCACGGCTCATTGTCAGTCCCTACCTTGGCCTGCGACACCTGCACTTATCGCGGGCGTCCGTTTTTCTCCAAAGATGTTTCCTCGTGGACTAGTTGCCACCGTATCACATGTGTGATGTGATGACACACCCTCGAACGAATTTCAAAGTTGATTTTCTGGACAATGGTGACGGTGCCAACCCCGAGCGATTCGTCTATGGAAAATATCCCGTCGAAGCCTTGGCAAAGCCGCCATTTTCGTTGTGCGTGCCCACCTTCAAGCATGTTTTGAGAAACTCGGCTCGGAAAATTGTCCCAGGCGGTGTGTTATCTTGCGTGTTATACGGTATTGCTTTGGAACTCTTACTATTTCTAGTATATTAATAACTGCTTCTGTGTGTTTGCTTCTTTCTTCGTCACCCCTTCGCGTGTCTGTGTGTCATGGGCTTCGGCAGCTGACCCCGACGGCGACCTGACAACGGAGCACGAGAAGAAGCTCGGTGACCTGGTGGCCGATAAATATGGCACGGACTTCTTCATGATGGACAAGTACCCTCTCGAAGTCAGGCCTTTCTACTCGATGCCGTGCCCGGTCAACCCGAAGCACAGCAATAGCTTCGATATCTTCATCAGGGGCGAGGTGAGGACCGCGCTACTTTTTGTTGTTGCTGTTTTTGTCCTTTGTAGGTGTTCGTGCTTTAAGATTCTTGTGTTTACCCCGTTCCTCTCGTACGTACGTGAAATGAGCGTGACGTTTTGTGTGTGTTTTTTTGTTTTTGTTTTTAATCTATGTGATGGCAATCCCTCTGGCCTCTTCTCTTCGTTGTCCTGTTGACTTGCTTTGGTCTCTGGGCTCTTTCTCTCGGCCGTTGTTATTGCTGATTTCGTTGTACACATATATTTAACTTGTCAGGCCAACTGTGGGATGGCTGACTTCGCTCTCGCTTCCCAACTCGCGCACCACGTACAAGGTTATGTACGCGTACAAGGTTATGTACCAGGTTGCTGTCCTCTTGCTCGGCGCCCTATCCCCACCCCCATCCCAGGTCCAAAAGTTCCCGTGGGATCATTGTTTGTACTTTACTGCCGAAACCGCCGCTAACTTTGGCGTGCCAAGCCCCAGCCACAGTACCCTCACGCACAGCAGTCAAGTTGTTTTTTTTATTTCCGGGGACCTCGCTCCTCTTATGCAAACCTCGCCGGTTTCCATCATCATTGCGTTGGAATGCAGGAAATCGTCTCGGGCGCACAGCGCATCCACGACTTGCCCCTTTTGATCGAGAGGGCAACGGCGAAGGGTATCCCCCTCGAGGGTATCGCCTCATACTTGGAAGCCTTCAAACACGGAGCGGAGCCCCACGGTGGGTGCCTTCTTCTGTCTCGTACCGAGCCCGGCTAAGCGGTAGTGCTCGGGGCGGCAATAGGATAGTATTTGTCTCCTTTTCTTTGTTCGTGGCTTCTCGGCTGGGCGGTCGGTAGAATGTAGCAGCTCGCTTTTAACGTTTAACCCACTTTTGTTTGTTGTCGTTGTGACCAGCCAATGTAGGTTTGTTCGGCAGAGGCTCTGCTTCAGAGGGCGTTGCGGTATCTGCCAACGAGACGAGATGAACTCTGTATTTACAGTCAGCCCTGAAGCCGTCGAGAACTGACGCGATACGTTTTCATTTGCTCTTCACGAACACGCAAACGCATGATTTGTTAAAACAGTGCCTATAGCGATCGAAGCCCGGCAAGAAACTAACAGGGATTCCCTCCACCCTCCCCCCGCCGCCCCTTCGCAATGTTTTTGCAAACCCAACCGCCTACGGACGTTTTGTTGGTGCTTTCTGGTACAGGCGGTGGAGGCATCGGGTTAGAGCGGGTGGTGATGCTGTTCCTGGGCCTGAAGAACATTCGAAAGGCGTCAATGTTCCCAAGGGACCCTAAGCGATGCGCTCCATGAGCCCCTCTCTCCCGCGCTTCGGCGCAATATTTGACTGGTTGATGACACCCTGCTGTAGCGCTTGTCTGGGGCTGCGTTGTGATCTAAGTTATAGGTTTGGTCCACCCAGGTTCTGCTGTTTCGTTACACAGCAGCGTATAGACCGGTAAACTTGTTTTCTTCATTTTCAGGTTTCGTTACACAGCAGCGTGTAGACTGGTGAACTTGTTTTCTTAATTGTCTTGGAGGTGCGGGGGGGGGAGGTTGGCGGGAGGTAACGTGGCAGGTGGTTCGAGCGGAATACTGCTGTATGCGGCGTAGGGAGGAAGCTGTGGGTTAGCTTGGGAAGTTCGGAGGGCGCTACGTGTATGATATCTATCACAAAATATGTTCGGAGGGCGCTACGTGTATGATATCTATCACAAAATATGTTGTTGCGTGCGAATTGATGTTGGTTGACGATCCTTGTTTTCGGACGCCCAATTGACACCGACGAATGTTGCATTGTATTCCGATTCGCCGTCTGCGACTTGGGTATCGGACGCATCCAAGACTGCACTGCAGATGTAGCCAGCAGTTGTTTGATTTTTTTAATTTTGAATTAAAACAAGTGCTCGTTCGCCAGTCAGCGGTTTCTTCACCCGGTGCCAGCGGGTATAGGGTAAACCTGATGTCTGTCAGTGATGTTGGGTCTGATATTATTAGTGATGTTGGGTCTATCTTGGACGATGCATCAGACTATTTTTTTCATGTAGAGTGCAGAATGCCCACCGGGCACTAACACCGGTACGCGTACACCGCTCCGAACCGTCTCTTGCGTATCCATGAGAAAACCGAGCGCCGCACCGATGTTCTATAAATAGTGCTACACCAGTTTCTGGGCGATTTTGCCGTGTGCGCCACCATGTTCTGCTACGAACTGAAACTGCGGTATGCGGAGTTATCCGCGATCGAATCAAAGTGTCAAGCCTGGTACACCGATGCTTCCGCACTTCCGTGTGGGCAGCCGCAGTCGACGATTCCTAGATGTGTTTGTCGTTGATTCTGTTGCTGTACTGCTGCTTCTTTCTTGTGTTTCCTTACCTCCGCGCCAAACCCTACGAGTACCAGCCAGAAACACACGACGAGTACCGGTACGGGGCCGTACAACGTACAACCCCTAGATCGACATATCGTATAGTATCAACTACATTGGGGGCCCGGATTATATCATGAATATCAATATCATACTTGTACACTTGTACAGCAAACTGCGATCTACAGCGTGCGACGATGCCACCAACAGTGCGGGGGGTGCGAGCAAACGGCAAGCGAGAATCGAGGCAATCGGCCAATTTGAACATGAATAATCGACATTGGAGCAAATATGATGTTGACCAATCATTGATCATGAACAAAAAAGCGGCGGAATCGCAAAAACATCGTCAGTTTGCCTCCGCGCCAGCTACGTATGTACTTGCTACACTGCTGCGGTGTCGACTAGAGAGCGGTCAACCTCAACGAGCTGTGATTCGAAACTTTCACTTTCCGACACGCGCAAGCTACGATGCTCAGAGCAGGCATCGTCGCGCTCTGCGCAGTGGCGTCGTGCCAGGCGTTCCACGTGCCGACTGCCTCGACATCCACATCCAGCTGGAGGTCTGTGACGCGACAGCAGGACTCCTTGGATAAGCAAGCCCTATGCCACAGAAGGCCCCGTAACTCGCTTAGCATGACAGCCGCGGATGGAGCTTCCACAACACAAAAGGACGTGAACTCTGAAGCGTCGGCGGGGACAGAAGGTATTGCTGCTTCTGCTGCTGCTGGGGAGGAGGGCGAGGGAGCTCCGGCTATCGCTGGTTCTGTGGATGGGGACAAGAAAAGGAGCAAATCTACGACCAAGGTGCGTAAGTAAAGCAAGCTCCAGACCAGCGCAGCGACGCGTGACACCAAGCTGGCTATACGGGTATCTGCACTGCTGCCAAAAGAAGGCTCGCACGTGCTGTGTCCAGTGCTCCGGTTATCGCGCTGTCTTCTGCCGTCTGACGTTCGGGATGGCTTGTCACGTACGCTGGGGTGTTCTCGTTTCTCGCTTCTGAGCATTTTTGGCCTTTATTTTCGACGACTCGAAGTACAGAAAGGGTCGTGTACAGCACCTGCTGGGATGCATTTTCCCCCCACAACTCGTGCAAATCATGATCGACTACTGCTGTAGTCAGTAGACCATCTACACTCAGTAGTTCGTCACCTGCCGTTGTGAAGGTTGCGCAGGATCTGCTCGTATCGAACTCAGGAAGCATGTGCTAGACCACGGCAGATTATTTATTATTCGACGCCCCCCCCCCCCCCCCCCAACAACGCGAGTTAGATCCTACAAATCAGGAATATATCTGCCCTGAGAGAGACCCACAGCAGTTACTTGTAGATGGAAAATCGATGTCTTGTTCGACGTGTGAAACATCAGACCAGCCCAGTAGCTCATTTTGGAGTAGAATATTCGATCGTAAGAGCTACAGTACGTCAGCTACCACATGATTTCCGGGTATGAGCTGTATTATATAGCTTATCTACACAGGCTTGCTGGGGGTGAGTTACGGAGAGCTCTTGTGCTCTTGTACACCGGGCGCATTTTTCCCGCGGATGAGCTGTGTTAGGTACTGCTTGCCGACGACGCCATTTGTTAAGGCCTTTGTCCGTTGGGCTACTCGTACTGGCAAAATGTTGCCGGAAATCAATTTCTCACGACCCAATATAAGCCTTATAGCAGCTGTAAGATCTACACGAGCTGCCAGATGTAAACTATTTCACATGTTCGGCCAGGGCGAGCCATAGAAGATAGCTCCTTCTGCACATGTTTCCACAATCGGTGTGCTCAGCAGACCACCGATGCTCTCCTCTGGAGATTCAAACCAGAAGAGCAAGAGAGCCCTCGTCCCGAGCGAAGTGTGGATAAAGCTTTGGAACAAGTGTGCGAATACTCTCAGCCGCAACCGTTAGGATTGAACGAGTACGAGTATCACATGTGGGACTGCTCTCGCGATGCACCGCGTCCGTGGTGCGAATGGATCAGGTATCATAATACGAAGTACCAGGTATGTACGTACGTACATATAGTCACAAAATAGGCTCGCCCAGCTCAGCTCAGCTCAGCTCAGCTCGGTGCAGAAGTGCAGCGCAGCCTAGCGCAGCGCAGTGCGGTGCTGTGCGGTGATGTGCCACCTATATGCTGTGTTTGTCTTTCGTGCACATCAAAAGGAATACCAGTATTACGCATGTATGCGTGCATGCGGCGTCCGCACTGTTTTCCTGGAGCATGGAGCTTTGGCATTTGCAAGTCTCCTGTTGGTTGGTGCTTGCATCTGAATATGCGATTGTAGAGCCCCAAGGCATTTCATCTCAATGTCTTCGTTGTTAGTACTGTATTGCATGAAATTTAATAGTACAGAACAAGAATCGATACAGAAACGGAAGCCACGCCGCCCCGAGATGCAGTAAAAACCCGCGAGTTTATGGCCTTGAGCTAAAAATACAACATATACTGCAGTAGGTACGTATGCGTGCGACCACCTGGTAAGATTCAGGGTGCCCGGACGTCGAACCGCCGTCAAAATTCTCGGTGCTCGAGCTGCTGCTCTCAGTCAACGACAACGAGAGGAGTGACCCCGGGACGACGCAGCGGCAGAGTACCATGCGTGTGTTTTCTTGACACGGTAAGCGTGGCACTTGTGTATATCACCAGATTTTCGTACCAGGTACTGGTACGCCGGGAGGGCGGCTATCTTCGAAGAAGGGGGATGGGAGGGAAGGTAGAGAACGCTACTTTATGGCACCAACAAGGATCACGTCTGTATATATCATGCGATGCTACCCCGGCTAGCGCCAAGAAGAATTACCACAACTATTGTGGCAGACCTGCACTACGCCCCTCACCGAAAACACAAACGCCCCTCGCTTCCTTATCTTTCCTTCCTCTTCTCGCCGTGAAAGCAGAAATTGAAGCGGGTCTGGTCTCCTAAAGAGCAGGAGTACCTAGACAAGGTGTCGGAAGCACCTACCATTTTCAAGCGCGTCGCGGACGCCGAGTTCTTCCCGTCCATCGGGTGAGTCTCCTCTTTTGTTTTTCCCTTTCCCTTTCTAGTTACCCCTTCCCCTCCCCTGTCTCTTTCCCTTTCCCATTCATCACAGTCATCTTTCCGCTTTAGTTTTCAAGCAGGGCAGTTGTAGGGAGGTATGCACATACCTTGTTGCCCCAGGTTAGATGATATGACTGACACATGCTTGGCTTTACCAACCCAAACCCCGAACGCCCCGAAAATGTATTGGAATGGAGATGGTTGATGAAGTGAGGAGTTAGTGCGAACTGTCAACCGTTTGGTGGAAGCTAGGCCAAGTCGTAAACGCTGCTGGTTGTCGGGTGAAAAAAATTGGGACAGCACTTGTGCATGTTCAAGTAGTTGCCCGCGTTGCCCAACGCCCACTAACATGTGCCTGTGCTTTGTGGGTTTTGTACCTGAGGGAAGGGGGCGTTGGAGGGAGACGGAGGCGGGGCAGCGCGTTGCTTATCGTCACGGCAACCTTGCCTCCGTACACTGTGCGAGTACGTGCGGTACGACCATTCTTGTTGGTGGCGCTACCCGCCCAGGAAGGAGTTATGAGCAGCTCTGCTGATCCTATAGCGCTAACCTTAATGTCAGCCTTGACCCTATCCTTACTCTAACCTAACCTTTATCCTAACATTTACCCAACCCTAATCTTAACCCTAACGTTAGTTAAACCCAACCTTGACCCCAACCCTACCCTAACCCTACCCTAACCTTATCCTTACCCTATCCTAACCTCAACCCGAAACTGTAGGTACGACAGCTCGTTCCCGTCCGTCGCAGAATCGCTGGCGGTGAAGCACACCGGCGACAGCATGGTTACCAACAAGGAGGGCAAGGAGGAAATCCTCATGCGCGTTGTGGTCGTGGGGGGGGGGGAGGAGGAAGGCCAGTTCGTCAAGAACCTGTCGGAGAAAGGGGCGGGAACGCTGGTGGACGGTCTGTACGTCCTGTGGGACCCGAGGCGAGTAGAGGGGGTGGGGGTTGGGAGGGGTGCCTGGGCGCTAAGCGGAGGTGGTGGTATGAGTGGAGACGGGAGGGGGGGGGGGGGGGGGGGGGGGGTGTACTCATTATCATGCATGGCCGTAGTCGTATGACCATAGACGGGAGGGGGGGGGGAGTTGCGTCTTGCGCACTGGCCGGTTGTAACGTTTTTTCAGCATGTACTCCATGACAACAATTGCTTCGAGCAGGATGCAGGGCAGGACGAGGGGGGGGTAGGGGGGGGGGGGTGGGAGGGTGGGAAGTCCGATGCGCCCAGCGCTATCTATCGGTCGGTTTGGCTGCGGTGCGCATCGGAACAAGTATATTGGATGTACGTAGCTCGTGCGTTCTGCGAACCGGGTCATGTTTCCCTGCGATGTTCTGGATACAGCATACGTACGGTGATGTGGGGCAAGCGTAGTTCGATTGTGCTCGGGCTGAATGACCGCTATGCCCTCAGCTTCCGTACGGCAACCTGCGCGCGGTGATAGATAGTGCATGCGCCATACGCTCCCGCCTTGGGGTCGTTCAAGGCGTTCCCGAGGTTCGTAATCGAAACCGAAATTGAAACCGAAACGGGCACGAAAGCCGAAATCGAAACCAAAAACCGAAATGGAAACCGAAACCGAAAACGAGATGGAAACCGACACCGAAACCGATGCCAAAACCGTGACAGATGCTGTTGCGGCGGAAACGAGGGCGTTCATGCCCAAGCTTAACGAAATACGTGGATGCGTCTCGTTCTTTGTCTGCAGCAGTGGCTCTTGGAACGCTGACACGAACATGAAACCACACGTACCCGCGTGCGCCAACGCAGGGAGGGCGCCTTGTCCGACACCGTGGCTGCGGTGGACTTCATGAACGTCCACGAGCTTGGGAGAGTTAAGACCAGGGATCCGAAGAAAGTGGCGCAGCACGCCGGTTTCTTGGGGGCAAACATGCTGGTGGCCGTCACGGAGCAGGTGAGGGCGTCAGTGGCCGCGATGCTCATTTTTCGTGGATGTGATGTGTTGGTTGGTTGGTTGGTTTATTGATCGATTGATTGATCGATTGATTGATCGATCGATTGATTGATTGATTAATTTTTATGGTAGACTGATGAATGTTAATAGGCGAGTCGGATGGTTGCTTGGCTGGTGGATTGGTCTGTTGAATGGTTGGTTGATTGATTGGTTCCTTGGTTGATTGATCGATCAGTTAGTTGAGAGGTTGATTATTTCGATGTTTCACTGGTTGGTTGATTGGTGGATTGGTTGATAGATTAGTTGGTTGGTTGATTGATTCGTTGCGTGTTTCATTGTCTCGGAAATACCGTAGAATGACTATCACCGTGTCACCCGAATACCCATAGACCTTTACGAGTGTACATCCCGTGAATTTCGTTTTCAACGGTGAATACGGGAAATCAACGATATCAGCTGTCAAGAAACGAGAAGAGTCAGTGAAGCCCTTCCGAACGCGCTGTCTGAATTTCAGAACTGTGCGATGGTACCTTTTTTTTAATGTATACCTGGTACCTGGTACCAGGTATATGTCAACGCGCTGTACGATGTTCGTATTCGGTTTCCAGGGCCAGCACGTTTCCAACCAGGCTTCGAGGTATCTCTCCTTGCTTACTTCCTGCGGCAGCACACCGCCTTCCGTTGGTATACCATGGGCTATCGGGATACACTTCGCATATCTCCAGAGATAAAGCGCTTCCACGATCGATTTTTTGGTTGACTGATTGACTGACTGTTTTGATTGCTTGCTTGATTGATTAATCGATTGTTTTGTTCATCCGATGTATCCAGTTCCCTTCCCCCACCGATTCGCTTTCGCCGCAGCCATTGTAGTGTCACGAGGTTTGTCAGACCGAAAAGGCCCGAAGTCGCATGAAGTTGTCATGTTGTGGAAACCCCTCAACAGCTCCCTGCGATAATGGCGGTGCCCGTACCGCATCTTGCATTTCCCCTTCCATTTGGGCGTCAGCGTGCTATTTATTGAGCTGAAATTAGCGCGCTCCCACCGCCACCGCCCTCCCCCCCCCCGCCGCCCCCCCGCGCCCCCCCTCGTCGTTGTTATTGCTTTGGTGTTTTGAAGTCTTCGTACGGGGCTGACTATGTCCCGAAGCTCAAGAAAGAGGCGCTGGATCAGGGCTTGACGTTCGTGGGTCCTGGCCTCGCGGCCGAGGTTGTTAAAGGGGAGATGGCAGCGTTCGCCAAGCTAGTTCAGGACACGAGGAAAGCTTTAGAGGAATGAATGGTTTTCCTGAGAGAAGGGGTTTTATCTTGATTGCAGTTTTCTTATAGGTCAATATTTTCGGGGGGAAATTCGTTAGTGGTGGACAGAAGAAGGGTGTTTGTTTTTTTAACCCCCATTTCACCTACTGGTCGTTTTTTTTCGAGTTTTGTTTTGATTGGTGGGAAATACCTGGTTCACAAGGGTCGTCATCCAGGGTGTCTATGTTATATATTTTAAGGAAGACTGGCACGACATGAACGCTTCTCTTGTGGGGCTGTTTCTTTGAACCTTGCGCTTGCTGAGGTAAAGGCGGTGAATGCACCGTATACTGCGCATTATAGGGCCCATTCTACGGCTTCCGCTTAAGGACAGCCAGAAGGTTTAAGTGTCAGCTTTCATCCCGGCGAAACACTGATGTGGTAGGTGCTTGGAGCAGATTAGCGTGACTGATGGATAACCGCTGAGATGTCACCGGTTGTTACATATGATGAATAGTATCACGAACAGTTGCGGGTACAAGAGAAATATATGGCGAGCTGGTTCCGTTCAATGTCGTTTCTCGGCGCAGGGCTCCCATGCGTCGTATGTGTTTCTTTTTATATTTAGCATGCCCTGCTTACCCAGCACACGAACCGATCGCAACATTGACGAACACTTCTTTCGTGTTTTATCGTGCCCGACACCTCAGCGATAAGACGGAGGTAGAGCATATAATTCGACTCTTTGATGCCAGTGCTTGGGCTAAAACTTCTACTATAACAAGCGTTGCTCGTGCTTGAGGTTCTTCAAGAGACGGGGAAAACAGATGCGCACGTATAATAATGAACCAACCCCACACTATTACGGGGGACCATAGTAAATAGGATCAAATATTGTTAGTAAAAATAGGTAAATATATAGGTTTTTAT
Organism: Macrocystis pyrifera; assembly: GCA_031763025.1. Taxonomy (NCBI): domain Eukaryota; class Phaeophyceae; order Laminariales; family Laminariaceae; genus Macrocystis; species Macrocystis pyrifera. The sequence goes on along the minus strand of JASSKH010000005.1, from coordinate 2,885,367 downwards.
GTATACCATAGGTTCTATTAACTGTGGACCCTCGTAATAGTAATAGGGTACGCTCCGAACAGTTTTGACTCGCCCGGGAAACTGAGTCGGGACAGGAGACGTGCATAATGTTTGCGCTGTTGGATGTATAGAAACGGAAGGGGCCAAAGAGATATATCATACAAACGGTGAAAAACGTTGTTGCGTCGTCTAAGTCGTCTATTTCCTACAACAAGAAAGTGCGACGTTAAGTGCGACGTTCCGGTTTATTTGCGGCTACAGTATATTGTCGTAGGGAGGTTCTGGTTCACCATAATTTTCCCAGCGTGTCCGCAAGGAAGGGGGAATTTGGTTTTAATATCCCCACCACCTGTACGATCCCCACCACCTGTACGTATGACATTGCCAAAGAGTGGTCGATTTTGGTTGAAACCATTTTTCTAACGAACGTCGTTTTTACTGAATGTTTTGGGGCGTCACTGGACTACCTGAGAAACACCGACGACGTTGCTGTGACCACTTTCTGCCGCGATTTGATATTTCCCCATGAACCCGATCATTGGCTGGCGTAGTCCTCGCTCTTTTAATACCTTTTCAATGCGTGCAATATTTAGGACCTCCTCGGGTCTGCATACATACATACAATCTTGAAGAATAAGACTGGGCACGGCGCTGCTCTGGGAAAAAATACCGTAGCTTGGAGACCGCGGTTTGATCGCTTGACTGATCGCCCCCCTGACACTGAACATAGCATGTAAAGGCAAAACGGGTCCTAAATGACCAGTCTCTTTGTAGGGAAGAGGACATCCCCGTTTCGAGTGCCTGTGTGAAAGCAGGTGAAACCGCTATTACTATGAATATAACTGATATGTATGTGTAAACTCGTCCATTTTTACCTATATTCTGCACAAAAAAACGTTGCCCCATAACCATTTTACTTCGTATGAAGCCATCACAAAAACGTTCTAGACTTGTGCACCAAGCAGCAGAAGTACAATCCCCTTGCAACTGCAAAAAAAGTACGTACTGGTACTTTATTAAAGTAGGTGTTGCAATCTGGGTGCACAAGATACTACTGTTTGTTGACAGTAGTAGTAGTTGTTGTCGCACAATCTGGGTGACCACGGATCCTTACACAATCTGAGTGAGAATACACCACGCGCCAGCTACGTGCTGCCGTCGAAGAGACGATTGCTGCATCGTTTTACGACGTTGGGCGCGCGCACTTTACCCGAGACGGCCGAGAGCTTGGCGGGCTTCACGTTTGCGTCGTAATACTTACTGTTGTTGTAGTGGACGCACGTCGCAGCAGACGCTTCCATCACGCCTGGGGCGTGTTTCATCTCAAGCCAACGTTTTGGAACTGCGGCGAGGAATGGAGGAATGTCGCATACACATGCATTGTACCTGGTATATGGCAGGGGCTACACGAAGGGCAGGCCGGAAGGTCGGCAGTAAACCTGAAAAAAGTACCAGGCACAATATTGATACGTGCAGCGACATCGTATAGCCCCTCGGGGTGGACTGGGACGGCACCGGCGGCGCGTGTGTGGACTGGACGGGCTCCAACCCGCTCGTCTGCCCAGCCGTTCTTACCTCTGGAAAGTACCTGTCTGTGGTATCAGTGGTCCCTTCTCCGTTTAGCTGTTTCAGTTTCAGTAGTTCAAGTCGATCGAAGAAAAAAAAACCCTCTCGCCAGTCTCCCCCGGCCTACTATGAATATATACACCGTACCTGGTCCTCTTCGTTGACATGTACTTGTAGTTCTCAAGGCCTTCTACGTGCGCCGGCACTTACTTATCCTCGTAATGGCGCTGGGCGCTGCTTGCCCCCAATTCTCCTTGTTGCCGTTTACGAATAAATTTGTATTAATAAAAAATAACAACAGAGGATGGCCACAAACAATCAACCATCGAACCGTTACTTTATAAACGCGTCCATTTCGTCAACGTTACGTTCGCGCCTCCTGTGGTGTGCTGTGGTCGGCACCTCGCCCGGCTGCGCCCAGTTTCTTATCCCTTACGCGTTGTCTGATTGACTGCGCTGCGCTGCCTGGGGTTACCAGTTGATTGAGTCTCTACCCACCGCCGGCATGCTGGATACACTGCTGTGTGCTGTATCTGGTACCCGAGGGTATATCTTCGTCTGGTATCTTTACCGCAACCCGGTCTTTTCAGTTCATACGAAGTACCGTAACTTTTACAGCTTATTATTTGCTGCTCTGTTTATTTTTTGAAGGGCATCTCCTTGCTTGATCCACTCTTTGAGCGCTCTGCTGTACGTACGTACTGTGGGCAGTCTAGAGGTCTGCGAGTACGATGTGGGGACATTATCATATCCAGTCAACGAGTCTCTGTGCAGCTGTAGTCTAAGGATTGTCCTCGGGAGAGATTTCTCCACCCAACAATGTTTCCGTTGGCGCCCAAGTCCCGAATCGGATGATGGCAAGATCGCAAACCAACAATAACATCGAAAAGGGAAAACTTCTTCAAGAAATTTATTTGACTACAGTACACCCGTTCCAAAAAAGCCTTCCCAATGATGTCAAACGTGGAATTTTGCTGTTTGTTGAGTTGTGTTGCGATTTGTTCTCTGCAGTACTACTGTCTGTGCAGAGAGATAAGAGAGTACCGCTGTGGCGGAGCTCACTGCTATCATAAAGGTCGACTTCACGACTTACCAATGTAAGCTTCACTAGGTTGCACTGGCAAAGCGCATCGTATATATCTTGGTCTGTGTCTAAGACGGCAGGAAAGGGTAAGGGCATGGAGAACAACGAGTGGCTCAATCAAGATGGGACGCCTCCGGTGCGTCTGGTCGAGCCAGGGTGAGTGATCTACGTACCAAGAGGGGTGATGCTTTGGGGTAAGTACCAGTGAGATTGTAGGGGCAGATGTCGTTGCAACGCAGGTTGAGTGCAGAACGTCGATTTGGACTTGTTTCCTCCACCTGCTGATCGACTATTTTGGAGGTATCGGCGCACGTGCGCCCGGGTGAGCTGCTTCGCAGACAACACTGAGCACTGCTGAGGGCAGAGAGAGGATATCTACAGCAGTCTCTCCAACGTCGACTATGCTCAGCAGCAGGCGTGAGACGCGATGCACTTCTCGACGTCGCAGGATTGGGCTATATGGCAGTGCGTTCTGTTGCTGTCGCACCGGCTTACAGCCGTGCCGTTTTGCTTTTCTGCAGAATCTCCTCCAACCCACCGGTGAAGGGCTGCATCCTGTTTTTTATGAAGATGTCGGTTGGATCCAAAAGAGACGATCACATCACTCGATCATTTCTCGAACGAGCCGACAACTTATGCACATCCCGCACGAGCAGGTACATACGCTGTACGATATGATGCTGATCACATGTTTGCACGCGCGATCGAAGTATCACACACAGCTTGCAAACATGAGCTTCGACGCCAATTCTCGATCTCTCAGCTGCGGTTTTCAAAATTCATTCGAGGAGAAGGCGTTTTTCACGGATGCGCACTCGTGTTAGTACCAGATTACGAGGTACCTGGTATGTGACTTATTTAGTGGTATACCAGTACCTGGTACAAGTATGTACCATGTCAGTGATCGTCGCAACCCGCGGGTAACCGCGGTGCTGCCGTGGAGCTTGCCATCGACCAATGGCGCTGCCACGGCACGTGCTATGGTTGTGCCCATGGCGCGTGCCGTGGGACTTGCCAAGGCTGCCCATGACAATACCATGGCACAGGCCATGGCAAGCCCCCCACGGCAAGCCCCATGGAAATATCCACGGCAAGCCCCATGGAAATATCCACGGCAAGCCCCACGGAAATCCACGACAAGTCCCTCGGAGACATCCACGGCAAGTCCCACGGTGACATCCACGGCAAGCCCCCGCAATATCCACGGCAAGCGCCACGGCAATATCCACGGCAAATCCCACGGAAATCTCCACGGCAAGGCCCCTGTTGGCAAGCCGTGGAAAGCCATGGCAATGCCATCCGCAGAATCCGCCGGAGGCCCACCCGCCCCGTTGATCCCACCCGGACCTGGTTCCATCCGGACCTGACCCCGCCCACAGGGAACAGAGCCGCCGGAGGCCCACCCGGTCCCCTGATCCCACCCAGCGCCGATCCCGCCCCCCCACAGGGATGGTTCAGGTCCGGCTGGTATCAGGCCTGTGTGGGATCAAGGTGCCGGGTAGGTGTGGAGATTGCCGTGGAGATTGCCATGGGGCTTGCCATGTAGATTTGCCGCCTGTGGGCTTTGCCGTAGATATTGCCGTCAGGCTTTCCGCGGGATTTCCAGTAGGATTTGGCGTGGGGTTTAGCGTGGGGCTCGCCGTGGATATAGCCGTGGGGCTTGCCGTGGGCCTTGTCGTGAGGCTTGCTGTGGATCCCGCCATAGTATGCCGTAGAGCTTCCCGTGGCGTGTTGTGGGCCTTGCCAATGGCCGCGGAACTTTCCGTGGCGTACCGTGAGGTTTGCCGTGGGGTTCCGTAGAATTGCCGTAGAATTTGTGACGTGGTTTGCAATAGCAATGCCATGGGCTGCCACGGCATGCCGTGGCAATGCCGTGGCAGGCCTTGTCTTGTCATGGGCACTGCCTCGGCCATGGTAATGCCGCGGCTTGCCGTGGGTACTGCCGCGGCACTGCCACCAAGAAAGTAAGGTAATGCCGCCTACTGACACCTCTGCTGGCCGATGGAGCACTGCTGCACCATCGAGCAAAGCGACATCGAGTCCGATACAAGCGTAGTGCGTGCACGTGATGCGGGGGGGGGCGATGTCTACGTGCTGCAGTCGCGGCGTCGCTTCAACACCAGCAGTCGCTTTTGTACCGCTGCTCCCAGCGCTAAGACTCAAGCGCGCGCGACTCTATAAACGTCAGTAGTACGATACGAGCTCGCACAGCCTCAAGAGACCATGTGCCACCCGGTATGCGTGTCTGCTCCATGAAGAGCTCGGAGTACGGATACTTGTAGGCTTGTGTGCACAGATTTCGAGCAGCGAAGACTTCTCTTTTGAGCAAAAGGGGGCACCTTGCTAACTTTTTATACAGATTCGATGTGCCGTGGATGCCTGCACCGCTTGCACAACCTGGGATGACCAACAAAGGGCTATGAGAACATCTACTCGCGCTTGGCAACAGTTTGCCGCAGCCTATTTCTAGACTACCGAGAGCTCGAGGCTGTTGATGTGCGTTGTATCATAGGGTGTTTTATGTTCCAACGCGCTGTTGTCAACGTGGGCCCATGGAGTGCTGCGTGCGGCGGATGAATTGTTGTGGCGTTCCGAGCACCAAAGCCTTTATGCCTCCGCTCACTATTGGCGCCGATGGTTGTGTTGCCAATCGTCCACTAAATCTGACGTTATGGTAGGTTGTGCGGTATCTATCTGCCTTATGGGGCAGATCCAACCCAGGAAACATGTGCTGCTGTAGATCGTGCAGATTATACGGCTACCACCCGGTTATATGAGCTAGGTCCTGCAGTTCAGGAATATCTCTGCCATGAATGATCCAGATCATGAACTGTGGGAGTCGATGACCCGCCTGATGTGTGCCATCGTCTGACGGAAAGACCTTTGAAGTATTTCGGTTGTGGATGCTTTGCCTCTTCCTTCATGCGCTTCAATGCCGTGACGAAAAGCATCCCATCTCTCTCGCCTTCAGCAGTACCACGTCTCACGCGATCAGGCGTTGCGGAAAGGCCTATCGTCAGTACTATGGCCTGTATCATGTAACAACTGAAGGGGAAGGTGGTACGAGCACGCCTACTGCAGTCTTTTAGTCCTGTGGACACGTGTTGGTGCCGTGGTCGACGAGGAAACGGCTGGTGTCTGGGGCTGGCTTCTTCGCACAACGCTTGGACGGCACGCTTCCGCTGCTGTCGACTACACGCCCGATTCCGAATACCAATTCGACAAAAGTACTGGTATCTGTTATTGTTGGGTATCGAGCGTGAATCGAGTTGGATTCGATACCGATAGACAAAAAAAAACTACAGTACTCGATACGATGTCGGAATTTGATACGTTGGGACATCGAAGCTTTCGTTCAGTGTCAGCACGGAGAGCACGGGGATGCCAGGGCATCAAGGGCAAAACGTATTTGATACGATCTGTCGAAATTTTCGAGACAATATTCAACATTATTAGTGGTATCTGCAGTATCGCGTTTTCTACTAACGCTCAGCAAACCTCATAAATTTCTTGCGCGGAATTGCTTCGACCACGGTATGCCCTCGTCGCGCCTCAGCACCTTGCCCGAGGTGGATTATCAAGACGCCCATACGTCGGACGAGAGAGCAAGGAGGTGTGTATGTATGTGCTTGATAGTTTATTTGTCAGCAGTGACTGGGACCGGACAGTCCTAACGGTACTGCATGTACCCCCACGGCTTTGAATCATTGGCGTGGGCCCTCCAGGCTTGGAGGTCACGGTCACTGCTGTTTTTTTTTTTTTTGTAGCGCCCCGGAGAGCGAGAGGAAACCTCTGTCCTCACTTCTTTATCAAGTTTTCGTGTACCGGGTTCAGCAGTATTGGATAGGCTGTGCGCGCCGGAGTTGGAAGAAGGTATTCGCCATCGCACTGCTTTTGTTTAGTAGCTGCAACATTGTGCAGACAAGATCTGCAATGCTGTACGTATGATACAGTACAATGGTTTATGGACGAGTCTTTTGTCTATTGCCAGGGCCCTGGGTTTCCATGCTTCCATGGCGTCTTTCTCTGCATACGCGCGTGGTACGCTCTGGTTGTCCATGGCGGTGTTCAACCGCATCTGCACTGTTTGCGGGGAGTGCTTCCGCCCTCGGTTGACGTTGACGTTGCGTAGGCGTTAGCTTGTTCTCCTGGCACTACGGAATTCCACTGCGTCGTGCAACGCCTCCGCCATGTTTGTGCGCGATTGGCGAGTTTGTAGCAGCAATCTTGTGCATAAGACCCTTGCGCGTGCCCTTGGACCCCAAAAAACACTGTTTCGTTGCCTAAAAATGATAAAATTACGGGTACAGCACCACTTTTATAGCACTCCGTCAATTGCTTTACCTCGCCGCCGCCGCCCTCGACCGGCCTTGCCCTACCCCCCTGCTCCAGGGTGCTGGGCGAGATGAAGCGCGATGAAGAGTTCTGGGCCATGCGCGCTGGCGTGCGAAAGAGGGTTTCCTGCGCCGAGTGAGGCAGTTGTTGGAGTATGCGATTTTAGTGTATGGAGTCGGGGGGATATTCGTTGTGCAAGAGCACCTATTGTAACTCAAGGTGGTGTTTGTTTGGATTTGGCTTGGCTCTGAATTGTGAAGGCGATGTAGTAAGATATCAAACTGCGAATGCATCCAGTTCGTGCATGTGTGCGCTCACCCAGCAGCATGGAGCGGCTGGATAGGAACTTTAGCGCACCCAAGCTCGTTGTTGTTTACGTCAATGCTGGCGTTTCTTCCTTGTGTACGTCCATCGTAATGTTCCTGCCGTTTACTAAAGTACAGTGTATCGTCCGCGACTAAGGACAGTGCATGTTTAATGGGATATTTACCCAAGGAGTGCAATATTTTCGGCTCGACTGCTTAATTGACTCGTTTAGACCTGCGCCCACGTTTTTTGCGACAATTTACTCGGAATTAGTGTTGAATCATTGTTGCAGTAGTAAAATGGTCGAGTGTTACGCACGTACAGATGGTGCCTAAGCTTTCGTCAAACTCCGCCACCACCTTGTTGCATTGGTGCACTATCGTGAGACACGCTCTCCACGCGTACTTAGTTCGCGCTTTTCCCGCTGCTGAAAGGACCCCCGCCAAATTCCAAGTAGTTTCTACCATAACAGAGAGGACGTGGTTATGAGGGGGTTACGGTGTTGGGTATGCGTGGAGGCGGTAGGTATTCTCCCTAGGCACAGCGAGAGTGGCCAGTTTCCACGCCGGAAAAACCCAAAAAAGGTAGAGCATCCATCGTCTCCGGTGACGTACAGTGAGTACCCCACTTCACGGGGAGAGGGCGACCTATCCACACGCAGACACAACACGTCGTCAAGAAGAAGCGGTTTTATCATTATTACATTGTAAGTGACCAGGGCTGTCCACGGGTCGAATCAAACCTCTCGGGTCGGGTCGGGTCGGGTCGGGTAAGGGTGACTTGGCCCAATCCACGCGAGTCTGGAAACCTCCTGACCCGACCCGACCGGACCCGAGCCGTGAAATTTTGAAAACCTCCTGACCCGGCCCGCGAGCGGGATCATGGCCTGCGAAGAGCCCTGATTATGACTATGACGAAGGAAACGCGCCGACGGGACCTTGAGCCTTCCGTTGCCGAACAACCAAAAACCCGATGTTCTGACCCTTGGAGAAATGCTGACTGCGCTCCAAGCATGGCGTACAAGGCATGAACGCAGCCCACCGTACCCCCGCCTCCCCTCCCTCTCCCCCCCCGCCCCGCGCGTCTGGAAGGCCTCGGGATCGAGACACTGACAAAGCCGTGGCGCGTGCCATGGATGAGCTCGGGTATCGCGACGAGGTGCGTTGTGGGTGTGACTATTTCGGTCCATAGTAAAAAGGACCTACGGTACAGACAAAAACCTATATATTTACCTATTTTCACAAACGATTTTTGGTCCTATTTACTATGGTCCCCCGTAATGTGATGGCTGTGATAGCCGATGCATGATATAGTAGAGGTGCTCTGGGACTCCTCGTTTGAGGGGCTCTCTACCCGAGCACCTGCCGAAGTTGCGTTTGAGAAAAATAGAAGCGCAGCCCGAGAAGAATCCTGGGACCGATAAATACTTACGTGTACGACGTATTGTAACAACAAAAAAAACGATATTGAATAGTTTTTTCGGCTGTATACACGGATAGCCCTGTCCGTCAGAAACAGGCGCTCCTGTCGTGGCATGTGTCAGCCGGCTCTATCGGGGATTTTTATAGGGCGCTTGCCGCTCCGATGTGGTGGTTGACAATCGCTGACTCGCGCGCGCGAACGAAGCATCCTTCCTTCCTTCCTTCCTTCCGTCACGCGCCGGCGCTCTTTCCGCTCGAGGTCTTTACCTCGACATCATTGCGCGTCTCCTGGTTATTTTTCTTGCGCACACGTAGAGCGACCTTGCTGCTGTTTCGTTTCGGCACCGTGAGCGTTCGTTCCTGCCCCACTCCCGCCCCACCCACCCGCGTTCTTCCCTCACCTGCGGTCGTGCTTCCACCTATGGTAGGTTAATGCGCATGCAGCATGGCTTCCGTGCGAGTTATTATTCCCTAGGTTTGTTGATATACGAGTGTCTCCGTTCCTAGCATGTGTGTGGCGCTAACCGTTTTAGCCGTTTTGACGCGATCAATCGTCAGGCTCGGTCTGATCAATCATTTCGAGGGAGCGTGCGAGCAGTACGACTGTCAGAGTGTCATGCTGCGAGCGTGTCGGAGGTATCCTTGCCTTTGTAGTTCGGTCACATCCCCTATCCCCTGCCTCAGCAGCACGCCTCCTTGGGCTATCATGCTCGGTGTGACCGCTCCTGTAGTTAGCATACATTTTCGACAATTTTCCCCTCTCACGGCCCCAGTTGGTTGAACAGTTGAACCTTTAGAACTGCAGTCCCGTTTTTGGGAGAAACCGCTCTAATTCCAAGTAGATCGTCCCCAGTACGCGACCGCAGCCCTAAAACGTTCAACAACCCAGATCCTTAACTATTTCGGAGGACCATAGTAAATGGGACCTACGGTACGCACAAAAACCTATTCATTTCCCTATTTTTTCCTACAATATTTGGTCCTGTTTATTATGCCCCCCCGTAGAAGTTGAAACCCCCAATCTTGACCCTTACAGTACTGCAGTCCCGTTCTGGGGGCGAACCACTTAATCCTTCTATTACGGGGGGCCATAGTAAAAAGGACCAAATATTGTTGGTAAAAATAGGTAAATGTATAGGTTTTTGTGTGGACCGTAGGTCCTAGTTACTGTGGCCCTCCGTAATAGAGCAAACTGCTTATGTAAAGTCCTGGTTGGGGGACAAACCCCACAAATTCCAAGTAGTTTGTCCCCAAAACGGGATTGTAGTCCTAAAATGATTGATATCGGGCTGTTCACGGGTCGGGTCGAAACTCGCGGGTCAGGTCGGATGGGGTCACCTATATCCCGACCCGGCCCGACTCGACCCGACCCGACCCGATCGGACCCGTGAAATTTCGAGTACCTCCTGACTGGACTCGACCCGACCCGTGAGATTTCGAGTACCTCCTGGCCCGACTCGGCCCTGCCCGATCCTTGAGTTTTTGGAAGACCTCCTGACCGGCGGGTCGGGCCCTGACCCGTGAACAGGTTTGTTTTTTGTTCGTTTTTTCTTTTTCTCTTTCCATGTATCATCTTCGCCCTTCTTTTCTCTCTCCCTCCTACAGCAGTCGTAACTCAGATCAACCATTGGGTCACATGGCAGGCTCTCCCCCCCTCTCCCCAGTATGGTCCGTGCCTTCACTTTTATCGCGAGAATAATTCAGCCATTTCTTCTCTCATCGACTCGCGTCGAATTTTGTTTATAAGTGGGTGCATAGCGGTTTCCGCATCAATATGTAACGGTACTGTTCGATAAACTAACGGTCAAAATTCTAGTGCGAGACATACCAGCCGTGTCGTGCACACCTTGAAAAAAAGCACCGGACCGTAAAGAAGTGAAGATGGTCCCTGAGAGGCTCCGGGTCGCGTGCTTTGTGCCTACAGCCGTAGTATATACCTGGTATATAGTTTGCAGTACCTTGTTGAAGGACGGAAATTCTTTCCCCCACGAATGTCGGCAGTGGCATCCACTCGATGAGATATATTTTGTATCATTCTGACCGCCATGGGCAGAGGAAGAGGGTGACATGGCCATTTTTTTTGTTGGAGGTCCTAGGGCTGGCGGTAGTGGCTAGAATATGCCCCGAACAACCACGGGCCTTGAATACGGTCAGCAACAGGCAGGCGTCTCCGTAAGAACAAACTTTTTGTTCTTTTTTTTTTCTGAACAATCCTGCTAAGGTACTCCAAGGCATGTCCGTACAATTTTGTGCGCAAAAACTCGAATATCTGGCCTGCGTATGTTCAATAATGAACTATTAAACACATCGCCCAAAATCGACCCGGCATTGAAACGAAGTAACTACGAGGAAATGCCTAATGTTTGTACTTTTTCCGCACACAATGTCCAAACGCCGAGTTTTAGAGATTGACCCCGAAACTTTGCACGTGTTCATCTCCGCAGGATTTTGACCCTTCGAGGGGTTTTCCTTTTTCTTTCTTTTTTCGCCCGAAGTGTTTGGTCGCCAAAAACAAAAGAAAAACACCCCGAAAAATCAGGCGGAAATGAAAGCAAAAAAACGTGAGGTCAGGTGTTTTGTAGGGACTCGTTGCAGATGTGCGTAAAATTGCAATACGGTCTGACTCGAAAAAAACGTGGAGTTTGACCGGTGAGTACGTTTCCGTCTTTTAACTTGAACGAGCCTGTAGCTGCTTCTGAAACAGCCTCACTGAGTTGACCACGACCGCTGCTTGCATGCGCGCAGCTGCGGAACGCCGCCCACGGCATACACGCCAGGGGGATAAGGCGGCAGATGGCGGGCCTGGGATCGCTTCCGGTGGAGCTGAGGCGCCTCTACCCCGAGGCAAGTTCGGGGAAGGAGTATCGGGGTACAAAACCACAGCAGATGGCAGCATTTAGGAAAACGAGAGTTTTACTGGGTTGGCTTGAAGGTTGCACAAAGCACAGTAAACCGTTTTTTGTCTCGACCAGTCCGCAAGGGTCCCGGCTAGAGAAAAAGTGGTGCCTGACCCTGTGATAGTGAACAAATTGGGCAACCATTTTTTGTTTTGCGGGAGGTTCAGTGCTTTCTCCGGACCCGATCAACTCGTGGCGATCGAGGCGGCTCCAGGATAGGTAATCGCAGATGCCGAAACTATCTGCGGCAAACGCTTGTGTCATGTGACGCGTCCTCCGCGACTTCACCGACGTGCTTAGCGATCGAAATCTGCTCAAGCAATTTGCACTCCCAGACTGAACCACGCGGAGGTGGGAGCCGCTGCAACGGGAAAAGCGGAGAGCAGTGTGACCCCGAGTTCGTGCGCGGACGGTCGTGGTGGTTCGTTTTGTACGATTATCCCCCCCCCCCCGCATTAGCTCATTGAAGCTGTCATACATGTGCAAGTCCGCCTCACAAGCGATTTTTAGTAGGATGAAGCTCACCCTTCGTGCAACTCGCCAAACACCTCACGGCGCTTCGCGCTTGGTGCAAGCAATGTCCGCCTGGACGGTGAAAACCTGACGTGCTCAGTCCCGGCATTATAGGGATGCGAGGGTCTATGGTCATACGACTACGGCCATGCATGATATCAAGTACCCCCCCCCCCCCCCCCCGCGCTACGCCTCCTCCGTACGCACAACCCCCCCCCCCGATAACGCCAGCTCTCCTCTCGATGATGCCAGTACAGCAGCAGCAACAACAACACATACCTTCGTTGTCGTATTTTTTGTTGCCCAAACACACGCGGCCGTTTGTTCCACAGCTCTATCCTCCCTCGCCGCCACCACCATCTCGCGCGCGGCGGCGGTCGTCGGCGCTAGCTCCAGCGCCGCCCCCTCCCAAGCCCCGACGCGACGAGACTTCCCCGACCCGGAACCTCTTGAGCACGTGCGAAGGGCGTGCGTAACGTGGAGAACCAACGTTGCCAACGAGCTCCGCGCTCTGGCGGCGGAGAACGGGGGGAGGCTTTCTCGACCGAGGGGGGGGGGGGCGCGGCAGCCGGGGCGGTGGATGGCGGCGGCGGTGGTGGGCGGTCGGGTTGGGGCGACACTGGGGAAGGAAAGGATGGCGACGGGCGCCAAACAGCGCCCGGTGAGAAAATGTGCTATGTATAGGTGTTGCCGCGATTCGGCCCCTTGACTGACCGCCCCCTACACTAAAACTATTACATTTAGGGGAAAAAGCGGCCTTGACGTGCCCAAAAAGGCCGGTCTCCTGTTGCAGCATCTTTGCTGGTGAGAGGGGTCGGGAGGTCGTTTAAAGTCTTGGATGCGGGACTCCAGGGGGGGTGACGGGGAAGACCGGATTCTTGTTTCTCCAAGAATGAGAGGAGACGATGTTGGGCGCTCTTTTGCTACCGCCATCCTGACCGTTGGACCTATGCCAATGGAAACGCAAAGTTTCCACACAAATGTTTGAATTTCAAAGACACCCGCCATAATTTTTCAGAGCAAGCTTTTGCCATGAGCACGATTCTTCAAACGAAAAGTTCCAAACTTTTGGAAAACCCCGAAAAAAAACAGTTCTGGAGGGCAGATGTTGGGCCAAGATCGGCTTCAGAAAAACTCTGGCGGATGTTTAGTTTGAAGCGACGAGATTCCGAGTCCTCAACAGACATCGATGGACAGAACCAACGACTGCGTCATGAACTCTGAACGGGGTGCGCTCGTTAGGGGCTCCGACCCACCCTAGATTCACCGTGTTCACGCAATGGCCGGTGATATGTAGCGGGCGCTGGCCAGCGTATGATACAATAATTGACCGCTGGTGTGCAGAAAACAAATGACAAAAATTCTCAATCCGTCTCAAAAGGCAAAAATAGGCTTGTTCAGGTTTGGGAGAGGACGCCGCTGGCAAGCTCTTGCCCCCTAGACCATGGATCCACCTGATATATATTGAGACCGTCATCCACACTCTTCGACCTTGCCCGACACCAAGCGGGTTGGCTGTGGGCTGAGTCTATGTCAAGATCGAAGGTCTATCACGGCACGAGCTGATTTTCCGCAGCGTGTTGATCATTTGCAACGAGAAAACCAAAATTGCGCCGCCTGCAGTCAGTCATTCGAAGAAATAGAACAAAAAATCAAAACACTTTTCCCACTCCCCCCCCCCCTTTTTTCCCACAGCGGCGGCACGACAATATCTTTGGCTGTTTCTTGAAAGCATTTTTTTTTAAAAGAAAACTTTGAAACTTAGCGCTTCCATTGCCGTAGGTCCAAGTATCGCTGTATCCCTGCCCTGCCCTCTGTCCGGGTTATTGTCGTTTCTGGTATCGATGCCCATACATAGACGTGTCGCGCCTGCTCGCGCGCCTGTTCGAGCACCCACAATTCCGGCGCAGAAGCTCAGCTGGGACCCGTTCCCCCTACCTGAGGCGCGCGGCGTTCGTGGGGCGCCACGGCATTTTAAGCCCTGTTCTGCTCTGCCGCCGCCCCCCCATCTCTCGTTAATTCGTTTCCAACTGCGCCCACGACAGACTACTTGCACTCAGTGTGGGAAAAATTGTACAGCAGGAATAAGGGTTAAGTTTTCTAATACTATTTCTTAGTTTTTTTTGCGGTGGCACCAAAGGCCTGGCCAATGGCGTCACGGTATCGGCAGCTTTCTACACGGTGGTATGTATTCGTCACGCGCGTCTGGGTTGGTTTCGACAGTAATTTTACTCAATACGTAGTGCACATTCCTGCGAAAAGTATCCGTACATATATACGTACCTGGTAGTGCATGCTGTACCCGTATTTCCTGCGAAAATCCGACCCCCGATTGACGCATGCCAATATACTATTACGGGGGTCCATAGTTAATAGGACCTATGGTATACATAAAAACCTTTATATTTAGGCATTTTTACTAACAATATTTGGTACTATTTACTATGGTCCCCCGTACTAGTAGTCAGAAATCTTCTACTGGTATACAAGACCCAAAAAATGTTCATTCACGCTAATCAAAGTCATCGCTTGAATTCCCACATTGGGAGTATAAACGATTAAGTCGACAAATCACCTTATTTGCAGGCGGCAACGACAATGGCAGAGATCGGAATGAGAGCGGCGTCGATGTCGGTGGCGGTGGCGGCACGGGCGGCTTCTTGTTCGACTCCGCCGACCTGTTGGATGCCGTGAGCGCGATACGCTCTCCGAACCGATCCGACTTCCTGGCCATCGAAGGGGACTGGGGCATGGTGCACGTGAGCGAAGGCGTCCGCCCGTAAAAGATGCTCCGCTCTTTTTGTGTTGCGTTCGAAACAACGCCTCCTGCATAAATTGCAGGTGCAGCTCCCGCAGTCAGGTGGAGCGTTCGTATCACTTGTTCCATGGACGAGCGTCACGCTGTGACACCGTCCATCTCTCGTATGTCAGCCTTTTTCTGGGAACAGAAAAATCACGGTCCGATGGTTGACGAGGAAAAACCCTCCTTTCTCCTCGCCGTTTACTTGCCGCCTTCCGGTCGCAAGCGTTGTTCCTGATGGCTGATGTGTACCTACGACAGGGTCGACGTCTGCAGCACGGCGGCAGGGCCATTCGGCCGGTGTGCGAGGCAGAGGGAGGCACAGCGCCCTGTGCTTTTTGCGGCCGACCCTCAAAGTGCCTCCGCTGTGGTAGACTATGCGCACATACCACAAGCGATCGCTACTACTGTCGACCGTTTTGCCCGAAGGAGCACCGGTGGATCACCTCTTTCGTGGCCCATGAGTGTATTCCCCGGCGGCCTCATCTCCGTGTCCGCTCTCTGCACCGGTCCCGTCTTACTTGATGAATGCTCCGTTCTCCTTTCGTGGCCATAGCGTGACCACCGTGTTTGTACGTGCTTGTCGTGAATGCCGCGGTGTCAAAATGATGCAGGTGCAGCTTCGAGCGCAGACTTTGGCAGAACTTCAGCATTCATACCGAGAATTGTCGCCAGAGTTGCACCAGGTCGGGGTGGATGACCGGGGGGGGGTTGGAGAGGACAGGTACGGTACTTCCGACGTCATTTTTGCCTCGACCTTACTTTTTTCATAGGACCGGACCCTCCACTCTCGTGTATTCGAGTGCCATTTCCTACAAGACTCGCCATAGGAGCTACCAGGTGTATTTTTTACGTGGCACTGTACGATCGATGACCTGCTGCGAAACCCGTCGGCGTAGTTCGATCGCTTCGAAAACAAGGACTTGCCTGTGTTCCTCTTTGATAAAAACATGCGGCTAATTCAGTGCCTGTTGGTTGTGCACGATAGGTGTTGCAGACCTCAACAGAGCAACCCGGCCTCCTTTGCCGATTCTTACCCCATGCGGCCACTGCCCCCCCCCACTGCTGTCTCTGGAAGTGGCCTCACCAGATAGTAAATCAAATTCATTGACGCTGTCATCCATATGCAAGAATATCCGCCTCAAAAGCGGTTCTTAGTGGGATACAGCTCACCCTTCATGCGACTCGCCCGACACCTCACGGCGCTTCGCGCTTGGTGCAAGCAATGTCTGCCTGGTCGGTGAAAACCCGACATGCTCCGTCCCGGGATTGTAGAGATACGAGGTTCTGTGGTCGTACGGCTACGGCCATGCATGACAATGCATACACCCCTCCCCCCCTCCCCCCCCTCAAGCAACTATCGGGTGGGTTGTCCTGCGTTTCTTTCTCCCGCCTTTCAGAACGTACTATTAACAATGGATACCAGGTAACTGGTAGTAAAGGTATCAACTGTGACACCTCGTGTAGAATCGGGACGCTTTGGTTTCTTTACGTATCCTTTTGTTTGTGCTTTGCGCGAGGGTATATGCCAACGAGCTCCGCCGGTGGTCCCTCGGAGTCTGCATGCATGCGCCGCGAGATGCCGAGCGCACAGACCTTCCGAACCGGGCGATCTTTGTCCCCGAGAGGGCACAAAGCAAACGGGTGCCTCGTCGCTCGAAGGCCATTCTCCTGGCGGCTTGAAAGGGTCGGGAGGGGTGGGAGGGTGTCGATCAGCACCGCCATCTTTCGTCACGCCGAAAAATGCGTGGCATCCACGGCGATTTTTACCGTCGTGCGGTCGCGGAAAGCAGATGGTTGGTGCTTTCGGTTGCATGGAACTGCTTGATTCAACAACCTCGAGACCGTGACCGTTGTTGGAATGCCGCGCGTTGAGATGTTGTTTGCCGATTTATCGGTCCATTCTTTGTCGGGGTTCGACTTCCACCGGACGCGCTTCCGACCTCTCAGTTGGCGACGGCACAGCAGCAGAGACTCGAAGGGAGGGCCAGAGGCACGAGGACCCGGAAGGCTCGTAGTCGCGATCCACGCGCGGGCCGGGAATTGCGTACATGCCCCCTTCGGCTTGCTGCGCGGTGTGGGTTTTGTATTTTGCAGAAATGTTTGAGCATCATACACGCCCCCCCCCCACCCGGTGCTGTGCCGGCACTGTAGCGGTGCGAAGATCTGTGGTCATACGGCTGCGATCATGGCATGAAATGAGTACACCCCCTCCCCGACTACTGTACGATTGGCGCCTTTGTTGGTAAGTGGTGTTGAAAACAGAAAATTAGGGAAGGCGGAATTCAATCAATACCTATGGCGCCTGCTGTCTCTTTGGGCAGATTCACGACGGAAAGGTTGGCTCAGGGGCGGCAGGTTCTGAAGACAGGCTTTGCCCCCGAGGTGATGGAGTACGCCAAGAGAGGGGTCACGGACTCCCTCAGGCCGGCGGTGTGGCGGGCGATACTGGGACTGCCAAAGGTACAGAGTAAAAGCGCGGCCGAGGAAAGGCCACGCGCTCATGAGCGCTACGCACGTAGCAAGAATACTGCTGGTATTGGACGAGGGAAGACCGAGGGCTGTGTGTGTCCTGCCCCGGGAACCGTATATTAGAGCAGAGGTGCGAGACACCACGGGACAGGCTTGCGCCGTTTTGTTGTTGTTGTGGTTCGAATCCCACGCTCGACGAAGTAGATGGATGCCATGAGCACGAACATTATGGGAGTCGGAATCCCACTCCCGCTGTGCGGGATTTGCGGAACAAAGGCTCACCGCGAACAAGCATTGTGCCGCCGCCTCACTCTTGTGAAAGACGAGAGCCGACACCCGCCGTTGAGAGCGAGGGCGTGCGTTCATTGGTTAGAACGGCAACCTCATCTTCCGCCTCTACAGGGGTTACCGCTCTCTCCGAAGCACGAAAAACGAGCGCGGAACGCACTGCTGTGAAGATGTTGCGATCGTGCTTGACCTCGTTTTTCTTGCGTCAACGTGCTTGCCTCCACATTTGTCGTTCGTGCTGTTGCGCGTTTCCGGAGGCTCTTGGCCGCCAGGACGTCGAGTACTTCCGTGGGCTGATGTCGGACGTCGACAGGACGGTCCTCGTCACCGACGAGCTGTACACCCTGGACGTGCAGTTCATCAGCGACGACGACAAGTACTTTCCTTTCGAGGTGCGCTACAGAGCACGACACACAGAATACCCCCCCCCCCCTACCCCTACTCCCCTCTACTCCTGCCCCGCGCTAATAAATTGATCAGTGCTTAGCGGAGTTGCAAGAGGTGCTGACGGTCCCCTATCCGTCGCCGACATACCGTCCGCTGTTCCCCTTCGACACGCGGCAGAAACGGAGGTTTCAAGTGTTGATTGTTGTTGGGGACGAATCCCGGCGTCCGGTCTGAAAAAAATGGTTTGTCTCGTTTGGCGGCAACTTCAGCCATGACCCCTGATTGAAGGGCGCTAACCCCCTTCTGCGAACAGTGCCAAGCGAGTCTCCGGTGGGCAGAGTAATCGTTGCTGGCTTTTTTCCCAAGTGGGCATTACTCCTGGGGTTGGAAGGCAAAGGAAAGCCGCGCTATCGGCCCTATGTTTTCAACGCGCGCTTTTCACTCTGCTATGTTCATTGGACGGACTCTCACAGCGGAGGCAGCCTGTTCAAGATAAATATCTTGTCCATACTGTCGAAAGATTCGCGGCCTTCAAGAGTCTATTAACCAGTATTGGTAACAGTATGCGCTTCGTGACGAATCCGAGCACATACCAACGGTCGCCGAGCTGACCCCAACCAAGAGCTCCCAGCCACCCTACCTCCCAGCCATCTTACTCCCTGCCCCCCATTCTGTAAAGACGCCGCCCGATCTCCATGTCCGCACCCCGCTTCCCCTGCGACAAAATATATAATAGGAAACCTTGCACGACGTCATCCTGGCGTTTTCTAGGGACCCTTGGGTCCTGCGGCACAGCGAGGTCTCCCTGCACGACTTCGTTCCCATCAGCGAGGGAGTAGGTGGCAGCGAGGCGGCGTTTTTAAATGGGGGGACAGGGGTGTGTTGTCCCCCTTGCGGCGTGCAGGTTCGTCTGTGGCGCCTTTTTTATTGGACTGCCCTGATACGTATATAGGTATAGTTAGTTCGTGAGAGTAGTTATTTACCTAGGATAGTGGTTCCCGTCTGTGTGCAAGTCTCCGCTTTTCTTTGCCCTGCCCCGAGCCTGTCGAGGCTTTGCATGTACTGCTAAGTGATAGGGGGGAACACAGTACTCGGAGCCAACTGCGGTGAGTACATAGTTGGAGATAGATGCCTGTTGTTTTGTTTCATTGTGGGTTTTGATCACTCTGCCTCTCCCGTATTCGGGCGATGGGCCGGTTGAGTCGCGAGTTGCGGGAGCTGCCGCAAGTTTTTGATACTTTCGACGCGCGAAGGGTGTATGCCTGGTACCTGGTACCTCTTTAGGCGTACGAGTGCTTGAAAAGCTTCCGACTGATCGTACGTAGTAGCTGGAAATTCTGAATTTTTGAGGATACGATATGCGTGGATGTGTTGATGCTTCCCTCTGCTCGCCTTCCGTAGACTCAGGGAACTCGCAGCCACCTGGTCAACGAGTAGGGGGGGTGTACTCGATAGGAGAGATGTACTCGATCTCATGCATGGCCGTAGTCGTACGACCATAGACCCTCGCATCCCTACAATGTCGGGACGGAGCATGTCGGGTTTTCACCGACCAGGCAGACATTGCTTGCACCAAGCGCGAAGCGTCAACGAGTAGGGCACCCTAAACCTGAGATAAGCGTTTCTGCTCCTCCTTTTCCCAATGGCCTACGGGTCTCCGCCCATTCCGGCGTTTGCCATCGTTGCAACACATACGCAAAACGCCGCTGGAACAGCCCTTTCGGGGCCTGGTCAACTACGCCGCCGTGCTCTGCTTCCTGTTCGAGGAACGGGAAGCTGTGTACTTCGCGCTGAGGGCGATGTTCGCGAGGTACTGGTGCAAGCTAAACGCCCTCCGATCCGGCTCTGGGATGCTCCTCTGCCTGCTGCGGCTGTTCGAGGTGCGGCTATATATTCGTACAGGTTTTATCGCGCCGCTTAATTTCCCTGTTCCGCACCGTAGCTTACATTGCGAAGCTGTTTTTTTTCACGGCTTTGAGTTTCGTCGCCTTTTCGTGTTGTACGGGACACCAGAGGTACGGAGCACTTCCCATTTTGTTGCGATCCAGCCGGGAGCCACGGTCAGGGGAACGCCACTCTGCCAGAACCACCAGCGAATCACTCTAACATGTGTATGTACGCGCGTGTTCGTCCGCTTTTCCCCTTTGTTTCTTTGACGTGCCGCGCTCGATTCACTTGATGCATGCCCGGGTCAGCACGCCGTTTCGCACCACCCATGGGTATGCCTGTTTCTTTTCTGGATCGCCGCGTATCTTATTGTAGTGAGCCATCCTTTATCGTGCTCTACATGTTCACGGACACACGCGTGCAATGTCGCCGGTAGAGCAATTTTGCCTACTACGTCTATATTTTCCCGCGACGAGAATCGGATGACTTGCTGTCGGCTTGAGAGCTGTTTTACGTGGAGTCGCCCCCCTGCCAGTAGCGGGTAGCGACATGCGTTGATCCTGGCGACCCTTGAGATATGGAGAGCGAGAGACCGCGCCTTTCTCACCCGTTTGCTTTTTGTAAGCTAGAGCGTCGGTCATACTACTGTTGCTTTCTGCTACTCGACGATAGTAGAGCGTTTCCTGTTGTTGTTGTTGTTGTTTTTCTCCTCACATTTATGCCGGTGTTGTTGTCGATGTAGTTGGCCTCTTATTAAATCATCGCCTCAATGATGTCCGTGGTCACAGGACAGGCTCCGTTAACTCTGGAGTGGAATATTACCTCAGGAGGAAAAAAAAAAAAAGAACGGGAGATAATGCACATATTAACTGAAACGAATCGTATCCCTCAGACAAAAAAAAGAAGTGAGATAAGCATACGTACGTATCAGATGCGTATGATACGCTGTACGAGTCGCAACAGAGACCGAGGAGATAGCAGAATACCCACGAGAAGAAGACAGGATGAAACTAATCGACTTCGAAATCGAAATCAAAATGGGAAGAAAAGAGAAACAAGAAAGCAGCAAGGAAAATAAACAAGATCAAACACAAACTTGCAGGCTCGCAAGTAGCGCGGGGGGGTGTAGCACCCAGCCAAAGAAAACAGAATCCTCCACCACGGAGACCAAGGAAGCGAAACAAAAGCGTGGTAACAACACAGGTTCCAACAATGTTGATGTCGATACAGCTTTTTGAATGGTATGCTTGAGGAGGCAGAGCCTTACGTCAATGCGCCCCTCCTCCCGTTTCGCCCATGTTGACCTCGATCTTCCGCTCTTCCCCTCTTTCCCTCCCGCCCTCGCCTCCTGGACTGTACGGGGCTGGTCGAGAGCAGTCTCTCCTGCAGCGACATCACCCGAGCCTGGTGCGGAAGCTGCGAGAGCTGGGCGTGCAGCCCCTCCAGCTGGCTATGCCCTGGATTCAGTTCGGCTTCGTCACCTACCTAGAAGCAGACCAGGCAAGTGCATCGCACAGAGTATACTGTTGTTGTATACCAGGTAGCATGTTGCGTGTGGCGTGTCTCGAGGACCTGCATTCATAGTTTTTTTTCGTAATCGCTTTATGGTTTTCAGCTCAACGCGCATGAGTTGTTACGAGCCCGGTGGCGAAATGGACAAGCCGTGGTCACAGGCGTCTTTAACTTCTCCAGCTCCGGTACATGTTTTTGGTTTTATCGCGAATTGCGTTGAGCATGCCCACTGCTTGTCGGATTTGACCGGTTTATTCCACAACATATTCTGGCGCTTGCAGCGACGTCATTTTACCGGACTACTCAATGCACCAGAGATATATGGACATACTACTGTGCGCTTGTGTCCCGGTGTTCCAACGGTGACTCTGTCGATCGGGAGAGGGGGAGGGAAGTGAAGCGTACTCATTTGTTGCTCGCCTTAGTCATTTGACCATTGACCACGCATCCCTTTCAAGACGGAACAATCGCGAGAGGGGGGGCTGAACCTGAATAATCCATTGAGATAGGTTTCGGTAGTCGTAGGCGTTTTCCATTCCTGTATGCCTCAGTCTCAACGTCGCAACCCCCCTCCGCCGGCCCCATTGTACACTTCTCTGGCTTACACAGGTGCTGCTGCTCTGGGATAGATTGCTGGGGTACGACTCGCTCGACCTTTTACCAGTACTAGCCGCTGCGGTGTTGGTCTTTCGGGCGAACCTGGTGATGCAGGTGGGTTTTCGTGAAGATGAGGCGAGGCGACGGGGGGGCGGCGGAAAGAGCGGCATCGCGGTGTTTGAACTTCAAAGAATGCAACCAAACTTTTAAGATTCAGCGTTGTTTTGTCTTTTTTGCAGGCGGTAAAGGGTTAATTGTACTGAAGTGCTTCGCTGACCAGCGACTTGGGGCCGTAGGAAGAGACAGAAGGGGGAACGAAATTTCGTCTGTGGGCGTGTTTTTGTTGTTTGGCAGGGTCCGATTTGGCAGGATTTGGTTGTGGCTTTGGCGGGGTTGTACAACTTTTTTATTTTGACAACTATCAAAGTTATTATAGCTTGCGCTTCCGATGTGCTGATTACGCTTGCGAAGACATTCCGTACAGAACGCAGCCACAACGACAGCGTGAGTGGCTTTTGTCTGAAAAAAGCCTTCGGGAAGGAAGAGGAGCGTTCGATCGCATGGAGCGGGAGAAACCTCTCGCCTGAGACAGCCATCAAGTTTACGCGGGTCGAGACATAATCCGAGTGTGTACGAGCACGAGTATCACCGCTGAAAGACGGGCATTCGCGTGCTGTTCCCCCGTGTGCTACGTAGTTTTTTTGTTAGGTTGGGACAGAATCGAGACTGTTCGTCCTTTGTTCATGCTCCACTACTACATGTATTGCTATCCACACCAGCGCCAATCCTTGCTTCCCATGTGATGCACACGTGAAACACACAGCCCCGGGCGATAATACCAGCCACCGCTCCCACTTTTTCGGCACATTTTTTCCTCTCAGGTCTCAGATGCGGCCACGGTGATGGACATCTTCTCCGACGGGCGTCAACTCGAAGTTGTGCCGCTCCTGCAGGCGTTCATGTTTCCGGCGTGGTGAAGGGTATTTTAAAGTATTGCTTTTCGATCTGGTTAGCCTTAACTTCCAGGATCATCGGGGTGTGCTTTCGCAGTTTCCACCGCTCGTTATCATATGTACGTGTAGCGTGTACGCGTAACGTGAACGCGTGACGAGTGTGCGGTGCAGTAAAATGATGGCGCCCTGAAGCGCGTGAAAGTCTACCTGGTATATCATATTGGTGTGTAATACTGCTGTAGAGGCGGTAACCAAGTAATTGTATATAGCTGAATCGTTTTCAGGTTGTATGGGGTGCGCTAGCTGGGCCATGCGTCGCGTCTCGTGCTTGGTAGGCTCAGCGCGGTTCTCTCGCTTAGTACAGGTGGCCTCACTGTAACTAAGCATGTTTGATATTTGTATACCTGGTACATTGGTAGTGGTATAGTCTACAGTACAGGGTAGGGCACATTAAGGCAGCTCCGGCAATACTTGGGACTTATGACACTACACTTGTAGTTTTTTTTTTTTTGGCATGGGCGACAGACTCGAGCACCATCCAACTGAAGGCAGGCATCATGGCACGGTACGGTCTTGGGCCGTCCATTGCTCTGTGTGTGTGTGTGTTCTTCACATTAAACCGTTCTTCTACTCGTCGACATCCAGCAAGCCCAGTGTCCGTGCTGATTCTTCACCCTAGAAAGATACGAGCTCTGTGGTCACAGACTACGACACAGAGATAACACACCGTAATGCATTAATAGCCTAGGTAATACCATGCCTTCGCACTAGGTGCGGCCGACACAACATACATACATACGCCAGCAACCAAAACACACCATAAAGAAAGAGAAGCAACGAAAAAACCAAACCGAAAAAGAACAAGAAAAAGAAAAAGAAAAGGAGAAGAATCCCAAATAAATAAATAAAATGGGAAGCCAAAGCTCAGACACATACATACTTACCCCGAGCATGAGCCAAAAGGGACGTGCAAGGGGAAAGATACGAGAAGGAAAAAGGGGACTATGCATCCCGGTGAACACTTAACTAAGTAAAAAGAGCAATAGTGAGTGGGCCAAAATACGCTCGTCACCCACCCACTATGTAGTACTTCTTTCATAAGGATAAGAAGGGAAAAAAAAATCAAAATGCATACCGAACGGCCGCAGCAGTTGGCGGTACGAGTAGCAAAGAAACGTCCAACCTATTAGTCGGCCTGGTACCTTGCTACCCTATCTGCGGTCTCTCTGCTACTCTCTTCTACCGCGGTTTCCCTTCTACTCCTCCTGTTCCCCCCCCTGCCCCCATACACTTGTACGGTGTTCCCTCTACCCCTCCTGCTGTTACCCCTCCCCCCATTCCCTCTAACACTACCTGCAGCGGATGCACGGCGCTGTCTACTCAGCTTTGCCTCAGCCTCGTGCCACCTGCCCATGAACTGTTCAGCTGCTTCGAGGATTCCCCGGTACCACTTTCCCGTCTGTTTTGCTGCAGTGGGCCACAGTGCGGTCCCAACTCCAAAGACTAAGGGGGAGTCTTCCGTTGATCCCTCTGAGGCTTTGAACACTCTAAGGTCCTCAGCAATTGCCCTAGGCCAAGTCTTAGGCTGCCCGCCTGGTTTCGGGCTCCCCCCACCAGCGATCGTCCCGAACATCAACCGACTGGGCAATCGCCCCTCGTGTTGCCGCACCACAGCCCCCGCAAAGAAGAGTCGCCGTTTACGGATGGTCGTTTCGATACTTTCGCATCGTGTTATCCTGAGCGCCTTCGCATACGAGAGGGTGGTGTGGTCGGTGCGTAGTCGGCGCTGGAAACCAATGACTCGCAGAAGGACTTCGTGGTGGGCTGATCGAAGCTTGGCGAAGTGGTCCGCATTGAGGGTCCACGTCACGCAACCGTACAGCAAGGTCTCAATCACCTCGGCCTTCAGCATCCGGACTTTCAGACTAAGCGGTGCGTTCGTCCTATCGTACAGTTCCGGACCATACCGTTTGAGGCATGCCCGCATCAGACGGATTCGTCGCTCGATTTCGAAGGAGAGGTCAGCGTTCTCGTGGATAATGCCTCCTAGGTACAAAAACTGGGTCGTCTGTTTATACTTTTGGCCTGCAGCTTCGATCGCGAGCGGTGAGGTGGTAAACGTCTGATCCGGTGTTCGTAGGAGCATCGTCTCTGTCTTCTTCTCGGATACCGTGAGACCCACTGCTTCGAAGACAGTCACGATGACTGTCATCATTCTCGCAAGGCCTTCCGCCGACTTCGAGACTATTCCTGCATCGTCTGCATACAACATGCCCCACACAGCCCTTTGCGCGCATGCCAACGGTTCCTCTTTTCCGACAACCCTGTCCTCTTCGAGATGAACCAAATCCCTTACGATGCATTCGTCTTTGCTGAAGCGTACCAGCACGATGTGTATCGCAGCGGCGAAGAACACGTTGAACAGTAACGGCGATAGTACGCAGCCTTGCCGCAGTCCCTGGGATACATTGAACCAGTCCGAGTGTTCACCGTCATCCGCACGCACGCGAGCCCGCATGCCTTCGTGAAAATTGCGAATGATTGTGAGCATCTTGGTTGGTACACCAAGGCGTGTGAGTACCTCCCACAACAGTTCTCGGTCGACAGAGTCGTACGCTTTCTGCAAGTCGATAAAGCACATGTACAGGGGGATTTTCTTCTGCCGCCCGAGCTGCTGCAACCGGCGCACGACAAACAGCATATCGACTGTTGACCGTGCGGGGCGGAAGCCACACTGTTCTTCAGGGAGTATATGCTCGGTCTCGCAGTAGCTGCTTAGACGGGACGCAACGATTTTCAGCAACACCTTGCCTGCGTGAGCAACAAGCGAAATACCTCTGTAGTTGTTGCAATCAGTTCTATCCTTCTTTTTATGAAGGGTTTTTATGATCGCATCTTTCCATTGCTGGGGGACTTCTCCCGTTACCCAAACGTTAACAAGGATACTGTGAAAATACTGCACGAAAGCGGGGTGGTCAAGTTTCAGTACTTCGACCGGGAGACCATCTGGTCCAACGGCTTTCCAGTTTGACATACCCTTCACTGCTTCCATCATCTCGTCAATGGATGGTTCATTTCCAAGGGATAGTTTCAGCGGTCGTGGTGGCACTAGGTCGATGATCGTGGGGTCAAGTTTCAGCGATTTCGTGTTCAATAGTTTGTGGTAGTGCCCCGCCCATCTTTCACGAATTCGCGCTTGATCTCGCAACAGCGTGCCATCCTCGTCCATGATAAACTGTTCACTCCTCGCTTTCGTACCTTGCAACCCTACCGTACTCTTCAGCTCTGCGGCGATATGAATATCTCCAACTGCGCATGACAACACTTCGTCTGTGCGCTCGCAGCATTGAATCGCCAAAACTGGCGCTCAACTCTTTTACTAAAATTGCAAAAATTATGCCACAGTAATTCCAAGAATACATGTTCTCAAGAGCACGGATGCAGCTCGATTCGGCCTATAGACGGCGTCCGCGGTAAAGCGGCACGTCTTTTCAGGGGGGGGCATGGTGATGAACCAATCCCCGGCTAAAATCTGAGACCACGTGACAACCTACTTGGGGTATACGCTTGTCGTATACCAAGTTTTGTTCCAAAGCCATGTTTATTGCCAGGTTTCAACCGGTTTTACCTGCCAATATATTATCAGGGAAATTCAGCAAAACGCACAAAGAGGGGATGGCCTGCACTTATCCCCGGTTTTGAACAAACGTTGGATTGAGTTGAAAAATTCAGGGTACAGTACTCCATAGGTTTACCTACGATAGAGTATTCTATAACGGAAATTCGAAACCTGTCTGTCTGTCCCCCGCCACAAGGAAGCGCGTGCACCCTGGGCGGTAGCGTCCTTGCTCGCAGTGACGACGTGCGTTGACCCTTTTAAAACCGCAGTCCCGTTTGGGGGACAAACCGCTCAAAATTACAAGTAGTTTGTCCCCAAAACGGGACTGCGGTCCTGAAAGGGATAAGTCCAAGACGAGTTCTTCCGAGCGTTGCTGCTGGTGATCGGCAGTTGTTGCCTGCTGCTGTGTGCTCGTTCTACTGGTGTTTTATACTTCCTACCTGACATTTCCTTTTTCTTTGCTATTTTGGCCGTTTTAATTTACGTACGGTACGTCTTTATTTCATTTATTTATAGCGGTTCCGATGTGTTTTCCAATAAAGATTGTCCGCATCTTCACTTCATTCA
The DNA here is from genome assembly GCA_031763025.1 of Macrocystis pyrifera. Lineage (NCBI taxonomy): Eukaryota > Phaeophyceae > Laminariales > Laminariaceae > Macrocystis > Macrocystis pyrifera. The sequence goes on along the minus strand of JASSKH010000005.1, from coordinate 2,858,163 downwards.
GGTACGAACGTGAACTACGTTTTTTTTTTTTTCGCTTACAGGCCTAAGACAGAAGACGGTATAACTGGCGTGTTTCGCGCCAGTTGACGGTGACCAGTGGACACACCAATTGACAGTGGGCATGGCAGTTGGGCTTTATTCTTTCACTTTTGGGGTGGTTCTGAGTGAAAACCGGGTCGTTGCCCGCTTCGGTAGGGATTCCCACAGGCATACGAGCACTTGTTGGGCCAAAATATTTCTGGCTTTCGAGACTCCTTGTGCGGAAGGACTACCCAAAATCGCTCGATTTGTCCAATCAATCGTTTTCGTTCCAGACCTAGCCCATGGGATTTATCATTGGGTTTAAGTGTGCACCGTTTTCCAAAATAACATAGTAATAGTATAGAGCTCCTTACGCTCATGTGAGGAATCTCAGAAACAAAATGGTGTACCCCCACCGTAACATGCATCAGGATGGCGTTCCGATCTCCGGGAACCCATCCCCTACCCTCCATTATTCCAGCAGGGAGCCTCGCCCCTGCCCTCACGATAGACCCTTCACGCAGCACTGGTCACGACAGTCGCCACGCTTCAAAATATCAACTCTGCGGCGCCCCTCGCGCTGCAACACGCCCCCTGCCCAACGCATACCTATCGCCGGTGCAAAACAGACATCCCGGTAACGGCCCCCGGAAACATCGTGTGCGCCTTTCTCCTTCATCTCCGACCGACACCCCCCCCTGTCCAACGCATAACTATTGTCGGCCCAGGGCGGGCTTCCCTGCCGTCACGTGCACATTTCCTCTTTGGCGCCCCGTCGTTGCAACACCCCCTCAGGCCGGCGTATGCAAGGGTTGGTGCATATTGGAAATCCACCACAGAATGCACCTTACATCCGCAGCGTTCAGTGGCCATGGCAACGCTTTACAACGGTGACAACCAACCTGAGTAGATAGGGGTCGGCGCACAACAAGGTTTGTTGTGCCTTGGGTTGCCGATGAAATAAGATTTCTGTTGCGGACTTCCCCTATACACCCAAATGGCGTGAAACACGTCCGGCACAGGTCTAATCGTTTTATGTCGAATCGAAATTGAATCTGACAGACGGATTCGGACTTTCGGTTCGAGAGGACCCCAACAAACTGATGGGGTACACATTTTCATGCCGAGAAACGTTTCAGGCGGTCGGGATTGTGATGTTGAGGTTTTGAAGTAAAAAATTTACCTGTTATATTTTTTTTTTTTTTTTTTTTTTTTCCGAACTGCCAGGGTCTATACAGCCGTCGCACAATTGGCGTTCTACTCTAGAACGCTTTGTTTGGCAGGAAGACGTGCTCTTCACAAGATTGGCACAACAACTTGTCCGGTGCTGCTGTGGCTATGGACACCGCATGAAACAGACGCGCCTCCCCTGCAGCCACCTGTCAGACACAGCAGTAGGTCGGATCACTGCCTGCATGAACCCTCACATCACTGCAAAATTGATCCTGCAATACTAATGAGGAAAACTTCTCCGAAACTCTGCGCCCAGTTTTGAAGGGGCGCTAATACGCTTAAACCCGTTAGAGGGCATATCAACTTTATTTCGTGATACCCCTAGGCCACGGAAAATTTCATCAGGTTGACTTTTCATTTTATCTCAAAATCATTTTTTGAGGGAAACATCGACAACGAAAAATGACGATTACCGCATCGGCTGCCGCCTGAATCGGGGATGCTGAATTTAGAGTCCACGCCACAACGAATGCCAAAAGCTGTTTCACACGGGCACAGCATCGATCCTACTAGGCGAAAAAGTATTTCACACGGGCATAGCATAATCCTACTATGCGAAACTCTGTTTCAAACACAGGCACATCACGATATGATGAGAATGATATAGTACTAACCATTTGTACTGCGGCGTGCTCAAACTACGTACCAGGCACGCGGTTGAAAATGTGAAGTACCAGAATTGTCATTTAGTGTGGTCGCCATTCTTTCTGCGTCTCGGAATAGTTGAGCGCCAACCATGAACTCATGGTCAGCGGCCGCCACGGACACATCCGTACCTCCCCCCCCCCCAAAAAAAAAAAAAAAACAGCCAATGCCGTGCCCTCGCTGGTTGGCATCCAATCAACAACGATTTACATCGGATGAGGGCAATCGCCGTGCCGTCCGTTTATTTCCAGGAGCCGCTGAACAACGATTTTGCACTGCTATCTCGCTTGTCGGGGGCCCACATCTTCTCGGCCTCCTTAGGGTCGACGGGGGTGTACCAATCCGGATGCGCCATGTTCGGGTTGAACCGGTAGTCCATGAACACCTGGACGGCAATTAGACGCGAATGGGCAACATCAGGACACTGCAAATAACATCGGAATGCGGAGGGTGACACATGCACTCCCACTCGAATTCACCAAGGGACCGATATTTTGATCTACAGCAGAGCCGGGATCCCCCCCGCCGCGCGCTTGGTGTACAGAGCGTTCTCTCATGACAACCGCCACAGCCGAAGATGGCCGGGGTCATGGCCAATCCGATCCAATCTGTGTAGTAGCGGTGGCGGGCGTGTCCGGCTGGGAACGGAACGAATGTGAACGCTATCTATCTTGGTCGCTAATTCAGTTGCAGCGTACTGGCGTTTATTCCTCGAGAACCGGAATCGAAAGCAACTTGCAAGCCAAGGTTACGCCTGTGCCCCGCGTCTTGAAAAAACCTTTAAAAAACGAGAAACAGGAAAAGTAGGCCCAGCAGCAGGCAGGACTCCCGTATCGTGTGTGCCTCCTCGCGTGCCCTAGTGAGGTTCTGACACTCACCTCTTGGTCTTGCAAACCTCCCCGGCAGGCCAACAGAACCACGCTCTCGACCAGCGCGGACCGGTCCAGCTTGCCCCCAAACAGTGCTTTCGGTGGACTGTGATATCTGAGAGCGTCATAGCAACCAGAAAGAGCCCGCATTTAATGGAAGAGAAAAATTGTTGATAACTACTGGTAGATGTTTTTCAAGCGGGAACAGGGACTCGGGGGGCACGCATAGCATCAGCAGAAACACGCTTGGGCCTGCCTAACGCTGACTGACAACTATAACTTTGTCATTTCCGGGTGGGCATTTGTAGTAATCAGAACCCATGATGGCCCCGGAAAACAGGTATCCCCTGTTCTTTACACCCAATATTTGACTCTGATTACTGTGTTCCCCCGTAATAGGAGGCCGCGGTTTGACCCCTTTGCTGACCACCCTCTACACTACAACCAGTACAATAAGCCCAAACGAGGCCTTGGCGCGCCCTTAAGGACCGGTCTCCTACTATTAGCATATTGGCTGGTTGACGATTTCCAGTACCAAACACGCTCCCTGTCCTGAGAGCACATTGATTCAGCGGGCTCGCTGCGCAGAGATACTTTCCTTCCCTCGCCACCGCCTTTCCAACAAAGGAGCGGACGACGATCGATCGGTCCATCCATGCATCCGCGTCACATGCTTACGCAGCAGCGCGGTCCCTTTCCACGGGTCCAAAACCACAAAAACTCCCGTCGTCGTCGTTAGAAAAGCTCGGCCCAAGAGTCAGAGAAAGGAGCGAGCATTGATCAAAAACGCGTCACAACCGCTTTGAAGCTAAAGGGCGGAGGTTGAACAGCTCGAGGACCCCGTGCGGACAAATGCGATGTGTGGTACACCAGCTCCGAAGAGGGGAAAAAGCAACCAAGCTGAAAAATGAATGTCATAAACCAGCATATAAATGCTGTAAATGTAAGGCAACCACAAAGCGCGCTTGCCGACGCAAGCCACCGTACGAGTTACACCTCTTTCTCGCGAAAGTGCGGGCAGAGATAGCCCCTCCCCACCAGGGGAGACTCCCCCCCACTTCCCGCCAAGGTCGCTTCCGCCCACACACTTCTTCTTAAGGAGCACCTGCCCGCCCCCCCTCGCACCTTCTCCACCGCCTCTACTACCACCACCATCGGCTTCCAAGCTCAGCGACCCACTGATACAAGCAGCATCGGGGCACGCACACGCGCTCTGCACCGCGACCATTGGGCCAAGATGCGAAGCATTCCGAACCTAGTCCCCCGCCGAAGACAGATTGACAAAACGCTTGGAACCCAGCAGTATTGTTGGTGTCGACGGCAACTCACTGCTACTCCGCCAAACGGTGCCGCCGCCGCCATCACCACCACCGCCACCGCCACTGTCGCCACCGCCATCAACTGCAAGCAAGACCAACGACCCCCGAGAGCAGGCCGCATGGGCGCACACACACAAGCGCTTATGTATACCAGGGATACTTCAGTGAGTCGACTTTGCATCGTCGCCTGATCATGGGAAAATTAACAACACGCACGCGAAGGCAGCACAGACGTCGAAGCCGCCTGGACCACGTAACGGTTTTACACCCAAGTAAGCCGTATTATGATGCAACATAAAACCCACATAACATATTCTAGTGTTCTTCCATTACAATTATCCTGACAGGCGGGACTCCAACTCGGATTATCTCACCTGTTCGGGACTAGCGCGCGTAATTGCTCCGGAAAACGCCCCCCCTTGGCGATGCCGACATCCGAATCACTTAGCGCCGGGAAGTCGTACGCCACCTGCAGCACGTTGGCTGCGTGGCCCGCTGGAGGGTGGTTGGCGGCGTGGGCGAAGGTAAGGGGAGACGACGGCAGCAGTCCCGCCGTGCGGCCGTCAACGAGGCACCCGTCCGCCCTCCCCATCAGGAAGTGCTCCTCGTCCGGGAGGAGCGAGGCGGCGAATTTTTCATCCCTGAGGTGTTCGGGCAGGTGAACGAATCCCTGCGACAGGATATTGAAACCCGTCGGGCGGACGGGCGTGCGGGCAGTCGGGGGGGCATGGGCTGATATCACGTTGCACGGAGCAATCAGAGGAAGCATACAGATATGGGTTACTTCCATATTAACTGCAGCTGTAGTCAGAGTGAGGCGAGTGGACTTGAAGATGCTGTGCCGTCGCCACCACGGGGGCAACCTACACGTCCACGAGAACCCGATGACGTGCTTAGGCTCGTCGCGACCGACCATTAAGGACGTCGACGCCAACATCAGCAGACGCGCGACCCGTGCAGCAGGTGGATGAAATTCAACACATCGCGATTGTTGGTGAGTGCGAACTGCCAAGTACAAGGTACACGCCCAACGCCACATCCCGCGGAAACCACGAGAATGCTGGGAATGATGCCGTCCGCGATTGCCCTCGACCTAACCCTACGCAGCCGGGCCTTCTCCCACTGCCGGTCAGGAGCGGCGACCTTCTGTACCTTCCTCGACCAGCGACAGGGGTGCGCGTGCGTCCAGCGCACTGGGGTTGCACCACCGACACATAGCGCTTCCGGTTAGGGTCAGCTGCACGCAAAAAAAGAGAAGGGGCCCGACGGCGGTTCCGTTTCAGCCGCCCCCACCGCCGCCGCAGGCCAACTCATAGTATTGCTGTTTCCATGGAGCACTTTCACCAACATGAGTCTTTCCCCGGAGGAGGCCACCAGGGTCGAATCACGTCGCAATAGCAAAAAAAGGAAACTCAACACAAAACACTATAACACACACAACAAAAAGGTCGACACCTGAGCAAACAGGCCACATCGAACGTCTCTTTTTAGCCTTCCAACCACCCCACACGGCGCTGCCTTTCCGCGTCGCGCCTAACTATTACTGATTTTACGATAGGGATGTAAAAAAAACTCACCGGATATATCGCCACAACGGCACCCTCCGGAGCCGACCCCTCCACAAAAAGGCCCAGCCCCGCCCCGGGCACACCCGACGCCTTAACTGCGGTGGTGAAACCTAGCTCCGAACGCAGCATCTCCTTCAGCAGTTTTCGTCTCCAGGCCTTGGTGGAGTCGCGTTCAGCGGCGCTGGGCGATTCTCTCGGGGTGACGTTTTCTAGGGACGGCGAGAAGGAGGAAGACGAGGTGCTCCTTCTCGCGGGCGCGGGGTGGGAATCTTCACCACCGCTGCCATTGTGAGTGGCCGTGAGAGGGGGCGGGGATGCGGTTCTAGCTGCGTCCACCAGGTTGAAGTACGTCACCAACTGGGGCGGGGAAGGGGATGTGGACGGGAAGGGAGGGAGGGAGTCTTAAGACTTTCGGAACGACTGCCGGCTGCTACGAGTATTGTCCTAACCCTAAGCAAGCAAGCAGGTAAACAGACAAGCAGGCAAGCAGGCAAGCAGGCAAGCAGGCAAGCAGGCAAGCAGGCAAGCAGGCAAGCAGGCAAGCAGGCAAGCAGGCAAGCAGGCAAGCAGGCAAGCAGGCAAGCAGGTAAGCAGGCAAGCAGGCAAGCAGGCATCCAGGCATCCAGGCATCCAGGCATCCAGGCATCCAGGCAAGCAGGCAAGCAGGCAAGCAGGCAAGCAGGCAAGCAGGCAAGCAGGCAAGCAGGCAAGCAGGCAAGCAGGCAAGCAGGCAAGCAGGCAAGCAGGCAAGCAGGCAAGCAGGCAAGCAGGCAAGCAGGCATCCAGGCATCCAGGCATCCAGGCATCCAGGCAAGCAGGCAAGCAGGCAAGCAGGCAAGCAGGTAAGCAGGCAAGCAGGCAAGCAGGCATCCAGGCATCCAGGCATCCAGGCATCCAGGCAAGGAGGCAAGCAGGCTATAGCAAGAACAGAACAAACACACTACATCCTGAACACTGCTGGTTCTACAATGGGGATTACGACTCAAACACAGCCCGGTGCATACTGGCCATAGTGCCGACCTGGTCGTTGAGCCCTGTTTGAGCCTTCCGCTTCCTGGCTAGCGGTTTGAGTGCCGCAATTTCCCTCTCCAGCTTAGCGTAGCTCTTGGAAGGTAGTGCTCCGTCCTCATGCTGTTGAGCAACAGCATAGGCGGCCGTAAGGACGGCCGCACGAGTGACGTCGAGCTGATCCTGGATCTCTCGAGGGCTCAACCGCGCCGGCCGTAGCTTACCCAAGATCGCCCTGGCGATAAGCATTGCAGCAACGCTCCTGCTCGACTGCTGTGCAGCTGTTGACTGCTGTGCTCCGTCACACCCCCCTGCTGGAAAACATGTCACCCCGCAAAAGAACGCCGCGCTTATTGATAAAAAAACCCATTTCGTCTTGTGGTGAGATTGGTTTCCTCTAGCAATTAGTATGGACAGTGTAGTTTCATTGAGAATCAGTATGTGAAGGAGGGTTTCAGTGGAAACCATTAGGATGTTCACGTAGGGGGATTTATAGTTTAGGCTGATATGAGAGCTTCCCGAATTGCCTCTTGAGAGCTTCAACTAGTAACGGCTTATATACAGGAAGGGTATATTTGAGTAGGTGAGAGCATGGGAGAACTAGGGAAAGGAAACTTGTTACAGCAGTAAACCAATCAACAGCAGTGAATTGGATGATCTACGTTGAGTAAGATGAGAGATCAGGATGAGTTATTGGGCAAGATGATAGGTAAAATAGTGAGAAAGTACGGAAGAAAGACCAGACTAGAGAGCTCAGCTGGGTTCTTCCAAGAAACAGTAACTTGGGAGGAGCGTTGGATCAACTGCTACCAAGAGAGCGGACAAGCTATTGTAGGGTCCCAGAGGTGTAGCAGTGGAGAGGAGGACAGAGAAGCAAGGAGGATCACACGCCACATCGGCTCAGTCCACTTCTTCCCTCTCTCTCAGCCAGCAGACGAGAGAGTTAATAAAAGACATCAAAATGATTCCTTGACTTGAGCGACTGCATCTACACATCGAATCAGCAATCAGTTCAGTGGCAACCATCTTCAAGAGTGCCAACATCCCAATCCCTATCAGTGGTGTCGTCGACATTTCCGTGTTCTTCTCAGCTCTTACGGATTCTTACGATGTCTTCTCCTTCTGGTAAGCGGAGTTTCGAGGGAAGAAAGGGGGAGGTGGTGGGTGTGCCAGGTTCCCCCGTTGGTCGTACCCGCGCGCAGACCCGCGCGGTAAGAGACGCGCTGCGTAAGCCCGTCTCAGCTGAGCCTAGTCCCGCGGAGGCTCAGCTGAAAGTAGCGACAGTGGGATTTAAGGGGTCAAGTCCCCGCGTGAGTCCCGCCGAGAGGTTCCGTCTGCCTCAGTTGGAGAAGCAGCCGTTGGTAGGTAGGAGCCGTACTAAGTCATTCCGCCTGACCGATTCAGTCCCTCCCCGTCGCGCTCAGCCTATACGTGTAGCTTCAGAGAATGACATCCCCTCGCCTTCCTCGCTACCTGTCGCATCTCCCCTGAGTAAACGGTCCTCGCCCATCCTGTCCATTTCGTCCCCCCCTCGTTAGACTTGCCTAGAAGTAGTAACGACTGCTCCGACGGCGGCCGCCAAATCGGTGCCACCTGTTTCAGGACAGGAACCGAAGTTGAGCCCGCCTACGGTGCCGTCGACGTCCGCTAAGGACGACGTGGTGAAGCCGATAGCTACCGAGGGTAAAGGCCCCGCGCCCGACCCGGTCGGAGCCGCAGGTGTTGGTTCCGCGGCTAGCGAGGCTGCAGCGGTGAGTGTGGGGACAACAACCGCAACTAACCGGGCTATCCGTGATGATATGATAGAAAATATTCGCGCCATTTTGGAGGGTTTATCCTTCGAAGACCGTGCGTTGTAGTATTGTTCAAGTAGCGCCACACCTTCCAGGTCGCTGTGTAGAGACTGCCGCAGGGCCGGGCGGTGCCATTGTCGCCGTAGGACCGCACCGCGGTAAAGGGACCACGCAGAAACCAGGACGAAGATCCCGTAGGGCGGAAGCCGTTTTCCAATCGTCTGACGAAAAGTTGGCGCGTGCTCTCCAAAAGGAAGAGCAAGAGGCCGCTGCACGAGTCGCCGCAGCAGTGGCAGAAGATGAAAATCTTGCACACCTCGGATAACGTAACACTTAACGTTTTATGTTAATGTTAGGCGTCAGCGAAAAAAACACGTAACATTACGTTACTACGTCAACTACTTTCTGGATTTTGTGATAACATAGTGCTAGTGTGTTATGATAGTGGCGGGCGATCGCGTAACATTATGTTAGAGTGTTACCGTACTGACCGCAGTATATGTGTTACGGTGTTAGGGTATGCAGCTCATAGCGAGTAACACTACTATGTTAGCGTGTTAGCGGAATTCCTGGTGGCTATCGCAACACACGTTGAAGGGATAACGTACATGGTCACTTAAACGATAGCATTATGTTACCGTGTTAGCGGCATCAGCCCGTAGCGAGTAACGTTATGTTAGTGTGTCAGCGGGATTCTTCGTGCTACCGTAACACCCTTTCGACGGATAACGTACACGGCCATATAAACGCGTACATACCACTATGTTAGTGTATTGGTGAAATTCCTATTACTACAGTAGGGGCTATCGTAACACACGTTAGAGGGATGACGTATACCAGGTATGGTCAATACAACGTTAACATTATGTATGTTACTGTATCAGCCGCAGCAGCAGTCCGTTTCGAGCGACGTTATGTGAGGGTATTACGGAAGTCTTGCTACCATAACAACATAACATACGTCAAACGGGTAACGTACACTAGTATGATAGATAAAACACTATTAATAGCATTATGTTAATGTTGTTAACTCGTATGCAATATATGTAGTGACACAAGTTAGTAGATAACGTACACCCCCAATCTAAAGTCAACAATATGTTACTGCCGTGTTAACTCGTACGTGCGAGTGTGCAGATTACGTTATAGATGGATAACGTATTGTGTTACAGATGGATAACGTACTGGCGGGGTTTCCACAAAAAAATGAGGCGTTTTTTTTTGCGAGGATCCCTCCTAAATATCCCCTGTTTTGGGGTTTTAAAATATGGAGGCGTTTTTTACCGAGGATGCCATGCTATCCTCCCCCCCCGGGGATATTTTTGTAGGTATCCCCTCTTGGGATGTCGGCGAAATTGGATAACACGGCGACGCTATGTTACTCCCACACGCCCGCTTTACCACTAATACAGGTAACACATGTTAGATCTCGGGAAGATCCAAAGGGAAACGTAGTAACATTACGTTAGAACGACTTCGGCCCCAACGGTAACTCAGTAACATAAAGTTAGACCCGGATTAGTTTTTATGGTAACACGGTAACGGAATGTTACCATCAGATATTTACTGACGGTAGCACCGTAACATAATGTTACAGGGACTTCCGCATTTAGGCTAACATCCTAACATAATGTTACGTATGGGCCGGCTAAGACTGTAACGTATCTAACGTACGTTAAGTGTTACGTTATCCGACCCTAAGGCAATCAGATGGGAGGTCCAGATAACGTAGTGTTAGTAGTGCTGGTCATTGCGTTATGTTACGTTAGTGTGCTATCTGTAACACAATGTTATGTGTTATTACGGGGGTCCATAGTAAACAGGACCAAATATTGGTAGTAAAAATAGGTGAATATATAGGTTTTTGTGTGTACCGTAGGTCCTATTAACTATGGACCCCCGTAATAGTAGTGCTGGCGAACATGGTAACGTTATGTCAGGGTGTTATGTATAACACTCCTCCTAAGGGTAACATAATGTTATTGTGTTACGTCTAACGCTGCGTCGACAATAACATTATGTTATCGTGTTAGTAAATATGCGGATATCGAGCTGGGAATGTTAGAGTGATAACGTACGTGTTTGGTCAAAGTCTAACACTGTGTTACGGTGTTAGTTCAAGGACTGATCACGGCATAACATAATGTTACTGTACCAGAGCTGGACGAGACCACGCAGCAACATAACGTTAAGGCTCGTGCACGTTCGTGGGTTTCCAGTTAACACTATGTTACTGCGTTACCGTGATCGCTCCTCTAGTGCTAACACTATGTTATTACGGGGGTCCATAGTTAACGGGACCAAATTTTGTTAGTAAAAGTAGGTAAATATATAGGTTTTTATGTATACCGTAGGTCCTATTTACTATGGTCCCCCGTAATAGTACGCTACCACGTTCCTGTGTTAGGCCCCATAACGTAGATAAGTGTTATCCGAGTGTTGCGTTATCCGAGGTGTGAAAGCTTGCATGGTCGTTGTCAGCATCCGACTCTCCCGCCCTGTCGCGTGCTGACTCCATGTCCCCCCGTTGCCCTACCACCCCGCCCAGCCCTCCCAGTCCCTCTGCGCGCGAGACCCGTCCTGCTCTCTCGTCGCCGAACCCTTTTGACCTTTTGCGTTCCCCCGGGCCGGCCGTTTACCAGAACAAGGCGACGGCCTTGCAGTTAGAGGCCGCCCGGACAAAAAAAGAAATGGACCGAGCAGCCGCCTTCTTCCGTTCTGCCCCCGCAGCGGAAGCCAAATTGGCGCTGAAGCATCGTGAAGCGGGTGAGGCCCTCGCCAAAGGCCGCGAGGAGGCCCGTCGCCAACACCGCGACATCCACGACTTGGAACGTCTCCAGGCTTTGGAGCAGCAAAACGCGCGACACCGGGCAGCCCAACTGAAGGCGAGCCTGAGGGAGGAAGAGCGGCGACAAGCAGACAACGCCGTGTCCTTCCAGGATGTTATGACCGCGGCCAGGAGGGAACTGGCCGATATAACGAGCAAAAATCAGGAGCGGCAGGAAACCGTGCAGCAGATCGAGTATCAGCAGTCGGTCGCAGAGGATGAAAACATTTTCCATCGTGGGGTGAGAGAGACCGCCAGAGGACCGGCGGTGCGCGCCGCGGACGCGGCGGGCCAACCCATTTTGCCCCATGCGGAGTGGCAGCACACTCCTGCTCGAATTGCGGCTCGCGCGGCGCGTGCCGCCGCAGCTGCTGCCTCTGCACCCACTTCTCGTTCTGCAGCGACATCAATTTCCATGGCTGCTGGGCCTGCTTTCTGCCGCTGCCACTGCCCCAGCTGCTACGTCTACGGTTGCGGCAGCTGCCGCTGCATCCGCGGAGGCTTCCGCTGCGTCGGCGGAAAGGTCCGCGGTCGCCGCCACGTCCAACCCTACTCCTGGAGTGGCCGCCGTCCCGCCGACTGTTCCTGACGACCCCGCCGTGCTACGGATGAAGCGGGAACTACAATTATACGCAATGATAACGGCGGAGCGACCGGAACTAACGCACGAGCAAGCTAGGGGCATGGTGGACACATGTCTACAGGGCATCCTCAACCCCCCGCCACCTACTGTCCAAGTGCCTCCTCCTCCGCCCCCGCCCCCGTTCTTCCCGCCGGCTCCGTCGGTGATGGGTCCGCCAGGCCCGCCTCCCACCTTTCATCTCCCCGCGAGTGGCACCGGTGGACATTTCTATGGCCACCGTGGTGGCCAGGGGCAAGGTTATAAAAGGTGCGATAATTCCGACATATTGCCGACTACTGTTGTTGATAATTCCGGGTTGATAACGAATTCTAGTTTGTTGTCCCGACCTACCAATAATGTACCTGAAGTTTCTGTGCCCGCTGCAGTACCAATAGTAACCCCCACTCCGCATCCGCCACTCCAGCCCCCGATAGTGAACGTATCGGTCAACGACATACCTAGTCCTCGACGTCGTACAGCAACGCGGAAGGCGTACGCGCGCCTGGATACTAGCGTCCTCATGCTAGTCCCGCCAATACCTTTTGCGAGTGACCATAATGTTTCTGATTTGGTTCAGTTTACCTTGGCGTTAAGAGATGCGGTATCTAGCCTGCGTGTAGCCTGTGGTGACACTCACCCGTATTTGTGGACTGTGGGTTGGGAAAAGTGCCTTGAGCGACACATTTTGCGTGCCGTCCGCTCGAATTCTCCCCCGGCATCGTCGTTCAAATCGATGATTGGGGAAGCTTTCGCCCAAGGAGGTCGCCTCCAGGAGGCAGGACAGCATGGGCCAACTGCCTTGCAACACATAATTCGTTCGTTGTGCCGGGGGTTGAGTAGAGCTACGCCAGCTGCGGTCATGCAGGCGTTACAGAATTTAGTGGTGCCTGCGGGTACTCTAGTCAGTACTTATTTGTCAGAATTACGGTTGTTAGTAGAGAATGTGCGGTGTGTAGGTCATGTGGCGCCGGAAGGCGGTACGCTTCAAATAGCAATTAAAACAGGGATGGATGACCAGTTTGCTGGGTTGAGTGCTCAGATTTTTGCGGGAAGGAATCTGAGAGCGGTGCCGTTTGATAGCACCGATGAACTCATGGGGTCTCTGGAAGATTTAGCCCTAAATCAGACCGTGCAACGGAGTCTGGTAGGTTATCTGGTAGTATTCAAACGCGTTCGAAGACTTGTAATCAGGCGTTTCGTAGTAGACAGTTTGGAGGTGTAATGTCGGTCGAAGAAAAAATTGAGGATGAGGCAGAAGAATTTAGTAAAGTGTACCAAATAATGAGAGAGAAAGGTGGCTTCGGGAAAAATAATGTAGATCCTCCATTTTATGTTTCGTTCAAAACCCGAGAGGAGAGGGATGCTGCCCGCAGATTATATGGGAACCTCTGCCTCAATTGCGGGAAAGAGAACCACTTTGCCAGAGAATGTCCTGAAAAATTTATTAATCATTTCGCATTAATTCACCCCGCTGTAGCTGATGGCACTCCAGAGGAAGCAGAGAGGCGATGGCGCCGTTGGCAACACAGGTTGCGCCAGTGGGCCCAATAGCGTGCCGGCAGAAATAATCGAAATTCATGAGGACGCGACGGTAGGTTGGCCCACTTGCCGGTAGCATCGCGGCCGTTCCTCCTCCCTCCGCAGAAAACCACAGGGGGAGCTTATGACCAACAGAGAAGCAGAAAGGATAAAAAAGTCGGTGTTTAGGACGCGACGGTAGGTTGGTGGCAGAACCATGACCAACAGAGAAGCAGAAAGTCTTCCGGCGCCACATGACCTACACACACCGCACATTCCCTACTAACAACCGCAATTCTGACAAATAAGTACTGAATGGAGTACCCGCAGGCACCACTAAATTCTGTAACGCCTGCATGACCGCAGCTGGCGTAGCTCTACTCAACCCCCGGCACAACGAACGAATGATGTGTTGCAAGACAGTTGGCCCATGCTGTCCTGCCTCCTGGAGGCGACCTCCTTGGGCGAAAGCTTCCCCAATCATCGATTTGAACGATGCCTGGGGAGAATTCGAGCGGACGGCACGCAAAATGTGTCGCTCAAGGCACTTTTCCCAACCCACAGTCCACAAATACGGGTGAGTGTCGCCACAGGCTACACGCAGGCTAGGTACCGCATCTCTTAACGCCGAGGTAAACTGAACCAAATCAGAAACATTAGGGTCACTCGCAAAAGGTATTGGCGGGATTAGCATGAGGACGCTAGTATCCAGGCGCGCGTACGCCTTCCGCGTTGCTGTACGACGTCGAGGACTAGGTATGTCGTTGACCGATACGTTCACTATCGGGGGCTGGAGTGGCGGATGCGGAGTGGGGGTTACTATTGGTACTGCAGCGGGCACAGAAACTTCAGGTACATTATTGGTAGGTTGGGACAACAAACTAGAATTCGTTATCAACCCGGAATTATCAACAACAGAAGTCGGCAATATGTCGGAATTATCGCACCTTTTATAACCTTGCCCCTGGCCACCACGGTGACCCTGGCCATAGAAATGTCCACCGGTGCCACTCGCGGGGAGATGAAAGGTGGGAGGCGGGCCTGGCGGACCCATCACCGACGGAGCCGGCGGGAAGAACGGGGGCGGGGGCGGGGGCGGAGGGGGAGGCACTTGGACAGTAGGTGGCGGGGGGTTGAGGATGCCCTGTAGACATGTGTCCACCATGCCCCTAGCTTGCTCGTGCGTTAGTTCCGGTCGCTCCGCCGTTATCATTGCGTATAATTGTAGTTCCCGCTTCATCCGTAGCACGGCGGGGTCGTCAGGAACAGTCGGCGGGACGGCGGCCACTCCAGGAGTAGGGTTGGACGTGGCGGCGACCGCGGACCTTTCCGCCGACGCAGCGGAAGCCTCCGCGGATGCAGCGGCAGCTGCCGCAACCGTAGACGTAGCAGCTGGGGCAGTGGCAGCGGCAGAAAGCAGGCCCAGCAGCCATGGAAATTGATGTCGCTGCAGAACGAGAAGTGGGTGCAGAGGCAGCAGCTGCGGCGGCACGCGCCGCGCGAGCCGCAATTCGAGCAGGAGTGTGCTGCCACTCCGCATGGGGCAAAATGGGTTGGCCCGCCGCGTCCGCGGCGCGCACCGCCGGTCCTCTGGCGGTCTCTCTCACCCCACGATGGAAAATGTTTTCATCCTCTGCGACCGACTGCTGATACTCGATCTGCTGCACGGTTTCCTGCCGCTCCTGATTTTTGCTCGTTATATCGGCCAGTTCCCTCCTGGCCGCGGTCATAACATCCTGGAAGGACACGGCGTTTTCTGCTTGTCGCCGCTCTTCCTCCCTCAGGCTCGCCTTCAGTTGGGCTGCCCGGTGTCGCGCGTTTTGCTGCTCCAAAGCCTGGAGACGTTCCAAGTCGTGGATGTCGCGGTGTTGGCGACGGGCCTCCTCGCGGCCTTTGGCGAGGGCCTCACCCGCTTCACGATGCTTCAGCGCCAATTTGGCTTCCGCTGCGGGGGCAGAACGGAAGAAGGCGACTGCTCGGTCCATTTCTTTTTTTGTCCGGGCGGCCTCTAACTGCAAGGCCTTCGCCTTGTTCTGGTAAACGACCGGCCCGGGGGAACGCAAAAGGTCAAAAGGGTTCGGCGACG
Organism: Macrocystis pyrifera; assembly: GCA_031763025.1. Classification (NCBI taxonomy): domain Eukaryota; class Phaeophyceae; order Laminariales; family Laminariaceae; genus Macrocystis; species Macrocystis pyrifera. Next base: position 2,842,654 of record JASSKH010000005.1, on the reverse strand, counting down.
AGAGAGCAGGACGGGTCTCGCGCGCAGAGGGACTGGGAGGGCTGGGCGGGGGTGGCAACGGGGGGACATGGAGTCCGCACGCGACAGGGCGGGAGAGTCGGATGCTGACAACGACCATGCAAGATTTTCATCTTCTGCCACTGCTGCGGCGACTCGTGCAGCGGCCTCTTGCTCTTCCTTTTGGAGAGCACGCGCAAAATTTTCGTCAGAGGATTGGAAAACGGCTTCCGCCCTACGGGATCCTCGTCCTGGTTTCTGTGTGGTCCTTTTACCGCGGTGCGGTCCTACGGCGACAATGGCACCGCCCGGCCCTGCGGCAGCCTCTACACAGCGACCTGGAAGGTGTGGCGCTACTTGAACAATACTACAACGGTCTTCGAAGGATAAACCCTCCAAAATGGCGCGAATATTTTCTATCATATCATCACGGATAGCCCGGTTGGTTGCGGTTGTTGTCCCCACACTCACCGCAGCAGCCTCGCTAGCCGCGGAACCAACACCTGCGGCTCCGACCGGGTCGGGCGCGGGGCCTTTACCCTCGGTAGCTATCGGCTTCACCACGTCGTCCTTAGCGGACGTCGACGGCACCGTAGGCGGGCTCAATTTCGGTTCCTGTCCTGAAACAGGTGGCACCGATTTGGCGGCCGCCGTCGGAGCAGTCGTTACTACTTCTAGGCAAGTCAAACGAGGGGGGGACGAAATGGCAGGGGAGATGCGACAGGTAGCGAGGAAGGCGAGGGGATGTCATTCTCTGAAGCTACACGTACAGGCTGAGCGCGACGGGGAGGGACTGATTGGGTCAGGCGGAATGACTTAGGACGGCTCCTACCTACCAACGGCTGCTTCTCCAACTGAGGCAGACGGACGCTCTCAGCGGGACTCACGCGGAGACTTGACCCCTTAAATCCCACTGTCGCTACTTTCAGCTGAGCCTCCGCGGGACTAGGCTCAGCTGAGACGGGCTTACGCAGCGCGTCTCTTACCGCGCGGGTCTGCGCGCGGGTATGACCAACGGGGGAACCTGGTACACCCACCACCTCCCCCTTTCTTCCCTCGAAACTCCGCTTACCAGAAGGAGAAGACATCGTAAGAATCCGTAAGAGCTGAGAAGAACACGGAAATGTCGACGACGCCACTGATAGGGATATTCTGCTATACCGGACAAAACGCCCCTAGTAGAACCATCACACACAGTAAGTGGTCAATGGGAACCTGGAATTATATTGCATGCATGTCCAATGACAGAGCAAGGAAGAACCTTACTAAACATGGAAGAAAAACAATTAATTTCAGCGATTAATCCTTTGGAAGAAAGTAGTAGTGCTACAGGATTAATAGGTAGCCAAAATCAAGAAGAAGAAGATGGCGAACTTCCAATGGAAGAATTAGAGAGCGTGGAAGCAAGAGAGTTTGGAGAGAAACTGTGCGAGAAAACTGCAATTGACTGGTCCACAGAGCAGATGAAAGATGTAACCGCAAGAACCGCAATTGAATTTATACTTGCGGGAGTTTCAGTTGAAAATATATCACCACAGAAGTAATACCAGATGCCACAGATAAGATGGAAGTGAAACGTTTAGTCTCACAAGGAGAACTGATGGAACTTCCTAACTCACAAAAGTTGCTAGTTAAACGTCTCACTCGCGAACCTTCACATCGCGATAAAAGGAATCCAGGAAGATTTGAGCGTTTACTAGGAGAAGAGCCAGTGAGGACCTATGTGCCATTATTACTGAGACCTTGGGTGATGGGTTGCACCCACAATGAGGCAGTTCATTTGGGTGAGAAGGTTACACTTGCGATGTTGCAGCGATTTTATTGGTGGATTGGAATGGCTGATATTATAGTGTGAAATGGTGGATCAGACGATGTTATACATGCCAAGCGAGGAAGAGTGCGCGAAGTACAATTAGATGGCCGTTAGTCTCATTACCGCTACCTAGCAGGCCGGGACAAATGGTATCATTTGATTTATTGGGACCTTTGCCGGAAACGAAAAAGGGCAACGTATATGTTTTCTTGATAGTAGATTTATTTAGTAGACACGCTGAAGGATATGCAATGACCAAAGAAGAAAAGACAGCAAAAGGATGTGCATCGAGGATTGTAGATGACTATATCCCAAGATGGGGATGTCCACATACCTTCTTGTCTGATCGAGGAACAGAGTTTATATCCCAAGTGAGTAGAGCTGTGTATGAAACTCTGGGAGCCGTCAAGAAGTTCACGAGCTCCTATCATCCTCAGACAAACGGAATGGTTGAAATATTGAATCACACGCTTTGCCAGATGTTATCATACCTCATTGCTGATGACGAAAAGAACTGGGATGAAGTGTTAATGCACGCAGTAGCCGCCCACAACAACAATGTCAGTAGAGGTACTGGATTGGCTCCTAATGAGGTACATATTGGTCGATATCCTAGGTTGCCAATGACTATATTGGAAGGACGTGGTAAGGGTCATCAAGGTCTGAAACAGGACCAATTGGAATATTTGGAACTAATGCGAGATCGACAAACTAAAGCTTATGAGTTAGTAAAAGAGGAAGATCGACTAATTAAAGCCAGGCATGAAGCGGCAAATGAAAACCTTTCTGAGTTAATAAACCAACGCCCTAAGTTTGAAGTAGGAAGTTGGGTGTGGATTTATGACAACAAGAGCACTATCATCACTGGAGGAGGACAACATGTGTTGAAAACCAGAGAAGTAGACTCAAGTAGTAAAAAGTTTGCATTAACTGCTAAACTGGCGCAGTGTTGGACCGGACCATACAAAATATTATTTATTGGACCAGGAACCGCAGCTGATGGAAAATTGGTTGGAGCTAATTTGTTGTTGATCGAAGCTCGCAAGGATGAACCCGGTAGAGAGATTAATGCGAGAGTATCTATGTATAGGTGTAAGAAATGCTACAATCCACATGAGGGAGAGGAATGCCCAAAATTTCTGCCGTGGGCAATGAGCAGCTATGTCCTGAATAAATATTCGGAACGTTCACCCCCGTTTCACTTAACCGCTGAAGACGTTGATATGGAACTGGACCAGCATCGTATTAGGCCAACTGTTCTAACAAAACATCGAATCTCGAGGGGCCTAGGAGGTAAAAATGCTGTGCAATACTATACCAGTTGGGATGGAAGTGAAAGTGAAAACCTGGGAGCATGATTAGACGGATCTTGAGCAGTACGGAAACCTGGTGTCACGATATTGGGCAGGAGATCCCATACAGGTTGGAGGAGAAAATGCGAAATATGGAAGGTACAGGGTACAACTAGCCAAACGTACACTCGCAAGTGCAAGCGGTGAGAGATATGTTGCCACAGGATACAAGGTCTGTTGTGATACCCGAGGTAGGTCTGGAATATATGAGCGTGAAATCATCGGATCGTACGTCTATTTCAAAACATCCCGTGCAGGTTGGCAACTGGCCCGAGTGGTTATGATGGCCGAAGATGCGGAGAGCAAGGAACTGCCGCATACAATCAAGCTATTGGACCTCGGGAAGAGATACAATGTGCATCTTTCTGAGGAGAAGCTTACAACTATTAGCGAGGAAACAGGAACTTGGTGTTGGCATGTGCATGTTACAACCAAGAGTAGTAAGAAGTTTTTGCATTACTATTTAAGCGTAGAAGGGCGGATGATGGTGTAGCTGGGTAGTATTCAGAAACAATGTCATACTTAGGGGGAAGGATAACAATGCGAATATTGTGATCAGTGAAGGGAACTAGACGAGAAAGTCATGATCCTGTGAAACAAGAAATTGTAATACACACTGTACGATCACATATTCAATGGAGAAGGGTGGAATAGCGGTAAGTAAAACAGACTATAGATAGCCAGTATTTTACTACTGTGCTTAGTCAAACATCAGATAGATGGAGGACTCACTCACATCCGATGTGTTAAGGGGTTGGTGATTGCTGGGGATGGATAGGTTAACGACTAATAATTGACTAGAAATTTGAGACGTCATTTGGATTTATTCAGGAGTCTAAGTACTTGAATTTAGTCTATGTTTAAGTTGTAATTGATGTACCACCCAAGTCCATGTACTAAGCAATCTCAGCCTCAGCGTAATTATTTCATTGAACACCTAAGATAGGAAGGTGACAATGAACTTAGGGGGGCCAGTGTGGTGAGATTGGCTTCATCTAGCAATTAGTATGGACAGTTTAGTTTCATTAAGAATCAGTATGTAAAGAAGGGTTTCAGTGGAAATCATTAGGATGTTCTCATAGGGGAATAGTAGTTTAGGCTGATACGAGAGCTTCCTGAATTGTGTTAAGGTCTTAGTCCGTTGGGCTAAAGGTAAAAGGTTAACCAATCGCCTACCCAATCTAAGCCTCATAACACTCTCCCCCCCTGGAACGGACCGGATATACGGGTCGACGCGTGACAACCAACACGCGGTTCCATTTTCTGGGGATCCAGAAGTATTTTTCAGATTCTTGACATGAGGAAGTTAACTTTTCTTTAAAAAGCGATTTCATGGTGGACGTGAGATTCGAACTCACGACCAACGACCCATGTCCTGCCGACGACGCCATTTGTTAAGGTCTTAGTCCGTTGGGCTAAAGGTAAAAGGTTAACCAATCGCCTACCCAATCTAAGCCTCATAACAATTGCCTCTTGAGACCTTCAACTATTATGGGTACTCTAAACGGCTTATATACAGGAAGGGTATTATTATTGACTAGGTGAGAGCATGGGAGAACTAGGGAAAGGAGACTGTTACAGCAGTAAACCAATCAACAGCAGTGAATTGGATGAGATCTACGTTGAGTAAGATGAGAGATCAGGATGAGTTATTGGGCAAGATGATAGGTAAAAAATAGTGAGAAAGTACCAAGGAAAGACTAGAGAGCGTAGCTGGGTTCTTCCAAGAAACAGTAACTTGGGAGGAGCGTTGGATCAACTGCTACCAAGAGCGGACAAGCTATTGTAGGGTCCCAGAGGGGTAGCAGTGGAGAAGAGGACAGAGAAGCAAGGAGGATCACACGCCACATCGGCTCAGTCCACTTCTTCCCTCTCTCTCAGCCAGCAGACGAGACAGTTAACAAAAGACATCAAAATGATTCCTTGACTTGAGCTACTGCATCTACACATCGAATCAGCAATCAGTTCAGTGGCAACCATCTTCAAGAGTGCCAACATCCCATTCCCTATCAGTCTTTTTTTCTTTTTTTCACGTTTTTCGACCAATGGGAACAACTATTACGGGGGGGTACATAGTTAATAGGACCTATGATATACATAAAAACCTATATATTTACCTATTTTTATTAACAAAATTTGGTCCCGTCAACTATGGACCCCCGTAATAGGAGTCATTCCCATTGTTTTCGACGGTTTACCATTTTACGAATCCGACGTACTGTACGTGGCACTCTCGACTTCCAGGTAGGGCAGACCAGCTCACCGCGTGGCTTGGAGCTAGCTCATTGCGGATTAGATCAATCACTATATTAAGAATTGCGTGTGTTACCACATGTTCGCGGTGTGGACTTACTATTAATAGTACAGTAGATAGCTTTTCTACACAGCAGCACAGCAAGACAGGAGGAGCACAGACAGCATCAATATCAGCAGCAACAGCAGCGGCGGCAGCGGCGGCGGCGGCCAGCTACCCTTTCGAGACTCAAAGGCTCTGGTGGCTAGACGCTTTCAACTGACATCTGATCTCGCCTCGTCTCACGATTTTGCCCAACTTCTTCGAATTCCAAAACGCCTCCACAAACTCCACCTCCCTACGGGAAGTTACATTTTCCAAAAACCGGGGACAAATCAAAGTCCCCGTCAAAGCAACGCAAAAAAAAAAAAGGAAAAAAAGCGACGAACGCACGTTTATCTGGCGGCAGGCTATATTCTTGACAGGATGACAAGCGACTGCTGTCCGCTTTAGACCCCCATTTATCGCGACTACTTCTTCTCTGTGCCTCACTTCCAGGTGAATCCAAAACTTGCAAATCAGGTACCATCGTACGGCTGGTCAATGCACAACTCCGAACACACAAGATATCGTGCCAGGCGGGGCATTCTTTTTTTGATCAAAACAACAACACCATTTTGGCGAAATCGTCGCGTTTGGCCCACACACGGCGCGGGGAGGTGGGGCTTGGCGCAGACGGCTTGTCACCGTCGAAGCCAACGTTCCACAGAGTCCAGCAAGTTTTTGCGTGAGTCATGCTTGCTCGGCGTGGAATTGAAAAAAAGGTCGAAACAAACAAATGAAAAATGAAGTAGCGGCTTGAAAAAAGGTGTTTCAAAAGAGTACTACTATTGCGACACCTACCTGTTGTCACAGAAGTATCCAGCCTGACCCTACCTGCGTAGTAGCCTTCCTTGAATTAAAGGTTTTCAAGCAGTGGTTAACAGCACCCAGAGCACGGCAAAAAGACCATAACCCCACAACGCCGAGAGGCATAGTCATGCCCCTGCTTTTCATTGCCACAATGGGCGGATCGACTTGCCGTAGCTATATCAGCACCACGCGGTTTTGACAGAGCTAAATGATAATGCTCGGCGATGTGTGCAGCGTAAAAGCAAAAAGTGCGCCGGGTTGTGCAAAACAAACCTCTCCCGCGGCCGCAACCTATCTGGTGCTATTTTATCGAAAAACACAATCCGCCGCGGGTGGTCGAATCGATTTACCTAGATGGACCAGCGCGGACTGCCACCATCAGTAGGCTTATCCCCTCTCTGACGCTGCGTGCACACCCCGCCCCCTTAATTCCCCGCGGGTGGTCGAATCGACTTACCTCGAGGGGGCAGCACGGACTGCCATCTGTAGGGTTTCCCCCCCTCTGACGCTGCATGCACACCCCGCCCCTCCGCCCCTTAACCCAAGCCACATCCCTTCATGTACCTGAACAAGCTGCTGGTTTCACAGCGAACGCTATCCCCTCCTCCCCCTTCCCGCAAGGGAAATTCAAAATCCCTCTGTATCCCCGAGCGTAAGCGCAAAGCACTGGGTTCAAGGCAGCCAATCGCTCGTCAGCATTCGCTATTCCCACCAACCTCGTCCAGGCTTCCACTATAAGACGGCGGTTGGTCCCTTGCCCCCCTCATACGACTACAGACACGCATGGCAATGAATACACCCCCCCCCCCGTCCCCTCCCACCGCCCCCCCTCCCCCGGTCACCCACCCCTCCCTTCCCCCATCCCCTTTGAAGGTGTCATCCATTGCAAGTCCGCCTCACAAGTGGTTCTTGTGTGATGCAGCTCAACCTTCATGCGACTCGCCCAACATCTCACGGCGCTGCGCGCTCGATGCAAGCAATGTTTGCCTGGTCGGTGAAAATCGACTTGGTCCGTCCCGGCATTGTAGGGATGCGAGGGTCTATGGTCATACGTCTACGGCCATGAATGACATGGGCACCCCCCTCCCACCATCACCACCACCATCGCCCCCCCTACATGATAGGATGGGTTGGCGTCGGTTGGCGACGGCGCTGTAAAACACGCCTCTCACTGCGTGAGCTAGACAGCCAGGGTACCTTCTTTTTTTTTTTTTGGCGGTTACCACGGCTGGCGGTCGAGTAAGATCATTTTTGTGCGGGGAGAACCTTTACTCCGCTTAAGGGGGATGATCCTATCACGCAGTGTGTATGGTGAGGCACCCACGAGGCAGCTACATAGTAAACCCATTGCTGTCTCTGAAAGTGACCACATCAGAAATTAAATCAATTCATTGATACTGGCATCCATATGCAAGAAAACCATCCTCACAAGCGGTTCTTGGTAGGATGCAGCTCACCCTTCATGCGACTCGCCCAACACCTCACGGCGCTTCGCGCTTGGTGCAAGCAGTGTCTGCCTGGTCGGTGAAAACCGGACGTGGTCCGTCCCGGCATTGTAGGGATGCGAAGGTCTATGGTCATACGTCTACGGCGATGAATGACATGGGTACCCCCCACACACACACAAACACCACTATCGCCCCTCCTTCCCCCACCCGTTCAAAACTAACCGCCCTCTATATGCGGCTACCCAGAGTAAGGCTCCGGCAAAATGAGGGAGGCTAGATCCTCACGCACGAAGTCGTCCCTTTGCTGAAGGACGCCGATTACCTGAGGGATCGATTCATGGCACAGGACAGAGTCGAGGGGTTGCGTGGGCGCGCGATGGGCCGGGCCGGAAGGGTCAGTCGGGGCGGATAAGGAAGACGAGCTGCGAACGAAACAAGACAGCTTTTAATTGCACCCTTTTACTCCTTACCCTAAGCCTAACCCTAAAACAACAATACAGTACTCCCCTTTCCCCCCTTGTTATTACGGGAGAACATAGTAAATAGGACCTACGGTACACACGAAAACCTACCTGGTATACATTTACATATTTTTACTGACAATATTTGGTCGTATTTGCTATGGTCCTCCTTGTAAGAATGAAAAAAAAAAGGGCGAAGGCGAAATCCTGTACAGAAAAAAAAACATAGAAAAATCAACTTCAATGGATTCTAGTATACCCCCATTGAAGTTGGTCTCGGAAATACAAGCGTGGTATCGGAATGACTGTTTTTCGAGTTCCCGTGAAATTTTATTGTGTTTAAATCCAACTCTTAATTCAAACCGGTTGTCTCTAAAACGTGGCTGCACGTACAGCAGAACTGCTCACGGTACAACAGGTCAGCTCCCAGCTACCCAGGCACTATGCTGCCGCAAAATTTATTCAGCTCTGAATTCGAGTACCGTTAGTTTGCCCTTCGGGGACAACGGTTGTCCCGAACAGTACATACCACTGTCCGAGAATAAAGTACCCGTCTGGAACGTAAAGTGAATACTAAATGTGCTTTACATTCTCGGCTCCAGCGTGATGCATACCAAGGTACTAGGGTACCTGGTATTGATCAGCCGGCGTCCCCGGTGGCTTGGTAGTGGTGGTTCTCATGCCTGCTAGACTAAAATACGTGAATTTTAATCCTCACCGAGTGCACAAACCCGCAGGGATTTTTTTTGGCCTAAAAATGGAATAGCGTAAAGTGCGAGAGCGAGAGTTAGGACCCCTTATTAACGAGGAACAAAAACTTTCGTAATTAATACCTCGTAAATGTGAAAGTCGTAACTGACAATAACTTCGTGAAAAAAATGACTTCGGGTTCTATCGAGGAATGGCGTGTTGTGTTGAAAAATCAAACAGCGCACAAGGGTCAACGAACACCCGTGGGCAACCAACGAGGCGATCGACGGCCCGCGGCGCCCCCCCCGCGTCCCCCCCGGGGCGCTGCGACCGGCGGCAGACTATTTATGCCGGCACCGGCTAAGAGGGTGGCTGGCGCAGCCCCGACGCCCCACGCGAGCAGCAGCGACGGGGATACAGCGATCAATGTTTTTAGCGAAGTCGTGACCCGGTCGGTGCTCGTGTGGTTTGGGAGCCGAACAGTGATGAAAAACTGGGTTTTGCAACGGCCTCATAATTTTTTGAGGCGCCGCGGGTAGTCTACTCTGTGCTAGGGGCCGTCGGACCTCGCGATGCGACTGCTTCAGTGCCCTGCCCTGCCCTGCCCTGCCTCTCGGGACCAGTTGACGACGCCGCTCAAATTTGCGTGGCTTGCTTCGGTTTCATGCCAACATGCCACGTCGAGCTGGGCGAAGTCTCCATATTGAAGACTCGCCCTATGTGCAGGACGTGTCGGCAGAAAATAATGTGCAGGATGCGGATCTTATTGGTCAAGGCTGACCTTTCGGCCGCCCGAATAAGTTCAGGAAAAACACAACCAAAACACGCGGTAAAGCCGCGCCCCTGCCGACCTCGAGTCCCCCGAAGGATTTGGGTTAGGGTTAGGACAGGCCTTGGGTCGGGTTGGAAGGTTGAAATTGACGATACACGCCCTGCACAAAGTCTTGTGCCGAGCAGTCCTGCACATAGCGAAAGCCCAAATCGAGTTACATGGAGAACAAAAGAAGTCCTGAAGTACTTTCTTGTGAAATTCGGTATTAGTTTAATTCAATCGGAAATGCCTGCTGGGTGATTCACCGTTTGACCAATCACATGCGAATAAAATCAAACGAAACAAAAAATCGAACTTCAATTAAAAAAAAAAAAACCTCGCTAATACAGGCCCTTAGCAGCACTGGATGAACATCGACGAGAGGTAAGAATGCTGAACCCTCTGCGCGAAAAAATGAAGGCACGTACTGGGGGGGGGAAGGAACGACACCTGTGAGTGTGACCACGGCCTGTCCAGAAGCTGGAAAGCAAAAGTGATGATACCAAAACGAAGCAACACAGACTACACTGTAGTTCCAGCTGGGACCGGTGAGTTATCACAGATACTCTCAGCGTCTGCGGCGGACTTTTGCTCGATCGAGCCACGGCAAACAGCACACAGCAAAAAGGCGGTTTTCGACTTGTCCGCATACCCATATGGGCAGGCTCGGCTACTTGAAGCTTTATCAGCGCAAAACAAAAAAATCATTAACGTACGGTACTGTACCGGTAACGACCACGCCGCACCGCGTCCCAAAATCGACAGCCGTTTCTTCACCTTTTCGGTCTTTGATATTTTTTGGTTGACGTTCGTCACGTGCGTGACGTCATCACGACGTTAAGCTGACGTCATCATCAACCATAACGTCATCACCTCACCTCGTCGGCCGTTAGCTGCGCCTGAAGAGGAGACCCGGGCTCCCAGTAGCCGGCGGCGTCCTGTGGCCGCTCGAGGTTCAGGAGCAGCGACACCTGGTATACATATGCGCGCAGCGTGCAGGGGAATAGAAGTCAGTAATGATCGACACCGGCTGATGGGAGGGGCGAGGGGGGGGGAGAGCTGGAGAGACATATTTCTCCTATCACTGTAACCCTTTCGGACGCCTGGGCAGCGATCAGACCAATGGTTGATAACTTTGGCGTTACGAAACCGTCTAGGAGCAGCGTGGGCGCCCAGAAGCAGCAGTAGGGGTAGGATCATGCTGCCTTTGACCATGCCGCGCGACTCCTAGCGGCGTCACTGTCGCTAGACATGTCACCAACTAATCTCATACCTCAATCACGCAGTGAACCGTCGCTGTGAGCTTCACTGTTTTTCAAGCGTAAGTTTCCTTTGTCAAGCCTCAAGAGGGTTTGTAATTTATGTACAACCGCTACGCATTTTTGCACCGCCTGAGAGCAGGCTTCGGAGCTCGCGTTTATGATTCTGCAAAAAATGGGTAGCAATTCCAAACGCGCGCAAAACAAAGTGTACACAGGATGGATCACATAAAAACACACCGACGAACCTAAGAAACAAAACAAAGCGCACACCGAAGCTTAACCATATACACAGCACATATAAGCAAGGACAAATACTCGATCAAAATACCAAGCCACACAGGCCGCGGACAAGCAATAGCAGGCGCTTTTAATTTCGCGCGACCGATTACAGGGTCCTCCGCCTCAAAATATTCATGTTTGCTGCAAAAGACGCCTTGTCTCGTCCTGCCTTGCCTTGTCGTATTTCTCTCTTGCGACTGGTACAAACATCCCAGAAAAAGACATGTGCTTCCAGCGAGAGCAGCGGGGTTCATTCGCCGAATGTATAGCAACAGAACATAGAGCGGCAGATGCGACAACGCAGTTAGCGCGTGGGCGTGGTCGACTCTGCACAGAACCCTTATTATCGGCGCGAGCGCAGGTCGAAACAAAGCAGACCGAACGACAGAACACACGTTGTAGATTTTACAAAAAACTAAGAAAGCACGTCGTACGTGGATTGGAATTATGACAAATTCCCTATACAAGCAATTGAAGCTGCAAAAATACCGAGCGACGAAGAGGAAGTACCGAACTCGCAATCTCGCCGCATATTGCAGTTCTTTCGTCTCACCTCGTTGATACTCAAAAAAGAAAGCACATGCTGTACTCGTGCGTAGTGATTACACATCCACGAGACACGTAGGCAAACATTCATGGACCATAAAGTCCATACTCCAACAAAACAGAGTCTACAGAAGGAGCAATTCTTAGGTGTTTGTGGGTCTGCATCGAACCGAAAATAATCAACAACAGTCTGAGAGCTTGCCTGCACCAGCCTGGAGAACGGCTCCCGCGCCCCTCGCCCGGCCTGCTGCGTGAAAAAGCCCATGACGCACCGGAGGTCCTTGTCCAGCTGGAGTTGCCGAGGAAGGGAGGGGTTAAATAGGGCTGGGCACTGGCACAGAATACAGTAGTTCTACTGATTCACCTGGCCAGTATATTCATCAGCGCTTTTTTTTTCTCACGTACGCCCAAGGAACACGCCTAACAATAATACGGAAACCCAATCGGGAAGAGAGAATAGAGAGGAGAGACAGTGTACTGCTGCAAATAAGTAAATGATTAATTTTGACGACAGTATTGTCGCTACTGACTGTCCGCCAGTGCCCAGCCCTACATTTCACACATCGAAGAGATCAGATTAGACCCCCATGTCACAAATCGAACAGACTAGATCAGATCCCCATTTGACGGTCTAGATCTTTCGAGGCATATACATCCCCGAGCTACTATGTGATCTGCACGGTTTCGAGACTGTTTTCCGGGTGATATCTGCTGTATGACACGGCTCTTGCGAATATGTCCGAAACGGGCGTGACCTGTATGGTACGGCTCTTTGCACAACGTATCATCACGGCAAAAACATACCGGTAAGATTTACCGTACATACGAATCTAGATCGTGATATGTCTGTCTAGATCGTGATACGCCTGTCTGATGTGTCGACAGGTACGAACAAGTCTAGAAAATTCCCGAGTGGTACCACCACCACGAGCAACACCAGCAGTACCAGCGCAAGGGGACATACAGAAAAAATCCCCTCCTCACCCAGTTCATCCCTTCCAAGCTTGGGAACTCCCGTGAGTCCAGTCCTCCCGTACATAATATACCAAAATTAGAGTCGTAAACAAATACACGTGCGTACTGTAGGAGCTACTGTAGTATAAGTAGCCTTTAGCACCCTTTTCTCAGCCAAGGTCGCCATTCTGTCATGAGTCCCTCACTTTGTCAGAACAGAGATCCTCTCGCAAAGCCGAGGAGGGGGGGGGGGGGGGGGGGGGGGGGGGGGGGGGGGGGCAGCCAAACACGATGCCGATACCTCATCACCTACTTCAGAAGTGCACCCACGTTTTCAGATAAAATCACTTGTAGTTAGTGTGGGATTGCTTTTGCACCAGTTTCCGACAGATCAGATAGATCAGATACATAGATCAGATAGATCATCCCCGCTTCATGATCTGATATTGCAGGGCAGAGATACTCTCGATCTGTATGATCTAGATCATGTCACCGGAGGGGGGTGGGGACGTGTACTCGATAGGAGAGATGCACTCGATCTCACGCATGGCCGTAGTCGTATGACCACAGACGCTCGCATCCCTACAATGCCGGGATGGAGCATGTCGAGTTTTCACCGACGAGGCAGACACTGCTTGAACCGAGCGCGAAGCGCCGTGAGGTGTCCGGTCGAGGGGGGGGGGGGGGGGGGGGGGGGGGGGGCGTTCAATCTGCGTGATATTTAGCAACTTACGAGTAGCACGAGCATATTCGGTTGCATCCGTACGTACACAGATCGTGTACAACAACTCACAACGGCAGGATCTGCACAACAACTCATGTGAACGGTGGGTTCCTGCACAACAACTCAAAACGGCAAGTAGGGATCTCGATGATCTAGATCGTGATCTCTCTGTCCGACGTAACAAGGGATAACGCCTCGCACACCTGCAAACCCCCCAACTGGGTGAACATACGCCTCTTGAGAGCCAGCTCCAGCCTCTTGGCAAGGTAAGCGGCGACGAGGGTAAGGAGTTCCAGAAAGAGGGATTCCGACAGTCCCCCCGGTGGTCGGTACGGCTCCAGCAAAAGCCTTCAGCCGGGTCGGGTCGCGCGGTGCAACGTGTGGGGTGACGCGCGAGATACGAGAATCGGGCACGACAGAGCGGGAAGCAATGGGGGGGCTCGATATATCGAGAACGCCTGGACACACTGTGGGGAACCGTCGACTTTACGTGAGAAACCTTGGTTAGAAGCTGGGACCTGACCGCACAACAAGGATCACATTTCCGGGCTCGGGGCTCAGCCCTTACAGCACTGCAGTTCATAGTTAATAGGACCTATGGTATACATAAAAAACCTATATATTTACTTATTTTTACTGACAGTATTTGGTCATATTTACTATGGACCCCCGTAATACTCATAGTTTGAGTCGTTCGTCCCCAAAACGGGACTCCAGTATATACAACAAGGGTCAACTCGAAGTTGGGACTTCTTTCACAGGAAGCTTGGGCCATAATTCCAAGTTGGGACCCTACTGCCAAAGTGGGACCTCAACCCCACGCCAGGCACTTGTTCGACTCTAGGGTACCTCTTCAGTACTGGTCAGAGGCCGTCATGCAGAACGGCCTTCACCAAGAGACCACATCAAAATGTAGACCGGCACAAGTTTATAGGAACCCCCGCCCCCCCCCTTTCTCTCCCCGAGCCCTGAGAAGGACGAAAAGGGCGGGCAAATATCTACCCCTAAAAGCAATACAAAAATGACAGGAAGCTCGTTCCTCACCTCCTGCCCCCCCCTCCTGCACCCACCCAATATGCAAAAAACCCCCCAACCAATTCGACGCTGTCATCCATATGCAAGCAACTACGCACAAGGAACCGAAGCCCTCTCAACAAGCGGTTCTTAGGAAAATAGGACGCAGCTCAACGTCCATGCGACTCGCTCGAACACCTCATGGTGCTTTGCGCGCTTGGTGAGAGCCATCAATGTCTACCTGGTCCGTGAAAACCCGACGTGCTCCGTCCCGGCATTGCAGGGAGGCGAGGGTCTATGGTCATATGACTACGGCCATGCATGACAATGACTACCGCCCCCCCCCCCCTTCTACTCCCCACAATACTCCTCCTGCCCCCCGCTCCCCCCAAACGTTGGAGGTCTCTATTAAGGGTAGGAACGGTGTTCCATCTCGAAAGGGATGCGTGGTCAACTGTCAAAGGACTAAGGCGAGCAACAAACTGAGTCCGTTACCCCGTCCCCCGTCCCCTGGCCCGGCCGCCGCCATGGCGTGGGCATGCCTTGCCTTACCTAAGAAATTGTACCAGGGTGTGTGCAAAAGGGTCCTCGGCTTCGTTAGCGGCGTACTGGTTCTCCGTCAGCTGGAATGACACAGGGGACTTTTCTCCTAGGTGCGACGAAACCACTGTTCGGACCACCGGCCTCAGGCGGTTCAACACCTGGAAACGGTTTCCGTACGTAGGAATGAATAAACAAAGTAAAAAAGTAAAATTAAAATTAAACGGAAAGCAGAACATGGCGGAAGAAAATATAGGACGAGAATAGCAATCATTTTCCCGCAAAGGATTATATCAGCCCCCAAGCGATTGTCCCGCAACCAAGAGATTCCCCCGAAGGAAGCAAAACAGAACATAACAAAACGAAACGAACGAAAACAAAAGAAAAACATGGCAGAATAAAACAAGTAAGAGTTTTCCCGCAGTTGTGGTCCCAACTACAAGCGATCGTCCCGCCGCAACTTACGGTTCTCCCGCAAAGCATTGTCCCGCAAGTTAATGTAACGCACGTGATCACCCCGCAAGGGAAAGGTCAGGGATATACCGGTTCGGAGGAGAGGAGGTGGGCGAGTGATATAGGGGGGGGCGGGGGCGTACTTATTTGTTGCTTCCCTTAAGTCATTTGACCATTGACCACGCATCCCTTTCGAGACGGAGCAGATAGGGGGGGGGGGGGGGGGGGGGGGAGGTGACACTACTCCCGCCATTAACCGCGCCTCCTGTATCACCCCTCAGGAGAGACCTTGGGTAAACGGAACGCCAAATTCACATTAACCCCGCCCCGAATGTTGCTATACTGAATACATACATATAGCTGTATCATTATATAGCGTTGGTCGTTGTCCGAGAATTATTAATGCCAACATATGCAGACAAGGCAGGACGCAGCCCGACAATGCGAGAAAGTGATTGAGGGGGTGGGAGGGGGAGCACCCCCACCCCCCCTCTCCGAAAACAAATAAGGAACCAAAACAGAAAGCAAAAAAACAATCCAGAACACTTCCGAAAGCCTTCCCAAACCCTTCTCCTCCTCCTCCTCCCGAGACACTCCCTCTTCACCTCCTCCAGGCAGTCGCTCGCGGACCTCGCGAACAGCGCCCTCGTCGACCCCAGGCCCTGCAGGCACGACATCACCCTTTCTGCGTCGTGTCCCGTACCCCCGAACGCCGCCGAGGCGTCCCTCTCCAACATCTCCCGCAGTCGTACCGCAAACTTCGAACACGCCTCCAAGGTGTTGACGAAAACCAAGCACTCGTTGCTCATCAAGCCGCCCCCCTCGCCCCCCCCCCTCCCGCCCCCACTCAAGGCCGACGAGGAAACCCCGCGCCCCCCTGGGCCACCGCCGCCGACCACGGCGCCCCCTGCCCCCCCCGGGGACGCTTCCCATCCCTCCCCCGGAAGCGACGCCTCCGGAGGCGCCGGGAACCGAGCTTCCGACAGCACCCACCCCAGTTCTGGGAGGGAGGGGAGGGGGGGAAGTTTTCAAGGAGGGTTGGGAAGAGCGGAGGGGTGGAGGGAGTGGGGGGGGGGGGGGAGGAGGCGGTGGTGGGGGGGGGGGGGGGGGCGGGGGAGGGTGTCTTGAAGGTTTTGGTGGATGCCTTGGTTTTGGACCTTGTTTTTGCTTTTCAGCGGGCAAGCGCAACATTGTGTCAACAATGACAGTCATACTACCATATGTGGTTTCATTAGTAAAGCTTGCACTGCAACCTTCAGCTCTAAAGTAAGCACGTATACTATTGGTGTAGATTATTGCAAAAACACGAAACCCATTCGAGTAGGACGAGGACGAGGACGAGGAGGGGAGGACGAGGAGGGGGAGGGGGGAGTGGGGCGGAGGAGAAAGGCAAGGAAGGTGTTGCCAAATACGCCTGGATACACAATTTTCTCTCAGTTTGTGAATATTGGTATCAGCAGTTAGAACTGAACAAACGGACGAACGGACGACCGGAGTTGAGCCCAAACCAGGAACGCCACCTTACACACTGAAAACAAAAATTGGGCTGCATGCAAGCTGATAAAAACAAAGTACTCGACTGCCTATAAACATACGCTCTTCACGGGGCCACACGAACGCTCACACACACATCGCCGCCATAGGCATGTACCACCGCCTAGACAAGTTCAGGTATCTCTTGAGATTACTGCTCTTTGTATGGTTGGATGTCTTGGTTGAGTATTCCGTCGAGTGTGTCCGAATTCTTGTACGCGTCGGCCGAAACGACCACGATCTAAATCATCTTCCAAGTAGATCATCTAGATCCCAACCTGCCGCCATGAAAAGTTGTGCAGTACCAGGGTATCTGTATATAGCACAGATCCAACTCCTGAAACATGTGCTATTGTAGATCATGCAGATTATACGGTGCCCACGCGGCAACATGAGCTAGATCATACAGACGATACAGATCATCTGCCCCGAAATATCTAGATCATCAGGTGGGAATGACCTATATGATTTGTTGATGATCTGTCTGATTTGTTGACCTTTTCTTCACTACATACTGCTAACATTACCCCGCACAATTTTCAAGTAGTTGGTCACCAGAAACGTGGCTGCAGGTCTAAAGGGGCCGATAGTTGACGGTTTCGAGGAATGTTCCGTGGACCGTTTCGTGGAATATTCCGTGAACCGTTGGGTGGCTTCTTCATTCGACTGTTTTATTGTTCTTTTTTAAAGCAATCCTCGGTTTGGACTCCTGATGTGAAAATCAAATGGGGGACCATATTGCCGGCCAGAGTGGTGACTGTTTCACGGACTGTTTTCGCGGACTGTTTCGTAGCTCGTTAAACCGGTTTAGTCCACCCGTGTAGCCGACTGTGTTGGTTCACACTTTCGCCAATTAACGGTATACCTTCTTATGGTGCTGATCGCGGCGGTAGCTGAGGACGTCAGATCGCTCGCCAGCCCCGCCCCCATGCCCTCCCAGTTGTCCATCTGAAGCTGGTCCTGCGCACGATGGCGACGTCGCCACGCAGCGGAAGTGGAGGAGGTATAGACGGAAGGACAGGGGGACAGAGAGAGGGGGAGCGGGAGGGAAAGAGGCAGGGAGGGATGGGGAACATCGTACAACAATCCTCGGCAAAAAAAAGCGAACTCCCAGCAGCGAGAAACACGGGGAAGGTATACAAAAATTATGCTCCATCTTGAAGCATCTTGAAGAAAACAAAATGGCGGAAACACCAAAAAAAAAAAAAGGCAGACAGAAAAATGTAAAAAATCACGACGAGGGCCCATGGCAAAAACATTGCGAGAGAGCACGACTCGAAAGGTCGGACCAAACTCAAGTGCAGCAACACCGCTACCCATACCTCCACCGCCACAAGCCGCAAACATCTCCTGGCCGGTGCCGAAACGACAGCACAAAAAAAAAAAAAAAATACAAGATCGCCCCAGAGACAGAGAGAGAGCAAGCATCACTGCTGCGATACCTCGCAGACAGTTGTCGCAGACAGCTCCTCTCCCCGTCCGACACCCTTCCCACAACCCCCGGCGCGGTGGCTTGCCTTGAGAGAAGCGAGGTCGGTGAAGTCTATCTGTCCCAGCTGCTTGATGGTCAGGTCCAGAGTTCCGCCGCCGCCAGCGGGAAGGGTGCCTAGCGATGACTTCACCTTTTTTGGGGGGGAGGGAGGGGGGGGGCGGGGTTGTACTCATTGCCATGCATGGCCGTAGTCGAATGACCATAGACCCTCGCACCCCCTCAGCGCCCGGACGTATCATAGCACGTCCGGGTTTCAACGCAGGGGGGCGCGGCGGGGGCGGGGGTACTCCTTTGTTGCCTGTTTTAAAGCCAATGCAACCATTGGTCCCGCATCCCTTTCGAGAAGGAGCTCACTAGGTTTTTGTCCATGTATTGATACTACGTACCAGGTATAAACTCTTTGCTCATCTTGTCCGCTTCCTGTGTACCTGGTAGCCTGTGGTGGCCACCATCTATCTCCTCGCCGTTATTGTCTACTGCACTAAACTTCGCTATACCATGTTCGTCTATGTTATTCCGGGAGAGACACTTTGGAAGTTTCTACCGCCATGTGTCATGTGTGATTCATGGTCGGCTATAAAACGGTTGGTGATACACTGGAGCAAGAAATGCCGCCGACAAAGTGGAACAAAAAGCACCATCAGCAGCAGCAACAGCAGCCGCAGCAGCAGCAACAACAGCAGCAGCAACAGCAGCAACAACACACAAAAGCAACACCGGCAAACAACATCAATACCAAGCAGCAGCAGCAGCAGCAGCAGCAGCACACAGCAGCAACAGCAACAACATCAACAACACCACCACTACCAATATCAACGGCAGCAGCAGCAGCAGCAGCAGCACCACCACCACCACCCATACTAACGAAAACAAAGGAGTTTCGCTTTAGCCCCGAGGGTGGCCTCCGTTAGCCTGCCCACTTGCTCTTTCATGCATCAAATTCGATCGCCAAAAAGTAAAATGTCGCAAAAAGGCAGGAAAAAAAGCCGCATCGGTGTGGCCCAGTAACTGCTACAGTTGATCGACCACCACTTGTCCGATGAAAAAAAACAGGCATTTTCTTTGTCAAAAGCAGCAGTTACAGCAGGAGCAGCAGTAGTATCAGCAGCAGCCGTACCAGCAATACGATTTCTCGCAGCACTCCAACTACAACAACAGCAACATCTCGAGGACAATCAATAGCATCAACACAAAAAACAGCAGCAACCTAAGCACCAACACCAGTACAAACTCCCTCCTTACCGCCCTGCCCCGTCTCGAAAGGGATGCGTGATCAATGGTCAAATGACCAACAAGGCAAACAGAAAATGGGTACGCCCCCCCCCTCCCACCTTCCCGACCAATACCCACACTACCGCTACCACCCCCCCCCACCCACCCCAACACCACCACCACCACAATTATAACCACCAACCCCCCCCCTCCTCCCCCCGCCCCCATACATACCAACACCACCCCCCGCTCGGTCTCCCCCTGACCTCCCTCCCCCCCACTAAACCACCACCACCACCACCACCACCACCACCACCACCACGACCAACACCATCACCTTCCGGACAAGCGCCTCCAGCAGATCGCCCCCCAGCGTGTTCCCCGCGTGGTTGACGACAGCAGAGGCGGCGCCGGCGTGGCCGGTAGCAAGCGCCCGCTTCGAACACCTCTGCGCCACAAAGAACGAGTCCTCGGCACAAGACGAGGCGGTAGCCCCAGGGGCTATCTCATCGACCGCAATCGCTTTCGCGACCGAGGCATTGAGGAGCTTGTAGGACACCCGAAGCGTTTACAAGCAGGATGCGAACGGGGACAAGGGTGGGCACAGAGGATGGGGGATGGGAAGGGGGGTAGGAAGGGGGATGAGGGGGAGGTGAGGGATGGGGAGGGATTAAGGCAGGTGGGGGATGGGGGGGGGATGGTGGGTGGGGAACGGGGGGGGAGGGGCAGGAACGGGGTGGGGCTAAATGACGCGAAAAGCGTAAGACCTTGAGGTATTCACAATCACGCACGCCCGTACACACCTCATCGACACCATCGGTTCCAAAAATCAAAATCACGCCCAGGAATGCAGATTTGGGGATAGGAGTGGGAGGGGGCGGGGGGGGGGGGGGGGGGGGGGGGCAGGAACGGGGTGGGGCTAAATGACGCGAAAAGCGTAAGACCTTGAGGTATTCACAATCACGCACGCCCGTACACACCTCATCGACACCATCGGTTCCAAAAATCAAAATCACGCCCAGGAATGCAGATTTGGGGATAGGAGGGGGGGGGGGGGGGGGGGGGGGGGGGGTAGGGGACCGATGAAGACCTCAACCCTTCTTGTCACCTGCCCCTCGATTTGAGAGTAGTACACCGCCACCTCCGCCCCAGCCTCTTGGAGGCGTGTCCTGATCGGCATGATCGCCTCCGTTATGGGGGCAGGGAGGACGCGCGGCCGCCCCCCCGCGCCCCCGCCCCCGGCGTCGCGAGCCGGCCCTCTTCTCTTGGCCTCGGCCTCAGCTACCTCGTCGTCTGGAGGGTGGGCGCTTTTCACCTTTTATCGTCCATCATCGTTATTGTTGTTATTGTGTGCGCGGGGTCGTGTGTTTGTTTTTTGGGGGAGGGATGGGTAGTGGCAAGGGGAGGGAGAGGAGCAGGGGGGGGGGGCAGGGGAGGGGAGGGGGGGGCGGGGGCGGAAGGGGGTTAGCTTAGCTTAGAATCATACAACTTTATCTCTTACTCTCGATGAAAGCGAGACACATCGTGCAAAAAAGTTTCCGAACAGCCTCTCGCCTTCCTCCTCACATGGCACGGCTGGTTCTTGTCGAGCGACCGCAGCACACCCATACACTGTCTTTGTCGATGCCACCGCCAAGGCTTGCCGAAGTCGCAAGACAGACCAGCACCTACTCTCCTATCCCGCAAGTACAGCAAAATGAAGAGCGACCACCGTGTACGGGTGACTAGCCGTCAAATGGATCATTGTCCCGTTTTTCGCGTTCTTCGAGCCGACAGGATTGGCGACACTTGGGCTCGAAACACCAGAGTTCATTTTCCAGACACCCCCCCCCCCCCCCCTCTAACCTCCTCCAACCCCCCATCCCCCCCCCCCCCCGCCTACCGCCTCCCAAAAATGACAACCGCAGCTGCTTGCCCCATTCATTTTTCCCGCACCTCTTCCACCAAGAACCTAACAAACCGATCGTAGCTCTCCGTGTGCTGCGTCAACACCGCCAGCTCCTCCAGCAGGGCGTCCGCCTGCCCCAACGCCTCCGCCCCCGCGCCCCCCCCCCCCCCCGCCCCGCCCCCCTCCACCCCTCCATCCCCCACCCCCCCCACCACCACCGCCCCCCCCCCCCCCCCCCCCCGCCCCATCCTGGTCCCCCCATCGGCCAAGCTCCGGGGACGCCCACGAAGCGACCGACTTTTCGCGGAGAAATTTTTCTAGGACGGTAGCCGCGCGGTCGCCGCACTCCTTCGTCACCACGCGGACGAGGGTGACGTCTCCCAGGCACGGGGCCAGCCCTGCCGCCGCCACCGGTACTTGCCTGGACAGCGACCAACCGAACACACATGGAGGAAAAAACACGTATGGCAGGCATATACATGTGTACGTATGAGGATGGGTGCAAAGGCGGCCCGCCGGCACACGCCTGAAGAAGCGGCCGATCGAGCGCAGATCGCAAAACAAAAAAAAAAACGAGCACAAAAGCGCATGTGTAGGGCAGGTACGTAGTACGCAAAGATGGCTGTGCCCGGCTGCAGGCACTTGCCTGCCTTAAGAAGCGGCCGATCGACCGCAGACAAAAAAAAAACGTGTATGGGGAAGTTATATATATATTTTTTTTTATTATATATATATACATAAGGATGGGTGGAAGGTGGAAGGGAAAGAGGCAACGATGGGGGGAAAGAGAGAGGCAGACCGAACGCAGATTAAAAAAAAACACGTGCGTATGGAAGGTGCATCACCTGCTATTACGGGGGTCCGTAGTTAATGGGACCAAATTTTGTTAGTAAAAGTAGGTAAATATATAGGTTTTTATGTGTACCATAGGTCCTATTAACTATGGACCCCCGTATCAGAAGTAACGATGTATGTAAGGCGAAAGGGAAAGAGGGGGCAACTGCGCTTAGAGGGATAAAGTAAAGGCAAAAAAGCAAAGCCGCGAAAACAACGACAGCACTGCTGCTGAATGTACCGTAGTACCATACGTACCGTAGTTTGCCGTTCTTATGGCTTGAGAAAAGACAAAAAAAAAGAAAGGACAAAAAAGAAGAGGACAAAAAATAGACAGGGAACAAAGATAAAATACTGTAAAGCAGACGCAAAGAAATAACCGGTGGTAAAGACAGGGAACAAAGATAAAACACTGTAGAGCAGACGCAAAGAAATAACTGGTGTCAATTCACAAAAACGCGTTCGCAGCCATACTCTCCCGTTACTTAAAAACGCCATCGGTCTATACAGCAATTCAACCAAACTCAAAGCTGAGTGACGCCGGTCGTCCCTATCAAACTTCTGAAATATTATACCACCTACCTGGTATATATATATATAGATATGTACTATTTAATTTCTTCTCTTACTATTTTTTTCTCAGCGTTCGTCTTTTTTTTTTCCCTGTTCGGTGGTGTTTTTGAAACGGTGCAAGCGAACACAAAATTTGGCGAGGCGCAAAGAACCCAAAGGATGTTTATTATAATCACGCGACTATATAGATGTGCATAGTCCGCATAGAAAACATTTTTAGTCGAGGCAGCTGCCGCGAGGGCGCCACTGAACGCCACCACATGCACTAGAGAAAGGGAACGCGCCGATGAAAGAAATCAACCAGTGGTGGTGGACAAACCAGCCCCTCACAATAAACGCCATCCATCTTTGTGCCGACAAAAAAAGGCTCATGCCGTATCGGGAGTACAAAGGGCGTCCTCCACGTCACCCCCCCTCCACCCCCCCCCCCCGTCTCCCTTCCCCCTCCTCCCGTAAAAACAAGAACAAATTATACATAATATAGTACCTTCGCAGAAACGCCGCTGCGACGTTGTAGATTGACGGCAGGCGTTGCGTGGCAGGGGATGATTCATCGCCAACCCCCGCCTCCAACTCCGCCTCGAGCGCTCGCCTCGCGAACCCCAAGTACAACTCCTGCCCCTGCGCCGCCAGGCCGAGGGGGGCAAGGAGGGGGCACGCGGCGGCTATCCCCGGTTCGTCCATGTCCAGGACGGCAGTCTCGAAGCGCTCCATCACAGCAGCGGACAGCCTATTAACGCAAGCGAAAGGAACAACCCCCCCCCCCCCCCCCACAAACGCCCACACCCACAAGAAAGGGAACGGTTAACAAAGCGAGTCACTGGTGGGTGGGCGGTTTTCGAGCAGTCGGATAGTTTAATCGTGTCGCGCGCAAAAGCTACGCATGCCAGGAAGCACGTTCGTAGAGCGTACCACGTGTCCCAGCTTCAACAACATGCCTGATAGTGCAAACCTGCTACTGTAGCGCACACTAACTCCTTCCTTACAGCATATTCGGACGATTCTTGCAATTCGGTCGGGATAGGGTCAGGGGTACCATTTGTTGAAGCTTGGCCGAGTCGTAAACACGGCTCGTTAGATTGGACAGGTGAGGGGAGATAGAGGATTGACCACATCGAACTATAAAATAACAGGGCTGCTCACGGGTCGGGTCAAACGTCGCGGGTAAGGTCGGTTCGGGTCGGGTCGGGGAACGGTAACCGGACCCGACCCATGAGAGTTCGAAAAACCTGCTGACCCGACCCTACTCGACCCAACCCGACCCAACCCGACCCGTCAGATTTCGAACCGTTTCTGACCCAACCCGTGGGTTGGAAGAGCCCTGAAAAAAACATCCCTAGACTCAGGTGCCTACATCCTCGGAGTAAGTCACACTTTGATGACGGCACGGTCAGAGACAGGCCCGACTAAGGTGGAAGAAACGAACCGGGTTCGAACCGGTACACGAAAAATTGAGAAATAAGTGTGGACAGGGGTTTCCTCTCGCTCTCCGAGGCATTAAAAAAAAAAAACATCCGTCCGATGTGGAGTCAACCACACAACAAACCAACCAACTAAAAAGGTCAAGGTTTCTCAGTTTTCCGTCAAAACCCACCGAGAAAAAAACGCCTCCAAACGAGTCACCACTAACGTGGAACAGACGACAGTAGAGCTAAGAAACGATAAATTAATCCGGGGTCAGCTTGTATCAAAGAAAGGCACGGGGGAAAAAGCTACAACACCCTTCGGAGCTAGCCGCCTACACGCGGCAGCTAAACAAACGCCCTTCTCGTGCGCCGGCGTGCCCAAACGCGAGGCTGTAAAATCAATCAACAGCACGGTACTGTCTACAGGGTTTGTCTACTGGCTTACTTACCCCTTCACCGCCTGGTCCATTTCGACCATCTCAGTGCTGTCTGCCAAGGCACCAGCGTCTATCTCTCTGAAGCGGCGGACATAGGAGGCTGCCCCGCCGAGGTCGCCTACCCTGATGGCTCCCCGCACCCCCTTTCGGCGCAATAGCGAGGTCGACAGGCAGGCCGTGGGAGCGCGAGCGAGAGGGCGTCATTTGTCAAGGAGGGGTGGGAGGGTGGAGGGAATGAGGAAGGGAAGGAGGGGGGGGGAGGCGGGGCAGGGACAGGACGAGAGAGGAAATGGAGGGAGGGAGAGAGGGAGGTGGGGAGGGAGAGTGGGGGGGGGGGGGGGGGGGGGGGGGGGGGGGGGGGGGGGGGGGGGGGGGGGGGGGGGGGGGGGGGAGGGAGGGAGGGAGGGAAAGGCTGTCCACAAAAAAAACATGACGAGTAGTTGAGTGAGAAAAGGGTGGCAGAAAGGCCACGCAGCACGGTAGGCTTGTTATTTCCCGCTTAACGACGAAGGTTGTCGTCTGAATCCAAACATCGTAAAAAAAAAACGTTTTCAAGTATGTCGGCTGTGATCGTTCCACTGAGAAGCAGAAGGAACTACACGACCTGTAGGGGTTTACCTGACGTTAATGCTGTGACTTTCGACCCAACTGGTCAAAAAATGACTACCCTTTTTCACATTGCCCTTGCCAGCCAACACTTCTGGCATCTATCACACCCTCCCCCCCCCCCCCCACCTGCCCCCCCTCCCTTCCCGTCTTCCTACCTCTGCGCATCCCCTGAGATTTATGACGTCCT
The DNA here is from genome assembly GCA_031763025.1 of Macrocystis pyrifera. NCBI lineage: Eukaryota > Phaeophyceae > Laminariales > Laminariaceae > Macrocystis > Macrocystis pyrifera. The sequence continues at coordinate 2,816,994 of JASSKH010000005.1, read as the reverse complement.
CAACGAGCGCCAGCGCCCGCTGCACCCGCATCTGGATAGCGTCCAGCCGACGCACGGAGCGGCTCACGTGCTCGGCCATTCCATGCCCATCCTCTATTTGAGCCTGGAAAACAACATCGCCAAGAGCACCATCCATCATCATCGTCATTGATATCGTCAAGTGTGTTGTTTTCACCACCAGCAACATCGCCAAAAGCACCACCATTAGCATCGACGAAAAACAAATACAGCATCACCACCAGCACCAACAAGAGCAAGAGCAACAAGAGCAACAAGCACAACAACAGAGACACACGAGGCACGAACGGGAGTGCCGAAACACTGAGCACGATACATGATAATTGAGCAATACCGCACTGGCGACTACCGCCCTACTCAGACATACCACTCTGTCCCGAATTACAAGAAACGTTTGGTTAACAATTAGTGTAAAACCGGTGCTTAAATAATGGGGCAGAGTGGTAGCAGCCACCGTGTGCGCACGCCCTGCACACCGTCTCTTCGAATCAATAGCCGCTCTAATTCGCCTCACGAGATACACTCCCCCCCCCCCCCCCCCCCTCCCTCCCTCCCTCCCTCCCTCCCTCCCTCCCTCCTCCCTCACTTCCATTCCAGCAACAAGCGGTCCAGGCGACCACAGCAGACTCCTCCTCTCCCTCCCATTCTCTGAAACAAGCAGCTCAGGTGACTACAGGAGAAGCCCTCCCTGCCTGCTTCCCTCCCTCCCTCCCTCCCTCCCTCCCCCCCTTTCTTCTACAAGAGCAGCAAAGCACAGTCCAATCAGCTACGGCACAAATATTTTTACGAACCGCTCATGAAAAGCAAAACGAGCAGCACACTTGTGTATCGAACAGAATCGCGGCGGCAAGCCCTCCCGTCGCCCGCCTCCTCCTGCTGCCGTATACTGCCTGCTTGAGCCTCCAAGAGCAAGTATGCGCAGCAGCAACACCAAGATTTGGTGGCACCCGCGATCGAGGCAGCACCAGCGGCGGCATCAGCGTCAGCCGTCCTACTAAACAGTGTAGCATTTCCATCGTTCGCCATCCACGTAGCGCTCCTATTTGGCTTTCCCATGTAGTGTATACTTAAATAGAGATAGCTTTATATATATATATATACAAGGTGCTTCGCTCCGCGGGCGGCCTACGCCGCCCGCTACGCTCGCTCAGGAAGGAAACATCAAATTATGCGAAAAGCGGACAGAGGTCCATGATTTTTTATTTTTTTTTTATGGCCCCTGTAGTTAGCTGCAAACTGGCGACTTGATAATGCCAAGAGTCCCGCCGCCATGCTTCAGGAGAAAACAGCTCGGACGCCACATATGCTTCGCGTCGCGGGCGGTTTTCCGCTACGCTCGCTCACACGTCGTACATACGTACATACCCCAGGTAGGGTACTTATTTTCTTCTTTCGATATGCTCTGCTGTGTCTGTGTACTCGTCGTATGCACAGAACGGCACAGCAACACAGCAAAAACAATGAAAATGAAACCGAAAAATTCTAAAAGAAATAAAATCCCCGTCTCCTTTCGTGTAATAATTTACTACCTGAGTGGAACACCTTACACCAGTCAAAAAAAGAAAAAAACGAAAAAAAGCAAAAGAGCTTCTCTCTCAGCCTCGTACGCCGCCCGCCCCTCTCGCGACCATTTCGCCACCGATTCAGTCCGGGTAAAGCTTCCCTCCCTCTCTTCCACAGTGAGCCCCGTCGCCCGCCTCGCGTGAAGCCCGGTGCTCACCGTGGACCTCGACGCAAGCTCGACTATGTTGGTGCTCATTCGGGGTGCCTCCCTCTTGTGACTCTCAGCCCGGTCGCAAAAATAAGCACCGCTTGAGTATTATCTTACAATCCCGAACGACCCTTAAATACTCGTACGTACTCTATCCAAAATCACAAACGGAGGCCAGACAGAGCCTATTGATGCATCTCTCGTGTCTCGAGGCACACGCGACGCCTAGGCACGAAAGCGGCGACCGCGCTCCTTGCAACTCCCCCTCTACTCGCCAGCATCCGCTGACACCCGCGACGGTGCCGGGTTCGCCCGCGCAACCGTGCTCGGAGTACACGCACGCACACGAAACGAAAGAAGAAAAAAGGAAAGAAAGGCTGAAAGTACGACGAGAAATAGAGAAAACAAATACCCGCTGGAAGGGTCCGGCAAGTAATAAACGGACGCGATTCCCAAGTGGGAGCTCCGAGAGGCCAGGGATGTACCAACCGAGCACGCTCAGAGATCGAGATCTAAGTAAGTATATCTATATAAGTCGCTTGTTCGTTACGTACAATGAACTACTATTCTACCTGTTAAGCTATTGATAGTCTATACACTCATAATACCTGGTAGAGTCCGTACTTGGGACCAGTAGCTGTTATTACGGGGGTCCATACTTAATAGGACCTATGGTAGACACAAAAACCTATACATTGAACTAGTTTTACAAACAATATTTGGTCCTACTTACAATGGTCCCCCGTTATAGTCGGAAGGACCCAGAATACTGGTGTAGAACCTGCTCGGCTACTTTTCCGCGAGGAACTACAGTGCTTCGTATAGCGTTAGCTCTTCCTTGTGTGCGGCTACTTCGTTGGGAACGACTTTTGTTAGGCCACCTCTTAATGGGCAGAAGGAGCTACAGCAACATTACCTGTAATCCTACTAATATAATGCCAGTACAACAGCAGACTGCTGTAGTGACCTAAGACTGCGGTAGACCAGTGAGCGCTGACCGCTTACGAATCCTCTTCAGAGACTCGACAAGGGAAACCTGACTCCAAAAAAATTGACGAATCACAGCAACGGCCACCCGCGTGAAAAAGACAGTTTCGTGTCCCAGTTTCGCCGCAAGGAGAGGCACGGCAAGGCCACAGGCAGCATGATCCCACCCCCACCACTGCTTGGCGCTCACGCTGTTCCTAGGCAGTTGGCAACATCAGAGTTCACCATTATTTCGGTCACTATTTCGGGGGGGGGGGGGGGGGGGGGGTCAGAGGGGTAAATACGTAGCCCAAGACAAGCAGTTCCTTCAAATGAACACTAATGGACACTAACGAACAAGCACTCCTGGCACGATACGGGTGGATTGTTTTGGCCAGAATATTTCCGACTGACCGCGCTCCCTGCGGACCCACTATCGTTGACAGAGGGCCACAGTAAATAGTACCTGCGGTACACACAAAAACCTACATATTTCCCTTTTTTTACAAACAAAATTTGGTCCCATTTACTATGGAGCCCCGCAATATTAACTGTTACAACGTACCAGGTCAATATACTATTACGGGGGACCATAGTAAATAGCACCTGCGGTACACACAAAAACCTACATATTTCCCTATTTTTACTAACAAAATTTGGTCCCACTTACTATGGTCCCCCGTAATAGTGCTTTACCATATTATTCGTGATGTACCTATTAACAGGCATCCGGGATTTTTCTATCGGGTTGCACTTTTGGCTCTTCTCTAGCTCAGTGTTTGGGTCAGGAGCACAGAGCTCCTATACTACGACCAAGTGAGAGGAGCCTCAGAAACAGTTAATACGGGGGACAATAGTAAATAGGATCAATTATTGTTAATAAAAACGGGGAAATATATAGGTTATTATGTGTTACCGTAGGTCCTATTTACTATGGTCCCCCGAAATAGGTGCTGCCCCTATGCGGCAAACACGCCTCCACCCCTACATACGGCTCACCAGCAGAGCCCCGCCTTGTCCTCAAGGCCGGGGAAGTCAGGCACGGTCCGCGACAGCTCTGCGAGGCACTGCTCCAGCCCCCCGGCCCCCGCCACCCCCTCGGCATCGCCGTCTTGCCCCCTCTTTGCCTCCGCTCCCCGAATCCCTGCCGTCGCTTGTTGTGTATCAGCGGCGTGGTGGCCGTTGGGAACGGCTTCGGCTGCTCCGTCCTGCGCATTAGGGGATGGGGGAGTTCATCGCGGAAACGTTAGCGTTACTGTTGTAACCGTGTGTGCTGCAAAAATATCACATTCATATTCCAAGTTATATTGTTTGCTTTGTCCCAATCAATAGAAAGAGAGCGTATCAGTTGTACAGGGGATAGTGGGCACGCACCGCGCGACTGGAGGGGGCGCGGGGGGAGGGGGGGGGGGGGGGGGGGCGGTTGCGCATGCAGCGGTGGCAGCGTTCTGTCGGGAGTTGCGTAGCGTGTCTGGCACAGGGGGGTACTGGGGGGGGGGGGGGGGGGGGGGGGGGGGGGGGGGGGGGGGGTACTCATCTGTTGCATACGGTAGTCATTTGACCATTGGCCCACGCATCCCTTTCGAGACGGAGCACCACCTGGGGGAGAGGGGATACTAATATTGACGCCATCATACCAACACACCACGTTCCTGCGGACAGCAGTGATAGATTCTTCTACGTACAGCAGCGGAGTACCGGCTGCGTAGAAACAGCAATGCACACCAATGAACATGATGCTGTACACGAGGGGTGTACCGTTCAGACGACCAGGCACGCAGGCATCAGGCACACACACAGGCGGTGAGCCAAGTGGACGCGTTTTATTGAACATAAAGTACGATACATGCGTTCCCTGGTATATATATATATATATATATATGACATTTTCGTACACCTGGCTGGTATCATACCGGGTATGCAGCGGCAATACTATTACGGGGGACCACAGTAAATGGGACCAAATTTTATTAGTAAAAATTGGGAAATATATAGGTTTTTGTGTGTACCGCAGGTCCTATTTACTATGGTCTTCCGCAATAGTATATTGACCTGGTACGTTGTAACAGATAATATTAATAGTACCGCCAGGGTTCAGGGTAGGTGTTCATATTTTCACGCACACCTCGTATACTGGAATAAATAGGTGTTTCGAGCCACCGAGGGATTCACGGAAGCTATCGTCGATGTTCGGAAGAGAGACCGTGTTGTAGTCGACGGCGGCCAAGAACGGTGGCAAGTAGTGCCGGAGGGGAACCGGCGGACTATTTCACGGCAAGGTGGTATAGGGACGAGGCGGAGAGGAGCTGGCTACGCCACACAGCAGAGGACGTCAAGAGTGGCGGCAATGCGAAGCCGGCACGGGGGGGGGGGGGGGTACTCGATAGGAGAGATGTACTCGACGTCATGCATGGCCGTAGTCGTATGACCATAGACCATAGACCCTCGCATCTCTACAATGCCGGGGCGGAGCATGTCGGGTTTTCACCGACCAGGCAAACATTGCTTGCACCAAGCGCGAAGCGCCGTGAGGTGTCCGGCGAGTCGCATGAAGGCTGAGCTGTATTTTACCAAGAAACCGCTTGTGAGGCGGAATTTCTTGCATATTGATGACAGCATCAATGGATTGATTTAATTTCTGGTGTGGCCACTTCCAGAGACAATGGGAGTACTATGTACCTGCCTATTGGGTGCCTTACCATATACACACTACGTGATACGATCATTCCCATTGTGCGGAGTAAAGGTTCTTCACCTCGCACAATGATTTAACTCGACCACCAGCTGTGACCGACCGCCAAAAATAAAAAACGGTACCCTGATTGCCTAGTTCAAGTAGTGAGCGGCATGTTTTGCAGTGTCGTTGCCAATCGACGCCGACCCAACCACATACCTGGTATAATATATAGGGTGGGGGGGGGGGATTCGTACTGATACCGCTGTCGATAAAAGCAAAAAGGTAATTGCAGATCGTGCGGCACGGTATTAAAAGTGCTTCGTTTGGTTTTTTTTCTTTTCCTTCCGATTCGACACATAACTGGTACCTGTGCTACGGACTGATTTGCCGCCCTGAATCCTGGTATCAACAGCGCTTCGTTTGGTTTAGTTTTTTTTTACTGCGGAGGGCGCGACAACAGCAATATTGACACTGGACACCACTGTCGGCGCAAGTAGAAAGGCCGTGGTAGATCGTGCGACAAGGTTTCCGGCTACGGAGATGACACTTTGCTATTGCTGCCTTGCTAAGTTGTACCAGGTATAAATTTTGCTTGGCCTTATCCCTCTATTTGTTTGGTTACGTATAATGCTTCTTGGGTTATTTTGCTCCTTGCTTCATCTCCGTGCTTTTCAGTGTGTTTCTCTTTCCTTCAACTAGCGTTACGTGCACAACAGCAAGTAGCAGTTCCTCTTCCACGTTTTTTTTTCTCGTGTTCTTGAGCTCTTCTTGCGTCATCCTGTTCTGTCGCACGGCAGGATTCCTCTCGGTTTTATACTTGTTGGGTTTCATATTTCTTGTTTGGCTTGTTTTTGTTGTACTCTTTCGTCTCCGTCACTTTGGCATTCATTTGCTTACCTCCATCATGATTCTAGTTGTTTCCTCTTTCACAGAAAATTCGGTGTATCACAGCACATGTGATACACCAGATATCTCTCTAGGGTGAAAACACAGGACGGACACTGGGTGTGCTGATGGGGTGAAATTAACGGTTTAACGTGAAGACATCGCACGCACGTGAAGGTCAGGTACAGAGTACTGAATACTGCTGTACCTGGTAATTGGTAATAACATGAATGTCGTCCTCGGCCCACCAAACCTGGACACATAGTGGGACTGATCGTTTTGCTTCCGAGTACCCGCGAGTCCCAAGGGGTACGAGAAGCTGAAATGCCCGAATACTCGCGAGTCCCAAGCGTACCAAGGGCTGAATTGACCGGTAACTCACTGGTACTGGTACTCTGACGACCTTTGAAGCTCTCTTTCCCCCTCTGAATGAGTGGGTCTCGCGGGGGGGAAACGCGCACCCCGTAGCCAAGAATCCTTCCACAAACAACGAGACCCAACTGGTCGGACAGTTGGCGTCGCTGCAACCAACAACACAAACCTGGCACCTACCGTATATGAAAACACACACCATTTTGTATACCACACTCCCACAGCAGTATACTCACTCGGGTGGCCACTATCCAGTTATCACCCGGGATACGGTGTATACCACACCCCCTGAGTTGTCGCCTCATAAGCAGCAGACGGGCCAGTTCCTGTGAGTATAGTCGTTTGTTTCTTCTCGCGTTATCCGTATGCATGGTTTTGTTTGGTGGGTAATGCGAGAAGAAACGAACAGCAAGGGCTTCGCGGAATCGATCGAGCTCGGCGTTCTCGCGCTCCCCGACGTCGGTTGCACTCGCATGATCTTTAGGGTTTTGAAGCTCCACGCCGTTGTCTGCCTAATCTAGGTCGAGATATGATTTTGGCGATCTTGGCCCATGTGGACTGCTTCTTTCCCACACGATCGCTCTCCCCTTTGCCAGCCAACCTGTCGTTGCTCCCTTGCTCTGTTACGCATACTAGAGGTCATAATGTTTCGCCAAGAACAATGGCGATTAAGCCTGGGGTACTCCCAGCGGCGCGTGCGATCGACACCGACACTTGAATCGGCATCGTCCTGCCTTTTCAGCGCCTCCGCTGCCCCTAGGGCTAACGAGGCCGCCTTCGTCATTTTCTTGACGGGTGTCAGTACAGGAGAACACCCCCAGAGAGGGAGGCAGGCTTTGCTCTTCTACCGAACTGTCCCACGTCGTTAGTATGTGTTCCCCTCGTTGGTTGGAGGGTTGCCTTGGAGAGTGTAGTCTCCACATTGTCGGCACCTGGACCGAATCTAGAACGCGACCCCTTCGCCTTCCTCCTTCCGATCTCTTGCCCCAATAACTCCGTCGTCCACGCAGTATAATCAGTATTTTTCGAGTGTATATTTTTTGGGGCGCCAAGCGGTGTACGCGGTGTGAGCGGCGTTGGTGATGACAAGTCAAGTGGAGATAATGTGGGCGTGGCGGGGGGGGGGGGGGGGTTGCCGGGTGTTCGGGGAGAAATTGACCCCCCCGCCGCCGCCGCTCCCGCTGATACCGACGCTCCCCCACCCGCCGCCGCCGCCGCCGCCGCTTCCACCGCTCCCGTCGCTCGAGCCGCCCCCGCCGCCCCCGTCGCTCACGTCGCTCCCACCGCCCCCACCGATGCCGCCACTCTCCCCCCCCGCCGCTGCCACCGCTACCACCGCTCTCACCGACGCTAGTGTTCCCGCCGATGGCGCCACTCCTCCCAGTACGCCTGTCGGCTGCACGGCGCTTGCGTAGGGAGCAGGATAGAACCTGTACCGACCTTGTTAGCCTGCACCGGGTGGCTCGCTGGAGCGACATGCGACAGCCTCGCGCCTCTTCTCCGGTGACGCTTGCGCCAGGGGCGTTGGAGATGTTTCTGCGAACACCAACACCCTGCAGGTGCTCGTAGACAGAGATGGGGTAGGCGAGCGAACCGGCCGGGTCGCCGTACCTGGGGATTCCTCCTCCCCTTATGCCTACCGCCGCCGCATACGCCGTCCTGGATCCAGGGTGCCTCATGGGGTGGGGAGGGAAGGCCAAGGACGCGGCAGTACTCGACAGAGCCACCCTTGCCGGGGCGGGTGCCTCTCCCGCGAGTATCATGCCCCGAGTTGTGCGGTGTCGGGACCATACGGTAAGGGTGTGTCTAAACAGAATCGAAATCGAAAATCGAAAATCGAATTGATAATAAGCAAGGCGCTGATTGGTCCCTGGTCAAAACATGTTCCCCTTCGTTCTTTAGGTTCCGAAAAAAATGAACGATTTACGACCAACTACTATGCAGTACGTGATATACCGGTATGAACGATGTACCAATTGCAGGACCCGTAGCTTGGTACTGCTGTGATATGAAAATCCAGATACAACATACCAAACAATCCTAATCATACGTTCTTGATCGTTATTTACTGTAGGTACATTCATGCACAAGCAAGGATCTACAAAATCCTCCAATCAAGATCCGGACCATATTCAAGGACTGGACTTCGTTGAGATTCGGAATGATCAACACGACAGGAGGCTGTAGAGTGACGCTCGCGTTCAGTTTTAGCCTTTGTTTCCATCTTCTTGGCATCGTGTGCAGGGCGAGCTTTGTGATCCAGCTCTCGTGATCGTATTGCCTGGTAGAACGTCTGAGATGGAACAAGGAGCTGTAGGATCGAAATGCGCCACTCGCTAGCCTGCTTGCAGAAAATACGAACATCACCTCCTGTGCTGTTGGATCACCTTCTTCTGCTATTTTACAGGTGTGTGCTTACTGCTGCTGTGTTTTTCATATATCAAGAGCAGAAGAGGCCAAGAACATGCACGATAGTGAGATTCACCAAAAACACGTACATGTACGTCAAGACCTGCTGCAACATTTACAGGGAGTTTTAAAAATTTCCGGTGTCTTGGTGTGTATGTCACGTGTGAACTGCTGTAAACCAACTTTCGACTGTCTTGTGTACCCCGGCCCTCACGTGTCGATCTGCTGTTTCAGTGCGCGAAATGGTACTGGCCGAAATCAATTGGAAATCGAACCAGCTGTAAGTATTATCGTCTCGTCGACCCTGGTGGCATCCAGGGGAGTCTCTGGCCAGTAGTCAATCGCGAGGGAAATAATGGAAAACGCGCGCGGTTCACGCAGCTTGCAAAGTTGAGTATCGACCGATCTGCCGATCGGTTAACTCACAGCTGACGTGCTTTCTTAGTTTCTTATAAAACCCAATGCCAAAACCAAAAAGTTGACGGCTGGGAATCGAAAAGGAAATCGAAAGCACGAACAGCAACAATTCAGCTCGTCCTACTGGTCAGCGCAGCCACGTCAAAATATCACATCAGGACCGCCGTACACAGCATCCAACCCACAGCCAGCACGGCAACATAGCCGCATAGACCCCCCGTAAACAGCCAGCAGGCGAACCACAACACCAGCCCCGACGTTCTCGGACCTTTGTTTCCCGGCGTTCGAGCCAGAGCGAGCATAGTTTGAGGAAAATTCAGGATTATACCCTCGAGAACGAGGTCGGAAGTTTGGTCTCAGTACAATTTCAAGTTTGATATCGGGGCGTCAACGTTGGACGCGCCACCACCTCCATGGGAGGCCCAACGACCTCCCGGAATCGAATTGCCGTCGCGTTTGCCTGCTTGTGTGGTGGATCTGTGTTACCGAGCGCTACATTGCCGGCATGTGTGCACAGATGCGAACGGCCTAGTAGGTTGTGCTCTCCGTTGCTTTTTGCCTGGACTTCTATTTTCACTTTTCGATTCTGTTTGGACACATCGGCATATTTTTATCGAAATCGAAATGAATTCGATTTTCGATTGAGATTTTCGATTCTGTTTAGACACACCCTAAGTCTCCCATCTCTATCATCCATGGCACTGGTTGCGGTTGAGTTGTAGCGAGCCTACGTTGTTCGCGGTGCCCACCGCTGTGTGGTGAAGCTGTGTGCCGCAGGCAGCAACACAGCAGGTGCCTGGTGTTGTTCGTCTATGCAGCTTCTGCTGTATAGCAAACGGCAAAGGATGGCGGCAGGCACATGCCACATGCCTCATATCGTGTTACCCCGCATTTGCTGTCCATATAGTAGAGGTCGGTATCACTTCTGAAAACGCTCTGATATGATATATGATATATTTGTAAAAAAAAATTGATACCAGGTATATGATATGATATGACAGAAAACCCTCCCAAGCGCCCGAGAATCTCCCCGAGATTCACTTTTTTTTTTTTCTTCGAAGATCCGCGTTCGTTCTTCGAAATACCCTGACATGACTCTAGCGAATCTAGCTCGCACACAAGGAGCCACCATAGCTGGAGAGAGCCATCATAGCTTGTCTGCTGTAGTCCACAACAAGCAGCAGTCGTTCTCACGGCATGGTCTTCTTTGTGGTTCGCGTTGAAGTTGGAGTTGTCATTGTTTAATCTTTTTAACGATGATTTTCGTATTTCGGTTTGCTTGTGTTAATATTAGTATAACGAAAGGCGGAGTGCTGCTGTTGATTTCAGGGTGAAGATTCGAGTATGTGGTGTCGTCAGTGTTATTGCAGTCTTCATGATACTATCTTTGAGGACAAGCGGCTGAATTGTAATTGTTGCGAGCATTATTGACTGGTGATTGTACAGCTATAGCTGCTGTGCATACCTTGCTTGGGCCCGACATATATTTTTTTTGGGTGCGTAATACCAGGTACCTTACTTACAGTAATGTGCGCCTTGCGAAATATATGCCGTTGTGCCACCAGTACGTACGTGGTACGTACGTAAGTACCTGGTATAAATAGCTGGTATCATAATATAGCCTGCCAGGTACTATATACTGCTGTATAGTATTATATATAGGTGGCGTATGCGAGTAGAGCCTGGTAGAGCAGTTAAAATATATACTATTAATACTATTAATACCAATTAAAAAATGTAAAGGTTTCCAACAGCTATTAATAATAACTCGGCATCATATGCCATATGAATACATTATTATTACTGATGATGCTACTTCATACTGCTCTTCTCGCTGGCTGTGAGCATAATCACCCACCCTTCGGCCCAGCGTGTGCTCGAAAACGTTATACGAGTAATATATATGGTTCGCCCTCTACTATTACTGAGAGCGTGAGTTAGCTGTACATTCGATGAAAATCGACGAGCAGTGGGAATGCTGAACCCTATGCGCGATAAAAACTAAAGGCACGTACCGGGGGGGGAGAAGGGACGACACCTGTGACCACGGCTTGTCCAGAAGATCGTCGAGGGTAAAACCTCCTACGAGTGGGCTGGAAAGTAAAAGTGAAAAAAAAAAAAAAAAAAAAAATTACTGACGCTGGACACACATGCTGGACACACATGTTTGACTATTGAAATATGTGTACTTACCAGCAGTGCAAGAGCAAGAATGTCCTTGGCTACTCATGTACTGACTGCTGTGTGGCCTCAAAGAAAGCTGAAATCGTGACGTTTATTCCATATCATATCACATATCATATCATATGATATGATATATCGATATGATATGATATATCATATCACGGTTTTTTTTTGTGATATTGATACGCTTATATCATATCACATATCGCATAATATATCACATTTTGTGATATGATACCGACCTCTACCATATACATCAAAAGAGAGGTGATTTGTGCCCGTTCGGTCGGGCCGTTCGGTCCTCCAAAAACAAGAAAAAGGGGTGCAACACTTCTTCCTCTTCCTAGATATACAGTTTTTCTCTCGGGCTGCACTTGACTGAATTTATTCGTTTTCCGTAACCAACCAGCACCTCGGCAAATCATATTTCATTCGGTTCGTTGCAGCAATGTTCTTCGAGGGGGGTTAAGACACGCCCTGACAGCCTTTGGCGCCTTGGCACTTGGCACGCAGCGGGGGGCGGTTTTCGTCGCTAGTCGCTATAGATATGCTAGGGCAGATGATCATCGAATCAAGCTTGCCTCGAGTTATTCACTACGACTATGGGAGCGTCTCGCACGAGAGACCGCCGTATTCAATATAATACAGCCTGCTTGCTTGTTGGTTGCACAGATAATTCGGATCATGCAGGTGCGGGGGGATGCAACCTGCCATCTTGGAGAGCCCACGAGAGAGGACTGATGATCTGCAATAATAGGAATACGATATGCACAACGTCAGTATGGTTAGCATATCAGACACGGGGGAACGAAATATCGAGCAGCAGCTCGCATTATCCAGCACAGAGATCCAGCGATTTGCACTCCCGCTCTAATAATAGTGAGTCCCCGTGCTGCCATACCGCGGGTGCAATGAGAGCACGGCGCAAGCGAAGTCGATGCGATAAGGTTCTGCAATAAGGAACACCGGGATTGATCGGGTTATGATACCTGCAGCAGCTTGTTCACGTCTCGGTTGAGGGCTTCCTCCTGGTCGATGATCTTGCGGAGCTCTTCCTCAAGGCGCAGCCTCGACGCCCTGGCCGACATCTTCTAATTCTCCTAGCGCAACCCCTACCTCTCGTCTTCTGTCTGCTGGCTGCTCTCTTTGGCCTGTGCGCGCACACCGACAGGCTATCCGCCCCTTTTAAAACATTCAGATCATACAGATGGAAACCCGTGAAACAGAGGCGACATCATCGAAGCTCATCTGATCCTCTGCGAGGTGTACAATCTCCATCAGTAGTGAGCATGAGGCGTTGTCGGGGCGGAGGAACCTGCCTGGTGCTTCTCCTAAATGCCGGGATAGCTCTGAGCTTCTCCACCACTGGGGCGGCGCGTTTACGTCTCCTGTCCCCCTCGTGTGACGCCGCAACGAGAGCTTTGACTGCAACCGCAACACCAGCAACGACATCATCGCCATCACCACGATGGCGGTGCCGCAGCCCACAGCTGACAGAACAGGATATCCCTCGTGCTCGAAGATCGCCGCGCGGGTCCGTCACAGCGCGGAGGCGGAGAGGCGTGGGCTCGTTGTACGCATCGGTGGCGTCGTGGCCAGCGGTTGAAGGCGCGGAGAGTGATGGCAGCAGCAGCAGCAGGATGGGAGGGAGGGCAGTGCGTGGAGATGGGGGGGCTGAGGGGGGCAGTGCAAAAGGGCTGCATGGTTCCAACATCCAGCGGGCGGCTGGGGGGGTCGTCCTGATAGAGCAAGAGGGGCCGGCGTGGGCGGAGATTGTGTGGGACGAGGTGAGCGAACAGAGCAGCACAGCTCTGCAGGCGGGGGCATGCGTGGATGACGTCGCTGCAACTGCAGCTGTAGTAGCGGCAGCAATCGAGCAGTTCTTCAGTTCTTCCTCCCATACTATTATAAGCACAAATCAGTACATCAATCACACTCGCCATCCTTTTTCCACGAAAGCTACGACGTACTTGTATTTCATACCTGGTACGATGTCGTTATTAATAGTACAACAGCAGCAGTACGAGTCCGAGTACGCAACAGGGTGGGGATACACACCAGGTACCAGGTACTTCAGGTACCAGGCACCTGGTAAATGATATATATGATGCTTCCAAAGTTAGAGTTAAAAGTACAACTGGTGTTAATTTTATTATTAATAGTAATTGGTGGTAATGAGGCGCGACCTCAGTACCTGCAGTAGCCTTAACTGCGATGCATCATGCTGGGCGAATACGGATTACAGCAGTAGTAGTATGCTGAACATTATGACTGTAAAAAGAGGCATACCAGGTAGCCCGTATGTAGTGCTGAACCAACAAGAACGAACATCTACGTGCGTACGCGCTCATATGTATCCATGACGTTGGGGTTCATTTTTTTGAGAAACCAAAACTCGTCGTCAGCAGCAGCAGCAGACGTGGCGGCAGCAACAATAGCAGCAACAATAGCAGCAGCAGCAACAGTAGTAGGGCACACGAGGCCAGGGTCAGCGTCGCTGTACGCTCGGCTTGTCGGTCTAACCCTTGCGCCCTTTGTACACGTACATACACGTACTCGATTTTTTGTTGTATATGTGTTTCCTGCTTTCCACCTCGGAAGTCGGCGCAATAATTTGGAGACGAAAAATCTACAACCTGGCATGTCCAACAAGAGCTTCTCGTAGCAGGTGCCACCACTACTACTGCTTTACGACATCTCCAGCAGAGCCTCTCCTTCTCCATCCCCTCATCAGCAGGAGGATGGGCCTGACAACACCACCTGCAGCATGTCTTGAACACGGCCCGAACGTTGCTGTGGACAGGCGCAATCTGCCTACGAGTACTCGTAGAGTTGGGTTTCGTTAGGTAAAACTCCCAAAAACGAAGCTCAAAAAACGAAAACCGTTTGATATTTTGCGGTTCTGTTTTTTTTTAAACCATGACCCAGAATCTCACTACACACGTAGCCGCACCTAGCTCAACCAACTCTGCACGACTTACAACCGCACCAGCACGGGAAGGTTTCGTTATTGTGTGTGTGCACAGAGCCCGCCTGGACTGGCATTGGTGCCGTGTTCGTTGAGCACGGTGGTCAAACGTGGCCGAAAAAAATGTTGAGTCACCCATGATAAACTAAAATGAGGCACCCTACCCTCGTAAACGAGCCGTTATGAAGAGGCTTCTTGTTACTTGGAAAACAAACAAAAAAAAGTCTCGCGCTTCGCGCTCGCGCGCCTCATTATAAATACCAGGTATACTACAGTAAGTGTACTTTATACTCTTGCTGTTTTTTCAGTGCAGTATGTACTTGTACAGTTGTAATACATGAATATTGTCTCAAGACACCTGGTACACTGGTAAGAGGTGGGAGTCAGCAGTCAGCAGTCAGCAGTCAGTCAGCAGCGTCTCCGTGCGAGATTGCGAACGAGCGAGGGCAAGTAGCTAAGCAGGCTCAGGCCTGCTGCTTTTCCGTTTCTCGGTAGGAGGGGCATGCAGTCGCTTGTTCTTGGGATGCTGGATGCGGCTAGGAAGGAGCGCGCGGGCTCCGGCTAGA
Source organism: Macrocystis pyrifera (assembly GCA_031763025.1). Taxonomy (NCBI): domain Eukaryota; class Phaeophyceae; order Laminariales; family Laminariaceae; genus Macrocystis; species Macrocystis pyrifera. Next base: position 2,801,821 of record JASSKH010000005.1, on the reverse strand, counting down.
GAGCCAGCGAGCTTCGTGCTGAGGGGAAGGGTAGCAGATACCAGTTACAGTACCAGGTACTACCTGGTGCTGTTGTACTGCCTGCCAGATATATTTTGACCGCTCATTTCGAGGGGGGAAACTTGGAGATTGGCCTGCCAGATATATATTGACCGCTCATTCCGAATGGAGAGATTTGGAGATTGGATTTTATATGTACCGTATTTTCATCATTTTTGGGCTCCGATCCTTCACCCATGGGCAGCATTTTTTTAAGGCATTAACATATAATTGTCGGCATGTTTTCCTCTGGAAGAGTTCGTGTAACTTAGTTTTAGAGATCGTTTTGAGTTGTTTAGAAGAACACATCTCGGCGAGGATGCGGCGCGATCTCGTACCAATCACCATCGCCAGTCCTCATAAAATCCTTGCAAAACTCGACCTTGATTGGGGATTGATGGACTGCTTCTGAAGCCTGTGATTGGTCGGTCCTTACGAAAAAGTTGCCTACCGTATCGTAGGTCCTGTGCCAGAAAACACGATATCGTACCAGTACCAGGTGTAACAACCGAACCGAACCGCACCGAACCGAGCCCAACCACATCGTAGCGAGGGACCGTAAACAGCTCTGGATACCACCGCGAACTCGGTGCTCTTACATACGAGTAGAGGGTGGGGCGTTGGGGCTCATTTTACCGTGTGGTATGGTAATCATATTAGACAACCAAGTCGAATGCGCCTCCGGACCCAACAACCGGAACTGGCCCACAATGGCACGGGGCAGCCGGCAACGTTCAGGGCGGGGATTGTTCAGGGGGCATGACCGGACAACACTACCGCAGTGCGCAGTTATACGCTTAGTGGTAGCAGTCGACAGCGAGTTTTTTTTTTTCGCATGGCGTTCTCAAGTCGCCTGGCCGTGAACCGTGTACGCCGCCGCCGCGCACACCCCACGGACTTTTGAGTTGCGAGCACCCTGCAAAGAACTTCGTCTTTGTCGACTGTTTTATGAGTGAGTGTTTGAACGTGCACTGGGGTGGTATTGTCCGACCATGCTCCTGAAGGCTCCCCGTCCTGACGTTGCTGGTCTCCGCATGCACTACAGTACACTAGGCCGGTTCCGCTCCTTGGGCCCTGGAGGACCACTTGCCTCGTCGTCCTGATCCCCATCGCGCGTTACATGCTGTATACTATATATACCCTCAGCGGCCTCTTGAACAAAAAACGCGGTCACAAGTGCCTTCCCTTCTCTCTCCCCTCGGCATTACATCATTACATGCTTGTTTTTTTGCTTATCGCGCTGAGGGTTCGGCATTTTCGCACTCGCTGCACGTCGATTTTCATTTAATATTGTCTGTACGGGGAGTTTCGTTGTGGAAACGTTAATACTCCCCCCCTACGTGTGATCCTGCTGAACCTTGATTCTACCCTGGCGGGGAAGTGTGCCTGGCATTATGTGAAACGGTGGACATGTTAGCTCTAGTATGTAGTCAGTATGTTACCTGTTTGGCCGTGCTTTGTTTTTCCCATTCATTCTTCGGCTCTACATCGTCGACTGCTTGTTGATGATGGTTAATACAGACTGGTTACAACAGCTACAGCTGTACAAGTACGTCCAGACCTTTCAAGTCGCGTGGGTGTCGGCGTATTGTAAATGATGGCTTCCTTTGATACTGCCCCAAATATTCTACAGTACCTGTGATGCACACGTGTTAGGCTGTTTCCTATGCGGTTAGATTTATGGTCTATCCGAGAACAACGGCGGACGGCACGCCCTGTGTTGTATCTATGAAATCACCAGGCGCCATTAGCCAATCATCAATCATCAATGATTTCATTATTACGTAAATCAATAAATAATGGACCACGAATAATCAACCACACATCGTCAAGCATCAGTCTTCCACCGTTAATCGTCAGTATTCAGCATACAATTATCAGTCATTATCGACGTAATCATCCGTCAATTCATCAATCATCAATCTTCCGCCGTTAATCGTCGATCATTCAGTAGCCAGTCATCAATCATTATCGACATAAACCCTCCGCCACTCATCAGCCATCAGTCATCAATGATGACCACAGCAACCTTTAGCTGGTCGTCAATCATCCGTAACCAATCACCAATCACATTCGACATCAATCGTCCATCAATCGTATTCGACATCAATCATAGTAACTTTTTGTCGGTGCCGGTTGACTGTGGGCCCTTGCTCCCTCTCTCTCTGTATATACGAGGAATTGCGGCCGCCTATGGCGGTACAGGTCTATCTTGATGCAGTGGGTTTATCGATACGGTATGTATACACATGATACAAGTACCTGTACGATAAATCTCCTCCATTTTGAGCTCTGTCACGTTGCCGTCCCTCTGCCTGTTCGGGGAGTATATCTAGTGAATATATCTCTCTATATATATCAGGTATATATACCAGATCTGTATATATATATCAGGTATATATACCAGACGTGTATACATGCAAGGCGGCGGGCGACGCCAACACACGGGAGTAGTGGCAGTAGGAATAGGAGAGGCAGTAGGAGCAGTAGAAGCAGTAGTAGGAGCAGTAGTAGGAGCAGTAGGGAGCAGTGAGAGAAGTAGCAGCCGCAGGCGCCGTAGGAGTAGCAGGACCAGTAGGAGCCGCAGTAGGGGCAGTAGGAGCAGTAGGATTAGCAGGAGCTTCGGGGGCAGTAGGAGGTGTGGAAACAGTAGCCGCAGGAGCAGTAGCAGCAATAGCAGCCCGATATTTCGACTGGCACGACAAGCAAGAATATACCAGGTACACAACATCCCCAGCTTTTCATATACAGCGACAGCCGCCAGTACTGATGGACGAACGGCCGGCAACGCATGGCGTCCAACGGTTACACAGCCACTGCTGCTTCTTTGACGTGCGGGTATCACAGTAGTAGCTTCGCCGTCGCGGTGTTTCCTTTGCTGCCTTTTCGCGCTGTTGTTGTGGTGCTGTTTGGGTCTTTTGGTCTCGTGCTTTTATCGTTGTTCGCTTGGTGGCTGGTCGCTACCGATCCCCTTAGCATTCTCTCGGGGACGTACACGACCGCGACCCCGCTCCGCTTTTGCTCATTTTTTGTCCCATCCGTTCCGCCCCCCGCTTCCCCCGAATCTCTCGCGTCTTTTCCGGAGCCAAGCCTTCGTAGAGGAGGTACAAGTTTGGGTCCTACATTTTCTTGACTGACGGGGTTCGTTCTTATTATACCTACCCAACATATTTGCGGTTCCATCTGTTTTTCCCCAGCACTAATTTGTACGAGTTATCCCATTTGTTTTTTTCACCCCGATGATTGCAAAAATCCCCCCAAAAAATTGCCCAGCTATTATTACGGGGTTCCATAGTTCATGGGACCAAATTTCGTTAGTAAAAATAGGTAAATATATAGGTTTTTATGTATACCATAGGTCCTATCAACTATGGACCCCCGTAATAGGCAGTCCGCATTCTTTTTTACCCAGATGTTTGCCAAATCTCATTTTCTCCTTTTTCTTTTTGTCGTTGTGTTCGGAGGGAGGAGGGCGCGAACAAAAGTTGCAAACGTTTTGTTTTCCTCTGGACGAAAGTCGGCTCTCCTCGCTCAAGTCATTACGGGGGGCCATAGTAAATAGGACCCACGGGACACACAAAAACCTATATATTTACCTATTTTTGCTCACAATATTTGGTCCTGTTTAGTATGGTCCCCCGCAATAGCAACCTGACACGAAGTAGGTACGCATCCCCCCCCTTTGATTGTCACTTTCACGAATATACGTTGTTTTATGTGACGAAGCCGAAATGGTGGGTGGGTGGGTGGGTGGGTGGGTGAGTGGGGGGGCTACACTGCCCCCCCCCCCCCCCCCCCCCCCCCCGCATGCTTACGCCTTATCCACCCCTACATAAAACAGCAGGAAGGAGTGGAGGGACAAGGGGCTGCCCCGCCCCTTTCCCCCGCTTGCTTACGGCGGCCCCCCCCGCTGCTCCCCCCCCCCCCCCCCCCCCCCCCCCCTTCCCCGGCGGTAGCATCACTCTCCGTCTGTTTTTCGTTCCCCTTGCCTGTCGGTTTCGTCTCTCCCACCACGCCGTCTCTATACCTCTCCATGTGCGAAAGTCGAAGGAGCGGTTCGTGGGGGCGGAATCGCTGCTGGAGAAGAGCAACACGCAGAAGATGTGGGGCGCAATGGGGGGGCTGCAGCTGCTGCTGCGACACTGGTTCATCCCGGAGGACGTCACTCCGGACTACTACCACTTCACGCTCTGGAGGATGTTCCAGAGGTTCGTCGCCGGGACCGTCAACGTCTTCGGGACCCAGGTTTGACCGCTTGACTGATCCCTCCCATACACTGCAGGCAGTATATAAAGGCCTAAATAGGCCTTGACGCGTCCAGATAGACCGGTCTCTCATTTCGGGGGCACATCTAATATCTAAATAAGTACCAGGTACTTGGTATGGCGTGTACACGTAGGGGAAACTTGTTTTTTTTGGGTCCGTCATTTCCATCGTGGGCTCTTGCTGTTGCGGGGGTCCATCGTTAATAGGACCTGCAGTATACATAAAAACCTACGTATTTTACTATTTTTGCTAACAGTATTTGGTCCTATTTTCTATGGCCCTTCGTAATATTACGAGTCTGATGCCAAGCCCTCCCATAGTACCATGTTTGCGCTGGTGGGATTGTTGTCTAGCCATTTGCTTGTTCGGCTTCGTACAATACTCCTTTTCTTTTTTCTGGTGTACGTACAAACCGTGGATAGTTTACTGGTGTTTTTTTGCTGCTTTGCAAGTGGTACGGGGAGGGGGGGGGGGGGGGGGGGGGATTGCTTGGGATACCAAAGCCCGCACTACCGTTTCCTCGTGTACTGCGGTGGTACGCGCACACTGTTTTTGCGCTTGTTGTTCTTCCAAGGTGACGGCTTTTAGCCTGATTTTTGTATCCCCGGGGTAATGTTCGATCATCAGCATCATCAGCATCATCATTGTCATCATCCCAGCAGTAGTTTTCTCTTTTGAGATGTGAGGACTTTTAAGGATCGGGGACGGTTTCGGCTGTATTTTTTTACCGTTATTTTCGTTTTTTGTTACGTGCCGAAACGACGTTCACGCACTTGAAGCGGTAGCATGGCTATGCTGATTTCTCGCTCTCGCGGGAGGACGTCGGTGGCTTTTGGCTCGCGGTGACGGCCTGGCTCTGTGCGATGCGGGGGGGCGCGGTGCGGCTCGGTGCTGCGCTGTCCGATGCGATGCGGTGCTGCGCTGCTGTCCGATGCGATGCGGTGCGGTCAAGTGCGGTGCTGTGCACTGTGGATGGCAGAAGTGAAAGTGCTGCTTGTCTGCAGGCATGAGAAGTACCGTCCGTGTCTTAGTTTTTTGCATCTCAAGTCTAAATGCTGCCCCTTTCCGCCACGCTCGCGTTTTCACTCGTTTTACACGGCCGTCGGCAGGCGCTTCTGTTGGCACTGGGGATAAAATCGCGCCGGCTGGGGGCGGCGGCGGCGATGAGCTGGGTTCTCAAGGACGCTCTGGGGAAGTTCGGGCGCATCCTCTGGGCGTCGAAGATGGGAAGGCGGTTCGATTCGGACGCGAAGCGATGGCGCTTCCGCAGCAGGTGATTGGTTGAGGTGGGCGTCAGCTCTCTCGAGAGGTTTCGCAGAGCTCGCTATCACGGGGGACCATAGTGACTAGGACCAAATATTGTCAGTAAAATTAGGTAAAATATATAGTTTTTTTTTTGTGTGTATACCATATGTCCTATTTACTATGGTCCCCCCGTAATAGTAAGAATCGCTTGTGAGGCGGACTGACTTGCCCATGGATGACAGCTTCAATGAGTTAATTTAATTTCCGGTGTGGCCACTTCCAGAGACAGCAATGGGAGTACTGTGCAACCGCCTCTTGGGTGCCTTACGATAAACACAACGTGGTACGATCGTTCCGCTTGTGCGGAGGAAAGGTTCTCCACCACGCACAAAGGGTCCAACTAAGAAATAAACAAAAAAACGGTACCCTGGTTGTCTGTGTCCAGTAGTGAGCGGCATTTTTGACAGTGTCGTGTCCAATCGACGCCAAACCAACCCATATACCTGGTACATAGATAAGAGGGGGGGGGTGTACTCATTAGCGTGCATGGCCGTAGTCATATGACCATAGACCCTCGCATCCCTACAATGCCGGGACAGAGCACGTCGGGTTTTCACCGACCAGGCAGATAGAGGGGGGGGGTGTACTCATTATCGTGCATGGCCGTGTTCGTATGACCTTAGACCCTCGCATCCCTACAATGCCGGGACGGAGCACGTCGGGTTTTCACAGACCAGGCAGATAGAGGGGGGGGGTGTACTCATTACCGTGCATGGCCGTATTCGTATGACCTTAGACCCTCGCATCCCTGCAATGCCGGGACGGAGCACGTCGGGTTTTCACAGACCAGGCAGATAGAGGGGGGGGGTGTACTCATTATCGTGCATGGCCGTAGTCGTATGACCTTAGACCCTCGCATCCCTACAATGCCGGGACGGAGCACGTCGGGTTTTCACCGACCAGGCAGACATTGCTTGCACCAAGCGCGAAGCGCCGTGAGGTGTTGGGCGAGTCGCATGAAGGGTGAGCTACATCCTACTAAGAACCGCTTTAGAGGCGGATTTTCTTGCATATTGATGACAGCATCAATGAATTGATTTAATTTCTGGTGTGGCCACTTCCAGAGACAGCAATGAGGATACTATGTAACTGCCTCCCGGGGGCCTCACCATATACACGCTACGTGATACGATCATCCCCCTTGTGCGGAGTGAAGGTTCTCCCCGCACAAAAATGATCTAACTTGACCGCCAGTCGTGGTAACCGCCAAAAAAAAAACCAAGAAAAAAAACGGTACCCTGGCTGTCTAGTTCACGCAGCGAGAGGCGTGTTTTACAGCGTCGTCGCCAACCGACGCCAACCCAACCTATTTTTATACCAGGTATATAATATAGGGGGGGGGGGGGTATGTTTCCATGTTTTTCGCCCCTAACCTAACCGCCGCTGCCGCCGCTGTCACACTGTTGCCACCGTGAACCTCCCTGAGGGGGGGGAGAGATTCCGGGCATAATTAGCCCTTTTACCCTATGCGCGATGAAAATGTGGGCATGCAGAGGAGCGGGGGGTACTCATGCCATGCCTGACCGTAGTCGCATGGCCATAGACCCTCGCATCCCTACCATGCGCGGGACGGAGCACGCCGGTCTTTCACCGACCAAGGCAGACGTCGCTTGTACAAAGCGCGAAGCGCCGTAAGGTGTTTGGGCGATGGGGGGGGGGGGGGGGGGGGGGGGGGGGGGGGGGGGGGGGGGGGGGGACGTACTCTTTTGTTGCTTTTGCCTTGATCCTTTGACCGTTGACCACGCATCCATTTCGAGACGGCGAGGGAGGGGGGAAATAATTACTCCTGTGACCACGGCCTGCGCAGAAAATCGTTGAATTTGCAAGCTCCTGCACGTTGAGAGCTGGAAAGTAGAAGTGACCACAAATATTTCCAACAGGAATATAATCCCGCTCACCCCTGCCCCCCTCCCCCCCCCCCCCCCCCCCCCCCGTCGCCTCCGTCTCCGCCCCTCCCCCCACCCCTGTCCCCGCCATGCTGAAAAAAGCCTCCTCTACGCGGCGGGAAATGGGCTTGAGATCGTCACGTACGTGTTCCCGGCGAGCTTTCTCATCCTGGCGGCCATGGCAAACTCGTTCAAGCAGATGAGCATGCTCACGTCCAGCGCCACGCGCAACACCATCTACCGCAGCTTTGCGCGAGGGGAGAACATCGGAGACATCACCGCCAAGGGTGAGGCAGACGCTCATGCGCGGTCGGTACGGAGCATGCGCGGCCGGAGAAGAGCATGCGTTGCCGTTGAAGCATGCATGATTGGTACCAGCACATTTGGTTTCCTGTACATGTCGTTCTTCTATTTTCCTTGCTTTTTCTGGCACAGTTCGGTGGTTTGATCCATTTCCCGTTCTTCATATGGCATCTTTAGTGGCTTGACCATGGTGGAGGGACCTCTGCGCGATCGGGGGTTCGGGAATAGAGGGGGGGCTTGGAGGGGTGTGGGCGGGGGGGGGATGAAGGAGGTCTGGAGTGAGAGGAGGGGAGTGTGCAAGGGGCTTGGCGAGGGGTGGGGTTGTAGGGTGAGTTTTGGACTCGCCTGCAAGACTAATGGCCGGTCTGGGGGGAGTCGCTGAGGTGCTATTCATGGCGGTTGGCGTATCTCGAGCGCGTGGAAAGTTTTTGCCACGGTCGCCCTTTAGAATCAAGCGCTAGTCTGTGGTAAAATACTGTAGACAGAAAAGCCCCGGGCTATCCTGCAACCAAGTTGGGCCCCCTTCGCTGCTTACGCCGCTCAATCTCGCCTCCGCCTTTATTCCTTATTGTTTGTTTCTGCTCACTCGCTCACCCCGTCCCATCCCGTCCCGTCTCGGCTCGTCCCGTCTTATCCTTGCCCGTCCCGTCTCGTCCCGTCTCCTCTCCTCCCATTCCGTCATATATCACCACGTCCCGTCCCGTTCCGTTCCATGCTGTGACTCCGCGCCTCCCTCAAAACAGGGGAGGCGCAGATCGCGGTAGTGGACCTGCTTGGCATGCTGTCCGGCATTGGCCTGTGCACCATGGTGGGCACGTCGCGGCGAGCGATCGTGGCCGCGTACGTCCTCCTGAGCGTGATCGACATCTTCGCCATCTACCTCGAGATCCGTGCGGTCGTCTTCACGGTGCTGAACCACGAGCGAACCCACCTGCTGGTGCGGGACTACGTGGCGTCCGGTAGCGACCCCGCGGCCATGAGGAGGACCCTGAAAACGAGACTTCCAGTCCTCGCAGACGGCATCGCTGTGGGGGGCGGCGGCGACGCCGACGGGGGGGGGGGGGCGGCGGTGAGAGAGCGTCCCCTCGCTCCGAGCAGGGGGTGGAGTCGGAGTCGGCGGCAGAGCCTCTTCTGCTGGACGCGGCGCCGGCTTCGGAGGACGAGGGGAAGGCGCTGCTGTCGTCCCCGTCGACGGTTTCGCGGCGAGAGAACATTTTCCTGGCTTCGAGGCTGACCACCAACGCCTTCAAGACTTGGTCGCAGGTGCGGAGCGCGCTGCGAGACTCTCGCTCGCGACCCGAAGGCCTTGTGTATATGTGTGGCATGCTGTGCGCGTATGCCATACCGCCTCCAAGCGTTGCAGAGGGGCTAGATGGAGGAAGAGGGAGCGCGGACGGGCGGCAGTACTTAATCGTTTGTTGCATCGTGGTGGTATGGCCAGGGGGAAAAAAACTTTTGCGTTCCGAAGCGCCAAGAGAGAGAGATGATATACTGTAGTATATCGTCGACATCGTTTCTCTCTTTTACCAACAAATACATTTTTTCCGCAAGTCCTGCAAATTACTATCCACTCTCGCTCCCCTTTTCTCTCTTTACCAACAGTTGCATTGCAATGCCGCGAGCTCTGCGTATAAACCAATCTATCACTTGACTGTTCTCCCTCCGCCCTACCGGACCGGTCCCTGCTTGATTATCCTGCCGCGCAAAGGCCGGCGTGAGCATGGCCGGGGTGACCGACCTCCTCGGCATCTTCGGCCACGAGCGGTATATGCTAGCGTACACGGGGGGTCGCGGCGTTGGCGGCGGCGGTAGCAGCGACGCCGAGGGAAGCGCCGTCAAGCCGGGGCCAAGCAACAACAGCAAGAAGGCGAAGAAGAAAATAAAAAAGTCCGGGTCGAGGGGGGTGGCGAGCGTGATACTCCACAAGGATGCCACCGGGGCGGACACCGTGAAGTCTCTGCTAGCCCTGGAGTACTTCCAGGACGAGCTGAGGGAAGCTGGCTTTGACGTTGTCGGAGCGCCGCCGCCGCCGTTGTCGCGGTCATTATCGCAGGCCACGAAGGGTGACAGCCCCGAGGAGCGGCGCGTCAAAGGCAATAATCCCGCCGTCGTTAACGGCGACTCGGGGGTTGGAGTTGCTGTTGCAGGAGAAGGTGTTTCCGTTGAGGGTTTGGCGAAGGGGACGGTCGTAGCATCATCGACGGTGTCGACCGAAGGTGCACCTGTGGTGGAGGCGGTGGCGGTGAAGGGGGCGGGGGCTGGGGCGGGGGTAGAGGTGGGGGCGGTCGCGGCAGCGGCGGCGGGAGTGGGGACGGGGGCAGGAGAACCGAGCGGGGAGAAAGGGGCGGGTTGGGACGAGTCGCGGGGGGTGGGGGCGGGGGGGGGGGCACCGTCACCACCCGTCGCCCGCGGAGCTCCGCCGCTGCTTGGAGGCGGCGCGGCGGAGGGCGACGACGACGGGACCCCCGGCTTTTTCGCGGCGCTGCGAGCGCTGGGGTGGAGCACGGAGAAGTTCATGTTCGGCAACATCAAGTCGAGAGTCGAGTGGAGAATTTAAAGAGATCAAAACCTAGTTCGGAGCAATTTGTTTCAGAACGTTTTTGTTTTGGTTGAAGGGTGGGCGGGCTGCGGGAGGAAGGGAGGGGCGGGGAGGGATGGGAGGGAAAGGGTTTAGGCGCTTTCGGTTCCTTGCTATTATTTTTTCTCCGCTTTTTGGTTCACGGTTGCGCTCGTTTCTGGTGCTGCTTTGGTGTGGGGAGGAGTGCGGGGGTGGTCACTTGAGAGGGTATTAAACTATTCCACCGCGGCTTGTCTCGCGGGCGATGACCCCCCCCCTGCCCGTGAGTAGCTTATGATGGACCCTTTTTGCCGCAATCTCGTCGATTCTGTCACTGTAACTAGGCTATTGTTCTTGTCGTGTTACCGGGGGGAGGCAAGAGGTGGGATCGGCGTCAAATGTGGCGTGCCGGCAGTATCTGACGACGGTATCGCGAAGGGCGGCGTGTTCTATCGTCCTGAGTGATGCCTTTTGGATTTTGTGGGAGAGAGACGCGAACACGCGATGCGTCGGTTTTTGCTGTTCGATAGAGGCAATGCCCGTAACGCCCGCATGCTCGCTTCCTCCCTCGCATGGAAATTCAGCAGTTTTTTTTTGTTTTTTGTTTTGGTGACTTGAGGTCGAGAGTACGTTTCGTGAACCAAAGTTGTTATCAGACATAGATGGGGAGGGAGTTCGATAAGGCATTCGAGGACGGGGCAGTCCTAAAAAAGCTCTCCTACCTCCCATCAATCACATTTACATTGCTATTATTTATATTAGTAGTAGTTACCAGGCATACTCGAGGATTTATCGGTACCTAATACCTGTAATGCAAGTAGTATTTGTAGTATCTTTAAGACAAAAAAAAACGGTGTTTTTTTCTTGTTTTCGCGCCACCCCTTTTCCGCTGTGTTGGGGGCAGCAAGGGCTGTGCACAGAGTCAGCCCCTTTTGGCGCGCGAGAAGAGACACCCACGCCTTGCGCAACGCAAAATGCACGCCACACAATTTTAACGGAAAAACATATCAGGCTTTGGACTCCCTCAAAACTTTTCTCGGGCAAAACGCACCAGGCTGCTGCAACAACGTTCGAGGGCAAAGCGCCCGAGGTTGCTATAGTGCAAAACATTCACGGCAAAATGCAGTATATAGGCTGCTGCAAAACATTCAGAGCAAAACGCACCAGGCTGCTACAAAACATTCAAGACGAACCGCGCTAGGCTGCTATTAATACGTACCAGGTACCGTACGTAGGCTGCTGCAACGCATTTTACGGCACAACGCTTCGGGCTGCTACAAACCTCTCGCAGGAAAACGCCGCAGGCTACGAACTCCCACCCCACTCGAAAGAGCGGCACCCAGACATCTTCGGGGCCTACGCGCCATAACATATCTCCCCGTACACGTGAGGACCATTGGGGTACTACTACTACTACTAATGACGACATGTATACTGCATCAAAACGGTCATTCCGTTTCCGAACAGCGTGTTGCCGGCATCAAAGACCAGGCTGCGACACCGGAGCACATGAACCACCTCCTAAAATAATAGTAGTGCCTCGGTTAGCATAAGCTACGTACTGGTACCGCGCCACAGAGACCCTACCGAACCACTTCCTAGCCACTAAACCGGAACAGAACAGCATATATATCCAGTCCCATGTATGAACGGCTGCAATACGGGTAGGTGTGCGTACTGCTTGTGGCCGCGCCATTAGCCTGGCGGAAGGTTGAGGGCCCCGAGCAAGCAACAAGCTCTGTCAAGCAATGGTAGTACTTGGCTAGCGCTGGCTACTGGTCCTACGGCAGCTGTGTATACCCAGCCCTGCCGGCACGTGACTTCGAGGAGCTTCGAGTATTGGCCCGGAAAATCATGCACGTTCGGAGTCTGACATGAATATAAAACGGGCGTTATATTTACGCCAGCTCGGCCAGAGTGGTGTGTATACGCCAGCGGCCATGCGCCATGCGCTGGCAGCGCTCTGGCGCGTGCACTCAAGGACGAGGTGGAGAGGGAGGGGGGGTGGAGGGAGGGAGGGGGGGTGGAGGGAGGGAGAGAGGGTGGGAGGCAAACGGGCGGGTCGCGTGCTATCGGCGAGGGCAATACGTACACCGAGCGGTGCATCATCGTTTATCGGCTGCTTTATAAATGTACCAGGTACATTTCACCCCCCCCCCCCTATATAAAAAGGAATGCCTCACGAGGGCTTTTACTTTCGCCCCCTGTTTCTGCGTGGAGTGCCGTGCGCTGCTCTACCGCTAATGCTACTACATATCTGCCGTTATCCGGTCGCAACGTATTGATGTTGCGATACAGACGTCACCACACACTGACTGGCTGCTACAATACCAATACTAATCGACTTTCAATATTACTAATAATAATAGCAGGACTAATCAAGTATTAACTTGTACTCAACACGAACAGTATTAGCCGGACATCATGTCAGTACTAGCACTACTGTACTTGGGGCGCCAACGCGTAACTACCACTAGTAGGACACCGCTTAAGTACTGATTTTATACATAGGCGGACATCAACCCCACGCCAATACGAGCAGGACACCAATTCAGCACTACGACAACATCAGCAGCGCGTATGGCCGGTTCCACCCCTCGGTTGCTTCGCTGCAAATAGTAGCCATCGGACTACACGTAGCGTGTAACGTCTACGTCTAACACATCTCCACAACAAATAGAGGGGGTACGGGGACACGACAGCATCCAGCAGTAGTGGCACCACGTACGTTTATCTTACAAAAATAAGTAACAGCGGCAGTGACGCTTTTAACAACTACCAGTCTGATCGTAAATATAAGGGAGGTTCTGATTGCAACAAAATGTCGAAAAGTACCTTATATTTATGGTCAAGACTGGTAACACCTACGTATTACAGTAGGTTCCAGTCGTGGTTGTTACTTCCTGAACGAAGCTCGAAAAAAAAAAAAAAAAAACCCAGCCTCAAAATCGGCGTTACACCCCCTTTCTCATCCCAGAGCAGGCACCTTCAAGGTCAAGGTTGGGGGTTAAGGATATCAAATTACCCATCACGCCGCACACACAAGACTGACACATGCCAACGGATCGGCTTCTCGCGCAAATACTACACCAAACTTTCCGGAGGGACCCACACCGTCGACACAACCACAGCTCGGAGTTTTCTATTTTTCTCGCCGCAACGGACGGGACGGGGGAGGGAAGACGCCAAACATGGCGCCACCATAGTCACTCGCACCGAACACTCTGTGGACGCAGAAAACAAAGACACCCGTAACCGGGAAGGCGAGATAAAAAAAAAAAAAAACGCCTCGGCAAAATCAACATTCGCCTCTACGAAAAATATACCAGCACCCGCCACGACGATGGGGGGGTGGGCGGGGAGTTCCCATCGGCTTTTATTCCTGTCCCTACGTGTGTGGTACGACGTACTGTAGACTATCAAAGTAGGTATCATACACACGAGCGCCTGTAGTACGTCAAATAACGCATTATATATATACATATATATACGCCAGCTGTGAGTTCTCTCGATGATACTCAACTTTGTACGCTGCGTGATAAACATGATCTTGCGGCGTGTTTGGGCGTGCTTGGTACGAAACAGCAACGAAGAGGCAGCGCCGACGAATAGAACACCACCGGACCACCAGGGGGGGCGGGTGGTTCCTACGATATAGCCCTACCAGTATACACTCTTTGTCGTACTGCGGCCATGCCTTAGCGCCTGATCGCGCTCGCAGTTCCGTCGCAATTCGAGGGCCCGACACACATCCAGAGGACGCGTTGAGCCCCAAACTACATACAGGTATTGCTACCTCGGGGTGATCAGGCCTCGGCCACGAGTACGTATTCTCTCAAGCTCCCCAACATACAGCAGTAGACTACAACAACACAATCCCGTGTAGTTGCCCATAGCATACAGCGCGTCTGCTCCTAAAAAGCAGGCCACTAAAAAAGAAAAAACAGCAAGCCACTACAAAAACTGTCAGCCCACAAAAATCAAGAAGTAGGACAGACGTCGCCCGTCCACGACAGAGCCTAGCCCGGTCTCGAAATCCAACATATCCTGCGGAGGGGCGAGGCAAGACATCGACAGAGACAAAACCTAAAACAAATACAACGGAGGGGCAGGGCGTTGTCGCTCTTGTGCCTAGACCAACCTTCCCCCCCGTTTCACGCATCAAAACTACGCTATATGATGCCAGGGGCGTCGCACCACCCAAAAGCGTCCGCTCGCGAAAGGGGCCCCGGGACAGGCAGGCAGGCAGGCAGGTGATCTGGGGGAATGAGACTCTACTAATAGGAGACCGGTCAGTTTGGGCGCGTGGAAGGCTTTTTTGCAGCGTTGGTCACGGGTCATAGCCCGTCCCGGTTAGGAGGCCTTCAACATCTCACCGGTCGGGTCGGGTCGGGTCGGGTCGGGAGGTCTTCCAAAATCTCACGCGTCGGGTCGGGGTCAGGTTAGGCGACCCGACCCGTAAACAGGCCTTCTCTTTTGGGCGCGTGAAGGCCTCTTTAGGGCGTGTCTAGGCCGTAAAACGATAGTAGGTACTACTAGTTTTAGGGTGCGGAGCGGCCAGGGGCGGTCAGACAAGGGGGTCAAACACGGTGTGCTTACTAATAGCATATTTTGATGGGGATATTGATGTTATATGGATCGTCACCCCTCAGCCGAAACGCCTCCTCGGAGAGACAGCGTCAATTACAAGAGGGGGTGACACTGCACAGCAACGTCCACACATCGCACGCAAACAGCAGCACAAGGGCCACCGTGAACAGACAGAGCGACAGCTGCAGGGCAAGATCTCCACACCACAACCACCATCATCTCTCCGGCCGCTCGTTGCCCCCCCCCCCTCCGGTCTTTTATCATCCCATTGTCGATGCCTCGACCCATGTCTTGCCCCCCCCCCTGCTTGCTCAATCCCATCATCGGCGCCTGGACCCACGTCTGCTCCCCCTCCCCCTTGTGACCCCTCCCGTCTGCAGTTCGCCTGCTCCCCGTATCCCTCTGCCAACGGCCGCTTGCTCCCCCTCCCTCTGCCCCTGCCTGTACTCCCGCCCCGGCCTCCGTCCCGCCATCCAGACCCCGCCGCCCCCCCGATCGTCCCCGCCGAAAAAGACGCCTGCGGAGGAGGATTCCCTTGAGCTACCCCCGCCCCCTGTTGATACAACCCTCCTCCCGCCCCCGCAACCAGCAGAGGCACGACCGTCATGCTCGCCGCCGTCGCTCCCCCCCCCCCCCGATGTTGGAGCTGCTGATGCTGCTGCCGATGCTGCTGCTGTTGTTGTCGTTGCTGCCGATGTTGCTACCAACAAGGCCCTGCCCCCCCCCCCCCCTCCCCTCCCCCCCTTGTTGGTCGGCGGGTTGCCGCGGGGGGAAGCCAGCGACGCCCTCCCGCTGCCGTCTGATGCGGCGCGACCACCGCCTTCCCCGCTACCTTCTTCCCCCGTTTGCCGGTGCTGCGTTGTCCCCCCCAAAGAAGCAGAAGCGCCCACGCCACAATCAGCCAGGGAACCCGTTATCACGCTTGCGCCCGTCATCGTGCCTGCGTCGCCCCTGCCACTGGCGAAGGAAGGGGCCAGAAGCGAGGCCGCTCCCAACTCAGCCCCCGCCCCCGCTCCCGGTCCCGACGTAACGCCTGCTGTTGCTCGAAAACCCCTGGTGCTGCTGGTGCAGCTATCGCCGCAACCGCTACCGCCACCGCTAATGCCGCCGCTACTGCTACCGCCGCTGCTGTCGAGAGCATCGACACCGACACCGGTACCGGCACCCACGCAGCCGCCGGCGCCCGCTGCGCCCCCCTCGCTGAGAGCCCCACCGGGAACTTCCGAGCCGATATCCAAAACGCTCGTCACGCCACCATCTGCGGCGGCCTCCGCGACGCCCTCAGAGAGGCCTGCAGCGGCGGACAAAGCACTCCCCGAGGCGTCTCCGTCCGGCCCTTCCGTCCACCAGGCCCACGGCAGCGCCGAGGCCGACGCCGCCGCCGCTTGCCCCCCCGTGCCGGAAGAAGGTGAAGCGCGTCCGACGTCCATCCCCGACCCATCCACAGGGGACGCGCTCATCCCGGGGGTGGAAAAAGGAGCGCGCGGTGATGGTGCTGATGGTGTTGGTGCTGGCGGGGGCGCGTCGCCGTTGTCGTTGCCGCTGCCCGTGAGCGCGGCAGCGACGGTGCTGGCAAACGCGGCGCCTGTAGTTGTTCCCGCACCTCCTCCTCCTCCTCCTCCTCCTCCTCCTCCTCCTCCTCCTCGCCCCCCCGCCGTTGCTGCTGCTGCTGCTGCTGCTGCCGCTGCCGCCGCTGCCGCCGCCGCCGTCGGTCCTAAGCCCCCCCCGTTCCCTGAGCCACCGTGGTAGCGCTCGGGGGAGGGATGCGGTCTCACAGTAGGCTGTTGTTGTTGTTGTTGTTGTTGTTGTTGTTGTTGTTGTTGCTGCTGGTGAGGCTGTGGTTGCGGGTGTGGCGAGTGGCGCGGTTGTGGAAGTTGCACCTCTTCCAGAGGCCGTTGCTGTTGCTGTTGCTGCTGCTGCTGCTGATGACCGTCCCACTGATAGGGAGGGAGCGAAATCAGGTTCAGCAGCTCGGACGGGTTGGCGGACTGAGAGGTCGGGAGGGTGTGCGACAGCAGGTTTCCAGCGGGCGAGGTGGTTCGACAAAGGGGGGGGAGGGGTATATTGAGGGCGCGAAAAGAACACCAAACTGTAGTACGGCTGTACACGCCGTCCGAGTGTTTGAGGGAAGGCGAGAGGGGAGCAGCAATTCACTCAGCCTGCCTGTAGCTCCACATCTACACCGGCGATTCCTATTGCTGCACTGCAATCGCCAGCCGCAGCTTCGTTCTAGACCCGGAAATAAAAAAAACGGCGCAAAGGCCCGCCAATAACCGAATCCGCAAGATTCTTCCCAACATGCTGCCTTCCACCTCCCCCCCCCCCGACACCCCATCCAACACGCCCCCCCACGGTAGTCAACCAGCAAGCCAGTCAACATTCCACAGCAAGCAAACGACCGACCACTCAATCCATAGGGCGCCGCCGCTCTGAACTGAACCACAGGCAGCCCAGACAAGGCCAGACAAGACAAGACCAGCCAAGCAACACGACCAAACCCCTGTCGGCCCTCCGCCATAACTCTCACAATCTGCCGAAGCGCGTAGATCGCCTTCTCGGTGAGCCGCTGCCCCCCTTCCTCAAGTAACACCCGCCACAGGGCCTGGCTCTCCCGCTTGAGGATGTCGTGCCTATGGTTGATCATGCCCATCTCTGCTTCCAGGTGCTGTTTCCCCCCCCAAACCATTGACGGGGCGGCAGGGGCAGCGGGAGGGTACGGTGGACAGGCGGAGTCACTTTGAGCCCCCTCAAAACGCCGGGCAGCAAAAAAAACTTCGGGAGTTGAGCTGCTGAGCCGGGTAGTAAAAGTGATGCAAAAAGTAAATACATAGTAGATACCTGGTACTGCAGTTCGCGCGTTCGTGAACAGATGCTTCCATCATTCCGGCTATCTACAGGTACGTCCATCAATGGCAGGAGCAGCAGGAGTGGCAGCCGCAGCAACAACAATCGCAACAGCAGCACCAATAGCTTATAACAACACACACACACTACTGCACAACAACCAAGAGGCTCCGCGGTAGCCCTGGGCCGGGACACCGGGGCGCGCGCGCGCGGGGGGGGGGAGGAGGCCGCTTCTCTGAGCCGACAGTTCTGGGAGGGTCGCACACACACGTACACACACGCCCGCCCACGCCCGCCCGCCCACGCCCACGCGAACACAAACACACGCACTCACACACACACGCACGCAAACACGCACGCCCAGACACAAACGAACCGTGCCCCTGGCGAGGGCTACCACTGGTCACGACCCCTCACCGCCACCCTATTGCACACCACCCTGAGGTCGGCGCTAACTCGCGCAACGATCCCCCTGGTCTCTTCCACCACCACCTGCTGGCGACAAGGCGGGTGGCGCGATCGGAAGAGGCATCAGCAAAAAAAGAGGGCAAGATAAGGGTGCGCTCAAACAGGGCTGTAGCAATGACAGAGGTGTAGCAATGCTCATAAGAGCGGCGCTTTACTTTCTCGTGAACTGCAAGCGGCCAAGCCCTCGCCTGGCTCGCTTCTCGCTGCGTAAACCTACGCACGGGCAGTAGTCGATGGGCGGGCGTTCCTGAAAATAATGTTCGTACTTTCGTGCTCACCCGACCGCCATTGTCCGGACACAACAGGATCGCAAAAACAAACAGTGCTCGCATAGGGTTTACCAGTTGTTGGACACTCTGGCCGACGCACACTGTGCAAGAGACGAAGATGACCAACCCCATAGTTGACAATGGTTGATTGGGTATAGGGGTTACGTCGAGGGGCAGTTCTGTGTTCGTGCCGTAAACAGGTAGTGACCTTCACCCATATCGAATGCCTGGTGACTGGTAAGGCACCCTGGGTGTTTCTTCAGATGAGGAGTCCTCATCGGTCAGAGCGTATTGGTCCCCAAAAGCAAAACTTTGTGCCGGCAGCAGCATGCCCCCCAAACACTGACACCAACACCAACACCACAGCCATCACAAAAAACCACCAACATTGACAATACCACCAGCTCCGCAAAAACCAACACCACCACCACCATCACAAGAAAACAGCACCAACACTAACACCGACACCAACACTACCACCATCGCAAAAACCAACACCAACACAAAAAAACAACAGCAACACTAGCATCAACACTAGCAGCAATACTAGGTGTGTGCTACGGTGCGGGTAGCAGCACCTGAATTTTCTGAGATTTTTCCGAGATTCGTCACTTGAGGAGAGATCTGTATCTCGCCTAAAAAACTGATTTCGAGAAGAAAAAAACCCGTACGTACGCCTAACTAACCAAACGCACAACACAACCCCGTGGCCTACTGCTGTAAGCGATGTAACGAACATAATAAAACAACATTTCAACGATAAGGCACGCCTTATAAGCCCTACTGCTGTAAGCTATGTATCGAACAAAAACAAAATGGCATGACTAATAAAGAACGCCTCTTGCAAGGCATACCTTTTTGGGTAATTCCGCGGCTGAGGAAAACAAACCCCCATGAGTCATAAATGCTTCGGCCAAAAAATACTACCCCTGTCGTAGCATGCGCCACTAAGAAAAAATTACAAATATTTGACAAGGAGTTACACATAGAATACGCGCGTTCGGTTTATTACAACACTTGTAAAATTCGGTAAAAATGGAATATTATAGACGAGACGTACTACGCAGCTTGCAAAGTTGACTATCAACTACTTAATCAGTCGAACTCACAGCTGGCGTATTTCATAAATTATAAAATTTCAGACAGATCATGATATATTAGACGTTGTGAGATGTTGCGCATGATCTATCTATATGTGCAGTACAGATCCAACCCAGGGAATATGTGTTATTACGGGGGGCCATAGCAAATAGGACCTACGGTACACATAAAAACCTGTATGTTTCCCTATTTTTACTAACAATACTTGGTCCTATTTACTATGGCCCCCCGTAATAGCCCATGCAGATTATACGGCTGCCACACGGCAATCATGAGGTAGACCAAGCAGATCAGGAATTTATCTGCTCCGAAAGGTAAATACTATCATGATCTGCCGGAGGTGCGGTTTAATACCAACCATCGGCCCTCCCCGCACGAAAGAGCTCATCGAGAAACTCAAGCCATAGTTTTTTTTTGTTTTTTTTTCAATGCGCGCGGTCGGCTTAGGGCCCATTTTATCGAGGATTTCTAGTTGTTTCAATTTGATTTGATTTTCTTTTTCTACTTTAATTTACATCTGATTGGCCGAAGAGTGAGTCACCAGGCAGGCATTCTCAAGGCAAATTAAAAAAACTATTTGAGTAAAAATTATTTTGGGACTTTTTTCGTGTGATTTTTCTAATTTCAATTTGGAATTTGGGAGTTGATCAGCCTTGATGTAGCATGTTCATGGTGGGTCAACACCCCCGGTGGAGTCTGGAGTGATTCTTGGTCGCTTCGGTGACCACGATCGAGGCGATAAAACGCGAACCTCAACGACAGGCGAACGGAGCAATAGCCGCGCCCACGCCCATAGACCATAGCACATCGTACCCCGGCGGTTGCGCCTCAAAAGAGATCATGGCGGCCGCAAACCCAATTTTTCCGACTGCTCGATCGGCCAACCATAACGAAAACCGAGCAAACGAGCAAAACAACAGAGGATACGCTCGAGATCTTGATAGCTGCATCACCGTTGCTGTTCCGCACGTGGCGCTTGAGGGCTCCCTCCGCCCACCCAAGACACCCTGAGAGTGATAGCTTCCTATCCTTCGCCACCAAAAAGAAAAAGAAGCTGGCGGCAGCGCGCACGCGACAACGCAAACCTTCGCTCTCGTCTACGCTCGTCGCTGTTTGTTGGCTGGGCGTTGTGTGACGCGGTGCGTTATTCCAGGTTGTTCCGAATTCCTTTTCGTTTGACCATGAATACGCCGTTTCCCGAAATCAAATAAAAATTCATTGATTGAAAATTTATTTCAAAATAACGAAATTTAGCGTTCCCCGTTAAGATGGGCTCTTATCACAACACTTGTAAAATTCAGTAAAAATGGGATATAGACCAGACGTATTACGCAGCTTGCAAAGTTGAGTATCAACTACTTAATCAGTCTTACTCACAGCTGACGTATCTCATAACTTTATAAAATCATCACTTTTACTTGCCATCTTAACTCGTAGGAGGTTTTACCCTCAGTGTTCTTTCTGGACAAGGCATGGTCACAGGGGTCATCCCTTCTCCCCGCCGGTACCTGCCTTCATTTTTTATCGCGCATAAGGTTCAGCATTCCCACTGCTCGTCGATTTCCATCGAATGTAGTTGACTCACGCTCTCGCGCATTCCGCTATTCAGTTTTTATGAAGTAAAAAGTCCCTACGAGTATGCACTCGGTGAGACTCGAACCCACGAAATTGATCTTGATAGGCACGCAGACCACCTACCAAGCCACCGGGGACGCCGGCTTATGGGGAGATAAGAAACTCGGGGGGGTGGGGGGGAGTGGTTACACCGAAAACAGCGTAATCCCCCCCCCCCCCTATATTATATACCTGGTATATATAGGTTGGGTTGGCGTCGGTTGGCGACGACGCTGTAAAACACGCCACACCAGAAATTAAATAAATTCATTGATGCTGTCATCCATATGCATGAAAATCCGCCTCTGATGCGGTTCTTAGTAGGATGCAGCTCACTCTTCATGCGACACACCTCACGGCACTTCGCGCTTGGTGCAAGCAACGTCTGCCTGGTCAGTGAAAACCCGACGCGCTCCGTCCCGGCATTGTAGGGATGCGAGGGTCTATGCTCAAACGACTACGGCCAGGCATGATAATAAGTACATCCCCCCCCCCTGTCTCCAAAAAAAGAAATCTAGGCGCTTGGCCAGTCTCCTGGTTTTATTGTCAGAGGCCCGGTACCGCTGTGCTCACATTGCCCTCGCGCTGTCGGACCGCCGCGGTGTTGCCTTGCCCCTTCCGTCGGATGAGCGCCAACAGCTGCCGCTCGCCACGCCGGAAGTGAGGGTGCTTGAACTCGCAGCAGCGCTCGTCGTACTTGGTCTTGTGGAACCCGTAGATGTTGAGCTGAGCAAACGGCGAACAGGAGACAGGAGGAGGATAGTCCGAAAACACGAGTAGCGACGGGCCGTCAGGTGGGTAGGCGTGGTATACAAAAGATACCCACGGCTGAACCGAAAATCAGCAATGAACATAATTATGAACAGAAAAACATATCGGACGAAAACAATCTAGAAAATAAAGAAGACACGAAAGAACGAAACAAACAAACAAACTGCGCAAACAACACAAACGAGCAAGGAAACCCCCGATACTGAACAAAAGAGACAACCACCACAACAAACAGGAAATCGAGCAACCAAAACTCACATAAAACAACCACACAACACAGCCAACCGAGCAACCAACTGACCAACCATTCGAACACCCACTATCACGCTTGATGCGACCCTGAGAATCAGGCACGACGCGCACAACGCCCCCAGCAAAATCCTTCCGTCCCACAATTGACAGCAGTGCAGCAGTGTACCCGTGGCATGCTGCTCCAACTGTTGTACCCACTCACTAAGTATCGCACGAACCACCCACCACTGTATCCACCGGTCATTACCTCGCGCGCGCAGACCGACACTTGATTTCTGGGTGTCTCATGCGGGATTAAAATCCTCAAAACCTCCCGCGGGGTCCAGGCCCACGAGGCCGGAGGCTGGAAGGCAGGGCGCGAGGCAAGACTAGGCTAGGCGACGCTGACCGAGTCGAGGAGGACGGGAGTGGGTCTATCACCTGGCGCACGAAGCTCTGGTAGTTGCTGTGCTTGTAGAACCTGGGGGAGAACGTCCGACGCGAGCCTCTCCGCGTTGCGGATAACGATGCCGTCGCCTTCCTGAAAAGGGTGTACCGGTGCGGTACAAGATAGCAGCACCACAGCCGGGTAATTTTCGGCTTCAGACAGCAGGATGGCTTTCGGTGCGGCGGCGGATGGGGCGGAACAGGCGCTATAAAAAGGAGCGAGGGGACACTCCGCCCTCATTCTACCGCGCCGTCTAGAAACCCAAATCTTACTCTAGTTCCAAGTGTTGTGCTCCCATAATGGGAGCACAGACAATGGGAGCACAGACTCAACAGGGGTTGACACCCACCCCGAAAGCGGCGGCAGCAGCAGCAGCAGCAGCAGCAGCAGCAGCAGCAGCAAGGCACGCGTTTTTCATTGCCTGATGTATCGCACGTAATAACACATCCATCAATCTACCTGTACACAGCAAATAGTCAATCCATCCATGTGTGTTGTGTGTTCTGCACACTAAACCGTTCTGTCTATCCGTCCACATTCGTACATCCAGCGTGACGAGTAGGAGAGGGGGGGGGCGAGGCAGGGCGGAGCGGGGGGCGCGCGATCTGTTGCTGCAGCGTACTCTATGCATCCGGTTCGTCAGCCTCGAGTGGTTGTTCCTTTAGCGCCATCTTCGTGCGAGAAGGACCTTCCACACTAGATTCTTCGCATTTGCCGAGGCCACGCATGCTGTCACACGCAGGTGCAGCAGCTTGTCGGACCAGGGAGGACCACAAAAGTCATGCTACACCGCACACCCCACCCAACCTCCTTCTTCCTTTCACCCACCGAAAAAGCAAACACCCGCAACCTTCGCCTCACCACATCGTTTCATCGCGGCATCAAGAGGGTGGTGGGGGGGGGTTTACTCATGCCATGCATAGCCATAGTCGTATGCCCATAGACCATGCGAGGCGGAGCACGTCGGGTCTTCACCGACCAGGCAGGCAGTGCTTGCACCAAGCGCGAAGCGCGTTGAGGTGTTCGGCGAGTCGCATGAAGAGTGCGCTGCATCTTACTAAGAACCGCTTGTGAGGCGGACTTCCTTGCGTATGGACGACAGCGTCGAATGAGGGGGGGGGGGCGTACGAGCAACCCCTGAACTGCTTGCTGTGATACCGGCATTACAAGGGGGAGGGTAGGAGGGGCGTACGAGTAACCGCTACTCTGCTCGCTGTGATACAAAAAACGAACGGATTCCGCAGTACCGAACGGAGGGAAATCTCGCCTGGTTCCACGCGATGTGCTCCGACAGCTCTGCGTCGCCGAGGATGTTGCACAGCTTGTCCAAGAAGGACGGTGGCGCCCCGGTCTCCCCACGTTTACCTCGACCACCGTCGCCAGCTGCCGCCCCAGTCGCTGTCGCAGCCTCCGGCGCGAAGTCGAAGGCTCCCTGAGAAACAAAGCCCCGTGGCACCGGACAATGCGACCAACGCTGGGTGAGAGTGTTCCTCAGGGAAAGAAGGAGGTCATGTGATGTATTATTATATATATAAAGGAAATTAGAGATTCGTTCGCTTGGGGGAAAAAAAAATAACCGGTTCTCTTTTACCCCTTTTCTCGTCGGCTGTAGTTGGTTCACGAGGCTTCTCATGAGCGCGACATGCTGTCCATGTCATTGGGCACGATCCTCCCCAGGGAAAACAACTGACGAGACTGCGGGCAGGAGACACGCCGATATCTGATTGGATAGGAACACCCTCGAGGACCATGACGCGAAACGCCTCCCCGATAAGACCACGAACATCGGGCGGATAAAGGCACCCGTTTGTCGTCATCGGCCAATCATCGCGTCCCTACTCTTGGAATCACAGGGGGCAGCCACGCACAATGCACGGCAGATTCATATATGGCGGACACTATCAAAACATCAACACGGCAATACCTACCTTTTTCTTCCACAATTTATCCCAGACAATCGGCGAGAGTGTAGTAAAGGCGTCTGTTGTACTGTCTCAGAAAAACACCAGCACCATACTATCTTCTCGTAACAGGGGACCTCGATACCGCGTTGCCTGCAGAATCCAACTTTTTTTCGAATCGTGGGGAGGGGGGTGTTCCTACTCATCGCAGCCCAAAAGCGGACGTGTGTTTCGTTTTACCCTAGAAAAAAAAGCGAAGCAGTCCGGCGTTCTTCAGCCCCTCCAACGCCCCCCCCAACAAAAACGACAGAGGGCAGCTTGCCACTTACTCGATACATTGGTCGAGGACCATGCACGAGACGTAAAAAACTAACCCTACCCCCAAGCCAAGCAGATCCAATCAACCATCGTTTTAGTCCCTGTGTCTCGTACACAGCAGCGTTTCCCAACCATTCTAGAATGTTAGGTTAGCTCTACTGAAATAGTAACACATCAGGGATGTACGATGCAACCTGCGGGACGAAGAGACCCGCGCGATTTTGTTGGTCCCTGGGCGATGTACGTACGTAAGTGTACGAGCGGTACCAGATGCTGATCTGTTCACGACAATCTCGTATCGCCGGGCACGTGGAACGAAGCTTGTACAAGCAGTACGTACAAACAAGGCGCCTGTCGTGGGAGGCAGAGATTTCCTCGTACCTGTCCCAGCAGCACAATGTCGGCGCACCCAACACGCCTAAAAACAGGTGTACATAAGCAGTACCAGTATAATTGTGCTTTAGGGTAGGTTTGGGCCCAAGGTGCCCGTCGCAGCTCGCACCCCCTATCTCGTCAATGTGCCGGGCGATGGTCAAACACCCGAGAGTCATGACGACTACGCAGTCGACGTGTCGTTCGTGACGAAGTGGAAAAAAGCAACGCATCAGCAACAAAATAAGTACCTGGATGGTCAAGAGTAAATAGTCTTGGCAATGACCAATAAAGAGCAATCAATCGACTACACACATTACCTACGAGTGCTCGTGTGATACGAGCAGAGTGTCGTACGGGGGGGGGAGAGCTCTGCAGAGTAACTTGTATCACTGCTATTCAGAGCGCATCCGTGTACTTGCAGTTTGTATCATGCCGGAGTAAGTAGTGCCCCCACGAGCAGCGACAGCAGGTAGCAGCGGCTACGCTGTCGGCTGTCTGCGAAGAACGCCCCTGATGCCTCATGACCGGCGTTGGACGATGGAACCACAACAGTCTACGAGGAGCAGCGGTAGTATCTATGCAGGGACGCAGAATACTCCGAGAGCCTTGAAAAACAATACTGACCTACTCGTACATGTAATGTACTCTATCGTATCGCAAACCTGGTACCTGAGATCATTCCTGGTACGGACGGAGAGTCACCGCGAATCACCATCGTTCGCCTAAAGACCTCGTATGGACTTGTACCTGGATACCCGGCATATTCATGCTACTCTCAGAGCGCGTACGTTCTGCTGCACCTACCCTCTATGTAGTATTTGTTAGTACCACTCTGTCTCCAAATACAAGTATACTTTATATTTTATTATTTAATATAAAAACGGTGCTTATATAGGGACATAGTGGTATGTTTTGGGCTGTTAACCCCTTTGGGCGTTCACAAGATACTATTGCGGGGGGCCATAGTAAATAGGACCTATGGTAGACACAAAAACCTATACATTTTCCCAAGTTTGCTAACAATATTTGGTCCTATTTACTATGGTGCTCCGTGATAGCGACCAAAGCAATGATAACTTTGGTGCTGTCGACCGTCTAGGAGCAAGCAGCGTCAGCGCCCCGCAGTAGTACAGGTGGGATCATGTTGTGCTCGTCCCATACGCCTCTTTGCATTGGAACCCGGGCACCGATTTTTATCATCCCCCAATCACGCAGTTGCCGTTGCATCAATCGCCAGTTTACACCGTCGCTTTTTCTCTATGAACTCCCGAGAGGTTGAACCCCCGTGGGGCTTGAGAGGGAAACCGGGTCGGAAAAATCGACTTGATCATAGTGGAGGATCGGTCACATGAAAGCAGCCCGGGGCTGCTAGGGCAGGGGACGCGCCCGAACTTCAAGGTGGGGAGACGCACGACACGCGAGCAGCACAGTGACAGTTTGGTGTGGGATATCGTATATCCGAACATCTTTGGCTCTCTATCCCCTGTTTTCGTTGTCGTTGCAGATACCTACTGAACGAAAGCTCCCCACTTTCGAATATTGAAATCGTTAGACCTATGCCAATGGGAAAGCGAAGTATCAGTAAAAAGTTTGAATTATAAAGATACCCGCCGAAATTTTTTAGAGCACGCTTCCTATGGGCACGTTTAAAAAAAAAAAAGTTCCCAACTTTTGGAAAAGCCCGAAAAAAAGCAAATCTGGGGCGGATGTTGGGCCAAGATCGACTTGAGAAACACTCAGGCCGATCTTTGGTTGGTCGAGTCCTCGACAGAAATCGATCGACAAAACCAACGATTGCGTCATGAATTCTGAACGGAGTGCGCTCGTTAGGGGCTCCGACCCACCCTTGGGTCACCGTCTTCACACAATGGCCAGTGACGTGTGGCGGGCGCTGGCCAGGCGTACGATAAAAAAACAATTAGCGGCTGGTGTGTTCAAAACAGAAGACAAAATTTCTCGATCCGCCTCGAATGGCAAAAAACAGTTTTTTTTTCAGGTTTGGGAGGACACCGCAGGACGCCGCCGGCAAGCTCTCGCCCCCTAGAGCATTTATCCACTTTCTATCTTCGATGCCGTCATCTATACTCGTTGGCCTTGCCCGACACCAAGCGGGTTGGCCGTGGGCTGAATCTATATCGAGATCGAGCATCTACCGTCGCACGAGCTGGTTTTTATCAGCGTGTTGACAATTTGCAACGAGGGGATACAAATTGCGCCGCCTGCAGCCGTTAAAAAAAAAGAAGGAAAAATCAAACTTTTTTTCCCTTTTTTACCACAGCGGCGGTACGAGGATATTTTCGGCTGTTTTTTTCAAGCAATATTTTTGAAAGAAAACTTTTGGACTTCGCGTTTCCACTGGCATAGGTCTTAAGCGTTTTTTTTTTCTTCTTGTTTATCGGTATCCATATCCAACACTATTAACATGCCACTTGTACTGCTTGCTCTCCTTAGACAGATGACAAGACCCGACATGCCGTTTTTTTGGAAGGTTATACCTGTGTCCCAAGTCCCTTGCAAGAGGGCCAAATTGACCCGATTTCTTCAAAGGCACGGCTATGATACACAAGGTAACTACTGAATGCAAGCAATACTGCAGCAGAATACCAGTATATAACGCAGTGTATATAGCGGCAGCTGTGTAACTGTCGCTCTACGGAGATTGCGCCGAGGCCACAGCAGCCGGCATCAAAGCGGCACATCAATGCAGTACTTACTGCCGTGCTGCTGCACGACGTTTTACTGTGCTACAGTAGGGTGAATGCACTGCAGTGGTAATAGACATGCCTGGTACATATTACGGGGGACCGTAGCAAATAGGACCAAATATTGATAGTAAACGCAGCGAAATATACAGGTTTTTGTCTGCATCGTAGGTCCTATTTAATATGCCCCCCCGAAAAAGTACCACGTACACATTCGTGGACAAGCTCGGTGCGGCAACCAAGACAAAATCACGAGGAGACGGCATACACGGAGATATGTAGCAGTGCCACGGTCGGCCTGCTCCAAGAATGAGCGGCAACTATTCATACCAGTAATTAGGTTTGAGCTGGAACTACAGCAAATGAACCGGTATCAGTCAAGGTACAACAACAGGGTGCCAGCGTGCCAGCATGCACTCGTACTATTGTAGTTGGTGATCATCGCCGAAAACGCAACCTTGGACTGAAGAGCTCTGCGTACGATTTACCAGGTACGAGGTGCCATACACAGCAGCAGTCGAAGTACATCGTAGCAGCAGCAGAACGAATGATGAACCAACAACGATATAAATATTAATGATAATGATGTTGAATGCGGTGTGCTAGCGAGAACATCTCGGCAGCAGGTCTCTACGAAGGGCAGCGCTTGCAAGTATAACATAACCGGATAAACCAAGTACCAAGTGTACTTATACCAGTTATCCTCGCGTACCTTGGTGGAGCAGTACACCAGATATAAAAGGTCTTCGCAACGGACACAGAGGCTCATGCCCCCTCCCGCCTCGCGTTTTAAGCACCGGCTAAGAGTAGGGACGCAACAGCAGTTGTTCTGTGAGTGGAATATATCAATGCGCAACCGGTCAGTGCTGCCGCCGTACCGCACATGGCACACGGCCCACGGCCCGCGGAGGTGGCCGGAAACAACAGCTGGTCTGTGAGTGGAATATATCAATGCGCCACCGATCAGTCAGTGCTGCCGCTGTACCCACGGCCCACGGCCCGCGTCAGGGTGGCCGAGTCCGTGGCATTCTGCCGAAGGGCCGTGGGACTGGTCGTCGGATCACAGAGAAGAAAAAATAATACAAAGACTACGGACGAACAGCCGGGAGGTCGCAAGACGAAGACCCGGGACTTAGATTGAAGCCAGCCGAGGGTGAGCAGGACAGGTCGAACGTAAGAGTACAGAGGAGGTACGGTAAGCGATCTGGTACTGCTGCATAATATCCATCGCGAGATCGCGAGGCAACCGGTCTAAACCTGATGAGACAGGCCTGTTTTTTTCAAAGTAAATAATGGTCCTGTGTGGTATGATACGTACTGCTGTATTATTTTAATAAGTTTTTATAATTATAGTAGCAGCAGCGCACGAACATGCTATTCCCTCTGCTGCACGCTGACGCTCACCTCGACCTGGCGGCCATCCAGCGAAGGAGCTTGATGTCCATCTCCTGCCTGAGCAGAAGCCACGTTCCTCGACATGGTTGGAATAAACCAATATGTTGGTTGCTTCACTCCACGCCGTGCGTGCAGATGAGCGCAGCAGCAGCAGCAGCACAACTGCGCAGTGCAGTCGTACGTAGCAGTACGAAAAACAAAAAAAACGCAGCAGTACGAGCCGTTGTTCCAAGCGTTTATTTTAGACGTATCTCTCGAGCTTCGACGATCTCAACGGTACCACCAGTGTATTGGCCATACAGAATTCAAAAGCGCCCCTTCCGGCAGCAACGCAACCTGACCTTCCTCTTGCGAAAATGGGTTGACTGCTGGGCGGGGCGGGGTGATCTACACACACGACGTTCTACGAAATTCAAATCTCCATTTTATAAGGCCTGCCAATCCGATTGAACTCCGTCCGGTGCTGTAATTTAGTAATACTCTAGATCCTAGTCATTCCCATTGGTAATAATAAGATAATAAGCACGATGGCCGGACAACCACAATCTAGATCCTCTACCGCACACAACACGCTCAACTCCACACCTACCCTTGAACAACCTCTAGCTACCATAGTATTACGTGAAGACACGCAGGTACACCATGCATACATGTGAAAGGAATAGAGCAGCGCGCAAGGCAGGAAACACAAGCTCATTTTGTGAATCTGGGAACGCCTGCCAACCCACGTGCAACCCCCTCGTGCGATTCCCACCCACCGCCGTACGCCCGGTTTGCGATGCAAGGAGGTGCAACAACCTACACACGTGGCATAGCTTCATTGTATTCTCAGGTGCATCTCAGAACGTGGCGAGGAAACAGAGCAAGCAGGCTCTGTCGGGGACTGCAAAGAGTACTACTACCACAGGTATAAACTGCGGTGCCAACGCGCTGTACGTATGTACGATGTACAGCAGTAGTTTGTTCGGCTTTTGCACACCCGGGATGCGGCAGGCGGAGGCAGGCGAGTGCTCAGCAGTAATCGCCGGCGATTTATTCGTTTTGACGATCACACGTGCAGGGGCCCGTAGTCTTAGTTCGGTACGGGAGTTGTGTGCCCGCCCCTTCCGCTCCCCAATAGAAGATTGCTCGTTCTTCATTCATTGACAACTACTGCTGCAGGCTCCATCGTTCCCCGATATGGACTTGCGGAGGGTCTTTCTCCCGTCGCTCTGTACTGCGGAGGCCAGCAGTTTTTCACTTACGCCCCCCCCCCCCCCCCTCCGGTCCCCCGGGTCCCCTGTTTTTTTTTTGTTTTTTCCTCCTCCCACCAAGCTGATACCGTCGGTCGATATTTTTCATATTAAGTTAACGCACATGATCATGCGTTCTTAAACTTACTGTTCCCAGCACATGTCATCCACCTAACAGTGGTACCTGATCCATTTACAGCTGTCGATCGCACTCAATGGGCGCAAGTGAAAACAGCAGGAACACGCCTTCATCAGCACCCCCCCTGCGCCCTGCCCGGGTCACGCCCTCCATTCACCATGCGCAAGGAGATGACTTCGTGAGCCCGCCCCGTGCTGTTCACGATTTTCCGCGTCGAAAGCGAGCGATTCATGGTGATCATCGACGTACGGATAGGGTCGCAAGGTGGTTCCCCCAGTGGAACCTGGCGGTGCGGGTCTGCAAAGACCCTCCGCATAACGCGCGCAGGGTTGAACTGGCATACTCTTGGGACCTCTGCAGCTAGCTGCAGTGGATCAAATTAGTGAATTACTTACGGTGTGTCAGCCGACTTGAAGTCGTCAACAACCGCACGAAGCAAAAGGTAGAGACACGCCTTCGTTCGTGCGAGGCGTACGTGTGTCTTTCGATTTTGCCGACACATGGAGGGGTGCAAGTTCTTGACGGCAACGCGTTCCGTCATACTGTAGCATGTATACTGTGATAGGCGCAAACGTTTCGAGCCTTCTTGCTCCGTGTTTCCTTGCTCGAAAGCTTTTGCGCCCCTTAAATACTGTTAAATTGTTCGCGGATACGTCGCAGTACACGACACGATCGATTGCACACTCGGCCGTGTGCTAGAACGATGTGCCGGTAAGCGCGTCAACCTTTTGTCTATTAAACTGTTTGCAGAGACTGGTAGAGGTCTACTGCGGACTTTCGCACAAACCTAAAAAGCTACTAGGTATGCATGAAGTGATTTTGCTGACGATCATGACGACTTCCGCCAGGTGGTCGAGCTCTACCTCTCCCGAGTCACACATATCTGTAGCTTGTTTTTTCTGACTCCTGTTACTCTTATTCATTCCACCTTCCCTTCTTTTCGTTGGCAAGCGAGGAGCACGACCTCAGACAGATGTTGGCGACATGAATAAGAGAAGGTGGTATGAAGAGGAACAGCAATATTGAGTAAAAACCGGCTACAGCGATACCTGGTGTGATATGAGCTTACAAGCACTGTACAGTAGTGATGTATATGTCCATATTATCATTTTAGACTGCAGTAATATCATGTATCACGATGGTGTCAATAGCCGTTGCCTGGTATGATATGTGCCAGATGCAACAGTTACTAGACCCGATACCGTCGTTGCTTGGCATATGCCAGATGCAACAGCTACATACCAGAGCCAATGCCGAGGCGCCGAGAACAAAGGAGCAAGCTATGGAGTGGGGTCCGCTGTGCTTTTCTGGCACGAGCTCATTTCCGAGCAAGTGCAAGGCAGGAGGGTATTCCTGCATGACGAAAACTACAACGGGCGCCCGCATTTCAGAAACATTATGTTTAGGAAAATAGGCTCAGGTCGGCACGAACAGTAAGAAAATGAACCCGCAGTCCCGTTTTGGGGACAGACCACTCAAAAATCTTAGTAGTTTGTCCTCAAAACGGGACTGTAGTCCTAAGAGGGTTAAAAACACAGCTCAACAGTGGGACCAACTATACAATAGAGTTAGATCAGGGTCGGAAAAACTTAGACATTGAGCCTGGGCGCCAAATTGACGTGCGCCCACTGTAAAGTTACTACTTAAGGAGGCGGCCGGGCATGGTGTGGGGGCAAAAATTGTTGCTGCATCTTTTGGGTCATCTCTGGAATGGGTGCTGAGTTCTAGGAATGCCCGGCAATGTTGACCGGGCAGCGGACCCGTTCAACTGCTGATATATAGCCAACCGTCGAACGAATCCGTTGCGGGGTAAAAGTTGCCAGGTATCCGGAGAACTCGGTATCCCTCCTGGGCATGATGGAAACTGCTGAGGGCAAACGCTTTGACTTCACACCGTGCCCGACCGCTTCCCTATAGAAAATAGTAATGCGGTTTTCGTGGTTCAGTCATACTTCCTTGCGTTGCATGATCTTGGTCTGAAATGAGCTCGTCTTTTGAAGTATACAGCCGACCCCACTCCTTGCTCCTTAGCGTGCCCCCTTGTTCCCGGCGCCTTGGCATAGGTTTCGGTAGCTGTTGCATAAGGCACATATTAATAGCGATTATTGGCAACATTTCGATACACTATTAAGGCGGGCGATCAGGCGGCCTACACGGTGGGCGATCGACGAACGCGGTGCAAGGCCACCACGTGCGAGCGATCGACGGCCGAACGCGCGAGCGAACGAACGATCAGCGGTCGAACGAACAAGCGAACGGTGGCGCGCTAGCGATGGCGCGATCGATGACGATTATTGATATAATTGCTATAGACTATACAAGGCGCTTCGCTCCGCGCGCGGCCTACGCCGCCCGCTACGCTCGCTCAGGAAGGAAAATTACATTAAATAATGCGAAGCGGACAGAGGTCCATGATTGAATATAGTTTTTTTCATGATAGATTGTAGTTGCAAACTGGCGACTTGATAATGCCAAGAGTCCCGCCGCCATGCTTCAGGAGAAAACAGCTCGGACGCCACATACGCTTCGCGTCGCGGGCGGTTTTCCGCTACGCTCGCTCACATGTCGTACGTACGTACATACCCCAGGTGTAGGTTACTTATTTTCGTATTTCGATATGCTCTATGTCTGTACTCGTATGTACGAAAGATAAAGCACAGCACGGCACAGCAGCACCGCAAAAACAATGAGAATGAAACCGAAAATTTCGGAAAGAAAAAAAATCCCCGTCTCCTTTCGTGTAATAATTTTATGCCTGGAACACTTTACACCGGTCAAAAAAAAAATAAAAAAAAATCAAACAGCAGAGTTCTCTCAGCCTCGTACGCCGCCCGCCACTCTCGCGACCGTCTCGCCACCGATTCAGTCCGGGTAATGCTTTCCTTCCTCTCTTCCACAGTGAGCCCCGTCGCCCGACTCGCGTGAAGCCCGGTGCTCACCGTGGATCTCGTTCGCCAGCTCGACAATGTTGGTGCTCAGATTGCGTAGTTCTCTCGGTAAATTTCAGAATGGTCGCAAAAATAATCACCGCTTGAATTTTATTTTGCTTATCAAAAAGTCCCTTGTATGCTCGTACATAGTATAACCGGAACCACACCAGGAGGCCAGACATAGCCCATTCATGCTTCCCTCGTGTCTCGAGGTAAACGCGATGTCTAGCCACGAAACCGGCGACCGCGATCCTTGCAACCCCCCCCGCTACCCGCCAGCACCCGCTGACACCCGCGACGGTGCCGCGCTCGCCCGCGGAACCGTGCTCGGAGTACACGCACGCACACGAAACGAAGGAAGAAAAAAAGGAGAGAAGGACTGAAAGTGCGAAGAGAAATAGAGAAAACAAAAGACCCGCAGGAAAGGTCCGGCAAAGAATCAAAGGAGGCGATTTCCAAGTGGGAGCTCTGGGAAGCCAGGGATGTACCAACCGAGCACGCTCAGAGAGTGAGATATCTATAAGTACGTTATATGATAGGCTATGACGATAACATGGAGATGTACATCACGACTGGTGAACCGATCGTGTAACCAACAACTTGTTGTAAGTACTGCCGCAGAAATATGGCAAAGCCGGTCATTTCTCCTGCCTTTGTGGTGCAAGGTTCCCGATACATACTGCTGTATATGTACGAGAAGATTGCAATAGATCGTTATTTACGGCGATCCATGTGTCTTTGGATCTATGTAACATCTTTGGCGAATTATATAGGAGTTTGCGCACGTGAAGGCGTTTTGGTATATACGTAACCGCCAGAGCTCTCTGCTGGAGAGCTTGGTTTGCTGATCACTCTAGAGTGTCCGTAGTCCCCAACGGTCATCGTTTCACATGTTGCGATCGTAGTTTGTCGATGGTTTTTTGTGCATGTTTCATGCACAGATTGTTTTTTGCCTGGTGTCGTAAGGCTGAGTTTCGTCCTGTATCGTCGTTGCTGTGATATTGCGAATTGTAATCCTTTATTCTCAGTCTCGTCACTGCTGTGAATAACCAGGGAAGGTGTTCGTTGGATCTACCAGCATTGTCGATTGCATGTGTGTGCGGATTTCAGTCAGTGTTTGGAGGCATTATGGTATACCAGGTATGCGTAACCGCCAGAGCGCTCTCCTGGAGAGCTCGGCCGGCCGATCATTTTGTGTTCTTCCTGCAGCCCCTCCTGTTTCTCTGCAACAGTACACGACCAAAAGCATCATCCACGAGACTACGTCTCAGTCAAGGCGAAACCGGGGGTTACGGTCACGATGCACAGGTGTCAGGGTTACTGATTTAGTGTATGCGAAGGTGCCTAGTTCGGGATTATTACGCGTCATGTTCTTATTTCTAACAGCAGATCACGATTGACGGACACTTGAAAATAGTATTGCAGTAATACGAAGACACCTCCGTCGGTCGAGTCGAGGGCTGAAACAGAGAACAAAGTGAATGTTACCTGATCTGAGTTGAAACGCATGCGGTCGGTCGTGGGCGGCGTACTCTGTGCTGGCTTCCGTCCAGAAGCGGTGGAATGGGGCACACTTGCAGGCGGCGTACTCTGTACTGGCTTCGGTCCAGGAGCGGTAGATTGGGGCGCACTAGTAACTTGTTCCTGTGCAGGCGCCAAAGCCGCCGTTGCAGGGGTGCACGGGTGGCGAGCTGTTGTATCACTTCCAACCGCTCATGTATGGCGCAATCGGTGATTTCGCCTTATATCTCTGTTGTAAAACTCCCGGTACACCTATTTGTGTAGGAGGATGCTGACCATAAACCGTTCTCTACGTCAGTGGATGCGAAGGAAGTGCCTTCGGTGACACTATTCGAGAGCAGCCCTATCACCTCTCCGGTGCATGCATTGCCGTAAGTATTTCATGGTGGTCATGCTCGTGCATATTTTGTAAATGTACAACAGTATGTGTTGGATATATTATAGTGGAGTACAAGCGAAACGACGGAATGCGCCGTACTTCTGATGGAGTGTTTACGACAGGTTGTATCCCGTGCATTCCTGCAGCGACGACGTAGGCACCTCCGCAGAAATGCGCTTCGAGCGCACCCCAATGTACTGTCCCCGAACGGAAGCCAGTATATATTATGCCGCCCATGACGAGAATCCAGTGCCAACCCAGGTCAGTGAGAACCGTCTATTTACCTTACTCTAGACGCGCCCGGCGGGTCGACCTTTGCACTACAATACCATCTTGAAGTGTACGCTAATCGTGATCTGCTGTTACGTAGTCGTATTGATATAATGTGCAGCAGCACGATCGATTTAAGTGCCTTCGATTATCCTCAATACTTAATGCCGCTGGGTAGTGGTAGTGGTGATGGTGATGGTGTCCAGCCGGATTTTCCCAACGATGTTTTAGTATGCCCCGCGGAAGACCGGCTCTACCGAGCGCCCTCGCGACCGCACGGCCGTGCCACGCCCACCCCATACAGAAGCTCTGGGTGTCCTCAGCGAAAGAACGGGCGCAGCCGCCCAACTCGGCGAGCGAGGCGCCCGGAAAGTTGCTTTCCGAGGGTGGGCAAATAGCCCCTATGTTTTTTTTTTAGTCGGAGGTAGAGCTCTCGCTCGACTCCGAGGGCAGAAGCGTAGGTTTACATCCCACCTGCTCTGCGATTTTGTTGCGCATTTTGTTTTCGGTGGGTTGAGTAATTGTGTGGGATTTCGTATGTTTTTTTTTTCGTTTTAGTTATATGGCTCAACTATGGGTACTGCATTGGTTTTATCAATAGTATGTATACCTTCATTTTATGGTACAACAGTAGTTGGCTGGGTGCGCGGGTGGGTGGGTGGTTGGGTGCGTGGGTGTGTGGTTGGGTCGGTGGGTGGGTGGTTAGCCGTATCGTTACGTTACGTAGCAGTGTTTTTTAATCCACTGGTGTTGCAGCGTACCACTGTCACTTTTTTTTTCACATACACTTCTTGAGGCAACGTACACTTCTTGAGTACGTACCAATACGTAGGTGGGTGGGTTGGTACTGGGTGGTGAATATATATATTTTCGTGTACTGCTGTTGCAGCGTACCACTATATTATCTTAATTCGAGAGTGTGGTGCGTCTACGTGGGAAATCAGTTCTGCGTGCGGCTTGGTGGGAGATGCAAAAGAGAGCAGTTTGTGACAACAACCCGAGACCACGGTAGCCCACCTCGTGATTCAGTACTGGGGTCACGGCCGAGATGTTGGGCTTTTTCGCTCGTTTGGGCGTGAAAGGAGATCTGCGCTGAAATCGACGACCGGCAGCGAGAACAAGTGATAGACTGGCTTTCTATATTATTGGCTGTGTGGGTAATTATACAGTGGTCCATGAGGCTCTCTAGTATATATACAGTTGTCCATGAGGCTCTCTATTGTTGATAGATTGTACATACAGTAGTCCATGAGGCTCTCTAGTATATACCAGTATACAGTTAGTTGTCCATGAGGCTCTCTTTTATTGTTTTATCTTTCGAATTGGGTTGTTGTTATTCTTTTTCTCTTGAGACGTGGGAGGGAGTTTTCCATTGTTCGGCATGCAACCGACGTCACTGACGGTTTTCCATGTTCATACCGACACCCTGTTACTCCGTGTAACAGCCTCTATTACTCCATGTAATAGTCCTCTCTATTACTCCATGTAATAGTCCTCTCTATTACTCCCTCCCTTGGGCCCCCTCGACTGGGGCCTACTGTGAGGTCTCGGACGACCGAGTACCCCAAAGGGTCTTGGACCATTCCAACTCCTGACAGTATTCAGATTAACAGAATGTTGTTGCTTCGTAGCAACTCCTTTCCTCCACCTTCGAAAGAAAAGGGGTGGGTGGCCGGGAGAAACTACGGAAATTCTGGTAGATTGGCCTTCAATTTTTCAGGAAGGTTTTGCTCTTTATCACGTAGTTCACTGGTGAGCTGAGGTCGCGCGCTTCCCGTTTGAGATTGCTTGTGCTTGTCGAACTGTGTGAGAATGATTTCGTGTGCCAGCTCTCTTCTTGTTCACCAGGTATCTAAATATTGGACTCATGTCAATTACATCGTATTTTTCGACGTCCGCTTAAACTGCTCAAGCTTAGTTTCGTTTCGGCTAGTCCCTGACCTCCTCAGGGATACACATAAAGTATGCGTTGGTTTTCGCTCATCAATCATAGAATATTTCAACCTCTAAATTCGCTATTCGCCCGTTCACAACAAAACACGGATTGTTTCTCGATCTGTTCCAGAGTCTCCTCACAAGCCTTCCCATTGTTGATATTACGGGGGTCCATAGTTAACGGGACCAAATTTTGTTAGTAAAAATAGGTAAATATATAGGTTTTTATGTATACCATAGATCCTATTAACTATGGACCCCCGTAATAGATTGTACATGCAGTAGTCCATGAGGCTCGCTATATTATTGGTAGTGTGTGGGCATAGACTTATTTACGTTTCTCCTTGTCTTTTTTTCACTCGATCATAAGTACCTGCTTCGCGCTCAGCGAGTCTGCGACAACTAATCGTCGCTTCTACGATTTTTGCTTTCTTTGCGTTCTTTGTTTTTTTCGCGGGCTATCGTGCCACACTTTTTTTGTCGGAAAAGTAATTGCTTTCTTTGCGTTGTTTGCTTTCTTTGCTCCCTCACACTAGCCTCAAGATAAAAGTCCCCCTCACTAAATCCAAGATAACAAAAGTAACACACTGATTTCAAGATGACAGTCCCAGATTGAATTCAAGACAAAACCCGGACAAAAATTAATTGGGAAAAAGTCGAAATATGGATGCTCAAAACTGGACTTAGAATCGAAAGTAGTGGAGGTGGCGGTGGAGGAGCACCCTGGACGGTTGTGGGGGGAGAGCCTCAAAAAGGAATACGTACGGTGTTGCACTCATACATGTGGCGTCCGAGCTGCTTTTTCCTGAAACAGGGTGGCGGGACTCTTGGCATTGTCAAGTCGCCAGTTTGCAACTACAATCATGAAACTACAATCAATCGTGAACTTGTCTGTCCGCTTCGCATGCTTTGTTGCACTTTTCCTTCCTGAGCGAAGCGCCTTGTATACATATACAAATATACCTATGATCATCCTCAGACTTATCCGATCCGTTTTCGGTTGGCGGATCTCTCCCGCCTCTGACTGTCTTTCCGCGCGGTTTCTTCTCCTGGGCGTTCCCCCTCCACGCCTGAACCGCCCGGCGTCGGGGGATTCGCCCGCTCAGCGCCGGGGCGCCCGCGTGAAGCCTTGGCGTTGAGATCTACGAAGGAATCTCCGAAAATCCCTGCTCTGCCAGTGTTACGGGTCATGGTCTCTAGACAGAGCGTATGCATTCGCGTGGTTCTTTCCGGCCCGTCATTTCCGACCTCCAACCCATGGGGAGGGTCAACTACCCGGCCGGCGTCGCCATTGTGGGGGCCTGCGCGGGTGGCTGTATCTGGGACATCGATGGAACGCCCCGAAAGCACATGCCACCCAGGCATAGTTGATAACTGCCATCCATAAAAAAATGTGCGGGGGGTATATGAGAGATATCGCATGCCACCTACAGCCAGCAGCACTTATGACGGCTAGCAACACTTTTGGTGTGTACGCTACCGTCCAGCGGCAGCTGCAGTTGAGCTGTAATACGTGGCTGTGGAGATGTACTGCTGCAGCAGTACTGCTACTACAGCAGCTGCTGTGACGACACCTTTTGATGGAGCTGCGCTGTCGGCATCGCGTACTCCCTGAGTTGGAAGTGAGTTACACCGCCTTCTAGGATTCCGCCGTTTTTCGGTTATTCGGCAAGTAATCGTCAGCATTCTGCCGCCTTTTCATTTCTCAATTCGCTGTTATTATGAAGACGTACAAAAACCTCATCTCTTCTCATAGTTGAGTGCGGACGCACGCTTTCAGTCTCTTGGCATCGAGTCTCAGCCTCCTCCTACTACTCCTCTACTTTATTCTCCCTTCACGTGAGTCTGCGACCGGCGACCGTCTAGGCCGCCGGCGTAGCCCTTTGTACACACATACTGGTACAAAACAGTATTCCATTAGGTTCTCTATAGTATCGGCAGTGTGTGGATATACATACAGGGGTCCATGAGGCGTATTCTCTGATAAAAGAACATACCAGGTCTCAGGCAATTGCTCGCGCGCACGTCATCTCAAAGGTGTGATACCAGGTATCTACGTACTATAGAGACATAAAATAATAGACAAACCGAGGAAGGAGAAAGTCGGGTGATTTCCTGATGCAGCAGGTTTACTCCAAAATGGCCCGAATTTTCCCCCAAAATGACTACTCGTATTCGTACGAGTGACGGCACTTGCTGCTACTGCTGCATCAAATCGACTATTCCATAGTGTTAAAAGGCCCTGGGTAAATACACAGGGTACAAGTACGAGTATCAGCATTTTGGTATCGCCCTGGAAGGCATGTCATTGGTATCGAACGGTTTTAGGACGACAACCTGTTTGCATCCCCGCACTCTTCCCGTGTTAAAAATAAGTTGTACTTGTCTAGGTTGTAGTGAAAGTAGGGGTTATCCTGTACCTGTACAGCAGCGTTCGAGTCGTTATCAAGTTTTTTTTTAAATTCTTCGTAGCTCCCATGTGCGGGAGCTAGGCTTAGTGCTGCATGCCCTCCTTTGTTGTGCCCCCCTCCCCCACCCCCAGTTAAGGACCGTCATCCCGCTACGCCGATTTGGCGTGGAGTTCGACAGAGTCGTCCGACCCCCCAACGCCGTAGGTCATACCCCACCGTGCCAACGCCGCAAGTACATTGAATGCCTCACCAGCTCAAACCTCTGTTTGGCCTTCCTGTTCGTTTGAATCCTTCTGCGCGTCTAACAGGTTGCGAGCGGTGTCTCGATGCGCTCTCCGTCGCCCTCAGCCAATAGTGCGGTGAGAAGCAGTGGTATACGTCGACGTTACAACTCCAGCTCGCGTCGCTGCAGCTCTGCATTCTCTGCGGAACCTGACCCATGCTACATATGAGGGTGGAGCACGACACACCTGCCACATTTCGGGCTGTTGGTGTCCGGGCGGCCTACTCATCTCCGGATACCGCAGAGGAGGAGCCGTACCCCACGCGTGCCCCCCCCGCCTTAGCCCGTGTGCTAAAGTGGAAGGCTCCCACTTTCTGGCCGATGCACTTGAGTACGAGGCT
This sequence comes from Macrocystis pyrifera, assembly GCA_031763025.1. NCBI lineage: Eukaryota > Phaeophyceae > Laminariales > Laminariaceae > Macrocystis > Macrocystis pyrifera. Next base: position 2,760,997 of record JASSKH010000005.1, on the reverse strand, counting down.
ACCCTAGGGCATGCGGAGCGCTGGATATTTGACCACGATTCGAACGAAAGCAATGTCGACCCAGCCTTGCCTCTTGATCTACTGTAAAGGAGATGGTGTTGGGCCGTTCTTTTACGTATCCGATAGAACATACTTCGTGGCCAGCCTCTTTGTTGAAACTAACGATTGCGACTTCTTCAACGGTCCGATTGCCGGAATGGTGTGGCCAGCTTCACTGCGCCAGCTGACCTTTGGGACCTGTTTCAACCAGCCGATCGATGATGTACTGTGGCCGGCGTCACTTCTGAAGCTCCATTTCAAGTTTCGTCAATCAGCCAATCGACACGGTCACGTGGCCCGCATCTTTACGACAACTAAAATTGGGAGCGGTCAACGACCGGGAGAAAACGCCACTTTTCGAGATAGTGATTGGCCCCACTTGAGCCAGCTGGTCGCCGAGGTTACGCGGCCAGCGTCGTTGGAGCAGTTCACCCTAGACTGCACATTCGATCAACCAATCGACGAAGTTGTGTGGTCAGCGTCGCTTCATCAGCGCACCCTAAGTGATTGCTTTAACAAGCCGATCGAACGGGTAGTGTGGCCTGTGTTGCAGCAGCAGCTGACGTTCGATTCGGTCTTCAACCAGCCCATAACCGGGATCGCGTGGCCAGCATCTTTGCAGGAGCTGATGTTCGGTGACTGTATTAACCAGCCCATCGCCAAGGACACGTGGCCAGCATCTTTGCAAGTGCTGACGTTCGGGATTTGCTTCAACCAGCCCATCGCCAGGACAGCGTGGCCAATATCGCTGCAAGTGCTGACGTTCGGGGCCTACTTTAATCAGCCCATCGCCGAGGTCGCGTGGCCAGCACCGCTGTAGGAGCTGACGTTCAGAGAAGATTTTAACCAGCCCATCGCCAGTATCGCGTGCCCGGCATCGCTGCAGACACTGACGTTTGGGTCAAGTTGAAGCAACCCATCGACCACGAGAGTCGTGACCCACGTCGCTGCAGAAACTCGACGGATTTTTCGAAGAGGGCATCGCCGGGGTTCCATGGCCTGCGTCGCTGGAACGGCTTGAACTCGGCGGTGACTTCAACCACCCGATCGGCGAGGTCGTGTGGCCAGTGTCGCTCCAGCAGCTTATCCTAGGCAACCAATCCAACCGACCTATCGACGAGGTCGTGTGGCCGGCGGCCGGCGTCGCTGCAGCACCGTGTCTTAAGCCACAGCTTCCGTCAAGGAATCGAGGAGATCGTGTGGTCGATGTCGCTACTGAAGCTGACGTTCGGAATTGCTTCAACATGCCTGTCGATTGGGTCATGTGGCCGGCGTCTCTTTGAGAGCTCGGTTTCAGGCGCGTTTTTCAGTGGCCAATCGACCATATCAATTGCCCGGCCAGCCTGCGGCTGCTGACAATCGCCCGCCATCCCGATCACTTCGTGGAGGCGTCTTTTACGGTTGCAGTGCGCACGATTTGACCCCACTCGTGGCAGCCTCCAGCCGACACAGCTCCAGCTAATTTTCAGCTTGTTGTCGCCGTCTGTGACCATCATCGTGACAGACAACGAATGGCGTCAGACGCCTGGCGCCGTTAGCGGGTATATGGTGGTTCTTGATGCGTTCCGGGTTGTGCGTGCACTTGCTTGGGTGCGTTAACGTTTGGTCGTTAGCCCAGTTTTATCGCTGGTAGGAATCGAACATCCTTCACTAGTTTTACTCCTACCTACTCCTGCCGCTACAACGTTTCGATGTTGGGCTTTAGACCTGCCGGTCCCCCCTTTTTTGTTGCTTCGTCGGAGGGTAGATTGGTTGTTACTTACCTGCTCGTTGCGCGGCGCAGAATTGTGGGGTTTCGTTTTCTCTGTTTCGACTTTAAGTTTTCGCCCTGCCCTGCTTGCTGGGGACACGGGGATAGTCCCGGTGTTTTGTTTTTCAAGTCTCTCACGAGTGCTGTAGTGTCTTTCATTTTCCATGCCAGCAGGACTTCAGGAGGCTTCGTAACCTCACAGGTTAAATGTATGGGAATGAGCGTCGTTTTTATATTGCAGCATACCAACTCATCAGGGTGTGCTATTACTACCGCTGCTATTATAGTAGTACTATTAGGGTGTTCTGGTCCTGGAAGACCTGTACGTAGATGCCCAGGGTAAGGTATGCGATAATTTAGTACACGGGAGGCTTACACGTGTATCGGGAACAGGGTTCGGGGGGAGGCATAGCGTATGAGTACCCCCCTATTCAGGTGTCCACCGGGAGCTCTATCTACAAGATAGTTTGAGTAGTATTACTCTGCTCGATGCATTAAGGATACAACAATCAGCACACATTTTGATACGTTATGAGGGATACTACAGGCAACCTCCGGGAGCTCTATCTATCTACAGTATTATTTGGGCAGTATTACTCTGTCTGCTCGTTGCATTAAGCATGCAACAATCAGCACACGTTTGATACGTTATGAAGGATTCAACGGGCAAACCTTGGGAAGGGGGGCACAGCGGGGTCACCTTCTGGTAACAACTTCCAACACTACGTGGTCCTATTTGTCGACTCGTTTCTTCTTCGGGTGGCAGGGTTACTGATGATGCCTTGTGGCGTGACTTTCTTACAAAGCGAATAGTCTCATTTGTGAGGTCGCCCAAAGGCTTGGGCACTTTAGCTTTGTTTTTCATAGCCATCACCTTTGCCTTTCAGCGTGACCCGTGGAAGGTGTTACCCTCAACGGCGTTCTCGCCAAGCCGTGGTCACAGGTGTCTTCTCTGCCCCACCCCATACTTACCTTCGTTTTTACCGCGGATACGTATTGTTCAGCGTTCCCACAAGTCGTCGATTTCTCTCGGGGTTTTTTTGCCACCTCGTGCTTTTTTACACTCTTGGCGACTGAAGAAGACTTCGTCACGCGCAGAATAATGAAAAAGTGCTTTTCTTTGTGTAAATAATGCGCCGTCTGAGGTTGGACTTCCAGCGCAACCACCAGCCAGGGATGGCCGTTGACAGTCTTCTGTGATATGGGTGGAGTATTCATGGGCCATAGATATAGACAATACATTGCAGTCTTGTAGTCTCACGAATACGAGAATAATCCAAAGAATGGATTAACCCGGCGGACATTCCGTTAGTCGAGAGTATCGTTCTTTTAGGAATGTTCCCTAGGGCGGATAGCCCGTTAGACGAGAGTAATGTTCCTTGACGCAGATAAGACTACGAAGTGAGAAGTTCTTATATTAGCAGAAGAACGATCGGTAGCCATAGGAAAGTTCTGTAGGCGTACATCAGATAAGAGGAATTTAGGAGATATGTATGCCGTTTCAGCGGCGCAGTTCACGGCCGCCGGCACTGCCGACATCTTCCTGAACGAGTACATCCCTCTCTGGGGGTGCCCGGTTACACTTCTCTCCGACAACGGACTACACTTTACCTCCAAGCTCGCGAACATCGTCTACGAACGCCTTGGCATCCACAAGGTCAACACCAGCTCCTACCACCCCTGCACCAACGGCGGCGTCGAGCGCGTCAACCATGTGCTGGCCCAAATGCTCTCTATGGTTGGCAACGAACAACAGACCGACTGGGACGTGCTGCTCCCACACGTGTCGTCGGCCTACAACAATTCCGTGAACGCCGCCACAGGGCTTGCACCTAACGAAATCCACATGGGCCGCCTCGCCTCCCGCTCTCGGTCTTCGAACCCGACAACATCGGCGGTCACCAAAGCTTGGACCGCGATCACCTGGTTTACATCAACCTCGCCACCGACCGACAACGACGCGCCTATTCCCTCGTCCGCGAACTACACCGACTCACCGTCTCGTGTCTTCAGCGCCGCAACGCGCCCATCATGGCCGCCCTCCTAGCATCCGCCCCCTTCACCGTAGGCGGCTTGGTTTGGGTCTACAACTCCGCCTCAACCATCCGCCAAGGCGTCAAAAAGGGCACCGACGCAACCGTCCTCAAGACGAAGCTTTCCCTGAACTGGAATGGCCCCTTCAAGGTCCTCGCCGTAGGGCCGATGCCCGCCTCAAACACCCCCGACAATCGCCCCTTCACGACAAGCTACTTTTCCTCGACCTTCCATCGGACCTTCCGGGACGGGACTCCAAGCCACGCGTCTCCGTCCAACGATGCAAACCTTGCCGGAACCCCGACGACACCAGCGACATCCCCAAGCATCTGCCCGCGGACCTTACTACATACGTGCTCACAGCTTCTGCCGCCAAGTCCCCACCTTACCACGTCACCGTCGACGACGTCACTCCTCCACCGGAACGCCTCGAGGTCGAGCAGATCACTGGCCATCAACTCGTACGTGGCTGCGGCGGGGTCATCGCCGTTCTGTACGAGACTCACTGGACTAGACTTCTCAGCCCCTCTTGGGAACGCGAGCTGGACCTTCAACACTTCCGGCGCCACATCCTACTGTACTGGTCACGATCACCAACCCAGCACCGCCAGACGAACCGCCTCTACCGCCAGATGCGCATCGGCGCCGCTCACCGCGAACTGGCGCGATCTCAAGGACAAATCTTCCTCGCCCCAGGCTACGCCTTGGTCTCCCGCAGCCTTTGGCTCCACAACTTCAGCACCACCATCCTACCCTCCGGAGCACACATATGGTACAAGGCGCGTGACGGCCTTTGGTGGCTGGGCAAGGTCGCTCGCAGCTCACCCCCTGACGCCTCTTTGGGAACTCCGCCGGAGCCTTCACCGGGAAGCTCCTACATCGTCCGGTTCCTGGACGACCCCGGCCCGATCAAGATCGACCTTCAGCCCGCGCGCTACACTACAGCACGGAACGCCGTATACGGATCGTGGTGTCTTCAACGCCATGGGAATGGGAGCACACGTGGGGTGCTGCGGAACTCTGATGTGTCCCGCGGAACCCCCACCGTTTCCACTCCCCCCCCTGGTTAGCCTTAGTTTAGTCTTTTGTTAGTTCTGGGTATTTGGTTCTGGTTAGTCTGCAATATCTTAAGAGTAGTTCTTCAGGGTTAGTCTTCAATAGTCATCAGCAGTCATCTTCTTGGGAGTGTTTGTTTCCATCTACCGCCACCGGTATCGCTTGACCGACCCCGTGTTGGCTACCGATCCGAGGCCGTGTATGTTTCTTTTTTGGGTGTGTTTGGGAGTATCATCGTCCCCCCCCCCCCCCCCCCGTTTGTTTTTCTTCTTATCGCCTACGGCTCCATGTAACCTCCTTACGTTCAGGCCACTGACTCGTAGCGATACCTTCATTTGCATTTGTGTTCGTACTCCACTAGCCTACAGCCCATTATCGGCGATATCACGCCGAGGTAAAATCGTGTTGTAACTTGAGCTGTACTCTGACCTTAGTCGACTTCCGCCGACCCGTGTTTCAGACGGTCCTCGAGCTAAGACTATATCGAGCTTCCAGCTCACCCGTGTTTCTTCCATGTTTGACAAGTAGGGTCCCGATAGCATTGCCGCCCCGGAAGGCCGCTGAGTTATCGGCCATACATAAGCGGTTCGGACGTGATCGATTTCTCCTGACCTGTGTCCAGCCTTTAGTCTGTTTTCTGGTCCCGATGGTATTTCGTTTTCTCTTTCCCTTTTCTTCTTCTTTCTTTCTTGTCCGGTATTCCGCACACCCCTCTGTCCTCTGGCAAACGACACCACGTTTGATGTCGCCCCGGTTGACCGAGTTGCACACGCTAGTGTTTGGGCCCCGCGCTATCTACAACTTCGAACTACACGCATTAGGCCGATTTTCTTGCGGATTTGCTTGCCGCCACCGTCTTTAAGTTTGTTTTTGCTGAGTTGCCTACCTTGCTACGTTTGCTGGTATTGCTCACACCACAAACAAGTCTCCGAGACGCCGCGTTGTTCGTTTCGTCTCTCGGCTTTAGTAGTCCCTAGTGCACGCAGCCCTCATAGCACTCTAGCTGTGTCCCTTCTGTCTCGCGTGATGGCTACCATGTTAGGACCGTCGCCACAAGACAAGGCATGGGGCCTAGCGGATATATATATATATATATATGTTTTTGAATTGTGGTCACTGTCTCCTTTTTAGAGTTTCCTCGTTCGCCAACCCGGTTCAGCGAACAACCCTTTCGTACCTCCTTGGGCCCCAGACAATGGCTCCAGTAATACGCTTGTACGTCCTTCTTTTTCTTTCACTTCGGTCTTCGTTTTCTTCTTCAGCCTTCGCTTCGGTTTCAGTCTCCTTTTGCGTTCGTCTTTCTTTGTTTTCATTTTGGGTGATTTTTCCTTTCGCCTCTGCTTTGAGCTGTCTCTGTCTCTCCTTGAGTCTCCCTTTCAGTGGTTGTTCTCAGCGAACACCCCCTCGTCGTAGTATTTGGGTCTTATTACGAGGTGTGGGGGGATATATAGCCTCATTTCTTTTGTTTCGAATAGCCGCATCTTCGACCACCTTTCTCCTGGCCGTTTTGGATGAACTTTGTCATCACCCTCCGACCATCTTGTGGTCTGCATATACGACTATTCAGGGTGGGCTAATGTGATATGGGTGGAGTATTCATGGGCTATAGATATAGATAACACGTTGCAGTCTTGTAGTCTCACGAATACGAGAATAATCCAAAGAATGGATTAACCCGGCGGATATTCCGTTAGTCGAGAGTATCGTTCTTTTAGGAATGTTCCCTAGGGCGGATAGCCCGTTAGACGAGAGTAATGTTCCTTGACGCAGATAGGACTACGAAGTGAGAAGTTCTTATATTAGCAGAAGAACGATCGGTAGCCATAGGAAAGTTCTGTAGGCGTACATCAGATAAGAGGAATTTAGGAGAGCTTTTGGCGTGGGGTGGGACGAGTATATATGGGCGTCGAGTCCCGCCCCCCTACCTCTCACTTCTCTACCAGAGCACCTCCTCAGCTCTCGCCATCAATAAGATCTAAATTAGAAGAAGCGAAGCACTGCTTTCCAGCTGCCAGAACCACCTGCGTCCCTTACCACTATCCTTACCACTACCCTAGAGCGGCCACCGCTTCACACTTCTACCGTTAGAGTGTCAGAGTATCTCATCTACCCTTCTCGCTCCCGGTACTTGCCTTGGGTTTTTCACCGCGCATGGGATGTGTGCTTCGCTAGGGGGGTAGTACTTGTTGGGCAAAGTGTTTCTTGTTGTGATGGGGCTTCTGAACTGAGGAACAAAAGTACGAGTCCCCAATGTCGTTTGTTTTCGCGGTATTTTTTGATGCAAATCTGGGCCATGGGGTGTTGCTCACCGGGCCAAGCGTACACTTCATCTTGAAGCCGTTTTAGCGTCGAGCCTAAAAAAAAATGCATGTCATTGTGCACCCTAGCCGTAACATGTCATTGTACGTCTGTGACGTACATAATAATTGATCAAACACACAAGCAAACAATACACTACTACTACAGTAGTAAAAATAAAACGTTTTATTTGCGGACATGGTGGTATGAGCGTTACATGTACGATAAAAGGCCGGCCTGCCAACCAAAGGCGAAACCTTCTGTCGCCGAAATTCGAATTTCACGACCGGGCACGAAGAACGAAGAATCGCAGGGTCAGCACAGGTTGCCGTATCATTAGGTTGACAGGAAAACGCGGCAAGGTAAAGGACCGTCTCTCTCGGAGACCATAAATTGCGGCGCCTGCACGACTCGAGCACACTGCTGTGTTCATCGATAGCACACGGGATGCAGCAGGAGGCGGAGGCAGGTGAGTGCCGAACAATCGCCCACGGTTTGTTCATGTTTACAATCACAAGTAACTACCAGGTACGTACAACTAGAGGGGCCCACAGCATATGATACAGTAATACGGTGCCCGCCTCGCCCGCCGATGAAGACAGCAGGTCTTCTTCCGTATATGGTGTTTGCGTCCCACAGCTGCTGCGCGCTCTCAATATCGTTTTCCCCACGAACTTGCGGATGATCGTTCTCGTCCGCTCCGCTGCTGTTGCTGCTGTTGAAGCTCGTATAGGTGCCACTAATTATTTCTTGTTTTTTTTTTTAATTTTTGAAATACGTCAGCTGTGAGTTCGACTGATTAAATATTAATAGTTGATACTCAACTTTGAAAGCTGCGTAATACGTCTTGAGTGTTATTATTTTATAAATTTTGAAATACGTCAGCTGTGAGTTCGACTGATTAAATAGTTGATACTCAACTTTGCAATATTAGTAGCGCAAAACGAAAATTTAAAAGGGTGTTTTTTTCGTCGTCGGTAAACTTATTAAAACATGATGTCTCTACGGCATGCCCTTTGTCAATTTCTAAATATTGGCATGAATTTAAGATCTTCTCGGATAACGAACGGATGGGTGTCGATGTGCAATACTTTGCAAGTACGTGGTATGCTGTACCAATCTCGTATACGACGGATGAGCGCTGTGCGCTGTACCCGAATCAAACGTTGCTGCCGTTGTCGTGTTCCTGAGTGTGCGACTTGAGACACAGCAATGCGACGAGCCCTCCAAAAAAAGGCACGCGCCGAACCCGACATCAGCACAGCAAAGCAGCAGAGTTCATGCAGTAAACCTCCTGGCGGCCTGCGTCTCATCGCTTCTCCGTGCCCTGCCGCTCTCCCAACACGTTGCAGCAAGGAACAAAAACAAGCAGTCAGAAACGACACAGCAAGATGCTGTACGTGCTGTATGTACGTGTGTACTCGTACTTTTACCCCAATAAAAGTAGCTTTCGTGGTACAAAGGTTCCAGGTACCCGTATATGATCACGATAGAAGAGCGCGGTTTCGGACACACTACGCACGAGAAAACGAGACTCAGAGAGAGAGGCAGGAGAACCACCAGAGAGAAAGACAAGCGTATTTGATCCTCAGAGGAGTTGCACCCGGCGACCACAGCTAGACGTGCGTCGCCTGACTCGTCGGAGCTGGCCGAGGAAGAGATTTCCGCAGCCACATCTCTGCACACAGTTATAGCTGCTGCTGCTGCTGCTGCTGCTACGACAAGTAAGTCCTGTAAACAGCAAGGTCAACGAACAAAAAAGGCGCAAAAGCGCAGGGAATCCGCCGTTTCCATATCATCAGCCCTGTCCCCCACCGTGACATATGGCTCAGACCGCACGCCTATCGCACGGGGGCCGTCCCGACACGTGCCGTTTCACACAGAAGTCAAACGATGTCGCGAGGCAACGACGCAAGCACGTGTGGTCAGATGGTCAGTCAGCTCCATTTGGTCGCGCCTACACAGTGAGGGGTGGAAAGACCTTGATAGTAGATCTTTATGGGGGTTTTGTGTTGGACGCCTCAAGCCGACCCTCCGACCCGAACCCTAACCCGAACCCGAACCCTATGCCAGTGGTCAGTGCTGGGATGCTGTGCTCTGGATTGGCTCGGCCGGCGTGGATGCTGAGCTTGGGAAGACTCTAGGTTGACTCGGGATGACTCGGGATGCTGTGGCTGGGAAAGACTCGAAAATTGATTAAGCCGCGTAAAACATACATACCCCTAGCCAATCAGAGTGCCTAATTAGCTACCTCAGGAAGATCTACTATCAAGGTTTGTCCACTACTGTACACAGTATTCGTCGGGTGTGCTTGACCAACGACGGACGCTCGGGGAGATGTAGACCAACCGTCAAACGTGGTCGTTGTCGTTTTCGGATGTATATTTTTCTGGCTCTATGAAATTTTGCCTTTCAAATTCCCTAGGGTTTACCCTAGGGTAATCTAGAAGCAAAATTAATTTCCTGTCCTAACGGACAAAATGACAAAAAAACGGTACACCAGCGCTTTTTTTGCCAGTTTACGGTACGAAAAACTCTAACCAGGCCATCAGGGTACACACAACCCAAGTAAGATGGCATTTTCTGTCAAGGTATACCGTTTTTTTTGGCGAAACATCCATGTCCGTCAGTCTCACTTGCAAAAATGCCAAAAAACGGTACACCATCGTATTTTTGCCAGTTTATGGTACGAAAAGTAAAACGAGGTGATCAGGGCACACCAAACCCAAGTCATATGACATTTTCTGTCAAGGAATACCGTTTTCTGGCAAACAAACAATGTCCCGGTACAGCTTATATTTTCGAACAAACACCGCGTGCGTCAATAGAAGCGCCTTCTCGTACTCATATTCATACGAACATACCACGTACGAGTCAAGCGTTGCTTACATAATCTGAAGCCATTTTATTTCGTTTCGTGCGCGTGCGTGTAGTCAAAACACGGTACCGCGGGCGAGCCCGGCGCCGCCGCGGGTGTCAGCGGGTGCTAGCGGTGTTGCAAGTAGCGCCTTCGCCGTTTGCATGGCTAGGCGTCGCGTGTGTCTCGAGACACGCAGGAAGCAAATGGTATCTGTCTGGCCTCCTTGTGAGGCTCCGCTTGCACCATACACGAGATATAAGGGTCGTTTCGATATGCGAAATAGTATTCAAGCGGTGCTTATTTTTGCGACCAAACTAAATGTCAAAGAGACTTCAATGCAGTTTGAGCACCAACTTTGTCGAAGTGGCGAAGCAGGGCCACGGTGAGCACCGGGCTTGACGCGAGGCGGGCGACGACGCTCACTGTGGCAGAGAGGGAGGAAAACTTTATCCGGACCCAATCGATGATGAGGTGGTCGCGAGACGGGCGGGCGGCGTACAAGGCTAAGAGGGAAGCTCTGCTGTTCGTTTTTTTTCTTATTGACCGGTGGAACGGGCAAGCGGTAAACGCAACTCGTGAGTCACGTTTAAAAAATCAACTCAGGGGACGATAAGTAACTATCCCCTTGTACCCGCGTCGTCCAACCCCATACAAACATACAAACCGTTGGATACTCCGGTCAGCAAGTCAGGCGATCTTACGTACCGAACACATGCCAAGGCTGAGACTGACGCGGCCACGAACCGCGGCTGAGCAAGATACGAAAGCAAAATCGCTCGCAGTAGCCTTTGTCCTTTTGTAGTCTAGTCTAAAGCGCTAGATTCGAGCAGCTACCTCGGCACGAGCAGCGAGAAGCCTAACAATAACAACACAGCAGTCCGGGTTGAAGCATGCCTTCAAAAAAGAGGTGGGTGCAGATGTGCAGATGGTGTAGACTGCTGTACACCGACCTACCGTTGTATCTAACGCTGTCGCTCGTGACTCTTGACCAGAGGGTTTGGCTGTTGATTCACAGCAGTTTTTCTCCTTGTGTCGAATGTGTCCCTGTTTGGTTGGTTGGATCTGTACGTCAGCTGTGAGTTCAACCGATCGGTCGATACTCAAATTTCTGCACACCCCCGACAGCTCATGAGCTAGCTCATCTATTGCGCATAGCTCACGCTTCGAAAACATGTGCAGATGAGCTACCGCCTATAGCTCAAGCCGAGGGAAACATGTGTAGCTCATGTAGCTCCTATAGCTCATCTCGGGCGCAGATGAGCTACTGTAACTCATGTAGCTCCTACAGTTCAGCCTGGGAAAAAGTGTGTAGATGAGCTATCTTCTGTAGCTCAAGCCTTCAAAACATGTGCAGATGAAGTACCACCTATAGCTCAAGCCTTCCAAACATCGACGCCGCCGACAGAGCTGGGCTAAAGCTGGACAGGCTCCCTCGAGGTGTCATCGGCTGCTGTCCGGTTTACAGGAAGTTCTCCATCCTTGGTAAAGGCAAGCGGAAATTCACCATCAACAGAATGCAGGTGCCTCTGTCTCTTGGTATTCTTTCCTCAGTCTATCGAGCACAAGGCGAAACCATCCCTAAACTTGTGCTCGACATTCGTAAGCCAGTAGACGGCTATATGGACAGCGCGGCTGTCTACGTCGCTCTGTCCCGAGCGACCGATGCCAGCAAGCTCTTCTTGCTGTCGCCGGTTACTCTCGACGATCTGACCCATCCACAGGACGACGATGTAGCGGCTATGATCGACTACCTCGAACGCCTCGACAAGGCTACACTAGCCTTGTTCTTGGATGATCCCTCTTCATTCCGATCGGTCACGACAAGTCCTCCGGCTAGTTATACGTCCCACACCAACGACGGACAAACATACACCGGCTCCATCCGCCCTTCACCTTTTCTGCCGCCCAATGAGAACAACAATTGCTTCTTCAACACCGCCATCGCCTCCGCCATAGCTGCTTGGGAAGGACACCCTCTCCCCAACCCAACCATGGCAACACCAGCTGGAGCCATCTTCTTCTCCACTCGTGCGGCTGTGCGTGCCTGCATGTTCGACAGCAAGCCTCTCCAACGCACCCTCTTGGTAAGTTCTTGCTTGTTCTGCTATCCACATCTCGTCGTAATAATACCCCCCAATACTTACCGGCGCCCGCAAGTACCCCTATCTACATAAATACTACGTTGTGCTTTCATGTGTCTTCTAAACGTATTGTATCATTTCGTTCGGTATGCGTCGCATTCTTTGGCGGAATGCAGGATTCTTTGGCTCAAGCACGTGACAAGATCCTTGGTAGTAGCGGCCTGCCGGGCGCAGGATCCGCAATGGGAATGCCAGGCTCCATATACGAAGCGATCACCCTTCGACCTGATGATCAACTCCACCCCAACAGCGGGTGGCCAGGGAGGAACGTCGTGGAACGGCATGCTCGTATCATGTACACTCGGACGGCTCTCGGATTCAGCTGGCACTACACTACCGATTGCCATGTCGAAGACTATGGCCATATCGAGATAACCGCATCCCAATGTGCACGATGGCGAGATCCCGCACCAGTCTTGATTCCGCACGGACCGCCCCAGTCACTCCATGATGCAGTCAATGCCTTGTTCCTAACCGGAGCCGCCTCCGACTTCCCATTTCCTGGACCTGCTCCGTGCCCCCCCTGCGACGAGAGCTGCGCCCGGCACATCAGCACATCCACATGGTCGATTCTTCCTTGGAGTGCGGACAACGCCCCAGATCGCGTTTTCTTCGCGTCTGCACGTGTAGACATCTACGAGGACGCCGGAGAGCCGCCAGCACCGTCACCCATTTTGATGATAGGCGTTGAGTACTGCCTCGTAGCTGTCATCTACTCCCTTCCGAACCATTTCGTGACCCAGTTGCGTTCGAGAGGGCGGTGGTTGAAGTACGATTGCATACTCGGGGGGGGGAGTACCACGTCTTGCGACGATTTCGACTATGACTGGTATCATGGTTTCCAGCATACGTATGTCTACCTTCGAAAGTCTATGACCTTGCCTGTTCCCCAGGCACAAACGACACCGTACCGTAGTGCTAGCTACCATGAGCGCGCAAGCCAAGAACGCGCGAACATAATCGAGGTGACTAGACAAGGACCCATCATGCCTCCGCTGAAGTGCTGGCCACTACGACGTGCGGAACGCAGCTGTGCCTTGCCGACTCGACTCCGACGTACCGCCGCCTTGAGCGTCTCCCGTGTTCTTCACATGTGTGTTGAAACGTTTTGATTTTTGATGTGAAATTGCTTCTCGATTAGGACTGCCTGCCTTCTTGTTTCCCTCTTTTTGCTAGAACGAATTTTGTAGAAATGTTGCACGGCGCGTCCAGCCTTTCGAGTTCTACGCGGCTACATTTGTATTAAATGTTCGGTCGACAGAGTGTTGTTTACGGGGTGCATGTACGTGACGATCATCGGCGAAAAGTCTACTTGTATGCCTTTTGTCATCTTTGACTTCAAGGCAGCGTTTTATTTGGTGTGGGTGTGTTGGCGACACGTCGAGGTCATCGCAATCTGCACGATGCTCGACTGTGACGTTTTGTTTATGTGTTTGCTTCGAAATAGCGGCAACAGCAGCATCTGCAAACAAGTAATATTCTACGTGGCAAATATCGACGTCGCGAGAGAATTGTCATACCGCCGGCCAACCTTTTGTTTTATGGTAAAACCCTAGGGAACAGCGGGGCAATCCTTGCCCTGCCCTACAATATACTTAACTCGGCCATATTTGAGTAAATTTGGAAATCATTATTTATTTGCTATCCGTCGGTAACGGGGGAATACAAGTGGTCGTTATAGTCAATTTTTCACAAAGCGTTAACACTCTTATATTCCATTTTTACCGAATTTTACAAGTATTGAGACGAGGCATATTACGCAGCTTGCAAAGTTGAGTATCAACTATTTAACCAGTCGAACTCACAGCTGACGTATTTCATTTTTTTTTTTTATAAAGTATAATTTTTTTTAAATAATTTTTGAAATACGTCAATTGTGATAAACCGAACGAGAGAGATTTTGATTGTCATGGCGCCGCGGAGAAATAGTGTACCAGGTACGACACGATATTCGTAGCTTTACCCCACCCCACCCCCCGTTTTTGCGCACGATTTACACGATACGTTGTTTTTGGGTTTGGCCATTCATTGCGGGTCTGCAGACCCGTGCAGTCGATACGGCATCTGATCTCATCATGAGAACAAATACAGCACGGAACTCACGTGCGTTGCTGCGTTGCTGTGCATCTGTCACTTAGTGGGATCGATCGATTGATTAGAAAATAAAACGTTTGCTAATAATGCATGTGAGTTTTGCAGATCAGTCGATACTTAACCTGCAAGATAAGTGATACATTGGTGGCGCGTTTCCTGTATATCTGCATTCCTCCAAAGAGGGATATTGTGCGTCGTGTGCACGTCGTCTACGCATGTGCGCAGTGGTAGACGGATCTGCGCCGAAAATAAGTTCGGCGTGTGGGTTCGTGCGAGATGATGGGAGAGACAGACTGTACGGACTACAGCCTGCGAAAATCACCCGATACGGTAGCCTACCCTATCATTCAGAATAACAGAGAATAAGCCCCCACAGCGGACAAATCAAGGACAATCGTTGTACCTATTGGCAAGTGAAAGGAGAGGTGCACGAAAATCGGTGCAGTGACCATATGTGATTGACTGGCAACGTTGTGTGAGTCGGGAGTTCGCGCTGCTTATTCTCCCGTCTATACAAAAACATGACCCTTTCTTTGCTGGTGTGCTTGCCACAAAAAACGTGCATCGCCTACGCACTCGTACAAGAGAAGTACAGCAGCAGTAGATGAAGTACATGATGACGGAGAACGTTTGGTGATATTCTGATGTGTCACATGGCCAGCTTATGACTACATACGATTCTCCTTTCCACAAGCACCCCGGTTAGTGCGGCCTGTGGCCGCCTAATAGGACAGTCGTCAACTCGTTGTGCTCACCGATTTGGGCACCACATCGCGATAGAGTTTGTACATGCTGATGTGAATAAAATTACAGCCCCTGTGGAATGTTTGTATATACTATTGTTGAACGTGCTCTATGTGACCACGCGGCGTCCCACTATATGGCGTGGATGATAGCAAAGGGTAACACACACGGAGCTGCACCTGGTTGGCGTAAGCTCTGGAATACACACAACAGAAGAGTCAGCCGCAACTTTGTTGTCACCGGCTTCACCCAAACATATACCACAGGAGGCTAGCCGCACCTATTTGTCACTGGATTCACCTCTCACATACATACAGGTGGCATCGTTGTATCACACCCGGGTCGTATCGTATTTGTACCTCCAACTGCCCCAAACAGGGGAAGCATCGAAGCATCATCTCAGATCATAATGCATCGTCACACAACACAAAACCCTAATCTCCGTAGACCTGTATGAACTGCCGAGTACAATTAACAGCCGCCCTACTCGGTGCCATGCGATAGGTCCCGAACTATGTATCACAAAAGACCAGGTAAAACGTAGAGTTGCACCCCGGCCTCAAATTTGGAACCGGATACCCGACCGGGTGGGGGGCGGTTGAGGCGGAACCGGAACCGGGTACCCGGGTCCCAGGCAGACACGGGTACCCGTGTATCCGGGTTACCATACACTATTGCTATTTGCTCCCCTTTTAGCGTTCGAACGGCGGCGGTTAAGGCGGACCCGGGTATCCGGGTACCCGGGTTACCATACACTAGCGGCGGGGTGGTAAAAGGCGAAAGGTGGGAAAGCAGGACTTTTCATTTCGCCGCTCTCGATGAGTCAAGCCAAAGAAAGAAGGCTGAAGGCAAGTAGATATAGGGTTTTTTTCTGTGGGATCGAGTATATAGAGAGGTGGGGAGTATCGGGGAGTGGGGAGTTGAAATAAAAGCATGAAATGTAGTTTTCCTCCTACCCTTATTGCGCTCGTCAAGTCATCAGGAATATCCTTCGCATATAATTGGTTGCATAAAAAAAATAATGCTACCAAAACCCACACACCCATAAACAACTGTGATATGAGTAGAGTATTCATGGGCTATAGATATAGATAATACGTTGCAGTCTTCTAGTCTCACGAATACGAGAACAATCCAAAGAATGGATTAACCCGGCGGATATTCCGTTAGTTGAGAGTAACGTTCTCTTAGGAATGTTCCCTAGGGCGGAAAACCCCTTAGATGAGAGTAATGTTCCTTAACGCAGATAGGATCACGAAGTGAGATATTCTTATATTAGCAGAAGAACGATTGGTAGCCATAGGAAAGTTCTGTAGGCGTACATCAGATAAAAGGAATTTAGGAGAGCTTGTGGCGTGGGGTGGGACGAGTATATCTGGGCGTCGAGTCCCGCCCCCCTACCTCTCACTTCTCTACCAGAGCACCTCCTCAGCTCTCGCCATCAACAAGAAGATCTAAATCAGAAGAAGCGAAGCACTGCTTTCCAGCTGCCAGAACCACCTGCGTCCCTTACCACTACCCTTACCACTACCCTAGAGCGGTCGCCGCATCACACAACGAAGAAGGAAGTAAATGCTGGGGAAACCTTCCCCCTTACTGCTGCAACAACAAAAAAAAGCACATGAAATAATATATTGCCTAGTACATATAAAAAATCCCAAAATATAAGAACTCTCAGACCGATATCCGTCCAATCATCTAATCAAACATCCAATACTCGTGTATTCGTGCAGAAACCGTGATTAATGTTTGTGTTCGATCTCTCATTTGCCGCAATCAACATCAGTCTCTCTGCGAACAGCAACAAACATCGCACGGTTTGCACTTCTTGTGGTTGGTCTATCTCCTGGTTCATGGTAAAGTAGGGCCGCTTACGCTGGCAGGGGTATCGTGCGTGTATCGTGTTGTGCGAAGGCAGGTACGTGGGGTATTCTCTATTCTCGGTCTGTAGTCTGCAGGGGGGCGAGAGGCAAGAGTCTAGACGCACAGCCGCTGCAGTGTATGTACGAATCAACGTATACGCCAAGTCTTGGGGGCTCCATATACAGTAGAACAATTGACGGGTGCCCGGGGTAAAAATACCCGCTATCCCGTGAGTTGGACCGGGACGGTTCCGGTTCCGACGGTTCCGGGTACCCGCCACCAGGTACCCGGTTCTCAGTCAGACGGGGTACAACTCTAGTAAAACGGCGCAACCCAAATCCTATCATCAATCGTTATCACGGTTGAAAACACAATCCCAAATTACATCGTAAATAGGTACCCAAAACGGCAATCCCAACTTCCATCACGAGGAATTGCCAATGTAAAACGGTAATCCTAACTCCCACCATAAATCGTTGCCGTAAACTGCCCTCCCAGATTACATAATAAGTGATTGCCTAAAAACGGCAAACCCAAATGAGGAATTGCGAATAAAACGGCAATTCCAACTTCCATCATAAATAATTGCCAACGTAAGACGGCAATCCCAGCTCCCATCCTGAGAAACTGCCAATGTAAAACAGTAATCCCACTACCAAATCTCTCCATCTCAATTTCAGTGTAGATCTTCCAAAATAAAGCGAGACAGTAACTACTGGAAGGGAAACATCCAACAAGCGAGAGCATGGTGGTAAGACCTTCGGGCAAAAACAATAACACGTCCTCACATACCTGGCAGATATCATACGGCTCGTTAGCATCGGCCCCCCTGTAGTATATTCCCTCTGCGCAAGAGAACGTCTCTGATAGAGAACAACTCAACTCGAAGAATAGCAGCCCCCCTGCTGAAAAAACCCCTCGAAAGTACCCAAAAAGAGAGCAAACTCTTCTTGCATCTGAATTTATACGCACTATGGATGCACAGTATTGAAAGTGTGCTACCGAAATACTAAGGCATCACCGTCTATACGTTTTTCTTAGACGGGAGTGATGTGTTGCGCTCGTACCTGGCTCAACATTTATATGCACGTCGCCGCGTCCCCAAGGATGAAGGTGTATCTTGCCCTACGGGCGTGCCCTGCATTATCTATTTTTTACGAAGGGCGAAGCCAGGGCCGACGTTTCCACCTTCTAACTTGAGCACAACAATATAGGTTGGATCCTATATACACAATATACGTCGGTCGTGGGAATCGCGACACAGTTTGTGGGGGCAAATTAAAGCAATCAGTGGTGTCTTAAGAATACCTTCTTTCTTTTTTTTCCCTGCACGACAGTACTATTGCCAGCATCTACTCCTTGTCTTTATTGTATTTCCCGAGTTCATGAAGAGACTGCTACCTCCTTCCCGGTACGTACAAATGCGTGAGGTTTTATGTGCATAGTGTGCCAATTTCTCATGTTTCACGGCTTTCAGAGACTACTGTACTGTCACAATGTTTAGGCGAGGGCTCAGAGATTGCTTATCTTGCTCCCTTTTAGGTTGCGTTCAAAGCAAGGTCTCTCCAGTACTTGTACAGCAACGAGGAAATATATGCCGACAGAGAACTTACCATCACAACACCCATGTGTAGGGAGTAGATTGGGTGCTGTACCTCGACCTTCTATACTTAGGCCAGAGGCGTCGAGAGGACTCGTGCCTAGCGCTAGACTTGTTCCTAAGATGAAACTGCATGGCAAGGCCATGTGACATGATTGTTGTGGAAAATATATTGTGGCGATATTCTCGTGGAGGGCACTCCACGTATTCCCGCCCCCTTAGTCAGAGCCCGAAATTCCGCTACGCCAAATCGTCGACACCGGAGCTATCACCCGATTCCTTTACACCCTTTTGGCGTACCCTTTCAATGTCAATGTCGCGAATGCATTGATGATTCAGCAGCCAAAAACCTCGAGTTGGTCCTTCTGTGCGTTTCCACTCTGCTGCACATGTAATAGGTGGCGGACGGTGTCTCGACGCCTTCTCCGTCGCGCTCAGCCAGGAGAGCGACGATAAGGTGTGGTACACGTCGAGGCTGCAACTTCAGCTCGCGTCGCTGCAGCTCTGCATTCTCTGCCGAACCCGGGTTAGGTTACATCTGAGGGTAAAACACGGCACGCCTGCCAGGTTATGGGCTGCTGGTGAGGCGAGGGTCGACGCGGTGCAGGCTATCGCAGCGGATGAGCCGTGCCCATCGCGTGTGCCCCCTGTTTTGGTCCGTGTTTTGAAATGGAAGGCGCCCGCTTCCATGATGGGGCGCGCGAGAAATACGCTGGACCACGTGGAGTGCTTGGTATTCGACAATTTGTTTAACGAAAGCATCGATAACATATCCTGGCCACTTGGTCTAAAGGATATAGGGTTTGGCACATGTTTTACACAGTCGGTAGAACACGCTTCGTGGCCAACGTCGCTGCTGAACCTGACGTTTGGAGACCTTTTCAACCGTCCGCTCGGCAGAGTTGTGTGGCCAGCTTCACTTCGCCGGCTGTCCTTCGGGACTTGTTTCAACCAGCCGATCGACGGTACACTGTGGCCAGCATCACTGCAGACGCTCAATTTCAAGCATTACTTCAACCAGCCGCTCAATAGGGTCACGTGGCCGGCGTCTTTACAACAGCTAACGTTCGGATCGATTTCCGACGAGGGGAACGTGCCATTTCAGGAGATGATGTATTGGCCCAAATTCGACCAGCCGATCGCTGGGGTCACGTGGCCAGCGTCTCTGAAACAGCTTACCCTAGGCGGTGACTTCAACCAGCCGATCGATGAGGTGGTGTGGCCAGTTTCGCTCCAGCGACTTGTCCTGGGTGCTATGTTCAACCGTCCGATCAGCAAGGTTGCATGGCCTGTGTCGCTGCAGCAGCTGGTCTTCAGCACATGTTTTAACCAGTCAGTTGACGAGATAACGTGGCCGGTGTCGCTGCAGCAGCTGACGTTCGGGAGATCCTTCGAGCAGCCCATCCGCCGCCTCTCGTGGCCCGCGTCACTACGGAAGCTGACTATCAATGGCATATTCGAACAACAGCCGATCGCTGGGGTTACCTGGCCAGCGCCGCTGGAACAGCTTACCCTAGGCGGTGACTTCGATCATCCTATCGATAAGGTCGTGTGGCCCGTGTCGCTCCAGAAACTGACCTTCGGGAAATGCTTCCACCAGCCTATACACGAGGTGATGTGGCCAGCATCGCTTCAGCAGCTTGATTTAAGTGATCGCTTCAACTTCCCGGTCGACAAGGTCGCGTGGCCGGCTTCGCTGCAGCAGCTCATTCTTGGTGATCTATTCAACAAGCCTATCGACGAGGTCATGTGGCCGGCAGGACTGCAGCAGCTGACCTTCGGGAATTCTTTCAACCAGCCGATCGATGGAGTCACGTGGCCGGCGTGCCTTCAAGAGCTCTCATTTGGGCGCGACTTTCAGCGGCAGGTCGATCACATCAACTGGCCAATCTCTTTGCGGCTGCTCATAATCGCTCGCCCGCCCGGCCATGCTGTGGAGGCGTCCTCTACGGTGCAAGTGCGCACGATTTGGCACCGATCGTGGTAAGGTGCGTAACCGATCTAGATCAATTAGCTTCTTGTAGATTTTTGTCGCCGTCAGTGGCCATCGTAACAGACAGAGGTTGGCGTCAAACGTTTGGCTCCGTGAGCGTGCTTGATTACTCCCGGTGCATCCCGAGGAGTGCGTACACTACACTTACTTGGACGCGACAGCGTTTATTATTCACCTGCTCACCTACATTTTACACCTCCTCCTCCTCCTCCTTGGCCTTCTCGATCCGACCAGAGGGGGGTACCGGTACCCGGTGCCTCGTGGCTGGTACCGGTACCTGGTATATGTGGGGCGCTGACCTCGTTTGTGTACTGCCTTGCTCGTGGTGCGCTAGCGTGTTACGCTGACGGGGATGCACCCCAATATTCGTGGATAAGGTTCCCCGCGGCCGTTCAGGACTGTGGCAACGATGGGGATCCGTCGCGGAAAGCGTGGGCTCCGTAGTATGGAGAGTAGCAATTTTAGCAGCTCCCACGTGAGTAAGCAACCTACAGAACAGGATGGAGCCGGATATGGCGAGTCGGGAGTGCTGCACCCGACACGTTGGAAGCAAGGAACCAGAGCAGGCGAAATATTAGATGGTTGAAAGCTGCTCAAAAAAAGAGAAGGATTTGCCGAAAAAAGCGGAGAGTTAATCGAGCGGTACGAAGGGTCGCTAGATTGAAGACTCGAGAAGGCGAGTTGACCGTGGGTACATTCAACGTCCGTACTCTTGCCGTTAACGACAACAATAGTCTTGGCCATGCCGAGGAGATCATGGAAGTCTGTAGGCAAATCCAGTGTGATATTGTAGGGTTGCAGGAGACGAGACGGGATGGGCAGGATGGATTTCACAGCAGCGGATTTCACTGTGTACTGAAGTGGAGCTGGCGGAGGTGGTACGGAGGCCAAGGGTCAACACGAAGTAGAAATAACCTTGGAGGAGTCGATCGTGAAATATATCGAGAAGGGTAGACAGGCTGTGGAGTACATCATGCTCGACTCATGAAGGTGCGAATAAACTTGAAGGGGAAAGCGAATGGAATTTTATTTGTGGTTGCGTACGCTCCGAATGATAGTCACCAAGCAGTCCGTGAAAAAGGCCTTTTTTGGGCCACACCATGCAGCACATTTGCTGAAGTGCCTAAAGGAGAACACCTACTTGTCATGATGGATGCTATCGCTCGCACTGCTGCAAGGGGGAAAAGTTGCATCGATGGCAAGGGGCTTGGTGCATACGGGCAGAATACCCTGAATGACTTCGGACGGCGTCCGCTGGCATTCTCAGCAGAAAACCAACTTGTTCTTGTAAATACGTTGTTCAGCGCACCCAAGCGTGAAATATCATACACCTTCCAAAGTTCAAATCGTGGGAAAGGTCACTACCGCCTGAATTTTATCCTCACGCAGCAACCAGACAAACGACTCGTACGAAATGTCACTGTGCGTCTCGACCTCCTCTAGTAAAACCTGAATTAGATCACAACCTAGTCACAGCAGAAATTCGGCTGCTTGGACTCTTTGCCCTTAACCACCGCATGCGTATAAACCGCCCTTCGCAGATTCGCGCACGCCGTGCTCAGAGTCTTACACGCGGTTTTGTCCTTCTTGATGCGCCGGGTTTGTGTGAGTGCCGTGGTGGAGGAGATACGTATTTCGCTACTGCATCAAGAATAGCATCGGCAAAGGATTGGGCCATCTCAAAGATACTGTTCGGTTGTGAGGGAAGGAAAGGAAGCTTGGAAAGGATCCGCGCCACTACTCGCTGCCTGCAGTCTCCGTCGGATCGAAACTTCTGCCGGTCGAAAGGCCGAATTTTGTTTTTCGTGCGTACGTGTCTATTGGGTGCGAAACGACCACTGACCATCGCACATACGATATGAAGGTCTGAATCCGCCTTGGCTGGGGGGGGGGGTGGTGCTCGCACGCTTCGGCGTACCAGAGACGATACCAACCGTTATCCGCCAGTTCCGTGAAGGCATGCACGCTCGCGTGCGAACGGATGACGGCGAGCACTCGGAATGGTTTCCCGTCTCTCAGGGGCTGCGGCAAGGATGTGTGCTGTCACCGCTTCTGTTCAATGTCTTATTCGCTGCTGTGATACACGCCGTGCTGGCACGCTTTGGTGAAGACCCAGACATTGTGAGGGACTTGGTTCACTTCGAGGAGGACCTCGGGGAGGATGGGGTGAAGCTTGACCCACTAACTTACGTACGGAAGGCAGTATGGGATATGCTGTACGCGGACGATGAAGGCATTGTGTCTAAGTCGGCGGTAGGTCTTGCGAAGATGATGGCCGTCATTGTGACCGTTCTCGAAGCAGCAGGCCTCACCGTACCCGAAACGAAAACAGAGACCATGCTGCCGCAGACACCGAACCAAGCACCCCAGACCTCACCGCTCGCCATCGACGCAGAGGGACAGAAGTATAGACGATGCAGTTATTGTACCTGGGCGGTCCTGTCGTTGCAAGCACTGACACTATGTCAGAAATCACACGATGGATCCGACTCGCATGGGCATGCTGCAATCGGTTCAAACGGGAGCTGTATGGTATGGAGGATGCTTCATTCACCGTAAAACTGCGCATGCTAAAGGCAGAGGTGATGGAGACCCTGCTGTACGGGCGTGTTTCGTGGAATCTTGGCCAGGAGCACTTACTTCGCTGAGCTCCGAACAACACACCACAAATTCCTCCTACGGATCATTAGCTTCCAGCGCCGACAACGCGCTGACCACCTCATGTCGTTCGCCAAGCCCCTCAAAAGGGCATACTGCGAGAGAGTTGGGACGACCATCCGCAAACGACGCCTCCTCTTTGCGGGGGCCGTACAGCCAGCGACCAGTTAGCGGCTGACCCGCCGGGTAATGTTTGGGACGATGGCTGGTGGGGAAAACCCAGGACCAGGCCGACCAGAAAATAACTGGGCCTTTTTCAAGCCACCGAGGGGTCCACGGGAAGCTCCCCTTTGCTGTTCGGAGTATAGACGGTGTTATGGCCGAGGACGGCTAAGAAGGGCGGGAAGTGGTACCGGGGAGTCGTCGAAGCGGCGGACTGTTTCATGGTGAGGTGGCACAGGGACGAGGCGCAGATAAGCCGACTGCGCCACGCAGCTGAGGAAGCCAAGAGCAGCGATAAAGGAAGGCGGGGGGGGGGGGGGGACAGCCATACTGATACATCTGTCGACGAAAGCAGAAACGAAACGATAGATCGGGTGGCTAGGTAGCGTTCGCACAGCTCTTGATGTCTAGCAGATTTTTGTTTGTTTTTTGTTACGTTGTTCAATGGGGGGGCGCGACAGCGGCAGTACTGACGCTTGTCACCGCTATTGATAAGAGTAGTAAGGAGGCGGAAAAAGGGTGTGGCTAGGTTCCCGAATCGATTTTCGAGGTTAGACGAGCACCCATGTTACCATCATCGCCTGGAGTAAGATATTCTATCGTTTCCTCCTGCTCTTTTCCTTCGAGCGTTTTTTTACCTTGTCTCTCCCTTTGTTCATTTCCCCTCCCCGCCGTCTGTATGCCGGCATCTCCCTCTCCTTCGCGTTGCTTCGTTCGTACAGCAGTTATCTATCGTTTCTGAGTACGCATGCTTTCCGTCTATTATAGCAGCCTCTATGATCTCCTTGCGTCATTTGCGTTTTGTTTCTTTTCAGATTTTTTCATTGCCTTTTAGTTCATATTTTCTGGTCTTGCGTGTGTTGTTGTGTTCTCTTACCCGGTACGCTGGCACACTTTACTTGCTTGATCCTTGAATTTGCGATTACTTTATGTTTTGGTTTTACTCTGTCTCACAGTCTGTGACCACATAATTAGTACCTCTCTAGGATCAGGAATCAGGACGGATACTGGGTGTACTGACGAAACTGGGTAAAAAGGACGATTTAATGTGAAGACAACAAACACCCCGGCACGAATGTGAATGGTATGGCAATGGTTTTCGCTGAAGCGATGCTGTCGACTGCCGCTAACATCGGGCCACCTGCAAAGCGCAGTCAAGGGTCGGTGGCGTGGTGTGCTAGCTAGGAAACGAAGGCGGAAATGCTTGCGGCATGACAAGAGAAGGAGGCCGCGAGGGAGCTATAGTAGTAGTTTTCAGGCTCTACTGCTGCTATAGTATGTGAATGACGACGCTTTGTTGGCCAATGAAAAACATTTTGTGGGTTGTTACACACTCGACAGATTGACATGTATTTTCAACTGGCGGGTTATTATATGCGAGTACCGAAACATACGATGACGATCGCAAACAAATAAAGGCAAAAAGAAGAAAGTAATCCACTGCTGCCGGCGGCGTCCTACGGTATCCCCCCAAAGCTGAAAAAAGCCCATTTTTTTGCCTTTCGCTGCTGTAAAAGACCTGCGATAGTATGCATTTTTTTTTGCCATTCGAGACACAGTAGTAGTACTCGTAGATAATTTTGCTGTGGCACAAAAAGTAACCCACTCCTGTTGTTGTACTGTAAAAGACCTGCTATAGTATGCGAATGGAAACGCGAAGTACACAAAAAAAAGTATTATTTCAGCTGGTGCGACGATACACGATAGACGCTCGATCTCCACAGAGACTCAGCCCACGGGCAACCCGCGCGGTAGCGGGCAAGATCAACTAGTATAGATGACGGGCTCGAAGAAATGAGGTGGATGCATGTTCTAGGGGGCAAGAGCTTGCCGGCGGCGTCCAACGGTATCCTCCCAAACCTGGAAAGAAGCCCATTTTTTGCCATTCGATACGTTTGTTGTACTGCTGCAAAAAAGACCTGCTCGTGCGACGATAACCGATAGACGTTTGTTGTACAGTAACTGTAAAATACCGCTCGATCTCCACAGAGACTCAGCCCACGGGCAACCCGCTCGGTGGCGGGAAAGATCAACTAGTATAGCTGACGGGCTCGAAGAAATGAGGTGGATGCATGCTCTAGGGGGCAAGAGCTTGCCGGCGGCGTCCTACGGTATCCTCCCAAACCTGAAAAAAAGTCATTTTTTTGCCATTCGAGACGGATGCAGCCGTAGTAGTACTCGTATCAAATGTTTTTAATCTATTTCGTGCACACCAGCGGCCAATGCGCTGCACTGAGCGTGGGACCCAAGCGTCTGAGCCAACTCTTACTCTTGTATTCATCGCCGCCCTTGCACAACAAGACAACACTACAACAAAGTAGCAGGCACCTGGCCTGGTGTATAGACGTCTCCCCAACTCGGTATCGGCGTCTGAGCCAACTCTTGTATTCATCGCCACCCTTGCACAACAAGACGGCACTCCAGCAGTAGCAGACACCTGGTCTGGTATATAGACGTTTCCCCAACTCGGTATGGGATATGGGATATGTTGGTTGTATGGTATATGGGAATATGGGATATGGGATATATTGGTGATATGGTATATGGGAATATGGGGTATGTTGGTGGTATAGTATATGGGAATATGGGAAAAATACCGTATGTGGTATGGTATGTGTTGACGGTATGATGCGGGAAAAACACAGTATATGGTATGGTACGTTTGCGGTATGGTACCATGGTACGATGTCGTGGATGTATTATATGGCTACATTTGCCCGGTGGTATGGTATGTTTCAGTATATAAGGTCCGTAAGGGTCGAAAACATCGTATAAATATCATCTGTAACGAGCTGATATATCGGCCATTGGAAAGTGTTCAAAAATATAAGCCTTGCGGACAGACAGACAGACAGACAGATTTGCATTTACCAAAACAGAGACTCAGTTCTACAAACTGAGAATTTCGGCAAATAATGGTAATTCTCCCGTTTTAATACCTGCTCGTATTTATGTTCACTGGTGTCGCCAAATAAATCTACTTGCTGAAATCACGAACGCCTCGGAGACGGTGCTTTTGAGGAACTGTCGCGGTGAAAATCTGATGTGTTCGGTTTTCGAAACCAGCATACCTCTATCCGAATCCCGAACTATTCATAATCAGTCGTGGTTGAGCTGATCATGTTTATGCAAGACTCGTTGTGGTTTATCACCCTGGGTGGTATTATTCTTAGTCTTGCCTGCAAGGCGTATCACGCCTTTGGTGCGGGGGGGGGGGGGGTACTTTTTACGTCATGCATGGCCGTAGTCGTATGACCGTCGGACGGGGGGGGGGGTGTTATCTAACGAACCCCGGTGATAACGTCGACCTTTTTCATGATTTGTTCATTTATCGTCGGGTGCGGTTCTTCGTTGGGTGGGTGCAGAGTTCCGGCGCTCACCACTGTAGTATTAGCAACCTTTCAACGGTGATACTAAAACACCAGGAGCAGGAGCAGGAGCAAAGCAAACGATCGAATAAATCTCACGCGTTCATCGTTCGAGAGCATAAGGCGGTAAATTCAAAATCATGGCGTACAGCCACCATTCTCTTCCCGAAGACGAGCAAGTTTTTTTTTTTTTTTTTTTTTTTCCCTCATCAACGAATACAATTATCGTGTTTCCATCACAACTACGCACGACTCTCTTGCCGTTCCAACGCGTCTACAAATGCGCTCTACATCGAACATCTCGCGGAGCCAAACCGTCAAGCAGTTGGCACAACGAACTATCTGGAACATTCAAGGAGTACATAATACGCCGTCATGTACGCCATGCGCATACTCACCAACCACCGCGGTGCTCTCCGCTGCCCGAGAGAAAAACACGCGAAAAAGTGCCTACTGTAGCGTTTATTTATAGCTATCGCTACAGTAGTGTGCGTCCACGCCCTAACAGCGGTTGGAGGGAAGCCTCCATGATATCCGACGGCCACAGAGTACAGCAGTAGTAGTAGTCCGTATTTCCGCACGAAGGGAGACCGACCGCACACACGTCAAGAGGCACCACATACTGCCCGACTGCCTGTTTCACCACATGTTTGATTAGCGATGAAGGTGCGTATACCATCGATGAAACCATGCACCCTCGATACAACCGCTTTGAAAAAAATATACCTAAACGGCTACTACTATTAATAGGTGCAACACCGGCCATTTATAGTCAACACCTCCCTCCACCGGTCAAGCACGTGCCCAGGATTTTTCCTCTCGCCGACGGCGAAAAAACCACCGCGACTTCTTGTTTCCCCTTCCGTCCCAATCAACCACCCCCCACAGTCCCCGCAAGGAGTGCTGTAGCTAAAAGCAACACCATTATAATACTAATTCCTCAACTATTCACGTACTGTGCGTTCTGCGTACCGTTTTCTCAAATCCAATCCTCCTGTCGGAGAAGCAAAAACGCAAAAATTCAAACCAGTCAAAATAACACAGCCGGACGCGTTAAACAAAGAGCGGAACACCAAAGATGCCAAACAAAAAACCTCAAGCGGTCCAATCGCATGAAAAATAAAAAAAAAACGCAGCCGCTCGGTGGGGGTTGGGCCGAGGCGCAGCGCCATCTAAAAGGCCTACAAGAGAAGGTGCACAGCGCTCCCTTCCCAGTGTTTTGATTCACGAGACCTGCAATCCGGTCAAACAAAAACCAGTCAAATTTTCGCAAGATCCGGCAGCGACAAGCCACCTGAATGGGGAAACCCATGAAGGGGGCCTCGACAGGAATTAGTATCCCATGGCACCGCCCCTGCTCCCCTTTGCTCTCTTTCACGTGCAAATATATAGTACCGTGGCACTGCTGTCCGCTTTTACACAATCTCAACCCCTTCAAAAGCTGCAGAAGTTATCCCACACTATCTCCAAGTATTTTTGACCCAAAAACGTGGGTGCAGATAAAAAAGGTTTTCAAGAAACTGTCCACCAAAAGGATTGCAACACAGCGCTGTACACACCACGAGAAAAAAACAGTAGACAAATCGTTTTGGCTCGCACGCCGAGAAACTGTTTGTTAAAACTCATTTCTAGACGTCGACGCCAGATGGCTCCTACAGTTACACACTTCTGATATGGCCACACTGACGATAAATGAACACCGCAGCAGTGCCGTCGGCCACCGTGGACAGCAACCCCCCTGATCGTCAAAGGAAAACCGATTCACACCACAAAAACAAGCTTCCACAAAACCCGCGAGAACCCAGCAATGACAGAAGCATAACCCCCCCCCCCCCCGCCCCCGCCCCCACCCTCCCTAACTAGTATGACACACCCATCACATCAAAAACATGAACACTAACGCGGCTAGATGAACTAATACGGGAAAAAAAATTACGGCCGACGAAAACTAAGCCCCGTCCCCTGATCCGCCCTCGCGCTGCACTTTTCCCAGCGCTCCGTCTATGGCTGCCGGCTTCGGCTCATGCTCCCGGGTGAGATCGACCTTCGACACCGGCGCGGGTTTCGCGACGGGTTCTGCCTTCGTTCCCGGGTTAGCCATGTTCCCTCGCCAGTTGGCCTTCATGCCCTCGGTTCCCAACACGCACTTCTCAATGATCGCTGCGGCGTTGTTCTTGTTGACCAGTCCATACCTAGGGAAAAAAAAAACGGGACGGAGAAAAGCGGGGCACGAGTTCACATTCAGACGCCGGAGACGGCCAAGCATCGCTCGCCGACCGTTGAGCCTCGATCCAAGCGTCGACAAGCAGCCTCGAGTGAACCGGTATCACTACAAGTATAACTACGGGGCTGCGTTATACGTTGTGTCGTTCGCCCAACCCTTTTAGTACCGCAGTCCCGTTTTGGGGACAAATCACTTGGAATTAGACCGGTTTGTCCCCAAATCGGGACTGCGGTACTAAAGGGGGTTAAAGTGAGACCTTCTGTGCGACGGTGACCTACCCAGGGGAAAAATTATACCGCCCCCCAGTAGTCGGGCCCAACAAAAACAAAAACAAAAGGATCGCAGCACATAACGCGTCGTTCTCAAGAATTTGGTCAGGGTCTCCGGGCGCCATTTGAGCTGTGGTGCTCTAGCCAACGACGTTAGTTTTTTTCCCCCCTTCATTCCTCGATATGCTGCCAACAAACTAATATAACCTTTGGGTCGTACGGTCAAAACCACGATGCTCCTTGCTTCGCACCAATTCACAACATGTAAGGGTACCTTGGTGAAACTAAAAAGAGCGGTGGGGTACACGTTATGACGATCGGTATGCGGAAGCTATCTACAACCACCCCCCGGCCCGCTACTTGCGTCTCTAGAATGGGCGGGGCCATCTCACTCGATATTTCTACTGCTGTACTGCGATTCGCTCTACTGTCAATTTTGTTCACGAGAGGGTCTGCAACCACCGTCCCAACCCCACCCCGTTCCTGGGCTACAAAAACACCAATCGCGACTCACCAGTCCCCCTGGGGGTAGATAATAAGAACCCCCGCGAACCTATGGCCTCCAAAATGAGAACTCCCTCGAAGCGCTATCTTGTCGCCACCGACTCCCCTGCTCTCCAACTCTTTCGCCATCTCCCCGAGGACCTGTTCCGTCCGATCGAACAGAAAAGGGAGGGCGGGGGGGGGGGGGGGTACTCAATGTCATGCTTGGCCGTTGTCGTGTGACCATAGACCCTCGCATCCCTACAATGCCGGGACGAAGCACGTCGGGTTTTCACCGACCAGGAGGGGGTGGGGGGGGGGGGGGGGAAAGACTGATTGAGACCCAGGTATGACGACTGAAAAAAAAGGTTGTGCGCGATTTTATTAACTGTGTAAGCAAGTGCGACCGGTGTCACGTTTCCTGCAACTCATTACATACACGCTTGTACCCAGCAAACAACTGCACACGACCCGCTTCGTCAGGCCGCTGCCATGCACTCTCTCTAGTCTCAACAAATACGTTGTGGACCTAGGAGAGCGCCGGCTGTGTCGGCGTTGGGTTGGGTTGTATTGAGCTTGGCTTGGCGTGGCGTCGCTCGCTTTTAAAGCTCTACGGATGAACAGTATCATACCAGATACCTGGTACCAAGTATACGAAAGTATATATAAACTCGCGCGGGCTACGTAGTCGGTGTTACCTGGCCAGTTACTTTGCCCGGTGGCTACGTACTTTTTTTTCACGTTAGCTTTGAAGTTTATTTTTTTTATGTCATGTTCTCCGTTATAGTTCGGTGGCTAGTATAGCTGGTACGGGGAACGAACGCCTGCCATGTTTTACGCTCGCCTTTCAGCTGGCAACACACCCGAGATTTCATCTCAGCCACAATCCCAACGGGGAACTTTGTACTACGTTAAGTACTCGTGCTATAAAATTCGGGTGAGTCTTGACCACAAACGCCGCCCTCGCTCTACGAAAACCTATTGATTGTGCTCAGAAACACGACGGAGACGTTACATCTAATATTAGGGAGTTCCATATATTGACATAGGATTATAGGAGAGGGATATTTAGTCGGATATTCGGGGGGATAAACGGGAGGTTTATTCCCGCGTCATGTTGAATAATAATCTGCATACGATGCATGAGCTGTCACTCGACAGCTCGGATGTAATATAGGAGGAGTTCCGTGTCATGTCTGGAGTCAGCCACGCGTTCCCGCGCCAGCTGCGCCTATACCTTTAGAGATCAATCAACACACTAGTGAGTCCGGCGATCTTCTATTGGCAAGCGTAGCCAAGGCCAACCTAGAGAGGTGGGAACCTGCTTCGGCATGCCTAGTTTCGAGGACATGCCCAGTCAAGAAGCCAGCGTGGACAGTGAAAAGACCATAGAGGAGATGAAGAAGAAAATAGAGGTCCTGGAAAGGACGATGGAGGAGCAGAGACTGCGCGCCGAGAGGGACGCGCAGGGAGCAGGAAAGGAAGGGGGGGCCGGTGGGGGGGCGAGAGGAGAAGGAACTGCTGGAAGACAACAAGCAGCGTCGACGGTGCCGACACCTGGGCTGGAGGCCCGATCAGGCATGTCACTACCTTCTTTGTACCGCCCAAGTTTGTCCCAGTCGAGACCCCCGAAGTTCGATAACGTAGAGGCCCACTTTAGCATGTGGCGTAGTAAGTTTTTGGCATACCTATCATCGCTTGGGTGCTTGCATGTACTCAGTAGCACAGCAAACCCAGTTATGGTGGGTGACATGAGGGTTTCGCCAGAGGAATTAGCCTCCAGACATTCCCCCCAGGAGATTAGGGACGC
The DNA here is from genome assembly GCA_031763025.1 of Macrocystis pyrifera. NCBI lineage: Eukaryota > Phaeophyceae > Laminariales > Laminariaceae > Macrocystis > Macrocystis pyrifera. The sequence continues at coordinate 2,729,551 of JASSKH010000005.1, read as the reverse complement.
GAGATTGGTGTATGGACTGATGATGGAGGCCATGACAGGATACGATATGGCAGAGTTTAGAATGCAAAAGGCAATGTCTCCGAGTGGTGCTTGGAAGGAGTTGGAAGACTATTATATGCCGAAGACGATAGCCGCAACTCATAGATTGAGGAGGGAATTTGATACAATTAGAATGGCCGAGGATGAAAACCCCTTGCTATTCCTAGGAAGGGTAGACAAGGCTGCAGATGAGCTGGCAATGCTAGGATGTGGTAAGAGTACGGAGGAAGTGAACCGCCACATTGTCACCAACCTCTCATCTTTGTATACTATTCAAAGCAAGTCCATTCTTTCCCGCCCTTCCATCCCCCGCTCCGAGATCGATGAGATCATCCGTGACGCGTATGCTAACGACAAGGTAGAGAAGGAGATGGTTTCTAGGGCGTTGGGCGTGCAGGGAGTGGTAGATCAGCATGCCTTGTACGCCGGAGGTGCGCAGCCTGCCGGTGGCGGAGGTGCGGGTCCAGGAGGGGGAAGGAGGAACAGGAGAGGTGGGAGGCTCAAGGATGGGCAACAGCAGCAACAGCAGCAGCAGCACCGTCCCCATCAGCAACGTGGCAACCGGGGAGGAGCTTCGTCGGGGGGGATAACCGGCCCCAAATGGCGTTGGGATGCCGTGGCCTGCAGGTACCGTTGGGATGACTCAGTCCCAGACCCCTTCGGTACGGGTGGAGTAGTCCCCCCCATGGGTTGGGTACCTACCGGCCCACCACCAGGGACGTTGCCGCCGATGCCCCCGCCGCCCGCAGCGACTCCGGCAGGCTGGGGTCCCCCACCGAACAACACATGGAGGCGCAAGGGGCCCTGCTTCCGGTGCGGCAGACCGGGCCACCACGCCGCGGAATGCCAGGCAGCTCCCGCGCAAATGAATATCGCTTTCCCGGGTGCCGCTTCTCAAGGTGGCTGGCTGCAGGAGACGCCCTACGGCAGTGGTGGGTATACCTCGGCCGGAGCTTCCCCGCCACAGCAACCCTCCTTCAGCACTTCCCCCTCCCCTGGCCCAGCGAACAACGGCAACCCTACGCCTACGTTCGATCCGCATCTCCTCACCGCGCAGTTTGCGCACCAAGGCAAGGCGAATGATGATTTGTTTTGGGTTAATGGGAGAGAAGAGTGGGTAGCGGATTCGGGAGCAACTTTTCATGTGACTGGCAACCCTTTTGGGATGGTAAACTGTACTCCCCCTCCCCCTGGTAAGAGCCGTTTGGTGGTCGGTGACATGAGGTCACTGAAGATAGAGTACTTCGGCCAGATTCCAATTGTGATGCACAGCTTTCAGGGTGACGTTCAAGTTAGGCTGATGGACGTAGCATACGTACCCGGTGTTCGCTTCAATTTATTTTCGCTTCATGCAGTAATGTTGAAATGCCCGGTGACACTTGATGCTCAGGGAGCTCACACGTTGAATGGACAGCTGTCTTTCGTACGTAGGGACGCGGGTTCATACGTAGACGCCACGCGGATTGTAGAGACCCCGATTGCTGCCGCTGTTTTGGCTCCTGGAAAAATGAGGAGGATCGATATTAACGACCTTCACGTTGCCCTTGCCCACTCCCATGCTGACACTCTCCGTGAGACGGCACGTCAGATGGACATTAAGGTTTTTGGGGAGTTGGTTCCGTGTGCTGGGTGTTCTGAGGCGAAAGGGAGGAGGATGGCGGTGCCGTGGACGACCGAATGCCGTTCTACCAGGCCTCTGGAGCGTCTGTTCGTGGATCTGTCGGGACAACAGCCTACGTCTGCTGGCGGTGCGTCATACTTGATGATGATCGTCGACGACTACTCGCGACTGGGATGGCCGTATTTCTTGAAGCGGAAGTCCGACGTCCCGAAGGTCTTCGCTGGTTTCCTGGCCGACATCAACGCGAAGGGTGTGCCGTCCATCGTGGAGTGCCTTCGCTCGGACAACGGCACCGAGTTCACCAAGGCGGAGTTCGTGGAGTTGCTCAACCACCACGGCATCCGCCGCGAGTACACGCCCGTCGATTCTCCGAAGCATGACGGGGTGGTCGAGCGACGGATCGCCATGACGCTGGAGCTTGCAATGGCGTCCCGCCTGGAGGCCACCCGCCTGTTCGGCGATGCAAGGATGCCGGCGACGCAGCCCCTCTGGGCTGAGTCATGCGTGTACGCGAGCGATGTGATCAACATGACGGCGAGGGTAAGGGACAAGCCGGAAATGCACTCGCCGTACCGAAAATTCTACGGGAGACCACCGTTTGCGCGGCTGCTCCCGTTTCTGAAGCCGGGCTTCCACCACGTCAGGAGGACCCTGAAGACCGAGCCGAAGGCGGAGGCTTGCTTCTACCTCAACGGCGGCAACCACCACGCAGCTGATTGCAGCAAGATCCTGCTGATGTCTGGCCGAAGGTCGTTCTCCCGTGACGTCACTTGGGAACACCCGAGGAAACCGTTTGTGGGGTTACTGCCTTCGGAGGAGGAGAGCTCCCCGCCGCCGCCGTCGCCGTCGCCACCACCGCCGGGTGCGCCGGAGCCTCTGAGGGGCCCCGACGTATGGCCCGAGCCACCGTCCCCATCTCCACTGCTGCCGCCGCAACCGCCGTCATCAACGCCGCTACCGCCGCCGCCGCCGCCGCCGCCGTCGCCGTCGCCACCGCCATCGCCGTCACCGTCGCCGTCGCTGCCGCCGTCATCGTCACCGCCGCCGCTACAGCCACCGTCACCGCCGCCGCCGTCGCCACCGCCGCCGCCGCCGCCGCCGCCGCCGTCGCCGCCGTTATCATCGCCGTCGCCGCCGCAGCAGTCACCGCAGCCACAGCTTTCGCAGCGTGCTGCCCGGGCACTGGGTTATTATATCCCGGACCCGGGGGATGGCGATGTGCTGAGGGGGCGGACAAGGGGGGAGACTGCACGACACCAGGAGAGCGGTGGCGCTGTGCAGAGAGGGCGGACAAGGGGGGAGACTGCACGACACCAGGAGAGCGGTGGCGCTGTGCGGAGAGGGCGGACTAGGGGGGAGACCGCACGACACCAGGAGGGTGATGGCGGTGTGCAGGGTGATCGGGCCAGGGGGGAAGCTGGGCGACATCCGGAAGGTGGAGATGTGCTGAGGGGGCGGACAAGAGGGGAGACTGCGCGGAACCGCGAGGCTATGGGGCATGGGCTGCTGTCGTTGATGGCAGCGCGGGAAGGTATAGGACATGTACTTTTCCACCAAGCCCCACCGCGCGAGAACCCTCCCCTTCCCACACGCCCGGCGAGCGAGCTTTCGACGCCGAACTCGTATGCTGAAGCGTGTGCGGACGAGTATTCGGCCATCTGGAGACAGGCGATGGACAAGGAGTACCATGGGCTGGCGGACGCGGGGACATTTGGAGCGACGTAGCAACCAGAGGGGCTCAACGTCATCTCGGCGAAGTGGGTGTTCGCCTGGAAGTCCAACGAGCATGGTGACGTGGTGCGGGCGAAAGCAAGGCTGGTGGCACGAGGTTTCAAGCAGCGTGAGGGTATTGATTTCTTTGAGACTTTTGCTCCGACGCCTGCAGCGTCTTGTTTCCGTTTGTTGGGTGCTATTGCGTGCGAGTTGGGTTTGGATTTGTGTCATTTTGATGCTGAGCAGGCGTTCGTGCAGTCGAGTTTGGATGAGGATGTATTCATGCGACTACCTCCCGGCTGCGGCGAAATGTCTGGTAAGGTGGTCAGGTTGAATCGCAGTCTCTACGGCTTGAAGCAAGCGTCGAGGTCGTGGCACAACCACCTTCTCACTCACATGAAGAGTCTAGGATTTGAGCAGAGCCCCGCTGACGCGTGTGTCATGAGGTTGGTCGAGTCGGGCTCTGTCTCCATTGTAACGGTAGTTCATGTGGATGATATTTTTGCTGTAGGACTCAAGGCTAGATGCGATCAGTTCTGTGACGACCTGAACAACCTTGTCCCGATCAACAATCTGGGCGAGTTGCGGTGGTATGCTGGTTGTTGTTTTACGAGGGATTGGGATGCTGGTACTTTGACGATTTCACAGCAGGCGTTCGCTGAAAATACCGCGGCGAGGTTTGGTGTTAGTTCTGGGAGGAAGAACCCGCTTTCGACTGGTGTGAAGCTCGAGGAGTTTGACGAGAATGAACCCGTGGGTGATTGGCCTTTCCGCGAGTTGGTGGGGTGCTTGATGTGGCTTGCGAATCAAACACGACCAGATATTGCGAACGCGGTGAGGGCGGTAGCGAGGTACACGAATAGGCCGAGGGAAGTACACTGGAAGACAGCAGTCGGTATTTTAGAGTATGTATTTTCTACGAGTGATTTCGGCATTACGTTCCAGAAGGGTAGCGGGCTTGAGCTGGTAGCGTTTGCAGATGCAGACTATGCCAACAAAGCCACTGACAGGAGGTCAGTTTCCGGTGGGGCCATCATGTGTGCTGGGGCGTGTGTGTGCTGGTTTTCTAGGACGCAGAAATGCGTCACACTCTCAACCACTGAGGCCGAATATGTAGCACTGGCAGACACCATCAAGGAGGCAATGTTCATGCGCTATGTATGGAGTTTTATTTTTCCGGGGTTTGGGGAGAGATGCATTACGGTTTTCGAGGATAACGAGGGGGCAAGGCACCTGGCACAAAATCCAGTGTGCACGTCGAATTCGAAGCACATCGACGTACGACACCACTTTTTGCGCGAGCTTATTTTTAAGGGGGAGTTTGTTATTACCCATGTAGAGTCGGAGAAACAGCATGCAGACTTCTTGACAAAGCCGCTCAACAACACGGTGTTTCGTTACCACCGGGATTTTCTGATGAATATTTGACACGGTTTTTCCGAGGTGGAAGGTTTTATGTTATTTTTGAGTGAAGGATTTGTGTGAACTACGTATAAATCCGAAGATGCTGCCGTTTTTTTTTTTTCCCTGGCTAATTCCGAGGATGATACCATTTCGTTCCTGGTGATGGATTTCGAGAGTTTTTGGTGTTTTCGAGTAGTCCCCACGTCAAATAAAATTCAAGTGAAGGAATGTATGCTATCTCGCATTACCGTCGCGATCTGTGTATCTATGGCGGGAGTAGGGGGCAAGGGGAGACCCTTGTCCGAGGGAACGGGGTTCCTTGCGATCTCTGGCATTTATTTTCTTGGCTTAATTTTTATTCTGATGAGTATGACTACTGTGATGTTTTATATGATTTGCATTAATTCCTCATGAAATAGAGGGAGATTTTTTGGATAAGGTTGAAGAGACTATGAAGCGCCTGGGGGCGTGTGCGGTCCATAGAAAATGTTTTCTGAGTTGGAGAGTTTGGATAGTATTTTGGAAATTGAGAGTTTGATTTTTGCTTCTGGAGTGAAATTATGTTTCTGAATTTCGTTTGAGTTGGTCATAATATTGAGATGTTTCCACCCAGCGGAGTCGTACATTGTAGTGTACAGAGCTGGGAGGATATTAAAGTATGGTCGTGTATAATGAGCAGGGGGGATATTGATTGTGCTCAGAAACACGACGGAGACGTTACATCTAATATTAGGGAGTTCCATATATTGACATAGGATTATAGGAGAGGGATATTTAGTCGGATATTCGGGGGGATAAACGGGAGGTTTATTCCCGCGTCATGTTGAATAATAATCTGCATACGATGCATGAGCTGTCACTCGACAGCTCGGATGTAATATAGGAGGAGTTCCGTGTCATGTCTGGAGTCAGCCACGCGTTCCCGCGCCAGCTGCGCCTATACCTTTAGAGATCAATCAACAAAACCCTTTTATATTACACCAACCAGAAGCAACCAGAAGCAACCAAAACTGGATGTCGACGGGTAGAGAGAACGGTTTAATGTGAAGAAAACAACAAAACGGACAGCGTCGTTTCTTTTCGCTTCGACGATCGACAGCGTTCAGCACTCTCAACATTCGCCACCGGTCGGCGGGTCGGTTGCCGAAGGTGTCCGACGAAAACAAATACCAACTATTAATAGAGGGGCGTCTCGACACGTGACGACGCGACGGTACCACAGCACCACTGCATATGAGCAACATAAAGTACATACATATATAAATAGGCCGGCAAAACATTTACGCACCAGGGAAAAGTTCCATTTTGCACTGCATCGCCTCTGGCGCTACGGTACACGAGGCGGCTCGCGCGTTCAATGGAGCCGCAACCAACTCCACTAGAACGCATATATAGTTATAATTAAAATATATACTGCATGTACAGTAAACACATACCAAGGTAGTTGAGTAGTACCTGGAATTGTACGGCAGTCAAGATCGTCGCTGCCGCTACCAGTGCAACTATAGAAATAATCAAGACCTCCAATTCGCGCCCTACACACACCTGGGGTCCCGCTCGGCCGCAGCGCTTGTCGCGTGACATGTGCGTGCACACCAGCACCATTTTCTGGTAGGACACAGGGACGGGTTTGAGTCCCGATGCAACCTGGCCATCCACGAGCTGCACCTTGACAAACTGCTCCAACGAGCTGATATCTTCTCGGGAGAGAGAGTAAATGAGGCCCTGAGCAGTGACGATGACAGGTTACAGAGACGCAACGGGGGGCGGGGGAGGTTGAGTCTAGAAAGAAAAAAGGAATTAAAAAAACTAAGAATCTGCGCATCCACGTGTTATGTACCTTCAAGTTGAAAACTTCAAGTTGAAAAAACGCGACACTTCTGACTCAGGGGGTCTCCAACGTCGCATATAGGATACACAACATTAGCACACCCGAGAGACGGATCAACAGCGTTGGGAAGAACAGGGCAGTCGGCTAATAACGCAGAACGTTACGAGTACTTGTAGCGCTGACTTGTCTGCATCTCAACCATCTTAAACATATCAAACATGTCAAAGAACGAATGTTATCGTCCGACAATCGACAAGGATGGAGCTCCCTGCTGCTGCTGCTGCTGCCACATACTGCTTGTCGCCGGCAATTCTTGACATCGGACATCATAATAATTACCTGGTAATTTACATGCGTAATAACATGTATATTCCAAGTATGATACGTAGAATATGACACCCCATCCTACAAGTCGTTAATAATGTAAAATCTCGAAGACTCAGCACAACAACATCCGACATCATCGTAATTATTTTAGCCGCGTAACATGTATATTCCAGGTACGATACGTAGAAGATGATACCCCACACGAGTCGGTATTGTAAAATCCCAAAGACTGAGCACAACAAACGGGAGGGTAAGGAGGTCAAAAAGGGACTTCTGGCGAGATTCAAGTACGTGTGTTTAGGATTCCGGGCCATCTTTCTCCTAAACAGCGGAACAACCGCTACCGCTACGCAGGGATGCCTATCAATACTACAGCAGTACTACCCTGTACCCAGCAAAGGAGTACGTACATACTCGTAATATTTTCCCTCCCTTACATACTACTTTATATACTATTAATACCAGGTACCATTCACAACAGAAGCTGCTGTTACACATGTACATCATGCACACAAGACACAGACACGCAGACACCTGAATAAAAACACACACGCATAGACATTTATTACGTACCACGTACCAGGTACACGATAATATTCACACAGGGGCAGCAGGGGCAGCAGCAGACCATTCTGATGTCGCAACGGGGGCTATGATGGGGTTGAAATTGACACACGACACGAATTTTGAACGTGGGAAGTGTGGTGAGTTCAAGCTTTATTTTTACCAATCCGCCGGAGGATTTAAAAAATATATATGAAAAAATCACAACACATACCTGGTATGTAAATAACTCAAGAAAATAAAAATACAAACACGCATGATGATGATGATGATCTGACATTAGCTTCTTCAAATCTTCCCTGTAGTGACGAAGCAGGCCGCAACAAAAATGCATCTCGATCAGAGAAAACAAGCAAGTACGAAATAGTGCGCACGGCAATACCAGTTCGTGTAAGGGGAACAGTACTATTACGGGGGACCATAGTAAGTGGGACCGAATATTGTTAGTAAAAATAGGGAAATGTATAGGTTTTTGTGTGTACCGTAGGTCCTATTTACTATGGTCCCCCGTAATAACAAGTTGTGGTATACCATCCCGTGTCACTTGCATCCAAATCTAACCAGGAAGATATCCATGGTACTACGATATATGTACGCTCGAATGAAAGAAAAGGAAAAGGAAAAAGAAAAACACGAAGAGGGAACAGAAAGTACCTCCGGGTAGACAATGACGTCAGTAATTCCCTCGCGGCCACGCGACGGCTCCGTGCAAGCAGATATTTTTACGCGGTTCTTTGGCACCCCCTGCTTGTTGGCTTCCGCCTCCTTGGCAGCTTTCTTGGTCCAAATCAATCCGGCGCCGAGGCACATGTTGTGCAGGGACTCGGCCAATGACGATTCCTCCGCCTCGATGACCTTCGGCCAAATATCTTGCCCACTGGACGGGGTCGGACAATGGTTGAGCGGAGGGACAGCGTTACTTATCGTCAATATCTGCTTTACGTTCAAGATACAAGATCCTATAGTGTGTACGTGTGTGTGTTCTTCACATTAAACCGTTCTTCTACTCGTCGACATCCAACAAGCCCAGTGTCCGTGCTGATTCTTCACCCTAGAGAGATACGAGCTCTGTGGCACAGACGACGACACAGAGATAACACACCGTAATGCATTAATAGCCTACGCAATACCATGCCTTCGCACTAGGTGAGGCCGACACAACATTTTTTATTTTTTTTTTATCATCACTTTTACTTTTCAGCCTAACTCGTAGGAGGCTTTGCCCTCGACGATCTTCTGGACAAGCCGTGGTCATAGGTGTCTACCCTTCTACGTGCCTTTATTTTTTGTCGCGCATGGGGTTCAGCATTCCCACTGCTCGTCGATTTTCATCGAATGTAGCTAACTCACGCTCTCGCGCTTTCCGCTTCTCAATTTTTTATGCAAGAAAAAGTCCCTACGAGCATGCACTCGGTGAGATTTGAACCCACCAAATTGATCTTGATAGGCACGCGGACCACCTACCAAGCCACCGGGGACACCGGCTATACATACATACGTCAGCAACAGAAATACACCATGAAGAAAGAGAAGCAACGAAGAAACCAAACCGAAAAAGAAAAGGAGAAGAATCCCAAATAGATAAATAAAATGGGAAGCCAAAGCTCAAGGTAGTGGTACTCGTACTACTGTACAAGTATGTGTACAAATAATGTGTAGTTACAGCAGTATCAATATTATTATTAATAATACACAAAAACAAATTTAATGCGTACGTACGTACGTACGTACAGCGTGTAGTCTGCCACATCAAGAACGAACGTGAAATATTCCAAGATTCTCGTACGCAAAGAGAGCGAGAATATGAACATGGGGCGGCACCCAAGCACCAGGGGCAACAACAGACTATGAATATTCTGATGCAACGAGAGCTATGGGTTAAATTGACACACGACGCGAATTTTGAACGTGAAAGTAAGGTGAGCTCAAGCTCTATTTTCACCAATCCGCCGAACGACGAAAAAACATATATATATGAACAGCAGACAGCAGTCAGTTGCTGCTGTTGGTGATGGTGCTGTCGTCGTTCGGCGTTGCCATTGCCGTTGTTTACACCTCCAATCGGCAGCGAGCAGAATCTGCAGCAGTATTATACCCCCGTAATTATCAGGGACGTGGTACGATAGCTGCTGTGCTGCACCTACTGTCAAGACAGTCCGGGCCGGGAAGACATGCCGATCGCTGATATCACTATGGGGGGATTTGGTTCGATTGCTCTTTTTTCACTGCATGTCCGCGAGTCGTCGCTCTGACAGCACCCCAGACAGCAGGCGTGTTCGTCTCTGTGCTCACGACTGCCGTGCGTTTCGTACGGCAGCGCTCCATTTCATGTGTGCGCCTTCTTGTCTCACGTATTTTTAGGAGGGAAGCGTCGTGCTTCCCAGCCGGCTTTTGTTTTTTAAATAATTTCCGGATCTTCCTAGGACTCTATTAATATTACCTTTGTGTCTTTGTGCGGCCACGGACTCCCTCCTTGATTTGAGAGCTACTGATGCATGATGTGAGAACAACAAACTCTCGTAATATTATCGTACCATATTATACATATAGTGCAACTTTTCATATTATACTCTCGTAAACATACCCAGAGAGTCGGTGGTCGCAGGTAAGACAGGCTAAACAATCGGGCCATATAATAGGTACTGCTGTTTGTACTGCTGTTGCAGTCCGTACGTGGTCGTTAGTCGTAGTCGGCAGGCTGGTATATCGTATATCCGTGTGTGGTGTGCCATATGTCTGTGTAATAAAACAGAAGACGTGCATGCGAGATGGGCTGCCAGAGCGGCTGGCGAGAGGGGTCGACGGCAGTCGGCGGCACACAAAAAAGAAACCTGGACAGATCCTCCGAGTATACTTCATACCCTCGAGTACCGAGTACACTTGTATCGGGTACATTTCGTACTCCGAGTACTGAGAGTATTGCAGTATTGGCGGCCTAAATACTGCGAGTACTGCGGCTATGAGCAGTACCGAGGGCCCAAATACTGTGAGTACCGGGTGTATTGGCCCCAAGTACAAGCAGTACAAACATCCAAAATACTCAAGAGTTCTCCGTGTATCAAGAGTCTTGAACCCGTACATACTGTAAATACTCGCAGTTTATACTCCCGAAACACTGCCAACACTCTACAGCACTCCAGTTGCCCCCTCCCGAACGTAATATGCGCCAACTCCTACGCGTGGGACCATCCGTGGAAGCATTCTGCAATAAAATGGGGATGCAATAATCGAAACGGTGCCCAGATGGTCGAAGTATACATGATACTCCGAGTATATTGTGCATATTGGGAGTATTTCGGTACTCCGAGTACTCGCAGTATCAACGGAAAAAACACTGCCAGTACTTCGGAGTACCATGTACGATTAGCAAGGGAGCTGAGCTTCGAGTGATTCATGACTACTATATAATAGGATACTTCCCTGCCTCTCATTGGTTTACTTTCTAAAGGTCAATTGTTTCATTTTGAATTTCAACTTTCTTTGGTGACATAAAAATCGGCAAGGGAAGAATACGCATTATATTCTATTTTCACCCCTAACTTTTTAGTATCTCTGTGGCGTAGATTTATTACCACAGAGCTTGAATCTCGCCACGAAGGATTGAAGAATCGGAACGGACACTGGTTGTGCAGGGTTGTGAACCGAAAACCGAAAGTAGGTTTTTCCAACCGAAACCGGAACCGGGAAACCGACTCGGTTGTTCTCGGTCGAAATTTTCAGCCCTGTCCCCCACCCCAATAACGCGTTCATGTCTGTATGGAAATCCCGTTATATGTGGATACGAAACACGTGGCACAGCCAGTACACAGCCCACAGCCAGCACGCAGCCCGCAACAGCATAGCAGCATAGTAGCTGATATTGCATTATTGGTTCCCTTGCAAATTGATCTTGTCCGCTACTCGTTTGTCCATGATGAAAAGTGAGCTCACGAGCCATCATCCATGCGATTGTTCTTGTTCTTGATTTGTTGTGTTATGTTGCCATGTGTTGAGTGTTACGTGTTTTTGCTGTGGCCGTCCGTTTTCATGCGCTTCTTCGCCCGCTGAAATATGGCACTGCTGTCGCCCTCTGCCTACAATACTTGGTCGTGCTCACAGCCCCCCCCTTGAGCAACGTAGATTATTAACGGTGTTCGCTGTAAGCTGCTGTTGTGTCTTCATAAAAGAAAATAGATGGTGTCACAACTACGTAACGACGACAAATTATGTCAATTACGTCATGACGACCCAGCCAAGTACCTTCGCACTATCCTACTATTACGGGGGACCATAGTAAATAGGACCGAACATTCTTGGGAAAAATAGGGAAATATATAGGTTTCTGTGAGTAATGCAGGTCCTATTTACTATGGTCTCCCGGAATAAATGTTTTTTATTGTAACAACTGCCGTAGTATCTGTAGTTATTGTTTGTTGCAGAATATAAATACGTCTGACGTACCAGTATGGCGTATCGGCCTGTACCGAGTGGCTCAGCAGACGCAGGTACTGCGGGAAGGCCACTTGACACCATACGATCACGTCACATTATGCCAACACAAGCACATCGAACCCTTCGAAATACTGACCATTGGCTGCTGGCTGTTTTTGACGAGAAACCGCCCGAGAAATCGACCAAAAAATGTTCGGTTTCGTTTTTTTTTAAACCGACCGAAACCGACCGACATTATCTGGAAAAACCGAATAATCGACGGAGCCACTTTTCAATTTCGGTGCACAACCCTGGCTGGATGTCAACGGGTAGAAAGAACAATTTGATGTGAAGAACACACACGTAGTATTGCACCCCGAAATACTGCGAGGATGGCAGTATCCACAGCAGTACCAGGTAACTGGTATAAAATATCGAAATACGGCGAGTATTCGACCTTATAAGCTTCGTCACTCGAGCCTTCCAAGTTGAGGCGCATTTATGATTCATGGCTGCTCAACGCCTGCTACAGGCAAGTAGTGCTGTCCGCTACGGACACAGTGGCCCTAGCAGCCAGCGTCGGCTATATAAAGGTTTGTGTCAACGGTCTTAGAATGATAAATCAGGTCTCCGCCACGACGTATTTACAGGCGAAGAAGGTGGAGATCTACTCCCAGATTGGTGGGGGCCAACCACCTCAATGCCGCGGAGATGCTTGATTGGCATGAAGTCCCTTTCAAGCAGGTTTGCACAACCCACCCGGACGCTCGACAGCGTCACCGGTCAGTAGGAAACGCGCAGGGTTACGTAGGTCAGAGGAGTGTCGGCGATATTCCAGACCACCACGCCGAGGAAATTATGCGGGACAGTCACCAACAAGCGTACACGGACGCGAACAAGTGGTCCACAATTTAAGAGTTCGCGAAACAACACACAGCTTTCCCACGAAGGGAACCCTCAAGGTACGGGTATATAGGTCCAGAGGAAAACGGAGCCAAGACCTAGATAAGGTACCAGACGGGCTAGATGATACGAACAATCAGAATAAAGCAAAAAAAACAGCCCGAAAGAAGTGGTGATATGTGTGTGTTCTTCACATTAAACCGTTATTTGCTACCCGTCGGCATCCAGCAACGGCTGGAGGCCTTATTCCAACCCAGCACTTACGTAAAGGCAGGATAATACAGGAAACAGTATCCTGCCACCATGTACGTGCCATCATATAAGTGCTGGGTTGGAATGAGGCCTCCAGCCATTGCTGGGGACTCTCATCCCCGTTTATCACCTTCGTGCGAGCATCGTGCTAAAATAGACGCACGTGGGAGGGCAACAACCTGGGTGCGAATGGCATAGTAAATAATAATGCATCAATATTCGCAGAATAAAAAAACCCAAATACTCCGAGTACACGACGTTCCTGAAGCATTTTCTCGTGGAAATAATTATGTTTTACGTCTCTCCCGGGTACAGAGAGCATCCAGTACAAAAAGCTCGAAACACCACCACCACAAAAAAAGTCGAGCGTTCAAAAGTTCAAGTTCGAAACTCCAAACCCGAGGTAACCATTTTATTGCCAGGCAGCAGGCAGCAGGTACGCACGAGGTATAAAAATATTTACGTACGGCAGGCGGCACATCATGATATCTCTTGAAGTCGGCACGAAAAGCCCTGAAAGCAGAAGTTTACGAGCACTTTGTATATCGGAAGACCCAACAGAAGAACATGGAGAGAAACAGAAAAAAGAGTTACGTCGTATTTTAGAACCACTACAACTGCTGTAGTCTGTCGGTCATTTCCGTCTGCCCGAGTTCGGAAAATAATTTTTTAGCTCTATTATTAGGCGAGTCATTTATATCCAATATTATTTTTTTCTGCCCGAATTCGGAAAGTGAATACCTAACTATTAATAGCTCTATTGTATTGACCCGTATTATACGCACTGCCTTATTACCGCTGCTGTAACCAGCAGGTGCAGCAGAGCAGCAGTACGTACAGCAGTAGAGCAACGTGCTGGGGTGGAGACGTCGCCATTTCCTCCGCTAGCTCCCCTACCCCCTGCTGCGACACAGCAGCAGCGCTATCCTTTCGACTTTTCCTTCCAGTGTTTGCCCGTGGCGTCAAGTTTCGAACGTAATTACACTATCCAAGCCTGTTGCGAAACTACTATAATTAATACCGCTGTCAGACCAAAGTCACAGCAGTGGAATTGCCACAGCCCCTCAGCCCTCCAACAGAATAGTGCATTTTTACCTTTTTTTTGTATCATACGTACGATACATAGCGGTCTCGTAAATGTAGTAATTCTAATTCTCGAGGTCTTTTTTCACAGCAGCAGTTTTTTACACAGCACCACATTCGAAATATGAAATATGTAAAAAAAAAATATCATCCCAGTTCCTCTTCTTCAAGGGCCAGCCCAGCCACAATCAACGAGGGTGTGGATTCGCTTCTAGACCATACGGGGGACACAAACCTGCAGATAATCACGTGTCTTTCATACGCATGCATGGTGCCCTCCAGCGGGCCAGGCTCCATCATCCCGCAATCGCATCCCTCGCACGGCGACTTTGCCTGGGGCACCTCCGCTGATTTCAGAACCTCTTTGTTTTCTCTCATCTCTTTCAAAGTCAACGCTCCTCCCACGGAGGTGATAGACCTGGCAACGTCAGCTCTCGCCAGCGCCGAGCGGGACCTGCTGCTGTAGGCGCGGGCGCAGAGGTAGGCGCCCGCCCCGAGAGCTACGATCCCAGCCCCGGCCAGGGCTCGGGTGCTGTGTCGAGACGTTAGTGCGAATGGCGCCATCCGGACGTGAGGTATGTGGGGTGCTCCTGCTGCTGCTGCTGCTGCTGCTGCTGTGGATGCTGCGGATCCTGTCGATGGTACGGATGCTTCGTTCTTTTTACCGCAGTAGTAGCGAGGTCGAGCAGAGGATAACACTTTCCGAGCGGCGGGAGGACGATAGAAAGCCCAGAGGCGGAGGACCATCCAGCGGGACGGGACGATTATGGACGGCGCTTGTCCGGCTTGTGGGTGTGGATGGAAATGGCACGCGCCCAGGGCGTCGATGTAGGGCACACGCCGAGAGCAAAATGCGGCCCAAACGAAGACGGTTGGTAATTTGCCCGCGTCTCGTCTCCACGTACGTCTACCATTTAGTGGTGAGCTCGAGACTACTGCTGTCATGAGCAGAGCACTGTGCACGAGCGCATGAGCACGTCACAGAGTTGTGGTTAAGTGGCTACGAGTAGCTTTAATGTCACAGCGATGATGGTGTGGTATTTTTGTCGTCTGGGAGTCCGTGCCCTGTGGCTTCTCAACCGCGACTGCTGTGATGCTTGTCTGTTTTTTTATTCAACAAAAAATGTACCTGGTATGGACTGATGGGCTGAGATCACCTTTGAGTTTGTCATCCATTAATATCAGTAACGCAGTGAACGGGCGTTCCTGGTTGAACAGTTCTGCTGCAGCGGTGTCGAGAACCTACTCTGTACCACTACAGAGCAGGTAAAACCGCACGCTCGTAAAAAATATTGGCGTGCGTACGGCAGCTGCCTTGTTTCCGTGTCTCTTGGATCTCCAGCATCAGAGTTAGTTCGCAGTAGACTATTCACTTTTTTTGTTTTACATTCCAATCAACTCGGGTGCTGTGGAGTTGACCTGGACCATTCGCTTTTTATACACTTACGAGTTGCGAGTACGTACCAGGTACGTACGTAGGTACCAGGTACATATGATGCGGGTATTTACACGTTTTGTCACACTCAGATGAGACTTTTATTTATTTGATGAGTTGGCGAGTCTCTCGGTCACGATGACTTCTGGACTCTGGACAGATGATATAATACCTGGTATATGAAAACGAGTGCTACGTATATTGTGAAACAGGATGGGATTTACAGGACAATAAAAAAATTCGTGAGCCGTTGTTTTTAAAGGCCAATTCTTAGGCCACTTCTTATGCAATCGGATTTGGAGTCAGTTGAAAAAGTCCCTTTCAGCATATTCGCATGATGAGCTTTTGCCCCGGAAATGTTGGAAATTGGTCTTTCTCGCCTCAGAATGTATCCGACCTCTCTCCAAGATCTATCTGGGGTGTTTCCCGCTTCTCCACAGGCACTCAGAGATGCAGGAAATTGCCGACCGCACTTTTTCGATTCAACTCGGTCAAATACGATCCAAACGCCCAATCGGATCGAAAAAGGCGTATTTTTCGATCCGATCCACGATCGCAATCATATCGACCTCAGTTGGATCGGAAAAGTGCGGACGGAGATTTCTTGCAACCGGGCCCCTCGAGAAGCGGGAAACACCCCCTGATAGATCTTGGAGAAAACTCCGACACATTATTCTGAGGCGAGAAAGACCATTTTTCAACATTTCCGGGACTAAAGTTCATGCGAACGTGCTGAAAGGGACTTTTTCAACTGACTCCAAATCCGACTGTATAAGAAGTGGCCTTACGCAGTCGGAAACGTGGGTTGAAAAAGCCGGTTTCCGATAGGTTACTTTTCCGACTGGATTGCGAATCGTTACCCTTCTTATCGTCCGTCGGATCGAATATACAGTTTTGTGTTTTTTCTGGAGCCGTTTTATGTAAGGGAGTGTAGCTTGACCACTACTTACTGCTGTAGCTCCAAGAAAAAAGGGTAGTGTATGCGGAAGTCGGTTCGAAACTGCTTCGCCGTATTGTTCGTGGGGTCAGATAGGTCTGCATCTTCCAGCAGCTGCGCCCAACCACACATACATGTTCATGTCTCGCTTCTTCCTCGAGCAGCGTGTGAGCTTCACACACGAGGCGTTCTCCTCCATCTCGTCCTCGAGGCCATCGGGGCGCTGGACTTCTTCGAGGGTCGCTAAAGCTGCAGCCAGCGCAGCAGTTGGCAAAAGGTCATCGATACCGCGCACTGCGGCTATCGGATGCTGACACGTGCAGCTGACGGGTCTGGATAAGGATGTATCACGTTGGCTCGCGGCGAGCAGCAGCAAAAGTGACAGCAGCAAAGCCAGCGTCGCCGATGTTGTGGTGTGGGGTCGTGTCGTATGTCGTGTTGTTGTGGCATGGGTGTGTGATACTTGCACAGTATGCGGCGGGACTTTCAAACATTTCCGATGCATGAATCCGACTGGCGTGTTGGATCGTAAATCTCAGGGCTTTTCGCGGGTCATGACCCGACCCGCGGATTGGGTCACGGGGTGTTCAAAATGTCACGGGTCGGGTCAGGTCGGGTCAGGAAGCGTTCAAAATGTCACGGGTCGGGTCGGGTCGGGTCGAGAGGTTTTCATATCTCGCGGGTCGGGTCAGGTCGGGTCAAAAGGTTTTCAAATATCACGGATCGGGTCGGGTCGGGTCGGGTCAAGAATGTTTCAAATCTCACGGGTCGGGTCGGGTCGGGTCAAGAGGTGATGAAACACTCGCGGGTCGGGTCGGGTCTAGTCAATACACCTCAAAAAATTCGCGGGTCGGGTCGGATCAAGCACCCGACCCGACCCGTGAAGTTTGACCTGTCTCGCGAAAAGCCCTGAAAATCTCAATTTTTCGACTATCTGGTCCAGTTGAAAAAAATAATCGAAAAATCGTGGATTGAAAAAGCCGATTTCCGATTGGAGGCAAAAATTGGCTTTCGTATGCATATGAAAGGGAAGGCTTGTGAGGAGACTCTGGAACAGATCGAGAAACAATCCGTGTTTCGTTATGAACGGGCGAATTGCGAATTTAGAGGTTGAAATATTCTATGATTGATGAGCGAAAACCAACGCATACTTTACGTGTATCCCTGAGGTCAGGAACTAGCCGAAACGAAACTAAGCTTGAGCAGTTTAAGCGGACGTCGAAAAATACGATTTAATTGACATGAGTCCAATATTTAGATACGTGGTGAACAAGAAGAGAGCTCGCACACGAAATCATTCTCACACAGTTCGACAAGCACAGCAATCTCAAACGGGAAGTGCGCGACCTCAGCTCACCAGTGAACTACGTGATAAAGAGCAAAACCTTGCTGAAAAATTGAAGGCCAATCTACCAGAATTTCCGTAGTTTCTCCCGGCCACCCACCCCTTTTCTTTCGAAGGTGGAGGAAAGGAGTTGCTACGAAGTAACAACATTCTGTTAATCTGAATACTGTCAGGAGTTGGAATGGTCCGAGACCCTTTGGGGTACTCGGTCGTCCGAGACCTCACAGTAGGCCCCAGTCGAGGGGGCCCAAGGGAGGGAGTAATAGAGAGGACTATTACATGGAGTAATAGAGAGGACTATTACATGGAGTAATAGAGGCTGTTACACGGAGTAACAGGGTGTCGGTATGAACATGGAAAACCGTCAGTGACGTCGGTTGCATGCCGAACAATGGAAAACTCCCTCCCACGTCTCAGAGAAAAAGAATAACAACAACCCAATTCGAAAGATAAAAAAATTAAAGAGAGCCTTTTCAATCCAAGATTTTTCGATTATTTTTTCCAACTGGACCAGACATTCGAGAAACTGAGATTTACGATCCAACACGCCAGTCGGATTCATGCATCGGAAATGTTTGAAAGTCCCGCCGCATACTGTGCGAGTATCACACACCCACGCCACAACAACACGACATACGACACGACGCCACACCACAACATCGGCGACGCTGACTTGGCTGCTGTCACTTCTGCTGCTGCTCGCCGCGAGTCAGCGTGATACATCCTTAACTACGCCCGTCAGCTGCACGTGTCAGCATCCGATAGCCGCAGTTCGCGGTATTGATGACCTTTTGCCAACTGCTGCGCTGGCTGTAGCTTTGGCGGCTCTCGAAGTCCAGCGCCCCAATGGCCTCGAGGACGAGATGGAGGAGAACGCCCCGCGTGCTAAGCTCACAAGCTGCTCGAGGAAGAAGCGAGACATGAACATGTATGTGTGGTTGGGCGCAGCTGCTGGAAGATGCAGACCTATCTGACCCCACGAACAATACGGCGAAGCAGTTTCGAACCGACTTCCGCATACCCTACCCTTTTTTCTTGGAGCTACAGCAGTAAGTAGTGGTCAAGCTACACTCCCTTACATAAAACGGCTCCAGAAAAAACACAAAACTGTATATTCGATCCGACGGACGATAAGAAGGGTAGCGAATCGCAATCCAGTCGGAAAAGTAACCTATCGGAAACCGGCTTTTTCAATCCACGTTTCTGACTGCGTAAGAATTGGCCTTTAGTGTATGGAGGACGCACTCTTCACTCTTTATCCCAAAATGCGAAGTCGATCAATCCAGTCTCCGAACCAACATTTCAAGTTTATGTTTTCTGTATTATACGGCCGGTAGATGCGCGGGGACATATTTCACAGACAGATGTATCCGGCACGCGCCGTGTTTGGGAGAGATATCCTTAATTTCGCACAGATGTTCTCGGACCCTTTGCCGACCCGTTACGGTGTGTGTGTCATCTTGTTTTTTCGCGCCAGATATTTGGTCGTCTGTTCCGTTTACCAGGGTTTATATATTGGGGCCTTAAGGCATCCCATATTCCCGGCGAAGAAAAAAAAACGCCCCTCATCACAACGGGCCGACAGGGGCTCACAGAACACGTGCACAAAAATTAAAAATTCAGGATCTGTCACCCGAAAACGGCGTGAACATTTATTTAAGGTTTTAAGCGAAAAAAGTGCGAATTGTACGGCGTTACTTCAAGATTACATAGTTTCATTGTATAACAAACTTTTGGGCGTTAACATACCTTGAACTTGATCCTACGCAGTCAATTCTTCGAAAATTTCCGCGAAACTTCGACAGACATGCCTTGGAGTGCCTGGAACCGGTTGGTTCACAAAAAAAATGGAAAAAAAAAAACGTTAATTCCTCTGGAAGCGCCTGACTGACTGTTGTTGATCTTGTGAGATCACAGGCGGCAACACAGAGTATCCCTTGCCAGGTTTGCCTTCTGAGCAGATACTCGTTATTACGCACGTGTGTTGATTGCTTAGAGATAGAAGACGAGCAGTTTTATTCCTTGAACACGATATAAAACTGAGACAAGGGCGTGTCTTTTGCGGGAAACCTCTGGTTTACCATCCAAGACACGCCTCACAAGTACGATACAAATACGATCCCCAAACCTTTGCCCCGGAAATAAACGGAATTCCTACATCATTCAAAGCAGGAACATTACACTAGCCCACTCTGATGAGCCGTATGTGCAGAAATACGAGTAATTCATGAAAAACCAGATTCCATGAGAGTTGAAGACGCGGCTCCTGCCACACCTCTGAACGGCTAGGCTTCGAAACCGAGAAAGCCAAGAAAAAGACAAGACAGGAATGCTCACCCATATGGAGCAGAGGGGGAATACAAGGGTTTTTCATGGGCCGACGTTGGTGAGCCGGCCGGGGGTTGGGCCTGGCCGGCCCTGCCCATTTTACATTATGGCAGCGTCTCGGCCAGGCCCCATCAATTGTTCAGAGAATGGGCCGCGGCCCGGCCCGACTCATCACATTTTCAAAATTCTCGGCCAATCAAATTTTCGAAACCCTCGACCCAGCCCGGCCCGGCCCATGCCATTTGTAGTGAGACCCATGAGACCCGGGCTCTACACGCCGGCCCACCCAAAAAGATGGGCCGGCCCGTGCATTTGACGGGCTGACCACGGACCGACCCATGTCTTGTCCGGTACTAAAAGGTCACGCATATCGCGCTTCCATCCGTGCTTTTTTCAGTATTTTTATGTTGTCGTTTTTTGCTCTTTTGGATCCCTTCTGGCTCACGAATAGCTACCCACGAGGCTTGTAGAGCTCACGTTTCACATCCCGCGGCCCGGCCCGACCCCATCATATTCTCAGGGGATGGGCCGCGCCCGGTCCGGCTCATTACACTTTCAAAACTTCCCAGTCCGGCCCATCAATTTTTCAAAATCCTCGGCGCGGCCCGCCCGGCCCATCACCTTTTCAAAACCTCGGCCCGGCCCAGCCCGGACCATGACAATTTTCAGATTGGCCTGGCCCGGCCCGGACCATCGGCCTGTGACAAAAGCCCTGGAAATACGTCAACGAAAATCATCGCCATACCAACCGTAAGGGGGATGTGAAGCGAAAAATTGTCGGCGGAAACGCGAAAGGTTGGAACCAAAACTAGTGCAGGCCTGTGCCCCAAGTATGAGTAGTTAATTTTAGGGTTTTAGCCAAAACAGGTACTCGGCCTCTTTTGGGCCAAAATCAGTTACATACTAAAAACAAGTACAAATCACTCGCGAGGAGCCCTGCTATTTGGCCAGACTGACATCGTACCTGATTTTGGCTCGAAAAGGCCAACGTATACGTGGCTTTATCTACTCTGTCTAGCTGTCTAGCTTTCAACTGATTTTGGCCAATTTTGAACCAATCAAAGAGGCCATACGTACACTGTTTTTTCTCTGCGTGTGCGTCTGCGGTCCCTCGGTTGGGCAATCCTTGTGTGCAAACTCTGTAGTCGTGCGTAGGTTTTTATGCATACATACGTACGGTGATATCACTTTTTCTTCTTTGGGGTGTACGATGTGCTTCAGTTGTTATGACGTTATGATGTGTACTCTGTTGTTTTCTATGGTCAGAGGAGTCATCTCAGAGTGCCGTGGACACACACGGCGGTTCGTCTGCCCTACCCCGCGCCGAGGTGGTCTCGGGTTGTGGCCCGCGTTTTTCACTTGGTTTTAGTAGGTACCTGGTTTTGATCCTAATGGATGAAGTATGCCTGATTTTGGCCACATCCCTTTTAATAGCCCTTAACCCTTCTATTAGTACTGCAGTCCCGTTTTAGCGACAAAACACTCAGGTTGTTAGTAGGCCGTCCCCAAAACGGGGCTGCAGTGCTAATACGGGGAACAATAGTTATTAGGACTAAATATTGTTAGGAAAAACAGGGAAATATATAGTTTTTTAAGTGTACCGTAGGCCCTATTCACTAGGGTCCCCCGAAATAGAAGGGATAACAAACATCTCGTTCATTTCCCATGCGTCCAACAAACCCGTGAAATAGGTTCCCTTTCGTCCTAACGAGCAAACGTGTGCCACCGTCCGTAAGATGTACCAGATACCGGTAGGAGATAGCCATAGGGTATGATATTCGGTTCTCGGGCTTCCTTTTCAACCAATCGATTATCTAAGGAGCAGCGAGGTAGAAGCATGCCGTGACAGTCTGAAGATTGGCTGATCGGAAAAAAAAATACAGAAAAACGGGGTAGGGGGGGGGGGGTGTTTCCCGTATAGGGAGATGCCTGGTTATGAGGTCACAGCAGCAGCAGAACTACGCGTACATAGTAGGCAGGCATACGCAGCAGCATCGGTACAGCAGTAGCAACAGCAGCAGCAGTGGTGGCAGAGAAGGTGGACATTACGCGTAGGAGCATAGGGGAGTAGGGATACAGCAAGTGGCGACATCGATCGCACTCTGAAAAACAGCACAACCAACAAGATGGCGAGAGTAGAAGTGGAATTAGAGTCTAATCTAGGTACATGTACAGCCAGCAGTGCAGTACTATTACGGGGGTCGATAGTTAATAGAACCTATGGTATACATAAAAACCTATATATTTACCTTTTTTATTAACAATATTTAAGTCCTATTTACTATGGCCCCCCGTAATGCTACTTTTGTAGAAGGTTGTGGACTACGAGTACAAATAGACTGTCGAAATTAATTGCACGTATCAGAGAAACGCCTAACACGAAGTAGATGCGAGGATTCACGACTTAATTGAGGGGGGCTGGGAGGGGTGGAAGAAGTGGGCGGGGTTCGAGGAGGGCACACTCGTAGCCCAGAAAAACAATAGAGCCAACTTACTGTAGGTGCAGTTAATTGGTGGACAAGGAGAAGAAAAACCAACAAAAAAGCTAGCTACATACCTGGTATATTGGACAAACAAGGGCGACGGGGGGGGCGTGAGGGGTTGAGCCACGGGGGGTGAAGGTCGAGCATGGCAGAGAAAGGGGGAATCGGGGGGGGGGCTTAGGGATAACAAAACAAACACTCCAGAACCAATGTTACGTGCCAAAACATTCCAGTGCAGTAAACAGGGGAACAGGGGAGGGTGGAGTTAGGGACAACACGCTATATATAACATTAACAATAATTGTACTATATATAATAAATTTAGAGGGGGGGTGGGTGAGTCAAGGGAGACAGCAGGGAAGATTCCATGGGGGCATAGTACGGCAAATACGAGGACTGGCGAACGTGGGCACAGGAAAAGGGTGGACAGAGTGGGGGGGAGGGGGACGTCTGATATATCGCTCCAGGTGCGGTAGAAGGGGGGAACGAAGAGGGGGGGAAGGAAAAAAGGGTGCGGCAACGGGGCCACGGGAGGGGTGCGCCAACGGGGCCGCACACGGATGTAGCCGGGAAGTGCGCGGCGGGGTCGTGCAGGGAGCGGGGAGGGGCAAGCACGCGATGAGGCCGCGCACGGGGGGGCGTGGCAAGAGGTGGCACGCACTCCAGGGAGAAAGGAGTGTGTGCCAACGGGGCTGCACACGAAATAAGCCGAGATACGTGCGGCGGGGCCGTGCACGGCATGGGGGGGCATGTGCGGGCACGGAGAGAGTGGTAACAGGTGGCGCCCAGGGGGGGAGAAGTGTACGACAGCGGGGCTGCACACGGAATGAGCTGTAATGTGCGCGGCCGGGCCGTGCACAGAGAGGGGGAGTATGTACGCGGCGGGGCCGCGCACGGAGGGCGTGGTAAGAGGTGGCACGCACTCCAGAGGGGAAGAAGTGTGCGGCAACGGGGCTGCACAAGGAACGAGCTGAGATACGGAACGGGGGGGGCATGTGCGCGATGAGGCCGCACGCGGAGGGCGTGGCAAGAGGTGACACGCACTCAAGGGAGGAAAAAGTGTGCGGCAACGGAGCTGCACAAGGAACGAGCCAAGATGTACGCGGCGGGGCCGCGCATGTAGTGCGGGGTAAGAGGTGGCGCGTACTCCAGGGGGGGAGAAGGGTGCCGCAACGGGACTGCATACGGAATGAGCTGTAATGTGCGCGGCGCGGCCGTGCACAGAACGGGGAGGCATGTGCGCGGCGGGGCCGCACATGGAGTGCATGGTGAGAGGGGCGCGCACTCCAGGGGGGAAGAAGTGTGCGGTAACGAGACCACACACGGAACGAGCCGGGAAGGGCGCGGCGGTGTCATGAACGCAACGGGGGGGGGAAAGTGCATGGTGGGGCCACGAACGAAACCAGGGGGTCCGTGCATGGAACGATGGGGCAGGTGCGCCGTGGGGTAGCACATGGAACGGGCGAAGGAAAATTGCGGCGGGGTTGTGCACGAAACGGGTGGGCGACGGAGGGAGGGAGGAGAAGTATGCGGCATCGGGGCCGCACACGGAACGAGCCGGGACGAGCGCGGCGGGGGGGCCGTGCATAGAACTGGGGGACAGTGCGCGACGGGGCCGCAAACGAAACGAGAGGGGAGGCACGGGTCAGAGCCGGAACGGGCTGGGAAGGGCGTGACGGCTTCGTATACGTAACCAGGGGGGAGGCACAGGGCGGAGTCGGCACGGGCGGGGAAGTGCGAGGCGGGTCCGCACACAGGAGAAAGACGGGGGAGGCGCGGGACCAGGCCGGAGCGGACGGGAAAATGTGCGGCGAAGCCGCGCACCGAACGAGGGGAGAGATGCGCGGCGGGGGGCTGCGCGTGGAACGAGGGGGGGAAAGAAACAGGGCCGGGCCAGAACGGGCGGGGAAGTGCACGGTGCGGGCACGCGCGGAATAAGGGGGAAGGTGGGTGGTGGCGGGACTTCGCATGGGACGACCGGGGAAGGGCGCGGTGGTGTCGCGCACGGAACGAGGATAGTTGCGAGGCGGGGCTGGAACGGGGGGGGGACGACGTGGCGGGACCGTGCAGGGAACGAAAGGGGGAATGCGTGGCAGGGCCTCGCACGGAACGAGGCGGACGGTACGGAGCGGGGCCGGAACGGGCGAGGAAATGCGCGACGGTGCCGCACACGGAATGAGGGGGGAGGTGTGGAGCAGGGCCGGAAAGACAGAGAATTGCGCGGCGAAGCGACGCACCGACCGAGGAGGGAGGTGTGCGGGGGGGGAGCGCGCACGGAACGAGGGGAGAGGTGCAGGGCGGGGGCCGGAACAGGTGGGGAAGTGCGCAGCGGGGCCGCACCCGGAGTGAGAGAGAAGGTTCGCGGCGAGACTGCGCATGGGACAAACACTGAGAGGCGCGGCGGGTCCGCGCACGGAAAAAAGAGGGGAGGTGCGAGGCGGGGCCGGAACGGGCGGGGGTATGCGCCGGGGGACCGTGTATCGGACAAAACGGGGGAGTGCGCGCCGGGGCCGCGCATAGCACGAGGAGGGGGGTACGCGCGGGACCGGAAAGAACGGGTTAGTGCGCGGCGGGGGCACGCACGGAACGAGAGGGAAGGCGCGAGGGCGTTAGCAAGGACGGGTAAGGAAGTGGGCGGCCGGGCCGTGCACGAAACGGGGGGGCAAGTGCGCGGCGGGGCCGCGCATGGGGCGGGGGGGAGAGGTGCGCGGCGGGGCTGCGCACAGGAATGAGGGGGAGAATGTGCGGCGGGGCCGCGCACGATAAGGGGGGGGGGGGTGACGCGGCAGCGCGGCAGCGCACGGGATGGAACAACAAGCGAGGTCGGAACGGTAGGAGGGGATACTTTGGTGGAAATCAATAATCTAGTGGGAATGACAGACGGAAAGGGAAGAGAACGATTCAGCAACGCATGTAATGAGGGGGGAGGTGCGCGGCGGGGCCGTGTACGCAACGCAGGGGGAAGAGCGCGGGAGAGCCGCGCACGGAAGAGGGGGAAAGTGAGCGGCGTGGCCGTATATGAAGGGTAAGGGGGGGGGTACGCGGCGGGGCCGTGCATGGAACGGCGTTGCACGGGCGCGACGGAGCTGGGCACGGAACGGGGGGGAAGTGCGCGGCGGAGCCGCGTACTGAAAAGGGAGGGGGGCGTCTGCAGCTGAGGAAGTTGTATCTGAATGAGCAAAAGAAAAGGGGGAGAAGGACGGAGGGATAAGGGGTAGGAGGAAGACCGAACCTGGGACTGACGAAGGAATCCATCGAAGACTTTGAGAGTGAAGACGGGCCCGAAGCAGGGACTGGTGGGGGAAGGAGAGAAGTTGGAGCCGTTCTCACAATCGTGAAGCAGACCCGCAAGGTGACTGGGTTTCGGAAGCTTCGTCGGAGGTGGTTGGGGGGGGCTGTGCCTGAAAAAGGGAGGGTTGTATTGGAAACAACGTTTGACAGATCAGGGGTATCGTAGAAACGGGGGGTATTGAAACTGATGTCATCATCAATTCCCGGAGCTGGTGAGGATGGTAACGACAGCCTACGCAGTGAGAGTAATCAATAAGGACCGGCCAGCAAAGGGAGGAGAGTCGGGGTGGTGAGGGGGGAAATTACGTCGGCGATGCGGGGGGGAAAAACGAACAAAGTGGGGGGCGAAGGAGAGGAGTGGCAGGTCCAGGAGATTGCAGTGGAAGGAACGGAAACGAACGGGAATATTTGATGCCGCTACTCACTCCGGCGAGTTGCGAAGTCGACCCGGAGGACTTAGGCGCAAAGTTGGAGGAGGTGAGTGAGTTGGAAGGTCTTACGAGGGAAGGGGGGTTGGTTGGGGGGGAAATAAAGGAGTGGGAGCTTGTAGGTAGGCTGAGGGAGTGTATGGTCCACAGCTGCGAGGTGACGGTGACAACCTTGGCGTGGAAGTGGGTGGTAGTGAACGTTTACCTGAGCAGTGAGTGGGACTGTGGCTATCGTTGCAGCACTTTAGGTCACAGCAACAGCACAGCTACACCAATATTCTGTACCTTCGAGAGGGTACAGGTCATTATAATCACTCCTGCTGTATCAATACCTATGTATCTGGTAGTATCTGGTAGACGAAAACACGAAAAAGCACATTGATTTCTTATACCCAACACTTGCCAGGTATTAATAATATTTATAGACCAATCAATCGCAGCAACGACCTGGTTGGCGAAAATAGGTCACAAATTTGCAGTATCATATTATAACGTATTCAAACTACACACATATGATCGCGTATTCTTCCAATCGAATGCGAGTTTATAGTTTTGACGGCGCCAAACAAAAGGGATCATTTCGAGTTGCCTGAGGATGCCGACATACGCCGCCCACCAACGCCCACAAGTTGGCGACAGCTTGCAAACACCCTGCTGCGCGCGGTAAGGGGACAACTCGTGCGCCCGGTAATGCATCGCTCGACCTTGCCATGAGGCGCGGGAGCAGAAGTAAAGAAGTTCACGAAGTATCAATAAAAATAAGTGTGAGGTAGACCGCCTCGCATCGACTTCCCAGACCCTTAGAAGTCATCACCAAATAAATATGCATCCCATCTGGAGAGACATAACTATCTCCGAGATCTCCGTAGATGGATTGCAGCTACATGAATCACACCCATCAGTTAATCAAAATACATCAGACATTTGCGCGACTATGAGCAACTGCTATGTTTTACAGCCTCCCCAGTCGCGGCATCTTGTCATGATAATATTAATAGTGATAATGCCGTACTGCTGTAGGTCTACAATTATCCAACGCAAAAGTGCTCTTGTCGTAGCGCTACAAGTAGCAGTGCAATCAATTCAAACATGGAAGCTCCAAAAGCCATCATACGACCAAACAGCTGCCTCCCTGCTGAGAAAACACCAAACTCCTCCAAAATAAAAGCAACTAAAAAAGATGCAATTTTCTAAACCATACTGTACTGGCATAATCTTCTACAATCTCCCCAACACTCAACTGCCGTAACTAGGGGTCTCTGTCCGCGATAACCACTCGGCAATCACTTCGGTGAGATAGGTCGACATAACTTTACCGCAGTAGTTTCAAAACCTACTACGGGATCACACGCACAACCGCCTTCCGACTGTGTACACCGCCCTTCAAATTCCAAAAGCTCAAATCCGAAATATCATACTCCTCCAAGTCAGCATAATACCACCCGAATCTCTCGACGTTTAGCAGTGAGCAGTACAGCTTACGAAGATTATGTCTTCCTTGTAAGCCAACCACCTAAAATGCCCATTGCATACTACTAAAAATTAAAGCAGTAATAAAAAATGCATAGGTATGCGTACGGACAGCAGTATCACAATCTTATGGTTCCTCCCTACGTAAGTGACCGTACCTTATGCAGTAACATTAATAACAGTATCAACCAAAAACCTGCATGGTCGGGGGGGGGGGGGGGGGGGGGGGGGGAGTGAAAAAAAACTCCAAACCACTCAAGTTACGTCCGACTAAATCAACAAACTTCCAACTGAAAAATATGCCCCAACAAGCGAAAAAGATGCGTTTTCCAAAATATAAATCCTTCGCGGCGGGGGGGGGGGGCGGGGGATACCCGAAAATGACCCGGTGAATATAGCGCAAGGGGACAACTCGTGCGCCGGGGTGTGTCGCTCGACCTTGCCATGAGGCGCGGCAGCAGAAGCAGAAGTATACAAAATATCAATTAATGTTGTCCATGCCGAAGTGCATCCCGAAGTAAGAAGTTATCGAAGTAAGTGCGAGCTAGGACGCCTCGCATCGCCTTCCTGGACCCTTAGAAGTCGTTCACAAATAAGTATGTATCCCATCTGGAGAGACATAACTATCTCCGAGATATCCGAAGATGAATTGCGGCTACATTAATCACACCAATCAGCCAATAAAAATACATCAGGTATTTGCACGACTATGAGCAACTGCTATGTCTTACACGAGGTCCTAGCTCATGGATGTCTAGTCTGATACATGTACGTTGTATGTTGTTAGTGGTGTTGGTGTTTTTGTTCTCGCATTCACTCTATCGCCGCCAAATTCTATAATACCGCCTGTAGGACACACGTGGCGACCGGATTTTCCCCAGAAATATGTAGTTAATGGAGTCCCGAAAACAAAGAAATAATGGCCCTAAGACCAAAACTAACCCAGTTTTCACGAGAATTCAAGTGGTTTTAGACACAGAGGCCCTCTCACTGTGTGTTGTCTTCATGTTAAACCGTTATTTCTACCCCCAACTACATCAGTACATTCGGTGTTCGTCCTGATTCTTAATCCTATAGAGATACCACTAATTATGTGGTTACATGCTGTGACACAGAGAAAACCAAACCATGATCTCTGACGAATCAAGGTCAAGCAAGTGAAAGGCCAACATACCGAGTACGAGAACACAACAACACAAGCCAGACCAGAAAATAAGAACAAAAAGACAATGAAAAACACATAATTATGAAATGAAACATACTGCAAATGCCGCAAAAAAATCAGAAAGGCTGTAAGAAGATGAGCATGCGTGCTGAAGAGGAACCTATAACTGCTGCACGGACGAGGCAACGGGAAGAAGAGGATGATACCGGCAAAGGACGGAGGTGGAAAAAAAATCAACAAAAGAGAGAAACGAGGCAGAAAGCAAGAAAGAAGAAAGGAGAAAAATTTACTCGTGGCGGTAACAGCAACATGGATGGGTTCCAGTCTCTGCTGCAAAGCCGATCCGGGGACCTTGCCACACCCTCTGCCTTCTCCTTCATACTCTCTTCATTAGCGGTGTCAAGTGTCGGTATTGGCACTGTCCCGCCCCCGCCAGTGAACAACTCAACAAGAATCAAACAGAAAAGCAAATAGGAATTTAAGGTGTATATTATCACAAGTTCCACTGATTAGTCAAACATATAACTTACCACACGGTCTACCCTTCCGTTTCTGCAATCATCGACAGCTGTATCAGTACGGCTCCCCCCCCCCCCCCCCCCCCGTCCCCCCTCCCCGTGTCGCCGCTCTTGGCGTCCTCAGCTGCGTAGCGGAGCTAGGTCCTTTCCGGCTTGTCCTTCTACCACCTCGTCATGAAACAGTCCGCCTCAACGACCCTCCGATATCACTTCTCACACTTCTTAGCCGCCCCCGGCCATATGATACTGTCGCTGGTCCGAACAGTAAATGGGAGCTTTCCGTGGAACCCTCGGTGGCTTGGTGGTCACTGATGAGTATCATCTTCTAACACCTCTCGTTGGGCATGCACTTTCTCACTTTGCGTTACGAGCTAAAGCTTCTAAAAAGAAACACATGCAACATCAAGCAGCGATGTTGTTATTGGGAACAAGCACTTGTACGTAATGTACCTACATGAGTTCCAAGGATAATCAACTGTACATGATGTACTCACTACGTAAGATCTAAGGAATGAATTCAACACATACATGACACAAAATAACCGAACATAGAATCGTTCTGCTCTTCTGCAGTGTTCGTAGCCTCAGGAAACCGTAGCCCAGACTGCATGGCGGTCTACGGATGGATGTTTCAGGTAATGTATTATTGGCCTCCCCCAGGGCAGGGGCGGAGAAGAAGTGAGCCTCGTGCGTCATCACTTACAACCTCATAAGGCAAGAGTCACTTAAACCACAATAGGCAATGGCACCAACCGGTACGTAACTGTCATTCAAAAAAGACCAAACGAACACCCCCCCTCCCTCCCTCCCTGGCTACCCCCCTCCCTCCCTCCCTGGCTACATAACAGTGACAAACCAAAATAACCCAAACGTAACTCTTTGGCCTATATTGTGGTTTAGTGACGGAGGAGGCGGGCGCATGGGAATCGTGGACTGGCTGCAGCAGCTCAATATACGAGGAGAAAGCGCCTGCATGACAGCAATGCGCTCGGCGCGGCCGAGCGCGCTTCACGACAGCAGCGGCAGCACCAGCGGCAGCAGCACCAGCGGGGGGGTCGCGGAAAGAGCAGATGTTAGTATATCGTCGACTGGAATTTTTGGTTCCGGTGATTCGCGGGACGAGGGGGGAAACGTCTGACCACCGGTGGGTATTTGCAAGAGTGAAGTTTTATCTTGCGATTGGATACACCTGTCGGTCGAAATATGTTTTCGATCGTACAAATAAATGGAGATATGTCATTTTCGACTGGGTTTGGATCCGTTCCGGGTAAGTCGTATATATGATAGATACCGTTTGCGACGTGTTAGGGATTACTAAATCATAATACCTGGTAGCTGGTATGGTATTTATCGTTCTTTCCGGGTTAGTCGTGGATGATATATCGGAAAAGTATTGTTTATCACTGGTTGCGGATCTCTGAATGATATGGAACATAGAATTTATCCCGGGGAAGTCGTGAATGGTAAGAAGGTAGAATATATCGTCTGTAGGTTCGTCCTGGATGGTACACGCAGCCTTTTTTTTCGCCTGGCAGGTTTGAATTGTATTTTCGTGTATAAAATAAACAGTCTTTGTAAATCCGAAAAAAAAGTTCCTGGTACAAGTGTTTTTCTGGTATAGACAGGACCAGAAGGGGACTGGTGAAACTGATATATATACCTGTATACACATTTTTCTTAACGGATTGGCAAAGTAAGGTATGTGGGTGCACCTTGAGAGGTGTAATGCTGATATGTGGTATTGGTGGTGTCTACTGATTTTATTGACTAATGCTGGAACCTTTTGCTTGTGACCGTTTACAGTATTATTGTGCGAACCTGGATTTATTCGCGAAGGAGCAAAAAGGAAGATTTTATGTTACGCGGATGATCGAATAGCTTTATTAGCTGGGAGGGCTTAGGCTGTTCGTGTTAGAAGTTGAACAAAGAAACACTAAAATGCTGTAGCTCCCAACACGAACAGCCTAAGCCCTCCCAGCAAATAAAGCTATTCGATCATCCAAATAACATCAATTATTCAATTTTGCTCCTTCTCGAACATGTCGAAGTTCGCACAACTATACTGGTGGTAGAATAACCAATCATGAATTAATATATATGCAAACCCCCCTTAATCTGCAACCTGCATACGGGAAATGAATTCCGCACGAGCAGGTGTGGGCGAATCGCTGAGCGAGGGGGACACGTCCGCCCATGGCCTCCCACAGGGTAGGGGCAGAGAAGAAATGAGCCTCGTGTTTGTTACCACTTACAACCTCAGAAGTCAAGAGTCACATAATCCATAACAGGCAATGGTACCAATCGGTACGTAACTGTCATTTAAAGAGATCAAACGGCGTACGTAGCTGCCATTTAAAGAGTCCAGACGAACATATAGCGCCTGCTAGTATGAGATGGGTGTCTGACTACACTATGGTTTGTTAAAACCGGCGTCCCCGGTGGCTTGGTAGGTGCTCCGCGTGCCTGTCAAGATCAATTTCGTGGGTTCAAGCCCCACCGAGTGCAAATGCTCATTGGGACTTTTTCTTGCATAAAAAATTGATAAGCGGAAAGCGCGAAAGCGTGAGTTGGCTACATTCGATGAAAATCGACGAGCAGTGGGAATGCTGAACCCATTGCGCGACAAAAAATAAAGGCACGTACCGGGGGGGAGAAGGGACGACACCTGTGACCACGGCTTGTCCAGAAGATCGTCGAGGGTAAAACCTCCTACGAGTGGACTGGGAAGTAAAAGTGATGGATAAAAAAAAGAAAAGAAAAAAAAAAATAGAGTCGTAGTCTTTTTAAAGTGAAAAAGGGTTGTCAATCCGCTACAACCATAGAAATTAAATGGACCTGGTCGAATGTTTCTGCCGCCCAGAAAACAAAGGAACAGTAGAAATCACTGCGAGTGGTTCACTGCTTGCTCAAAAGACTACAGCAGTACATTACCGGAGTTCCCCGCTGTACGCCCCCAAGTGACGAGTCCTTGGTCCATTCGAGCGCAGATGTTGTGGCCTGGCCTGGACTGACGAATACAGGGAGTCAGCCAGAGATACCCCACGGTCCGCGAAGCCATTCCTACCTCAGGATGGGTTCGCGGACCGTTTAGTATTCCGCTCGGTACTGGAATTTATTCAGTTCCTCTCCGGCCACTTCGGTGACCAAGAGCTAGAGTTTTTCTTGGATTCCACCACCTTCGACTTCTTGGTCGTCCGCTGGATCAACGACGACGCTCGTACCACACATAGCCGCACTCTGGCTGACTCCCTGTATTCGTTGGTCTAGGCCAGGTTACAACTTCTTCGCTCGGATGAGCGGAGGACTCGCCACTAGGGGGCGTACAGCAGGGAACTCTGGTACCTGCTGAAGTCTTTTGAGCAAGCAGTAAATCACTTGTAGTGATTGTGTAGCATACCCTTGCGAGTCGGATCCGTCGTTTGATCTCTAGCATAATGTCAGCGCTTGCGTCGCCAAGGCCGCCCAGGTACAAAAACTGCATCGTCTGTCTATATGTTTACTTCTCTGGCCCGCTGCTTTGATAACGACCGGTGAGGTCCGGAGTGTCTGGTTCGGTGTCCGCGGCAGCATGGTCTCCGTTTTCTTTTTGGACACAGTGAGACCTGCTGCTTCGAAAACGGTCACGATGACGGGCATAATCTTCGCAAGGCCTTCCGCCGACTTAGACACAATGCCTGCATCGTCGGCATACAGCATACCCCATACTTTCCTCAGTACACATGCTACTCATAGTGGGTCAACCTTCACCCCGTCCTCCTCGTGGTCCTTCTCGAGGTCCTCCTCGAGGTCCTCCTCGAGGTGGACCAAGTCCCTCATAATGTCTGGGTCCTCACTGAACCGTACCAGCACGGCGTGTTTCGCAGCAGCGAAGAAGACATCGAATAGAAGCGGTGACAGCACACATCCTTGCCGCAGCCCCTGAGTGACGTCAGACATTCCGAGTGTTCACGGTCATCCGTGCGCACGCGAGCTCGCATGCCTCCGTGGAAATGACAAATAACGATCAATATGTTCTCTGGTACGGCGAAGAGTGCGAGCACCACCCACTTTAGCTCTCGGTTGATGGAATCATTTGCTTTCTGGAGATCGATGAAGCATGTTCAGGGGTATTTTTCTAGCTCGTTCGAGTTCTTGCAATCGACGCACGACGAACAGCATGTCGGTTATTGATCGTGCTGGGTGAAAGTCCCACCGTTCCTCCGGGAGTATCCCTTCGGCCTCGCAGTAGTTGCTGAGGCGAGGTGCGACAATTTTCAGCAATACTTTGCCTGAATGGGTAATGAGCGAAACCCTCGGTAGTTGTTGCAATCGGAACGATCTTTCTTTTTATGGAGGAATGGTCTCCAGTTTCCATTGTCGGAGGACGTCTCCCGTTCTCCACGTCTCCCGCTCTCCACACACTGACAAGTAAGTTGTGAAAGTACCGGATGAACATCGGGGTGGTCGAGTTTCACCAACCCGGCCAGGAGGAAGTCTGGTCCCACGTCTTTCCAGTTTGGCATACGCCGGATTACCGCCGTCATGTCATTCATAGTCGGTTCATCTCCAAGCGATGGTGCCAACGGCCGTTGTGGAAATAGAACGCTGATGGTTGGATCAAGATAAGGCGATTTCGTGCTCAGGAGGGTACCAAAAAACCCCGCCTACCGTTCAAGATTGCGAACCTCGTCCCTTAGGAGCGTGCGATCCGCGTCCATGATGAGCTGCTCGCTTCTCGCCTTTCGAGCGTCCGGCCCCGCCGTGCCCTTCAAGTACTTTAGAAACCTCGCTGGTCGTTGTAAGCGAGGAGCGTCTCCGTTTCAGCAAGGTTCTCTTCGACGTAGGCATGTAGTCCTGCTTCAATCACCCTTCGCAGGTCTGCGCACGCCGTCCTCGGCGTCTTCCACGCGGTTTTGCCCCCCTTAATGCGCATGAATCGTTGGGTATCCTCCCTCGCATCCCATGCTACTTTGAAGGCGGCTGAGGTTTCCGTGGGTTCGCACCACCTAAGTGTGTGTATGCGTCGTGGTGGGGGTGGTATTTCTCTTGCTACTGCATCAAGAATAACTTCGTACCCCAAGTCATTCTTGTCAAACTCTGTGGAAGGCGTTGGTGACATGTTTGTGAACTTGTTCTTATTGCCCTCCAGGGGCATAGTTCAACGTTTAGACCGCAACATCACAATATGCAGCAGTACAAGGACAAAAAGGCAAACATGTCGGCAAGCGATTTCGTACATATTTGCGTAAATTTCAAGTACTTTCAGGCCATTTTGCCCAAACAATAAACAACAACTGATGTATATCTGTATTTTATACATGTCTGTCGAAAGCCGAATTTGATTTGGACGGAAACACGTTGGATCCCGTGTGAGCGCGCCTACTTGCAGTCCACGGATTGTGAGAGAAACGAAAACAAACTCACAGATTGTCCCCCAACTTATTAATCTCCCGCTTGGCATCTTGACCCGACCCAGACCCAGGATTCAGACCTCTTCACTGACTTTTGAGTCTGAAATTAGCCACCGGCGGGGCCCAGCAAGAACCCTGATCCCACGTTGCGCCGACCTGGTCTACCTAAATCCGCGAAAACCGAGGCTGGATGTCGTAGTATAAAACTAGAGTTTTTTGTGTCTCTCGCAGTCCGCGGACTGCAATTGGGTATATACACTGACAGTCCGCGGACTGCAATTGGGAGGATCCTATTGAACGAATACTGGTAATGCTGCGTAGGCATTCATCAGCCTTTCGAAGCCCAGCCCGGCAAAGGAAACGGCAAACAAACGATTATCGATATTGACATGATGGGATGTAGGATAGCCTAAAGGATACCTCTCGAGAAGAAGAGTGGTGGGACGTGGAGCAGAATGGGCCCGATTCGCCCGCTTCTCGGGCCAAGCACGCCTGCATGTGAACAAAGATGCCAAAATCTAAACCTTCTGCTTCCTCGATGGTTTTCTGTGATCTCGTCAGAGATGCCCCCCTTCCCTCTGATAGGTAAAGCAAGAACTAGCAGTATTACAGTAGTATCGACTGTCGGTGCCGAAGGGTTGAGCGCATCGACTCAGCCTCGAATGCTAGCACCCAAAAGACTGCAGGGTTTAAAACTCCCTCTCACGACTCCCAACTGCAAGGTTAAGGAGTATCGTAGCTCAACGCTAAGGCAGGACTGAAAACTACAAAACTGAAACTCCCCCAAATTACTACTACTACGACTACTATTACTACTACTACTCCTACTACTACTACTACTACTACTACTACTACTACTACTACTACTACTTCTACTACTACTACTACTACTACTACTACTACTACCACTGTTGTCCGTTTCGCCCGGAGGGAGACGGCGGAATGTAAAACATCCCCGCGCGAGGGGAAATGTGATACTGGAACCAGCAAAGATGACCCTGCGGGATACCAGCTACCTGATACAATTCCAGCATGTCCCATCCGGCAGACTTGTGGTATACCATACCAGGTCGGGTCGGGCCGGGTCAAGAGGTTTCAAATATCACGAGTCGGGTCGGGTCGGGTCAAGATGTTTCCAAATCTCGCGGGTCAGGTCGGGTCAGGTCAAGATATCTAAAAAAAATAGCAGGTCGTGTCGGGTCGGCTGACCCGAACTGACTGGACGTGATCCGTGAGGTTTGATCTGGCCCGCGAACAGCCCTGCATTTTTCTCGTCTCTTCCAAGCCAAAACTCAGACTTTTCCTGCCGTCTTTGCCGTCGAAGCCAAAGAATACTTCCATCCCTTCCCGTCAAGCCACCGTTCCGTTTTCCCATCCGAAAATCATTCCCGCTAGAAACTACTACCCCTTCCAGTCATGACAACCTTTCCCACTGGAAGTTACCATCCCTTCCGGTCATGAAAATCTTTCCCGACGGAAAGTACCATCCCTTGTCGTCATGATTTTTGTTCTTGTTGGAAAGTACTATTAATATCCCTTTCCGTGAAGGAACAACTTCCCGCTGGAAAAGACCATTCCCTCCTGTCGAGAAACTATTTCCCGCCAGCTACCATCCCGTCCCGTCAAGAAATAATATCTCGCGATGAATTAGCCCGTGCCATCAAGAATACATTTCTGGCCTTCCCGTCCCATCCTTGCCGTCAACCTTTAAGGCCTCAAACTGCAGTCCCAACCTATCCCGCCCTGCTTGTTTTTCCCGTCAAATTACTATTTTTTCTTTCCGTCTCGTCACGAGTTTAAGTTCCCACGTTCAACCTCAAACCTGGGTAATTTTGTTTTGTACGGGAAGTATGTAGCGACTTCAATCAACGCGTACGACGCGTGCTCGAGACAGAGACCACGACGAAAAGTATGACATCTGATTCTAATGGCGATGTGGGTACAAGGTGCCCTGGACCCTTCTGGGTAGCTGCGTGGGTGCCCTCTGCGCGTTGCAATGTCAACAGCCTCTGTCGTTCCAGACGATCGATCGAGCTTATCGAAGTATATTTTCCGGGTGGTTCGCGGGGCATCGGAATACAAAGCGCCAATAAGCATTCTTCATGTGAACGCGCCTTCTTACAGTCCATGCACTGAATTGCTGACAGTTGCGCATACTTCATGTTTTTACCCAACTTGCCCAGCTCGCGCTCGGCACCCTGATCCCACTCCACAGATGCACATTATTTGACGTTTTCGTGGCAGTGCCTGCGGCATGTCGTGGCATGTCGCAGCAAGGCTCACGGGATACCATCTGCCACGGGACGTGCCGTTGTTGTGCCCGCGGATTTCGTCGTGGGACTCGCCATGGTATCCCAGGGCAAGCTCCACAGCAATGTCCATGTCAATGTCCACGGCAATACCCAGACCCGCGGGAAGACTCCCGGTAAGACCCGCGGCAAGTCCCGCGGCAACACCCGTGGCAAAGCACCGGCAAGTACCACGGCAAGACCCGCGGCAAGTCCGGCGGCGAGACCCACGATAAGACCTGCGGCAATTCTCGCGGCAAGGCCCATGACAATACCCGCGGCAAGTACGACGGCAAGTCCCACGGCTAAATCCACGACAAGACCCGCGGCAACACCCGCGGCAAGTACCGTGGCAACACCCACGGCAATGTCCACGGTGAGACACCCACCTGACACCCTCCCATTTGGGTACTTCGACCCCGAATTGGGCCTATCCAATTTGGCACCCTGCTCCAACCCACAAGGTGTAACAATATAATCAACCCTCCACAGGCGTTGCCGGAGGTGCACCTGGCACCATGTTTCCATTAGGCCTTGCGGCGGACTTTTTCGCGGAAGTAGCCGCGGTACTTGTCGCGATATTTGCCACGGGACTTGCTGCGGGTGTTGTCGTGGGAATTGCCACTGGACTTGCCGTGGGTTTTGCCGCGGGGCCTACCGTGGGTATTTGCCGTGTGTCTTGCCGTGGCGTGCCGTGGTTACCGCGGACCTTATCGTGACGGGCCTTGCCGCAGCAGTCGTTCCTTGACATATCGTGGCATGCCGCGGCACTGCCCGCGGCATCTCGTGGCATCCCCCGGCATTGCCTACGGCATGCTGCGGCATGTCGCGCCAGTGCCCACAGCATGCCACGAATATGTCAAATGATGTACATTCACACTTTTTTACTCTTTCATGGCTGTGCCCGCGACAGGTGTCGCGGCAATTGCCACGACACTCCGCGACATGTCACGGCAAGGGCTACCGCTGAGGAGCTGCAGCGAATCGTGCCACTGTTGTGCCTGCGGATATTACTGAGGGACTTGCCGCGACAAGCTCCGCGGAAAACTCGACCCGCGGCAACACCCGCGGCAAGTCCCGCGGCACTACCACGGCAAGTGTGGTGGCAAGTGTCGCGTCGAATGCCGTGGCGAGTGCCGCGGTAAATCTCACAGCAACATCCGCGGCATGTGCCGAGATACCGGCGACACCTTCCGCGATACTTGCCGCGACATTTAACACGACACGCGCTGAAATAAGGTGATACTTATCACGGACTGTTTTCGGTCGGTCTCGTTGCGGTGTGTGTAGGTAGGTACCTTGTTTCTTTGGAGTCGACTGGTCATGTTTCGATTGAAGCTACACGGTACAGCAGTAAGCACAGCGAGCACAGCAGCAGTCTAGCACAGGCAAGTCTAATCCACACTTTCAAGTCTGGCACGCAACTGGATTATATCCCGCGGAAGGTCACTGTATGACAAAACAGTACATCATGCACATCGATTTAAGTTGGGAGTTACCAGAGTTGTACGTACTTCACTAGTTTGCTGAATATATTCCGGCTTGATCAGTTTTGCATGGTAAAAACACGATGTAGGGGGCTTTTTATTTCGTACCAGGTATGTTCGGGTATTTAGGGCAAGAAGAGTATCGTTCAGGAAATATATCCCTGTTAGGCACACAGCACTACCGGTTTGAACTGGAAAAAAGGGAGATATACTCTGTATTTACCGATGCTTCATACTGTGAGGTGTATATCACCCTCTGATATAGGTACAAATAAGACGTGTAACATCATTCCGTCGGCATATTATCGAGAGATTAGCGAATACGCATAAAAATAAACCAAGGCCGTGACACACACTGCGGCAAGGCCCGCGACAGATGCCGTGGCGGGTGCCGCGGCATGTACCGTGGCAGGCTCCGCGTCTGGTGTCGCGGCAAGTATCGCGGCACTGCGCGCGGCAAGTGTCGCGGAACACACCGCGGCAGGTGCCGTGGTGGGTGCCGAGGCATGTACCGTGGCAGGCTCCGTGGCAGGTGTCACGGAGAGTGTCGAGACAAGTACCGTGGCAAGTACCGCGGCAGATGCCGTGGTGAGTGCCAGGGCATGTACCGTGACAAACACCGCGGCAGGTGTCCCGGCAAATACGAGGCAGGTGCCGAAGCGGCAGGGATGTACATTATTGTCTTTTTTCCGTGGCACCACCTGCGGCAAAACCTTCCACGGCATACCACGGAACCTTCCACGGACTGGGTTAGGGTTAAGGTTAGGGTTAGGGTTAGGGTTAGGGTTAGGGTCCCATGAAGCGGGTGTCGCGGTGTGTATCGTGGAAGACTCCGTGGCAGGCGTTGCGGCAGTTGCCATGACACACACCGCGGCGACACCCGCGGCAAGTGCCGCGAACGAGTCCCGTGATATGTACGCTGGTGTCGCGGCACTGCTCCGCCGCAGGTGTCGCGACACACACCGCGGCATGTGGCGGTATTTTATCCGCGGCACCTCATGCGGATTTAGTCGCGACTCTTGCCGCGGGGCACGCCGTGGGGTGCCGCGGGCCTTGCCGCGACGTGCCACGAGCCTCGGCGCGACGTGTCGCAAGCCTTGCCGTGGCGCTTGCCGTGGACCTTGCCGCGGCAGTCGTGCCGCGACACGTGCCGCGACATGTCGCGAAAAAGTCAAATAGTTATACCTCTCGTACCTCCGGTACCTTGTACAGCAGTACTACTCACAAACTGCAGCCGCCTCACTCGCGCTCCCGTGCTTGAAAGGTCGGCCGTCATACATTGCACACAAATGTTGAACCCTACTTGAGGTGCTTGATTCGTTCTTGACTGTTGGAATGACTGTAATTGCCAAAGATATGGTTGGCTGCAATGGGAATGACTCTATCCTAGTCATTCCCATTGGTTGGCTGTAGGCTGTAGGGTGGAGTTCCATAACCATGGATGGCGGACACATATCAACATGATACCCCGGGGGTACCCATCATTTGTGCCCCGGCTTTTGTGTTTCCGTGCTCATCCCTTCAACATCAAGATGCCAAAGATGGTCATGCCTTTGTCCTTTCGCTTCAATGTGCTCTACTTTGTTTGCATTCTCGTTGCCGACTTGAAAGTCGTCGTAGGCTTCCTTCCTGTTCCAGCCGCATCAGCTCGAGACTTAAATTTGCAAGAACATCCTCTCCAGGTGAGGCTTCCTGCCATGTACCCCTGGAGTACATTTTACCGATACCGGGCACGTATGCAACGACTCGTGCTGATCATGACCATGACACGGCCGCTGTCTGGACTGGTTTTTGTTGAGCAGGTGGCGGTAGCTTGCTTCAAATGTGATATTGCCGTGTACTGCTGTAGTGTCTTGTCGGTGAGGTATCAACTGCAAGCTGGATCGAATCGTCCAACATGCCAAGAGGCACAAGGAAGGCTCAGATTTCCTGCTGTATTGCTTGCTGCGCATGTTCTTGCTCCTCTCCGGCACAGCATCTGTACCTGGTCGAAGTACTTGGTATACGGTATACTGCTGTTTCTGTCCCGTAATATTAATAGCCGTTGCCAAGGTCATTGTTTGTCGTTGATCTCAATTACAGCGGCAGCTGGTTGCCTTAACCTAGCCCGTGGTCGTCCCCACGCGTACAGCACAACCCAGCCATGCTGACGTATTTCGCACCGACGCCGTTGCCGTTACTTATGTGCTGGTACATGGTACGGGTCTGCGTGATTTCGTTCATTCCCGTTCCCCGCCATCGCTTGACCTGCCTCTTTGTGCTGTAGCCCCCGAAACGCTGCAACCCGAAAGCATCGCTCTTTCTTCTGTTGGTAAATTTAACGCGCTCTCTAGTGATGCAGTTGTTTCGCTCATGTATCCCCCTGGTGATGAAAACGGACGTCGGCGATGGTGCGGTTACTTCATTGGTTCTGCCTTCTGCCTGCTGCGCGATTCCTGGCGCTTCCGCTCTGTATCGCACTGTCCTAACCAGACGCCGACGCGGCGGAATCGGCGCTGTCGGGGCCTCGTCGTCGCCGCGGGTCCACCCGATGACTTCATCGACACCACCTTCGTCGAGGAAGAGGGGTCCTCGTATGTCGGCGTCGATTTCGAGAAACAGGAACTGCGCGTAATATTTGAAACGATGGACAAGAACAACATCTACTACAAGATGCTGGCGGAAGATCAGATCGTGAGAGAAAGCGTTGTTTTAGTCTGCGGCATGGCATGCAGGGGATACTTGTATATGGTGGGCGCGGAATGTACGTGAGGTCGGCACCACTGCGTGCTCCTTGTTGTTCGTTTGTATTCTTATGTTTAAATCCCGACGCGTCCTCTTCAAATTTTGGCTACGCGTTCATATTACTTTGTACCAAATATACTTTTTTCCAAAAAACTTTACTTTTCTCGTCCGGCCGCGGGTCTTCTCTCGCACTCTAGGCTGCGTGGCACACAGGGAGGGAGCCCGCGTGTACACCACGGCGCCAATGCGAGCCCCGGCCGAGGTCCATGGCGTGTGCTCTGGGCCTCCGAAGTCGAGAATTCTGGCAAATAACTGCGGGCAGTCATTCCGACCTGCTAGAGCCAAGCAGGACAATGAAGACCCCACAAGTTTTAAGATTTTTGTCTGCTGCTGGCTGCTGCTGTATCATGTCTGATCACACCGTCCCTTGAGCTCTCTACAGAGGCAGCCATGGCACAGCAACAGTCGTTCATCAAGCTCTCCCTTTTGTGGCGGCCACGGATAGCGCATTTTTTTTGTGTGTATGGGCCGTGATTCCTGTCGACCTAGGAAGTAGGAACGAACATATACATAATCTCGAGAAAGGTGCAACTAAATTGGATGCTGCGCAGGGGCAGGACGACGATTCGTATGAACTTTTGCCGCATTTTAAAAGCAACGCCCAGCCACGGTGCACACTACAACAGCAGCAGCAGTACAACAGCAGTGTTCGTATAGTGTGTGTACAGTGTTCACCAGGTCGAGCAACCGAGTGATCGTGGTCTCGTGTTATTTTTTTTCAGTGCAATAGGCTGGGAAACCTACCCGGTCGTGGCGAACAGTCAACAATAATCGATCTCGCACGAGCATGAGAATTTACTCTGCTGATTTTTCTCTGCGTTGAAAATCTCA
The DNA here is from genome assembly GCA_031763025.1 of Macrocystis pyrifera. Taxonomy (NCBI): domain Eukaryota; class Phaeophyceae; order Laminariales; family Laminariaceae; genus Macrocystis; species Macrocystis pyrifera. The sequence goes on along the minus strand of JASSKH010000005.1, from coordinate 2,687,224 downwards.
AAAAAAATGAAATCGCCCGTTTCTATTATCAACTTCACTCAGCAGCAGCAGATACAGCAGCAGATACACAGCAGCAGATACAGCAGCAGCAATACACGTCTGTCGAGCTGTCGAGCGTCATACATGTTTCACCTTAGCCCTTTGACGTACACCACACACCTCACACCGAGCACGTACGTGAACACGAAACTGGCTCCCTCGGTCCATCTACCTCTGCATGCTGCTTCTTCCTGGCCCATAGAAGCAACAGTTAGTAGTCGTAGTAGTACTGTAGTAGTGTACCAGGCAGTATTTTGTAGAGTGTATGCTGCTTCTACCTGTACTTCATCTGCGTAGTAGTGGTAGTGGTGTATAGTGACGGTATATACAGTAGTCAACCCATGCTACCGCGTGCATGTAGTAGTGTTGTAGTATCCACCACAGAAAGAGTAGTACTTAGTTCCTGCTGACTACTGTAAATATTTATTACTCTTTCCTTCGAGCAACACGCTAACCCATGGCTCCCGTTTCCGCCAAGGACAGCTATACGGGTGTTACCTGTGACTCCCTTTTCGCCTTGCGACGCCCCCGGGATTTCACGTTACCCACATCCCGAAGGGGAACCTTGTATATATGTACGTGTGTGATGTTAAACTGTCTAAAGCGAAGAGGAAGAAAACGCGCTCCATCCCGCTGACAGGCGACGTTTCACGCAGTGCCCCGTCCTTCCTAGTTATAGTCCTCATACTATTCCAGTCGATGCGATGCACAAGACCTGCAGGTTTTTTTGTGTTTTTCGTGGGATAGAGTCAGATTGTATTAACTGTGCATTGATTGTCGCGTCTGGTCTACCTTCCATATTATTGCTGCACAGTTTTACTCGAATATCAATTTCTGTCATGTGTTCAATTGCCTCCGAACTTTCTACGGAGAAGCCCAAAGTGGAGTCATCAGTTGTCAGAGTAGTGGTTCGTCCATTTTCCTATCGGACGCTTTAGGAGGTCCGACCGCCTAAGTACATACAACCTTTCGTCGCCCGGCATAACTCGCATTTTTTCTGCCAGGTGTTTCCATCGCTTTTGCTTTACCGGCTGCTGCGTCGCATCACGTGGCCACTCCACAAAAAGCCATTCGGTGATACCACAGCAGCACGAGAGTAGTGCGAAATGCTCCAGTGTACTTATTACTTTCCCACCGCTCCGAACGCCCTCCACCCCCTCCTCATCTGTATGCCATGGGTGGAACGTTTTCGTCCAATAATACACATTTCTGCCTGCGAAAACAAGACCGAGATCCTGCAGCTGACGCAGGCGCTCTTGTCGGCGAAGCTGAAGCCGATCGACATATCCAAGGTGAAGGTTCTTGCGCGATGCTTGCTAGCATACAATGTGTGCCGTGTGTACTGTAGAGCGTTCAGTGCCAAGAGGCAAACCGTCCTTTTTCATGTGCGGGATAGAGTCGTCATGCTTCCTCCATAGACCGCCGAGTAACGTCCCCGTAGGAAGGAAAGGATGGCGCCGTTTTCCTTGTCGTGAGGCATTATTATCCTGTTTCTCCCGGTCCGGGATAGATATGGTTGTAAAATGGCATAACCGTTGGCGGTAGACGAGGTACGGTGTGAGACACACCTTTTGCAACCGCGACCATGTCCACGGTACTTCGCGTTATTAGTACTGTGTTATGGAATTTGCGATTGAACCGTACAGAGGTCTGCAACCCCCCAAGAACGGATGGCCTAGCCTACGCCATGGCCTTCCCGTGAGTGCCCTCCAGGCGGTTCTTTTCGGCTGTAGGTGCAAGCGTACGATAAAGCCACCAATACGTTGTCGACAGCGGCAAAATGAACATTCGCTGGTTTTGGTGGCTGCACATGAATTGGACGTATGATAAAGTCGTCGAAATCGGCCTCCGTTTCCTACGGGCGCCAAGGAAATACTTGTCTCGACAGGCGGACCCCTCGAGACGTTCCCTAGCCTCGCATTTATCCCACGTTGCGTCAGTCGGGGTCATTGTCATAACCATGCGGTTCTGCGTGCCCGATCAATGGCGAAACAGTCAAGAAGAAGACAGACTCACGCGTTTCACCGCATAGGGCACTTTTGTATAGGCGGACGCGATGCGGCGATTGCGGTTGAACTTGTTCAGCGACATTTCATCGCTGGTTTGGTGTCTTTCCCTGCTCTAAGTCAAGCAGTACCATAGCTCTACGGTACATCAGTTTTATCGTTTTGTTGGTGTACCTTGCATGCAGCAACAGTGGCAGCACTTTTGGAGCTTGAACTTGCAGACACTCAGCGCGTTGCCTATTCCTGCCGCCCTCTCACTCTACACACGACACTGGTACACACTACGCTACAAAGGTAAATACGTCTATAAATACTGATGGCCAAGTTGTTTTCTTGCATGCTCATCGACCCCTCACTCCCAGCTCCTTTTCGCTTTTACGACTGGCGACCTCAGCTGTGCGAAGGCGACTCGATGAAGGGAAAGTGGAAACTGGAATTCTCGACAGAGGAGCGCTACAAGGCAAGCTCTTGCAAACGCACACGAACGCCTCTTTCCAACCTTCATTTCGATCGCCCACGGGCCCAGAAATGAATGAAGAAGGGGTATTCTCTTTGGTCCGCATCCTTGTGGAAATGCTGTGGAGTGGTCACCCCACCTACCTGTAGGTGTACCTTCTCCCTCAATACTTGCTGAAATGTGTATTACGGGGGACCATATTAAATAGGACCAAATCTTGTTAGTAAAAACAGGGAAATATATAGTTTTATGTGTGTACCGTAGGTCCTATTTACTATGGTCCTCCATAATATGTGTGATTGGAGCCGTCGGGAATCTGCCAATGTTTGAGTCCCAAGGAGCAGTTGCTTACTCAACGCTAAGAGCTCCAGGAGGAGGAGGACGAGGAAGATTGGGAGGAAGGAGAGCAGGGCGACGACAAAGGAGAAGAGGAGGGAGGAGGAGGAGGAAAAGGAGGAAAAGGAAGAAAAGGAGGAGGAGGAGGAGGAGGAAAAGGAAGTTTTTTCGCATTGTTTTTTGTCGCGTGGACTCCGTTAATACGGGTCGCGAGACCATCAGTTGTCATCCGAGAGGCGTGCTGGCTTTTAGCAGCATGAGATGCGCAATTTCACAGAAAAGGAAATCAGAGTGTTTCTATGTACGCTGATCTGGATTAGTTCGTATGCCCTTGAAGTGGAGTACGGCCGGTCGTGAATTGCCCCGGTTGCCCATGTGGGGTGCTCCCGTGTGGTGGTGATGCCCGAGGCTTTCGACGACCGGAAACTGCTATAACAGCGACATATCGAAAATGAACGAAGCGGACGAAGACAGCAAGCCCTTGTCGCATGTTAGACGTGATGACCAAATTGAAAAGGACATCTGACAGTTTTTGTTTCCATCGCACACGCCTCTCTGAAATGAAACCGCCCTTCCTCTCAGTAGTTTCTGCCTCCGTCGGCCGACATTTACAACTACATCTACGAGGGTAAGAAAGGTGGGCGGCTGGACAACGTCATCCGGTTCAACAAATCGTGGATCGTGAAGAGCGTCAGGGCGATCACCATGTATGAGGTGCGAGCGAAATCGGTCATGCCGCTGTGCTAATAACGTTGTGCCGTACAGCGATGCTGCGGCCCGAGGGTCGGAGGCGACTTCTACCCGGTCGGACACAGGCGTCCCGTTTTTTCTGTGAGTTGGGGTCGTGACCGATGCTCTACCGATGCTACAGTACTGTCTCTGGTTGTAGCACGGACTGCGTGTTTCGTGCTCCCGTGTCCATGCAGTGTATATCATCGCGGCCTCATTGCTGATGGCTGATGGTCCTTTGTCTACGCATGGCGTGCATGTGACAGCAGTGTAATAACTAAGGTAGAAATCTCGCGTCACGACATGTTTCTGTTCTACACCCTTGATACATAACGTCTCACAAACTTCGTCACACCGTTCGCACGTGATGCCTCCCTTGCCGAAAACTGGCACGCTTTTCGTGACTTGGGGCGTTGGCCTAAGTACTGCGTGCTGCCAAATTATCTTGCTCTACCTACTGTAAGAGGAGCTTTTCCAAATATTACGGGTGCAGTTCAAAAGGCGTTAGCAGCAGCACTCGCCGGTAGAGTGAGCATTCGACGACCATCGGTCTTTTTTTTTTTTTCGACATGATCGCTCTCTCGATCCGAACGCAGCCCCCGCCCTCCCCTCGCGCCCAACATTCCCGCCCACGCTACAATAGCCGCATGTCATGCAAGTAGTCTGTTCTGTTGTTCTTGTACCGGCATTCTTGCGCTGCTCGAAGTGTTTTTTTTACTGTTGTCGCCGACGTGTATATCGAAGTTAAACCTCTTCTTCGTGCTTTGCTTTACCTCTGCCGACAAGCAGATGGACGCGGGAGGCAAAATCATGTTCGAGTTCGACAGGATCGAGGCCGACCTGCTGGGATTCAAGGTGCCCCTACCGAAGCTCAACTCGGACGCCGGGTTCGTCGAGGTGCAGGTAAGTTTCACAACATAGAGCCGGGAAGGAGAGAGTGGCGGAGGAGCAGGATGGGCGCGTTTTCACAGTGCAGTGCCTCCGTTGGTCGCGTTTTGTTGCTGTGCCCTTCGCCGCCCTGGAAACGATCGAATTTTTTTTTCTCGCTTTTGGACAGTGATGGAGAGTTAGCCGAAAGCGGGTCTGGGAAGACGGCTACTCGGCTTGTGACAGCAGGGTCTGTGCACATAGCGTTGGCATAATAGTAGGAAAACAGTCTAAGACTCACACGGGCAGCCTGGCGTCTGGCGTCAAGCGTTGCGCTACTATGAAGTCCGGACGAGGTAGTGAACGCGACTGAGTGGTCCACGGCAAGAGGGCGGTGTTTTACGTTGTCGGAAGGGGGCTGGGGTGGGGGGTCATGGTTGCCCTGCTCGCCCACCTGATTTTGTCGGGTTGAGTCTGGCGTAAACGGCTCTGAGCCGTAGCCAGAGGTTCGTGGCGAGAAAGGTGTTTTTTTACGGCGTATGATGTGTCGAGGCAATGGATAAAGTTCAGAGAGGCTCTGAGTTTGAAGGGAAGAACACGTACAATCACCTCACCTACCGGCGTATAGCCGACTATTATAGCTGGATAAACTGTGTCCCTCGTCGTGCCGAGAACTGTGTGTGCCCCCCTTGTTGAAATGCAGCTGGATTTCTCTGCTTTCTTCTTGTTTTTTCGTTGGATGGCAGTACTTCGACGGTGACCTGTGGATCGAGGCGTTCGAGTTACCGGCGGCGGGCGACAGCGAAACTACGACCGTCGTCAACATTTACAGGTGACGTCCGCGCGATTGACACCGCCCGCCCTCCAAGTTGAGACTTTGTAGGAACGGCGGCAAGTGTTTTTTGTGTGTACTGCCAACAGGCTTGTTGATGTGTCGGTTCATATGTTGTTTGCGTAATGTCCGAATTATACCTATAGATGTGCAGGTGCCGTGAGTGAGGCTCGCGTCTGTTTTCGAGCTAGGAAGCGGGTTCTTGGCCCTACCTACTGTAGGTCGAAGTCGTCAGCGTTTTGCATTTCGCGAAGATTGCACAAAACCTGGTATATGTGCATGCTCCAGGCAACCCAGAAAAAACATCAACCTGCGTGGCCGCGAGCTGCCTTGTTTTCGAGCGCTGTTCTTCGTGAATGCGATGCTCGCTTTCGAGAAAGGGGCGGGAGTATATACGGTTGAGATTTTGTCCTTGTTGTCGTCCTGCACTGCCTTTGTGCGTTGATTGAACATGCTACCTTTGCCACGAGCCCGCACGCGTGCAGTACTAGAAGGAACTGCCGAAAGCGTTTCAATACGTTTCTGACGGTGGCGTGTCACCCTCTTGACTCTGTCAAAACTTCGAATGGCTTAGGAACATTTAGCCTCACGCTCGATACATCTGTCGTCCAGTCGAAGGGAATCAAATTATGTCATAAAGGGGTGTCGCGCAGTTTTTGTTCTTTCATGATGCTGTCATTAAGTTGTTGATTTCGTTTTCACTCGAGCCTGCCACTGTTGATACAACTGTCGTCCGCGCTCTCTATTTTGTGTGGTGTCCTTTGTCTTCACAGACGGGTAGGTGACGTCACGGACAGCGACAAAACCTACATACCGGAGCGAACAGGCGAACAGCGCTTGCCGCAACGGTGACGACGAGCCTGTCTGCTCGTTCTCGCTCACTCTGTGTCCCCGTGACGCTAGACGACCACACGTGAGCTGCGAGAGGGGGCGATACTTTTTGATCCCGCTTGGGTGCTTCTGACAAGTTTTGAAGCTCGCGGGGCATCGAGCCGGAGCGCAAGCACCGTCCGTCCGTCGGTCCGGCTTCGCTTGACGTGGTTTTTTTTTCTCACTATTATTCGTTGGCCGTTAATACCCGGGACAGTTTGTTACGGCATGGCGGGAGCCGGTGGTCAGGGACTGCCTTTGCCGCGATAGACACCAATGACGAACTGCAGTACACGTACGTTTGATTTTCGAAAGAACTTGGCAGAACAATAGAGGATGGACGATTTATTGAACGTAAGATGAACGTAAACCGCTTCTGGATTTTCTTTGTTTGTGCCCGGTAGATATCATGGTACCTTTCACGAATATCCTGGGCAAGGCATGCACGGCACGCTCCTTTTCCCGGCGTGTGGGAGCTTGTGGGTGCACGTTTTTTCTCTGTAACAGGCGAATACCAAGGTATTGCGCACAGTCTGAATAAAGTGTGGGGGTGCGCAGTATCAGGATTCCATGCCGGGTCATGCCCATAACTATTGTTGGCGTGGCCGCCAAGCCGGTGGCTTGCAAGAATCTCGTCCTTACGGCGATCCTCATCTCTCTCTGACCGCTCGCTCGGCCTCTGTCACGAAACGCTGCAAACTTTCGATACAGCCGTATTTATCTGCCGGAGTGAGCGGGATCGGGGGCGGATAGGCACGTTGTAAGCACCACGTAATTGAAAATGAGAGACTGAGAACGCAAGGAGTAGACTGAGTAGAGCAGGCTGTTTGGGTTTGGCGAAGGCGTTGCTCACGTACGTGCCGTTTGACGTTGCTCACGTATGTAATATTTGGCGTTGTTCACGCGGCTGGTATGTAATATTCGACGTTGCTCACACATGCTGTTGGGTGAGCTCGTGTGCTCCGTGGCGTGCATACTCTTATGAGCTTGTGTGCATCTGCTTTGCTTTCGATCGGTGCGAAATAGGGTAAATCGAGATTGGACCGATTTGTAGCTGATGGCTGCAAACACATTATTTCGACCGCCCGCAAGCAGTTCGAACTACCGCTCCCATCGTGCAAGCAGCGGGACATTGTTACTGTACCGGGCGCAGGAAACCGGGATTTGTTTTCTTCAACGCATGATCTTATGTGCGTTGCTTTTCGTTGAGCTGTTATTCCCTTCCTGCATCGGACACGTCCGTGTGCAGAACTGTAGTCATGCTCATGTTGGCTTTGGTGATTGCGATATTCATGCCGGCGTTTTATTAGTCCTTTTCTGTGCTTGCGCACGTGCTGTGTTCATGAGTGAGAGAGAGCGACGCATCATGACGTTCGATTTTTTCTGATGAATATGCCACCTCATCGGCTGCTGATAATCATACGCAAAATTGTTTGTATTTTCAACCCACGCCAACAAGGTCGCCGACCCCCCTGCAGTGCTGGTAACGCATGCTACGGTGGAGGTTGCACCTATCATTTTCTGAGGCTCCTCACATCACCTTAAGAAGCTCTTACCTCTTAACATCGCACAAAACTTGATTTTTAGAAATGTAAAAAAAAAAATGCGCCGGGCAAACGTATCCTAGGTATATGACGAATACAAGACAGTGTGAAACACTTTTTCCCGTAATGGTATTTTCGACGAAATAATTGGCTGAAGGACCCGCTTCAGTCAAGTATTTTTGACAGAAAGTGATTCTCCGATCGTTGCACGCGTCCAGGCCCATGTCAACCTGTGTTGGCGCTGTCAACGAACGCCTCATATTCGAATCATCCGACTGTAAATAACTGAGTCGATATCCGACCAATCGCGGCTCGCGCAGAAGGCACCCAACCCCCCGTCTCCACTAACACTACCCTTTGCCATAACTGTTCACTTGTCGGTGGTAAGAGTATATATAGTACCTGATGCTTGACTGCGAGATACGCCCCTGGTCGTTCTTTCAGCAGCACCCGCCGTTGTTCCTGTAGCACTCGGATGTCTTCCTGCCGCCGCGCACGGTCGGGGCAAGAGGACTCTTCTTATTCGAGGCTTGTTGTTAAATGCTGCGGTGGCGTAACCAATTTTATCGCCGCAAGTGTTGATGCTATGATTTCCCCGAACCCCCTCTTTTTTGTGTGAAGGCGTTACAGCAGTGCCTCTCTGAACGAGAAACCACTTGCCCCTCCGTTTGGAAGACGCCAGGGTGAGGCAAGAGCTAAATTTTACCATGCACGTCAAGCAATACCTAGAAGACAACGTGCATGGCAGCGGTCGGGCCCGTCCCGAATTGCCGCATGTTTTCTTTGCCACAACACTACAGTAGATACCTTGTGTGTTGACTCTGTCGTCGTCAGCAGGACACTCTGTTTCTGCTCTTTTCTGTTTTTTTTAGCCTGCTGGCCTGTTAGACCGGGCATCAATAAATAGCTGACCAGGTATAGTAGAACGGGAACTGGCGACGGGTCTCACGTCTAGATTAAACGTCGGCTGTCTGATTGGTTTCAGCTGCTGCAACTCAAACGTGCCCAAACAAAGTGGAGAACCGTGTTTCGTGAACCAAGAACGCGCTCTTACAACGTTGCCACCGACGAGACAACTGCAGCTTATATTGCATCGAGTGTATAGGGCTTTCTTCTCGACTGGTGGACCTTCGCGCCACACGAGCAAGTACGAAGCATAGGTACCCAAACTGAGTATCATCGTTTGTCTCGGAACATCGAAGCTATACCCTCACACCAAACGACGATATTCCTGCCAAGGTAAAACGTCTTAGGAGCGCACTCACCCGTAATCGGAGTTTCGTTTCTTCTATGTTCTGGGCCTTTGACTCAAGGGCATCGTTGAGGCTATGCAACTGTGCCGAGGCGTCCGCGTGATCTGGATCGTGGGGATGGAGGGGCGAGAACATGAGGCATATCCATAAAAATCGATATTTACTCCAACGTAGTGATCGTTGATATCGGTACTGTATTGTTGGTGGAATGCGCACCACACGTCTGGGTAACGCCTTTTTTTTTCATGTTAGACCCACAGCAAGCTTTGTCTCGATTTCTTCACGTGCGGGGCGAAGCCGACATGCTTTTAGTAGAAGGTCCACCGTCACACATCGGAAGGCTTGAGACAAAACGGTTCGTAGGCGAACTGAACTTGCTCCCAAGAACAGTGGTGAGCATTTCGAAGTGTAGAGATGTTGCAGTATTAAACGTTCCATGATTTGCGGAGTCGGATCTCGTCGTCGAATACGCGAGAATCCCGAGAAGCTCAAGTCCGTAAGATCGGTTCTGAATAACGCACCGGTGTGTCCATGCTTTACGTTTTCTACGACAATGGCCTACAAAATACAGTTTCGCTGCGGTTTCCCCGAGTTAGAATCGAGCGAAATCTACCGACACTCGTTTCAAGGGGTCTCCGGCGAATGTATCATGTGTACTCGGTGCTTTCGCTTGGGTGTCAATCATATTTAAATATTTGGCGTGATCACTGTTGAACGTGCACCTCTACACCAGGTATATAGTGTTACGTATTTTCCTGTCACAGTAGCACCTACCTTTATGCAATCGACAGACCCATAGGATCATCGCCGTGTCACTGTGTAGAGGCACCGGAACAACGTCAAAATCTGCGTTTCCCGCGCAGTCGAGGTCCTCAAGAGTGACGACCTCCCCGAGCGCGTGAGGGAGAGACTTTAGTCGGTTATTCTGGAGCCTCAGCACCCGCAAAGCTTTCAGACCGGCCAGTGTGTTAGGTATTTCCTGCAGTTTATTCTCCGACAGAATCAGTTCCTGCGGATGAGACGAGGCCACGGTGAAGGGCAAAAGGACTTTGACGGAGACCTGATTTCCATTTAAAAAAAAAACTTTTTCGAGGCATGCGGTGGGCACTGCCGTCCCATACTGCGCATGCCATGGGAAATTCTGTCCAGGGGGCCCTCGTCGTTCTCGCCCTGAGGGTTCTCGGCCCCCTGTGGGGACGACGGTGACATCACCCCCGGCGGCGCCGGCACTTCCGGTAGCGCCGGCGTCATCGCCCTCGTCAACGCGCTCTTGAGCGGGGAGTTGCGCTCCCGTCGTAGCCCTAACCAGAAAGTACGTTCAGTCGGACAAATTCCGTGGGATGCTGTGGGGAGTGTCGTGGCATGCCACGACATGCCACGTAACGACTGCCGAGGTAAGGTCCACGGCAAGCGCCGCGGCAACCCGTGCGGCACGTCACGGTAAGGCCCACGGTAACCACGGCACGCCACGCAATATCCAAGGCAAACCCCGCGGCCATGTCCACGATAACACTTGGGCCTAGTACCGCGGCACGGCGGCGAGGTCCCGTGCTGTAAGTCTCGCGGCAAGCCACGCGGCAAAAACCTGCGGTGAGTCCCGCGGCAAGGTCCCACGACAGGTGCCGCGTTAAATCCCGTGGTAAGGACCCCCGCGGCAAGTCCTGCGGTATGGCCCCGCGCGACAAGTCCCGCCGCAAGTCCCGCGGCAAAACCCGTAGCGTGTCCCGCGGCAAGGTTCCACGTCAGGTCCCGCGGCAAGGTTCCATGGCAACACCCGCGGCAAATCCCGCGGCAAGTACCACGGTAACATCCGCAGCAAGTCCCGCGGCAACACCCGCGGCAAGTACCGCGGTAAGTACCGCGGCAACACCCGCGGTTAGTCCCGCCAAAAAATCCGCGACAAGGCCTAGTGAGAACAGGGTGCCAGGTGGATCCTCGGCGGCTCCTGCGGAGAGCTGCTTGAATCTATGCACGTTGTGGGTGGGAGCACGTTGCGGAATGGGATGGGCCCACTGCTGGATCAAGTTACCAAATGGGAACAGGGTGCCAGGTGAGTGTCTTCCGTTGGACATTGCTGCGGGTCTTGTCGTGAGTCTTGCCGCGGGTGTTGCCGCGGGTCTTACGCCGCGTCTTGTCGCGAGTCTTGCTGTGGGTCTTGCCATGGGTCTTACCCCGTGTCTTGTCGCGAGTCTTGCCCTGCGTCTTGCCCCGGTCTTCCCGTGGGTTTTGCCGTGGATCTTGTCGTGGGTCGTGCCGGGGGTCTTGCGGTGGGGTTTGCCGCCGCGGGTTTTGCCGTGGTTTTGGCCGCGACATGCTGCCGCATGCCGCGGGCACTACCACGAAAAAGTCAAACAGTGTGCATCCGTGGATCAAACGACTGCGAAACAATCCCTCACTATTTCCAAGTAGTTTTCCTCCAAAATGTGAGTATGTTCACTAAGGTTTGAGCGTGTGGCATACTGCTTGTACCTGGTATGTGCTTGGCTGTAGACACTTATCTTCAAGTAAACATACTCCGTACAATCATTTTTTTCCAACGAGGGGTTGAGCATGTGGCGGGTGCATCTGATCCTATCTTTAGTTCTACAAATGGTAAAGTGTTTCTGTGCAAACTCCTGAGTGGCTTGGATCGCCGAACCTGATCCGCAAACCGTTGAAACTGATTTAGGTTTTCTTGTCCCTCTCGCCGTACGTCGTACCTCAAGCAGTGCACAATGTCCCACTTCCGTCGGGATCGCTTCCATGTAATTGCCGTTGGCTCTCAGCTTCCTCAATCGGCAACATTTTCCTATCTCTGGAGGCAAGGCCTCGAGTTTGTTGCAAGACGCGTCTAATTCCCTGTCAAGGTTCCGCGGGGCAGATTGTATAGCGACGGCCGAGAACAGCTGGACTCAAGGGAAAACAGTTTATTAATAGTTACAGCCGTGGGTTCACCACGGCGGCTGATAACGGCAAACACAACAACAAAAACACTTGGTGCATCAGGGTACAGTACACAGTTTATACACAAATGTAGACATACTCGTACGAATACCCGGATTCCGCAAGCAGTCTCACCTTAGAAGGACAAGGTCACCAAGCTCCGGAGGCAGGTATTCGATGTTGTTAAACGACACGTTCAGGTACATCAGCTCTTGTTTCCTGTCACCATAAGAAGGGAGGGGCATTTTCCGTACGCACGTGCGCATTGCGCGAACAGTAGAATGAAAACAGGTAACGGAATGATGGTGCCTCCGGTGACATTTTTATACTTGGTACCAGGTATCTAGAGTTTTCTTTTACCCATGTTTTTCGGTGTTGACGCCTACAACTCGAATGACTATACGTTGGCGACTGATGGTACAGGCCGGCAAGCTCGTTCAATATAAGGCTGGCCAGATTGCCGTCAAGGTAGAATGAAAGAGCTCACATCGTCCATATCACGCTGTCCAGCAACACCCAAGCCCTGTGCGTAAGGTTCAAGGTTCCGTTCTCGTCCGGGTGAGGCACGAGTTCGTCGACCTCTTCCATCTGTAGGACACAGCTCGTGGCACACCCGACCACCACGGACCGCCATGTACCAGATCACAGCCGCTGAAGAAGGGGGATCGTATGCAGATGCTTTGCGGGAGGAGGACAGTGTTGAAGAACCTCGGATCACCCCATCCACTGCCCATTTGATCCATACGGCGGTTGGGATGCGATGCAGTTGGAATCGGTTTCAAAAGAAGAAGGCACCCTTGGGGTTGAGGAACTCCGTTGGGCTGTACGTGACGGTTGGACAATTGATTTCTACTCAATTGCTGTAGATTGCGGTGCCAATCTGTCTTATCTTACCCCGGGGTCACGCCCCCTTTGGGCGGTGCTACCCGCGTGTTTGATTGACCATATGTAGTCACGGTTGTGGGTCTGTCCGAGGGCTGACGATGTGGTGGATACGGCACGTATCATATGTTTCGTATACATGGGTGTACGATGATCTACTTGTACTGCTGTATTTTTATATCGGATTTTGTGATTCTTTGTAATCGGTATCTCAAGGGTATCTTTTTAAGTAGTCCTCGTAGTAGCATCTGTATCACACGAAAATCCATGCATAGTTATTACTGTTGTTTTACACGTGTGCTTTGACTACAGTACAGCACAGTAGTAGGGAAGAACAACTACTGCTGTACTGCCACTCGTATTACCTACTGGCAGAGGTACCAGGTGTTTACTACCATCATACATACGAATTAGTACTGGTAGATAGACTATTATTACGTAGTACTACCGGTACTACTGCTGCTGTATACTCGTAGTCCTGTATATCTATCATTCTACTAGGTTCAAGACATTCGCGATCGTTGTACTGGTACCATCCGGTATCACACGTATCGTTTCCGTCTTCGGGCAAAAATAATTAATACACAGTATTAATAGTAAGGCTTGGTAGGTGGTCCGCGTGCCTATCAAGATCAATTTCGTGGGTTCGAGTCTCACCGAGTGCATGCTCGCACGCGTAAAGACTTTTTCTTACATAAAAAATTGATAAGGGGAAAGCGCGAGAGCGTGAGTTAGCTACATTCGATGAAAATCGACGAGCAGTGGGAATGCTGGACCCTATGCGCGACAAAAAATAAAGGCACGTGCCGGGGGAGAGATGAGACGACACCTGTGACCACGGCTTGTCCAGAAGCTCGCTGAGGGTAAAACCTCCTACGAGAGCTATTATTATAGGCTGGAAAGTAAAAGTGATGATTAAAAAAAAAAAAAAAAAAAAAGAAAAAAAAAGTAGTATTGTTACTGCTCAATCAAGCTCAAGTCCGTAATAATTATTAACAATTTCCATCCACCCCCTCTGTTATCTCTACACGTACTACTGCGGTGTATCATACATACTTCAGGGTGAAAGGGTAGATGACAAAAGTTCCCGAGCGCCCTACGACCCACAGCACTGTGTGACATTATTTAAATAATGTCACTCACACCCGTACCCCCAATATCCATAAAGCAAATCCGCTACCCCTTACCAGTTCTACACTGCCAGGTATTTTTCTTTCAGATCGATGCTTTCCTGTGAAGCCGGGTGTAGCACAGGGCGCAATTTCCCGAAACAGACAATGCAAAATCCAGGGCTGTTTGCGGGTCAGGTCAAACCTAACGGACCAGGTTGGGTCGGGTCGGGTCAGCTGACCCGGCTGGACCCGCGACCTGACCCGCGCTTTTTTTTAGATGATGTCTTGACCCGACCCGACCCGACCCGCGACAGTTTGGAAACTTCCTGACCCGACCTGACCAGTGATGTTTCTTGGCCCGACCCAACCTGACCCGTGAGGTTTTGAACATTTATGTCCTGACCCGACCCGACCCGACCCGCCAGATTCCGATTGACTCGTGAAATACGAGTCATATCGCGGGTCGGATCGCCTCGACTCGCGAGGCCGTTACCCTCGACCCGAGGGTTCGACTCGCGGATCCCGCCCGTGGGTCGACACTTGAAAAAAAAAAAAAAACCTTTTCATTTTTGAAAACCCCGCAGTTGAATGTGGTCTTGCCGTAGTAGGTATGAATGGATGTGGACATATTTATATAAATTTGGCCGTGTCTTAAAGTTATAATATGATACCAAATGAGAACTAATCAATATTGGGGTATTGGTGCGAGAGACCTTTGAGCAGAAAGGGGGAAGCTTTCGAAGTGCGGATCCGCGGGCCGGATGCGAGGACCCGACCCGCGGATCCGCAAAAAAAACAACTCGCGGGTCTTGTTGGTACGACCGGCGAGTGACCTGATTCTCGCGGGTCATGACCTGAACCGAGACCCGTGAGCTTTTCATCACCTCTTGACCCGACCCGTGATCTTTGAAAACATTATTGACCCGACTCGACCCGTGAGATTCGAAAATTTCTTGACCCGACCAATGAGGTTCGAAAAAATATTGACCCGACCTGACCGGATCCGCGAGATTTGAAGACCTCTTGAACCGACCCGACCCGACCCGTGAGATTTAGGACACTTCTTGACCCGACCCGACTCGACCGGTGATATTTTCGAACAGCTGCTGCTGCTGATCCGAGCCTCGGGTCGGCTCAAGACCCGCGAACAGTGGAGATTTCGCAATGTCGCGATAATGTTTTGATGCCGGGGGAGGCTCGAAAAATCCGCCGGCACGTTTGGAGTGTTTGTTGAGCTGCGGGGGTTGGCTGACACTATTTCTGTTGGATGGGGGACACGACAAGCTGCCTCGCAAAGACCAAAATGTAATCGTTCCTGCTCACACGGAAGACCATAAACAACTCTCAAGTGTTGACTACTGTAGTAAGTTGTCAGCAGTGGATTGTGTCAATAGTAGATGATCAGTGTTTCCTGGGGCCGGGGGTTGGGCTGTGTGACGTCCCCGGGTTCGAAGGTGTGTGTTTTCGGCATGCATTTGCCGTGCGAACCGGCTGTACACTGACACAGTTTGATACCAGGTATCGTTTGCCATAGTTTCCAGAAAGATTCGCAGTAGGTCGTTTCGGTCGAAGCTTTTTTTGTTTTGTTTTGTATGGAGGGACGGGGTTTTTCTCCGTGTTTGGGT
Organism: Macrocystis pyrifera; assembly: GCA_031763025.1. Classification (NCBI taxonomy): domain Eukaryota; class Phaeophyceae; order Laminariales; family Laminariaceae; genus Macrocystis; species Macrocystis pyrifera. The sequence goes on along the minus strand of JASSKH010000005.1, from coordinate 2,671,750 downwards.
GTTTTAGTTCGTGTTTCGGCGCATCGATTACTTGCAGCACCCTGAGACATTTATATACCTGGTAGCCATCATTTGCGCAACGGCAACAAGCAGTGTTTTTCCTGTTCACGACACAAGTATGTGGTGCCCCCACCCCTCGCTCTGCTCTGGAATGGCTCGAACAAACAACTGCGCGATTGTTGTTTTTCAGGCACGCACCTGCTAAGCGTACGAATTTGAAAGTGCCTCCTGTTGTCACTGTGCATTCCGTAAAAGCAACGCAGATACTGTAACTCATACCAGGTGCGTAATTAACCCCTGTAGCCCCCAAAACGATGTTGTCCCAAAAATGTGGCCACAGCCCTGAAAGGGCTTCAAGGCGCCCACCCCTTCTCTCCACCCCCCCCCCCCCCCCCCCCCCCGAAAGACAGGGTATCGAGTACACCACCTCCGCCCCCCCAAAGACCCTATTACTCCACGATCGCCTAAAGTGAGTGCTCGAAAACCGCGCACGAGTAGACTAGTGGTGTTCAACACAGCCAGCTTCAAACTCGTGCCACTGGCGAGGACTCTGTACTTAATATCTGAAATCTGTCTCCAGGCACACCCCTTCTATTTATATACATACCCCCACGACGAAGCAAACGGCCTTCTCATCAAAACATCGCACGAATTAATTACGCTGGGCTTTGCTTGGGCATTCCTGGCGGGGTGCTCAAAGTTCGACTGATGGTCGGTTTCCGAGGTCACTTGCGACAGACGGCAAACGCGCGGTATTTGGGAGGCCGCTAAAAGAACTAGAACCGGCCCTACCCGATCCCGCCCCCGCCCCGCTAGACTTCGCGAGCATGCGAGCGGATAGCAGCCACGACTGAACCAAGTCACGCGCAAGAGCAGCTGGCACGCTAGTCAACAATATACTATTGATCTCTTTGAGGTTCTTAGATAGGTCAGCGTACATTTTGTCAACCTCTTCCACGCTCGCTCTGGCGCGCGCTGCTGCTGCTATTGATGCGTTTTGCACCGCACGGAGGTTGATCGGCTTGTCACAGAGAGCCGACAAGGCGTCCGTGATCGCTTTCGGCTTCATCCCGGTCGCTGCCAACGCACAAGAAAGGCGAGACGAGACACCGAGCACGAAAGAAGACGAAACTGGTTATAGCACTGATCAAGTTCAGCACATATAGTTCTGCACATGAGCGAGTGAGACCAGACAACGAGGGTGCACAACAACGTAAGAAACAACCCCAACCACTGCTCTTCGCCAAAGCTGCGACCACAACACAGAGAGTACGATGCTCACCCGCCATCTTCTCCACCTGCACCTTAGTTTCGGCTGTAAGCGGCGCCTTCAACCGCAATTCCACCGCGGTAGCCTCCGGGTCCACTTCATGGCTGTGGTGAAGTGTCCTGACAGTAAACCTCGGGTGCGGGTGGTTGGTGGGGTGTCTTATGTGGATCTGCAGCAAGCGCAAGTGGAAAAATGGCGTTTGGGGAGGTGTTCATCAATGAGAAAATGTCGGAGCAGCACCGATATAATAGGCTACGTCTTGAGCGAGAGCCCGTGGTACGTCAACTCAATCGCACGCCACTTGTTTCAGTGTTTCCTGTTCCTCATGAAGAGCTATGTGTGTACGAAGCCACGCCAAGAAGGTGTGACACAAGGGGTTCACCTCAGCAACGTACCCACTGAATATTCCGCCCTCAACCACGCGGACGAGCACAACACACGACTGTTGACGGCACAGGAGGAAGAAAAAGTAAATCGGGGTGCGTACCTCGAATGGGCACCCGTTTCGTTTGCTCGTGGTCCGGCGCCGGACTTTACCAGGCTCTGCAGCACACACATGAGCAAAACGTGTTCGATCGGGACAGCAAACAGGTGTGTCGCTAGTTAAAGATGGGGCCTATCGTGGATACGTGTTTTCGTCAGGAAATTCTCAATGACTATGGCATCGCTTCCCATGCCACGCAAGAGGGGCAATCGATCTCACCATTGCGGCGGGCCTGCCAATAGGCCTGTCTGTTCGTCAGGCCGTGTCGGCACTTGAGCACCAGAAAGGCCTTCCGCGTCTTGTCGGGCGTTCTTCGCGACTGGGCCACCGACACCACGACGCCGTGTTCACGGCAGACTCTCTTCACGTCTATCTCGAGGTCATTAATCAACTTGTTCTCCATTACGATACCGTCCAGCGCCGCCCGTAACGGGTCTGCGCTTCCGTCGTTTCCGCTGGGCTTCGAAACACAAAACCGCATGCACAGAGCGGGACAGAAGAGGTAGCTACGGTGAGCCCGCACAGATGAAGCGTCAGTATCTTGATTGCATCGGCACACAACGCAACGACGAGGAACACTCAGGAACCGACTGCACTAGCAGTCTATATCGGTACTGCACACACCTGACTATTGATACGAGCGACGTCCAAACATGAACGCCACATCGTGCGCGGCAGGCTCACATACTCGCGGTAGAAACCGTACTTTGACGGCCACACTTTTACCGACATCTCAAAAACGCCCCCAGGCACAGGCAGGCATGTGGTTTGCCTGTTTTGGAGTTCACGTGCCGTTCAAACTTTCATCTTGTTTCCGAAGAAGGACTTTTGTTAGTAGCCGAGAACATCACCGGAGACGAATCCCTCACCTGCTGGCCGGCATCACCGCTTCTGTTACTGGCCGCTTGTCCAGGTACACCAACGGATTGAAGGTTGGGGCCTGGGTTGGCCGCTTGTCCAGGCACACCAATTGGCTGGACGTTGGGGCTTGGCACCGACGTGGCGAAAGCCTAGGACACAAGCAAGGGGCGCGAGCAAGTTGCACGGGAAGTTGGCAGCAGCTGCAGGCGCCACCATCCCCTTTTTACACACACGCACGCCAAAGACTAGCATTACAAGCGAATAAAGGTCAGTAACAGAAGCAAATACACCCTCACCTGCTCCGCGGCAGTGCCGGTGCCGCATAATACGGGCTGTTCAGGCACACCACCGGCCTGGGTGATGACGCTTGCTTCCCGTGCTACATTTTCCTGCGCAACCATCTCCTGCGCAATACACAACACGAGCAAGAGCAGGCAGCGCCGTTTAAACGCAATGCAGAAACGTTACGTGCGACAACCAGCCGTACGCGATGCAGTGCCGGTGAAGCACAGCCCCCACATTGCCGCCGTGAGGCCGTCACGAGCCTGACAAAACAATAGTAATACGCGTAAGGACAAAACATGCCTCGTCGGCGTTACAAACATGGATGCTCTATCTGACATGCATAAGTATTCTGCGGTGAGCTGCGGAAATAAACTGGCGCCGACAATCCAAAGCAATATATGGCGACAACTATTTCGCGTAATAATATAATAAACAGGTCTGGGTACAAAAAATAACAACAACAAAACTCGGCACCATAAAAAAGTCACCTGCGTGCTCGTGCCGTTGTTCATGGCGCTCACAGCTCCAGGTTTCGATTTGCACGGCTCACCCCTGCTGGGGGCACGCAGTCCCTTCGCTTAGCCAACACCCCTCCACTATGAGGAGTTGTCGCGTGACCTCAGATGTCCCTGCAGGTAAGGGTAGAGTCGTGGTCGGCATAATACACTCAAAATCGGCTTAATTCGATTTCACATGACGTACCGATGGCCGTCGAAATCGCCCCGGAAGCACAAGCTGCACTGTTGTGGCCCGCTAGCGCTACTGGTATTATGCATAGGGAATCACATCGTAAGATAGTCTGCGGTGTGCCTGGCAAGCACAGCAGTACTGCACTGCCGGCATGGACGGGTTGATGGTTGTGCAGCAGCAACAGCAGTCTTTTCGCAGAACAAAACCATAAAAGCGAGGTTGTGCGTCGGACGAAACGCAACGAGTTCGGTCTCGGTCGACGAACAAGGCGAGCCACAAACTTAATAGAATACGAGAGGTGGGGCGGGGACCCCCGGTTAGACGCAACGTCCGTGGCACTATTCCTTTCTCCCTTGGGTTGGTAGTGCGGAGAACAAGCACGGCTTGATTCAACGAGAACGATAGAAATAAAGTGTGTGAGGCAAGATGGCTGTCTAGCCTCGCATTCCAAGGTCGTCCGTGAACACTTGTCCACGGGACAACGTCACGTAACTGGTGACAGCATCGAATATTCATGGAAAAAGCACGGCCACACTCGTAAAATCAAGATACGTACAGATATCCGCAACCTCGGAGAATGGTGGGACTTACGTGGGATTATTTCCCATGCGACCGTTGGGTCGAGAACCTGGAAGCCAAATTGCCCGTCCATGTTTGATAAGGAGAACCCAGCAGACCATTCGAACGTACAAGACAGGCTTTCGCGCTTTCTACCTTTCCAAGGCATGGCACAGCCGTAGTTGATGCATAGACGTCGCCCTTAATCAAATAATAGTCAGGTCACCCCTTGCGTAGTGAGAACCACGGGCCCGTTTGAATCATGGTAGGGTTTACATGTGTGTCCGTCAGGTACTACGAAGTGTCAGCTACCATACAGAGTGGAATGCATACTCATCCTTCACATCCACGCTTGCATAACGAGGAAATCAAATACACGACGAAACGAAAAAAAAAAAAACGAACCATAGAGTCAAGCACGGCAAAGGTACAAATGAGGATAACAGGGGTCAGAGCATGTATGCCCACTTTAACGTCTTGCCGTCGACGCAAATGAGGGGAGGACCTCCGGTTCAACTTGTGTGGCACCTTTCTTGGTAGTGCAGCGTACGCGCCAGGCTTTGTGCAGGATCAAGCACGACTCTATCCAACGAGAACGAGAGGTGCGTGAGGCAAGAGGGTTCTCTTGTCTCGCCTTCCAAGGATCTTGGTATGCGGTCGGTGATTACTTGTCCATGGTACACTGTCACGTAACTAACGGCAGCATGAAGGCTTGGACTAGTACCGGAACTCTCGTAAATGAATCTACAGATACCCGAAACCTTCGCGAATTGTGGAACCTACGCCGGGTCATGTCCATGCGACCGCTGGGTCAAGAACTTGGAACCCACAGAAACATCAGTACGAGAGTAGTGAAGGGATGTGAGGGATTTAACTACGTACCAGGGGAAAGCTGTGGTTCTAAGACGGCAGCCCCGGGCGTTCATGTACAAAACGCCGCACACGACCAAGAGACTCGGACACACCCGCACAGCAGCAGACAGGTTTCAGACTAGTTTCCTCTACGTTTACAGAGGACGTTGTGCGTTCTGGCAGCGGACGGCATCAATCACCAGGCTAGCAGTCGTGACATCATCGACATTTAAGGAGTCATACTTGGTACGAAAAGGAAAGAATTACGAGTAAACGTTTAACTATATACGCAACTATATACGCAACCGTCAACTGCTGTCTGGGTGAACCAATTAATGGCCTCCTCTTCTAACGTTGGTCGATACCTCGGTCGACCAAAATGCACAATCAAACACATGCTGACCGCACCCCCAATGGGAAACTAGCACGCTATTTGCGAGCACGGTACCATGGCAGCCCCGCAAGGTATGTTGCTACAGTAGACTGTGTGTGTATAAAACATTATGCTACAAAATATACGTAACATCCTTAGATACGACGACATGCTGAATAGGAGCATGAAAGCGTGAATGGGTTGGGGTGGTTGAGAAGAATATATCCCGCTTTTCTGACAATATATATATATATGTATATGATATGTGGCATTTCTCAAGCGGGAGACATGTGGCGTTGGCCCCTTTCGAGGGATCTGGGCTTCTATATTGAGTGTTAAGCAAAATCGGTGCACAGCAGTATCGAGTGCAGCGGCGTTGCGGAATCAGTCATCCACGGCTGTGCCTCGAGATCAATTTGACCCCCCTTGTGCAGAGGCTAGCTAGCTGTACTTGCAGACCAGCAAGAACTTTGTACAGTCCCCGTCGGAGTCATATAACGCGCCGGAGAAAGAGGAAGCGTGGTAGGTTCCTGGTCATCCAAACATCGCACGAAATGTACCGCATCCGTCATCGTACTCGCGCTGATTTTCCCTAGCCACCACAAACCGTCGTCGTCCTCGTATCAAAAGTGAGTGCCGTTGGGTAGCACCGTGGTGTGCTGTAGCGGAGAATCCAATCGGTGCGCGGGACGCAGCCGTAGCCGGGCGCCAGAAAAAAAAGTATGCCGATACAGCGAGAAAGCTCCCGTTGTGCAGCGTCACTTCTCACCCGGCGGAACAGGCAGTTGGTTTAGCGGCGCTGATTCGGGGTGCCGACCGGATATCGCAAAATCTCGTGGCGAGAGAGCTGCAGGTCCATTTCTCGCTACCAGGATGGCCTAGAAATCCCGTCCAATGCGTCTCGTACATCACCGCGATAACCCCACCTTGATCGCGGACCGATTGGTGTCCGGTGATCTTATCCACTTCGAGTCGTTGAAGAGCAGTTGAAACCACGTCCTGAGGGACGTGGCACGGGGGGGATTTCTTGTACAAGTTGCTGAGCACACATTGGGGCACACCCGTTGGCAAAATAAAGCGGCATGTCGTGGTCGTGGGGGTTGGCACAGGGCTTGCAGCGTTGTACTGAAAGGTGCCGGCGTGCATCCGCCCCCGTCAGGTCAGAAGGCCGACCCAAATAGACGAGCTTGGCACCGAGAGGGGAGCCTTCCGGGGTGTCAGCCGAGGAACAGGGGCCAATCGCAAGGACTTTGTACTGGGGGCCTGTCCAATTGAGCGAGGGCTTCGCCTTGAGGATTTTCGCGTCCGTGTCAGTCTTCGTCGTGCCCTGGCAGATGGCGGCAGCCGTATTGTGCACCACGCCCAACCACCAACGACGAACTTGGGAACCGGACGCGGTGCGTCGGATAGGGCGGAGTTTCGGCGGTCCACGCGTGCTCGCGAACGAGATCGTATGCGCACTGGCGGCGGTCAGTCGTCAAGTCGCAGTAGGCGAGGTGATCACGGGCCAAACTCCGGCGACCGGCGACCCCCACGGGTCCTGCCGTCGACGCCATTTGTAAGGTGAGGCAGGGTGGGACACAAGAGTATCCCTTGGATCTTGGATAGTTTTCCTATGAGCAGGTTTTCGAAGTTACTCACGTGCGTGGATTGCTTACCAGGAGATAAAAGGAGGACAGGTATATTCCTTTATTCTACAATCAGGCCATGAAGACCAACGGGATGAGCTCGCTGCCCCTCTCTAAAACCCCTAGTTTCCTGTCTACGATACGCCTCCCAAGTGAAAATAGTCCCAAACACCTGCACTCGGGTAATTACCGGCCGTTCACCGTTCAGGTCATTCAAGGCAATGCCATGACATGCCAGAGACGTGATGTCGATTTTAGCCCGTCTTCCCCTATCGCGGAGTCCCTTGAAAGGGGCTATCAATACCTACGAGTACTCTAAAAAAAAAAAACCCAAGGGCACCGCGCGGTACGGGATGGGAACATTTGCCCGCGGCAGGCGGATTTTTTATTTGGGTCTTCCCGAGGGACGATATGGCAAAAAATTTCCGTTTGTTTACCGCGGGATGCGAATGGGACTGGAGGGTGGGAAGCCATTTGGTTCGCAGGATAGGATGAGAAGACACAATTTGTTGTCGGTACGGGAAGGGAAAGGGAAACTATTTTTCGGCGGTACGGACAGCTACTTTTGGGTTGTCCGGGACAGGTCGGGAATAGGTCAGGAAAGCGGTCGGGACCATCGTCGGGATGGGATGGGACTACACGAGATATTGGGGGGACAAGACGGGACCGGAAACGATCGGGGAACGTCGGGAACAGGTCGGAAAATCGGTCGGGAACATAGTCGGGAACACCGTCGGGAAACGCAGTCGGGAATGGTTGGGAACACGATCGGGAACGCGGGCTGGAGAAAACGGCTGAACAGAGCGATACGTAATCAAGTCTTCGTGTACTGGTAGCATTTTAAGGAAACAAGCGTAAAATAACAGCCTTAACTACCTGAGGGATCGCCCGCAATAAAAACCAAAACACCACCACCAAAAGGGTATGGAGGAACTGGGGTTGCTCGGTTTGGTTCTGCTTGGGGCACAGAAGCAGAGCCACCGGCACCATCCACCTCCATAACGTCCATGCTTGCCATGTGCTTGTTTGAGCCGGGGGTGTGCGGTGTGTGTTTCTTTGTTTCCGTGTTTCAAAATGTACGACAGATTGAATGATTCACACAAAGTTGAAGGTTGTAATTGAATTGTGTAGCAGGAGAGGGGAAAAAGAAAAAAATAAGAAAAGATAAACAAATCTTAGACCAACCATTATGGGAAATTTTTGAGACGTTATTTCTGGATTTTTTAGCGATCTCCGACGCTCAGAAATAAGAACCATCTATTATGGGTCAGAAAAGCATCGATATTTTTGGTCTCAGTTCCTGGAGGGGGCAGAAATCAGCAAATCCTCTCAGAACTGAGCCCAGTTCTGAGCGGTGTCGCGTACCTCTAGGAACTGAGAAATTTGGATTTTGGGTGCTCTGCCTACTGCTGCCCACCTGTCCACCACAGCAGTAGTACATACACCTTCCACTCACACCAACGGCTAGCTGTACGTACGGCCTACGGTGCTCGTGTGGGGAGATGGCCTCTCCATCACCTAGAAGCGATAGCAGCGGCAGCGTCAGCAGCAGTTACTAGCTAGCAGCAGCAGCAGCAGCAGAGCAGCAGCAGCAGGAGGAGCAGCAGCAGCGATGCCGATTCGACATGGCCGGCGATGATCCTCTAGTACTATGAAACAACGCTCGCGGCAGCCGCTGCAATCGCGGACCTCGATGACGACGAGGAGGACGACTTGCCCGCTATGAAACGTTCGCGACGAGCGAAGCCGCGCCGAGACAACCGAGAAACAGCTTGGATGAAAATGTCGCGGGCCACAGCCATGTAAAAAAACAACAGCTCTCGGACGCCTCGTCACGAAACCAACCAATCAATACTACCTGGTACTGTATATAAAACCAGTTTTGACGATCAGAAGCCATAATAGATCGTTCTCATTTTTCATCCACATATTTTTGGAGCCTCAGAACTAGAAAAATAATCTCCAGAAATAACGTCTCAAAAATTTCTCATAATAGTTGGTCTTACTCCTACTATTAATAGTACGTATGTACATATATACATGTGTGCTTTTTCACAATAAAACCATTCTTTTTTCTCCAGTCTACCTACGTACTCGTACTCAGTATTTATTTTATTGAACGTAGTGCTGTTGCATCCAAAAGGTTGCATAATCCAGTTGCATCCATGGTAATATGATGGGAAAACGAGAAAACCGGTGGATGAATTAGAAATATCTGCCCCAATACTCGTAGTAGTGTGGGATGAGAGAAACTGTGGGCCGAGGTCGGGATGGGACAAGAATAACTGCTGGGCAGACAGTGGGATGGGAATAGTCGGGACTGGGCAGACAATGGGAACGGGAATAGTCGGGGATGCTTGCAGCGGGATGGTAGAGGTCGGGAACAGACACTCACCACGGCACGGGTCGGGAAATCGCGGTCGGGAACGAAGTATCACACGGTTTCCCGTTCCACTCCCGACCCGTTCCCGTCCCGACCACATTTTCCCGTCCCAACTATTACGGCTGTACGGCTGGCCGATGGGTACCCTTCAAAATTTAAAAAAGTCATGCCTACATGCATCCACATGCATGATTGCGATGATTGCGGTACTGCTGCTGTATTCATACCAGGTGCGTGGTACTACTGCTGCACCAGGTCAGAGCTATCCTTCGGAGCGGCAGGTACGCATTGTGGCACCCCCGTTGCATACAAATCTCTGACAATCTCACCTCCGGCGTGCGCACTGATGTTGGACCAGATCTTCTCGGGTATGGTTACGAACAATAACGATGAGGTTTGCCACGCTACTGTCGGTAGCACGTCTCCGTCGGCGGCGGCACCGTGTACTTGTGCCCTGCTTCTGTCGTACGGGAGCAGAACTGGTATTAGAAGCCAAGGTAAAACAGTTGTACTTCTTGGAGACGGTACAGGAGCAGGGAGTACCTGGTACGCGGTATTTCTCGGGAGTACGCTGTTGAGCTCAATGGGAATGTCCTAGTCATTCCCATTGGTTGAGCTGCTGTCTTCTTCTCTTGCTCTACTGGGGGTTTCGTCGTTTATGGAGGCGAAAGTACGGTCGCGAAGAACACTGAAGGACCCCCGTCGGCTACGGCAGCACTCAGCAGTAGCCTCCTGTGAGTAGCAGTGGCAATAGCAGCCAAGCGACAAGCGCAAGCAAAGACTCTGGGCGCTGTACCACGGGAATCGTACCACCCCGGACGACAGGGGAAAATTTCAAGGTAAGAATCTCGCTGGTCGTCAGTTGCAATCACGTTACGAGTGCGCTGCGCCTCGTGCATCGCTCTGGTGGAGCATCTCGAGGATATTATGCGACACGTGATACAAGATTTTATAAATTTTGAAATACGTCAGGATTTGAAAAAAAAAGATAAATCAGTCCACTATCATATCCCCAGTCCCAACCTCGTCACATCCATCTTTTTATTTTTGTCTGGCGCGTTGGTACTGTCCTCTATGAAGACGTGCGTACCACTTCTGTGCCGTCGGCCTTCTGATGGAGAAGCTGTGCGCGAGTACTGCGCACACACTACAGCTCTCTGGCTTCTCCATACACTGTACATAGTCAGTGCGCATTGTAAGCTCGATCGACGAACCTTTTTCCTGTTTCATGAAGTTCGCAACAGCGGACTGCGGACTACCTGGTACGTACGTATGAAAGCAGCCCATGGGTAGCAGTAGCAGTGTTTCTTGAATGCCAATCGGCAGATTGCTTTTCTCCGCTCCAGTACGTAATAGTACACCAGCAGAGCATGATTTCCCCTTCGTTGCTCCACGTACGAGCTGCACTGCAGCAGCTGCAATACTTGATTGCAGTATGGACGCGCAAACGCCACGATAGCCCCCGCCGACTCTACTCGTCGCGAGCTTGTGACTACTGTGACTGCACAGCAGCGTCAGCACGGCGGTGTGATGATGCTGATGATGATGTTGATGGTGTCACATTAGTAGTAGCTCACTTCCCTGAAATCCTGCCTGTGGTCACAAACAGGCTAACAAAATACATCTCGACGAGAGAAAACAAACGTTGTCAAGTGAAATAGTGCGCACGGCAGTATCATACCAGGCCGTAAGGAAAACGGTAGAGCTGTGATAATGCCATCCCCTATCACTTGCAACCAAATAACACCAGGAACATACCCATGATGGTATTACCGTATTATATGTACACTCGAAAAGAAAAAGAAAACGCAAAAGCAAAAAGAAAAACACGAGGAGGAGTAAAAAACTGAACATACAAAGGAAAAAGAGGGGAAAGCAAAACGAAGCATACATGCTCCCAGGCTGTTTGTTTGCTATGTGGTTCGACTTGGAGCTTCAGATTTGTATTTTTCTATACCAAAAAAAAGCACCTTCTTATGCAGTCCTAAGGGCCCATCTTAACGGGGAACACTAAATTTCGTTTAATCAGATGCAAATTAAATTAGAAAAAAAAAAAATCAAGTCAAATTGAAAGAACCGAAAGTCCTCGATAAGATGGGCCCTTAAATTATATTTGAAAAAAAATGAAGTCAAATTGAAAGAGCCGAAAGTCCCCGTTAAGATGGGCCTTACCCGTTAAGATGGGCCCTTTCTTATGGAGGACTTTTATTTTTTTCAATTAGATTTTTTTTTTTCTAATTTAATTTGCATCTGATGGCCGAAGAGTGAATCACCAGGCAGGCGTTCTCAAGGCAATTGAAAAAAAACTATTTGGGTGAAACGTCTTTTGGGAGTTTTTTCGTGTGATTTTTTCAATTTCAATGTGGAATTTGGGAGTTGATCGGCCTTGATGTAGCATCTTCATGGTGGGTCAACACCCCCGGTGGAGCCTGGGGTGATTCTTGGCCGCTTTGTTCGGTGCCACTATCGAGGCGATAAAACGCAAATCTCAACGAGAGGCGACCGGAGCAATAGCCGCCCATGTCCGCGGACCATAGCACATCGTACCCCGGCGGTGGCGCCTCAAAATAAATCATGGCGGCCGCAAGCCGAAGTTTTCGGCCTGCTCGATCGGCCAACCATCACGAAAACCGAGCCAACGAGCAAAAAAACAGAGGATACGCTCGAGACCTCGATAGCTACATCACCGGTGCTCTTCCGCACGTGGCGCTTGAAGACTCCCTCTGCCCACCCAAGACACCCTGAGAGTGGTAGCTTCCTATCCTACGCCACCAAAAAGAAAAGGAGGCTGGCGGCGGCGGCGCGCACGCGACAACGCAAACCTTCGCTCTCGTCTACGCTCGTCGCTGTTTGTCGGCTGGGCGTTGTGTGACGCGATGCGTTATTCCAGGTTTTTCCGAATTCCTTCTCGTTTGACAATGAATACGCCGTTTCCCGATAGGATACAAACACGTTTTTTTTTTTTTCGAAATGAAATTAAAATTCATTGAAATTGAAAATTTATTTCAAAATAACGAAATTTAGCGTTCCCCGTTAAGATACGAAGGCCCTTAGGGCCGGTCCTAACGGGGGGAAAAAAACGAAATAAAACGAACAGACTTTCGTTTTTCGTAAAAAACAGCAGGTTGAGTTATAACGCGAAAGCAAAAACGAAAAAAAAAACGAAACAAAAAGAAGAAGCCGAGTGGAATTTTTACGCTGTGCAATTTTTGAGAATGACTCAACCGCCACAGCACGTGATTCCCGGCGATAGCGCTCGATAGCGACGGTGGATAGAGACAACTCGCACACGTGAGGCACCCTCCACAGCAGGCGGTTCTCGTGGTCCAACCCGCTCCCTCCGGAGTGCTCTAGAACTTGTGTATCGGCCATCGCTGTTCGATGGCAGACGTTTGAATGTTGAGTGGGACTGATGTCGAAAAACATACCGCCACAGCCACTTCCTGATCCCCCGGTTTCTTGCCAGGACACCCCATGGTGATTCCCTACCCATATATCCTCGCGCCGTCAGCAGACAAGCCGCGTGGCAGCCACATGCACTACCTCGGCCATCGTGCGCTTGGCAACCGGTCGTAGAAACTTTATCGAACTTCATCCCAACGCTTCGAGCTCCTCTTATGTTCCTCTTCGACCCTGAGTACTCCATACTTTGTTTATTTGGCACCCATTTAGTTTTTTGAGTCCTCTGGAACTTGAAAAAAAACGAAAAGTGAAAATCGCCCCTCAAGCACGACATAAGTGTATGTTAGTTCCGGAAGAACCGCACGGAGACACGCTACAACACTGCGTGCCGACAACCAGGTAAACGCGTTCCGGGTGCATCACACCGCGATCGCATACCTCGGCGCGTATCACCGTCGGAGGGGTCTGGAAAATCGTACACGACGTTCCCCCGGGACAACCAACAGTAGCAGAACCCCTAATCAACTAGGCCTCAAGTTTGGGGACAATAAGGAATAGAAGGCACCCGCAAAAAGGATACGCATCAAACGAGCGACGACATTGAGATAAGAGAAGGGTCAACAAGTATAGGTGTGATCTCATGCCGCAGCAGAGAGAGGCCTCATTGATCCCAAACTATATATGAATTAACGTACGACGCGATGTTACAACAGTAATCTGGACCAGAAAAGAGGGGACGCCCACAGGGTGGATCCCTTTCGGGAAAGCCTCCTTGTTGTATGGGGAGACAGTGATTGAGTATCACTCCGTGAGCGATATCGCAGCTCTACAACAGCACGACAAAGTAGAAAGAGGCTAGGAAAAAAAACAGACCATCCCGCCCGCCCATCGTTGGTAGCGAGGTGTACCGTCGACAACGACATCATTTTTGTTAGTGTTTATTTTACCGGGGTACCTACTCTCTGCGACGAGGTGCCGCGTTGATTGCCAGACAACCAACGCGGGAGTAGTAACCCTGGGTGAGAGTCTCCGGCTGGTCGCAGTAGGAGGCCTCATTGATCCCAAACTATATACGAATTAACGTACGACGCGATGTTACAACAATATCGGGATCTCTACTTGTAATTTTTTTAATTTGACCAATAAAATTCACGTGCTCTTTAGTTCTGCTCTTCTTTTTTTTAGTTCGTTTTTTTTTTTCGTTTTTTTTGCCCCCGCTGGGACCGGCCCTAATATGCAAAATCCGACCGGAATTTGTTCGATTTGGGAATCCGGTAGCCCAACTCGTCAGATTTTGACCCAAAATCGGACGACCTGGGCCATCAATTTTCGAATCGAAAAATGGCATGGTCTCTAAATTCAAGATGTTATCCACGACAGCAAGCAGCAGCAGAATGAATGAGTTGGATTGTGACACAGCTTGATAGCGACGTCGCGTCGCGCCCGACGCGCGGTCGGCGGGCGGCGGGCGGCGCGTCTCTCCGTGGCCAGACTGCAGTCGGCTGGCGCGGGCCAGGCCTAGGTATCAAGAGAAGCGCACTCGGCGCGAACCTCTCCGTGGATACGTACTGGTAGACTACATCAGCAGCACAGCAGCAGCAGTAGCAGTCAGTGGCATTGTGTCACAATACATATTACCAAGACAGGTTGACTCTAGCGGGCAAGTCTCTTCGCCGCCAGACCAGAGGCAGTCAGCGTGGGCTCGGACGTTTGGTTCCTACGCGCAGTGCAGCGCCTCAGCACGTCTCTTCGCGGCGCCAGACCACAACAACAGCCGTTGGTCTCGGCGCCTGCTCGAATCTCTGCTCGCACAATAAATCTGATTTTCCCGCATAGGAAGACTGTTTCGATTTGCCAAGTTCACATCTGAAAATGCAAAGTCTGAAGCTCAAAAATCGAACCGCATAGGAAGGGTGCAGGCCGAGTCCCGACGACAAGATATTACTGTTTGCTGGTACATACGATCAGTCCTACGATATGTCCAGCTCATGGACCAACAAAAGGATGCCACAAAAAGACCAAACGGAATGCACGAAGACAAGAAAAGGGTAGATACAAAGAGCTAAAAACCAACAATAATGGAGCGGTCCTATGTCGAGCTGATGGACCAAGGACGACACAACTGACACAAATAGGACAGAGACAGACCGACCAATGGTGGCAAAAAAAAAACTAATAATAAAATCGGGTGAAAAAAAAGAAGGAAAAGTAGCACAGGGTCATACAAATACAACACTATTGGTGACGCAGTCGACGCAGAATGGCGGGGTACGGGGGGGGGGTGTACTTATTATCATGCATGTCCGTAGTCGCATGACCGTAGACCCTCGCATCCCTACAATGCCGGGACGGAGCACGTCGGTTTTCCCCCGACCAGGCAGACATTGCTTGCACCAAGCGCGAAGCGCCGTGAGGTGTCCGGCGAGTCTAACAAAGGGTGAGCTGCATCTTACTAAGAACCGCTTGTGAGGCGGACTTGCATATGGATGACAGCTGCAATGAGATATTTATATTTCCGGTGTGGCCGCTTCCAGAGACAGCAACGTGAGTACTATGTATCTGCCTCTTGAGTGCCTTGCCCTAAACACCACCAGTACCTGGTACGTGATACGATCATTCCCCTTGTGCGGAGTTAAGGTTCTACACCCCGCACAAATGATCTAACTCGATCACCAGCTGTGACCGACCGTTAAAAGCAGGGTACGGGGTGGGGGGAGTACCATCGACTTCGCAGGGAATAGGACAACACAACAAAGGGATTGTAACACGGCATTAGGCAGGAGTCGCTGTGCGTCTGTACTAGAAAGACGTTTCGGTGGATGCCTTCACTTTTTTATCCAGCCTAGCTGCTGTTGCTATGCCTCCTTCAACGCGACCCCTCTGCCCCCCCCCCGGGCCTTGAGCCCAACGGCGTCTTAGGTTGCTGCGCATTTTGTACCTCAAGCGCTCGTCGTTTTGCGACATTCTCCTTCTCCTCAACGAACCAGCCATTCATGTACTGCTCTGCCGCTTCCTCAACACGTCAGACCATTTGCCCGATTTCTTCGCATCTAGCGTCCATTGTTTCTCTTCGGTGGGCAAGTCAAACGAACGATAGGTCGCGTTGGAGACATCCCATCCAGTCCTGCTCTTGCCCTCCTAAGTAACCTTTCCCCCCCTCCAGTTCTCCAAACATGACTCGTTTTGGGTGGTCTCTCGTCGCCCATACGAGCCACGAACCCCGCGAAAAGTATACCCAGCAGATTCGTGTAGCAACACGACGACACGGTGATGCACTTGCACTCCTCATTGCTCCGCAACAACTAAGGAAGCCACCCTGCAGGTGTGCTGCAAGTTGTGGAGCCGAGTATAGTACCTACAGTATATCGCATTACGTACGAATGCCAATCCTTACGCCCCGACCTCCCGCATGTTTCCATATTGCATGTGTCCTACGTACGGTTACGGTTTCGTACATGTCATACAAGGTTCCCCTTCGGGATGTAGTTGACTTGAAGTCCCGGGCGTGTCGCAAGATGAAAAGGGTTCCGCAGGCAACCCACATTCATCGTATATGCCGCTCTGTCCCGAAACATGAACAACGTTTGGCTTAACAGTTAGTGTAAAACAGGTTCTTATATAATGGGACAGAGTGATAGATATTTCAGGAGCAAACATGTGGCGTAGGCTGCTGTATTACCCAAGGGAAATAGTAGAAGTGTGATGAGGGCCATTCCTAACGAACAGAAACAATCACGATATCATATACCGGGTATGAAGTATTTGTCATGAATCGTGACTTTTAATGGCCGAGATTCACGGCAAACACCTTGCGAATCGTGACACACCATTTTGTTAAACTTTTCTCTTCCAAAAACAAAATCACGGTCCGTGGCTCTATACGTACCGTAAATATGCCTGATCGAGGCACTACGTAACCCACGCAACCCAACGGTATCCGACGACCGGTGTAAGGGCATGTGGCAGACTCTGCTTTATACGCCGATTGTGGACAGCAAGCGGCTGCCCAATGCAACCGCTCGGCAAGGCACGGGCTGACGAGCACGTTGCGGCCTCGAATCCTGGAGGAGGAGGAGACACAGCGGCGCAGCGCAACCAAATATCGAAAATATTATGAGAATCTCACGGGCGAGGTCGGGCAGACGACCAGTGAGATTGGAATCTCGCAGGCCGGGCCGCGCCGGGCTGGGCCGACGGCGCGTGAGATTGCTCACAGGCTGGGTCGGGTTTCGGCCTGCGATTTGAAAAATGTCAGGGGCCCGGCCCGACCCGGCCCCACACTATCGCACCACCAGCAGAGACCCTGATATGTGAAATAATTTTGGATGTTTTACAGCTTGAAAATGTCACGAACCGTGTTAAGACGTGACATAAAATGTGACATGTCAGCTGTTTTCGTTTATTTTATTTATAACTGGAGAATCACGAATCGTGATATTTTTGTCATGATTGTCTCGGATCGTGAGTTACGTTTCGTTCGTTAGGAATGACCCTGAGCAGGAACTCACAAAGTGCTACACTGTTATTGCTACAGTGTAGCGCGCTAAGAGTACACAGAGTACATAGAATACTCTACAGAGGGTACACACAGAGCACACACAGAGCACTCACAAAGAACAGTAACTGTACACACGGAGAACAAACAGTTCCTAGCAGAGCACACAAAATACCCATTACGAAACGAGTGAGCACCCAGAGCAGACACAGTTGGAGCAGGGTGCACACAGTCAGTACACAAGGAGTTTACACGGCTGTGCTACACCGTACAGTTGCGTACAAGAGTATATAGAACACGGAGTAAAAAGAGTACAGGAGTACACACAGAGTACGTATACTAGCAAGAGTACACGCAGAGTGTATACCCAGTGCTGCGCCAGGTACAGCAGAGTACACAACGAGTACACACAATACACGCACTCGTAGTACACAGATATACTCGGTACTGCTGTGCTGTACAGAAAAGTGCACAGAGTGCTACTCCAAGGCAGAGTACACACAGTACTCAAAAGAGTACAAAGAGTACAGTACACGTGTAACTACACAGAATACACATAGAGCACCACATATCGTACTGTTTGTTCACAGAGTAAACCCATGGTATGCTGCACTTTGTTGTACATGTATTTGCACTACTGCTGCTGTAATTTGCTGTAATTGCACAGCAGCTGCATGAGTGTGTGCGAGGAAATGCCCGCCAGGCACACAGGGCTGGGAGCGCAGTCAGACCGACGAAGGCAAGCAATATGAGCTCTATCCACGTGCCCTGTACGATATGGCCATGGCTAGGCTACGTGCCCGGTGCTAGTTGTGCTACGTGCCTAGTGCGAGGTGTACAGCAGAACTCGGAGGGTTTGTGAATTCACGGGGTTTCCATGGACCTGCTTGGCTCTATTAATAGCAGGTCGGAATGGCTCCCCGGGGTTAGTTGCCAGAATCCGCGACTTTGAAGGCCCAGAAGACGTGCCACGGAACCCCGACGGGACCCACACTTCCGCCGTGGTGTACACGCGAGCCCCCTGCATGCCCCGCAGCCGAGAGCGCGAGGAAGGACCCACGACCGGAGGAGAAAATCAAAAGTATTCCGGAAAAAAAGTCAATTTGGTGCCTGGGAATATGGCTTACTGGTATTGATATACAGAAGAGCGCTTTTCCTTTGCCTCTTACGTCGTGACCTCTTTTCTCATGGCGTGGCTGGCACATGGCGCGTGGGCATTCGTACAACCTTTTCCACGGGGTACCGTATGTTTTTTTTCGTATGGTTTCCGCAACGGAACGCGCCGTTTCCGTTGATCTAACTCTGTACGTATTCGACTAACAGTAGAGACTACAGGTGCGTATTGCGACGGGTATGGTGCGTTTATACTCGGGTGGTACCCTCTGGTACAGAGCGTCATACAGCAGGAGCAGCAGCAGACAGCAGTGCCACGCGCTTTTGATGTACAGCAGTAGCAGCAACCGAAAAAATGAGGAGAAGAGCACAAACAAAATAACCGGTGCCTTTCTCCGCTGACCTCGCCCCAACGCCGAACGCCCCCCTCGCCCCTCCTCCATAATTTATTTGATCTATGTACGATATTTCTGAGCAGTCAGCAGCAGACCCCGCGGCAGCAAATCAGCCAGCAGCATAGGCGTGGCAAAAAAAGGTGGGCTACAACCGCTGCTGCACTCCCTCGCTTCCAGGAAGAAGCGCGTGGCCGCTCTGCGCGACACTATTTTTTCGCTAGGCCTTTTTCCCTACCGTGATCCGGGGGGGGAAAGGCAAGGGGGAACATCGCACGGGGAGGGGGGGGGGGGTGCCGCCCCACCAATCCCCTTCACTCCGAGGGCGACAAGCACCACCACCACCGCCACCACCAACAGGATCTCATCATTCGCTGGCATGGCGTCTTCTGCCTTGCTCACGACGGCTGCCTGCTGCGCCGTCATCGCAGCGACGATGCTAACAACAACGACAGCGGCCGCCCACCCGAACCCCGTAGTACCACCCACCTCCTCGCCACCGTTGTCGCCGCCACCATCGCCGCCGCCATCTACGACAACTAGTCGAGCAACGGACCGCGATCACCACCACCACCACCACCACCACTACTTCCACTACCTCGCAAGCTATACCCGCCATGCCGGCCGAAATTTCACGGGATCGCCAACGAACTCGCGGCACGGCAGTAGACCGTTGTTATATCATTTTAGGACGTCGCCGATGGATGCGCTGTCCAATAAACACGGCAGCGGCTGCAGCATGGGTGGTGGCCGTGACGACGGTGGGACTAGCAGCAGCAGCCCCGGCGACAGACAGAGAGCGGTGTCCGAACTGCCATGTTCCTCGACGGCAGGCGTGATGGAGGAGGGACCCTTCATTTTGGAGCAAGTGAAGAACATCAGAGACCTGGGGTCCGTCGGAGGATCGGGCATAGCGAAGGGCGGATTTTTCGCACGGGCCACCTGTCCGACGCGACTAAGGCGGACGCGATGGCCCTGCGAGATGTTAGAGGCTTGCGAACCCTGGTGAGGAGAGGTGTTGAGCAAAGGTGTTTATTCACCTTTGAAAAGTGAGTTCACTCTGCTCTGATTCCACGTAGCTTGTAGGTGCGCAATTAGTTCCAACGGGGTTATAGCCCTTGAAGTGCTCCATAATTTACCCCCACTATTTCCAAGCAATTTTACCACGAACGTTGGGCGCATTTTCGCTTCGGCGTCACGCAGACCCTTTGAGAGTGGGGACAAAATTAGACAGGAAGGTCAATGAGAGAGGCAGGGGTGTATTAGTTGGTTTGCGTTCGAACTCACAGCTGATGCCTATTATGTTTCATACATGAAGTATTCCGGCAGCGGCTACAGCTAGTAGGTGGTGCTATTTTTTCGTGGAAAAGTTTCTGACGGAACGGAGGTAGGCGCGGGTGGGCAAGAGGAAAGATGGAGGCGGGGGATGTTGTTTGATGCGGTTGGCGGTGCTTGTTATTTGGGGTCGGTAGCTTGTATTTTCGGTTTTTGGGGGGACGGGGGGTCGGTAGTTACTGCTCGAAACTTGCGCCGCAACTAAAACCTGGAGAAAAAATGCATCCCAAGTTATCCTGTCTCCTGAAGCCCTGCTGTGGCACATCCGAAACGGCCGAAGAAAACCTCGAGGGTTTCCAGCAGTGTAAATAGCGGTCCTAGCACCGTCCTCGTTAGCGCCGCTGACAGTAGCAGCGAGCCCCCCGACTTTCCCCCCATAGATGCTTCTCGTCCAACCTTGCCCAAGCTGCACTACATTGCGCCGTGCTCACCGCGGCCAATGATGGTGCCCTTTTGGATCGGTTGGTCGGTCGGCTGGTTCCCGCCCCGCCCCACCCCGCCCAGGTGGACCTGCGGAGCGCCAGAGAGTTGGAGCAGGACGAGCTCCTCCACGGCGACATGTACAAGGGTTTCGTGAACGTCGCGGGCGTCGATGGCCGCGCCGGAGCGTGGGGAGGGGGGGGGCGTGTGGGACGAGGGCGCGGTAGAAGACGAAAACAGCAGCGGGGCGGAGGTGGCGGTGGGAGTGGCAGCAGGGAGAGGGAAGGGATCGAGGAGGAGGAGGTACTTCGTGTCGCTGATCGACGAGAGCGTCTACCGGAAGGGGGTATTCCACAGACTACGCAGGCGGCATAAGGTCAGTGCGGGCGGGGGTTGGGACGAGGGTGGAGTAGCGGAGAGAGAGACGTGGAGGGAGGGAGTAGAATGATAGGGGTTCAATTATTGTTTGTTGGCCGCGGCTCTATTATTCCGAAAGTCGGTTGCATCGAAAGCTCGTTGGCCCAACGGTAACATAGTGTACTGGGAATGGATTTGCTGCGTCCGTCCGGGTCGATCTGGCTGTTATTGTGACGAAGGATCTCCCGGGCGATTGGCCTTTCTCTTGCCACTCCCGGCGCTCTGTCGTAATATCACCCTTACGGAGGGGTTTGTGCCCGACACGCGGAACTCTTCCACGAACTCCTCCACGGAGGAGTGTGCAGATGGCAGTGGGGGGCGTCGGTTTCGTCGTACGAAACATAGAAATCTCGCGCACGTGTTCGGCAATGCAACCTTGATGCTCGTACAAGCGGGATGGGATCGAGAAAACAGCAACTCCCCCCCGCCCTGTGGCGGCCTGATAGTAGCGTTGAAAGCGGGTTTTATGCTCCATTTCTACGATAGAGAGGTTACGTTCTTTAGACCAAGCGAGTGAGTCGAACGACTGCGGTTTTGCTCGATTCTCGAGCCTCGTTCTCGGCGATTTTGTGTTTTGCTTGCTCGATTGGACAAGCTGGCGAAATTGGCAGGCCGATTGGCCGATTTGCTTGTCGTTTGCTTGGATGGTAGACACTACCTGGTACATGCTGGGCTCGCGAGGCATCCACAGTCCCAGGCGGACACGACGCCGCCGATTGACTGCACCAAAATTCATGTATGCAGCGGGTACGACGAAACACGCGTGTGAAACAATCGCCTTTAGGGCACAGGACGATTCACGCCTTGCAGCGGCTGAGTCTTCCGGCACAGCGTCCCTCCTCCTTCTTCTTCCTTCTCGGTTGTAGGAGGGACGCTGGCAACCACGGTCGAACGCACGTGTGCGGGACCGCCCCCCCCCCCCTCCTACTATCGCTTTTCTCTTTCGCAGACGTCCCGCCCCGGCCCCGACTGGTTTTCACTTGTTGCCTACGTTCAGGCGGCAGTGTTGGCGCTAGCTCCTGCGGCGATGGTATCACGCCGCGTCACGCAGAAGGCGCGTGATATCTTCATCCGAGAGATCAACGCGGGCGGCTTGGTGCTGCTCAACGAGGCAAGCCATCCATACCCCACCACACCACTCACCTTTATCGCTCGGCCGTCCTTTTTTGTGTAGCTCCATAGTGTTTGTAGCGCTTAGTTTTTTTCTTTGCTCCTTTGTTTTTCGTGCTCCTTTATTTTTTGGTGCTCATCTCTTTTTTTTATGCTCCCTCTGTTTGGCGCTCTTCTCTTTTTTCATGTCCTTGGGCGAAGGTTTTAAACCCGGACCAACCTGAGAAGGTTACAAAGTAGTGGACGTGCTATCCGGACCGTCAATATGTAGACCGTCTCGGTCATGGTCCCCTTCCTCCTCCTCCTCCTCCTCCTCCTCCTCCTCCTCCTCCTCGTTTTCACCCCTCTCCCCCCCGCCCTCCTCCCCTCGCTGCTGATGCGCGTTGCTCGCTCTGCGTGCTTTGCATCGCCATCAGCTCCTTCTCCAGTACTCTGGCGACGGGCTTAACCGCGTCCTCCGCCTGCTGGCCTCCAAGGAGCACCATCCCGTCGCCCTATACTGCACAGCAGGTGTGTTGTCGGAGGGGTCAAAGCCTCATTACGCGTCACGGGGGACCTAAATAACCCCTCCCCCCGTCTCGAAAGGGATGCGTGGTCAATGGTCAAATGACTAAGGCAAGCAACAAATGAGTATCCCGCCCCCCTCTCCACCCATTGAAGCTGTCGTCCATGTTTAAGTCCGCCTCACAAGCGGTTCTTAGTAGGATGCAGCTCACCCTTCATGCGACTCGCCGAACACCTCACGATGCTTCGCGCTTGGTGCAAGCAGTGTCTGCCTGGTCGGTGAAAACCCGAGGTGCTCCGTCCCGGCATTGCGGGGATGCTAGGGCCAATACGACTACGGCCATGCATGATATCGAGTACCCCCCTCCCTCTCTCCATCCCTCTCTTCCCTCAAGGTACTTCTAGTACTGTAGTTGCCAGCGGAGCCAGAGGTTGGGCGATATGACGACCAGTCAATTCTCGTCTGTTCGGTGATGGTGACCAATCACTACACTTTGGTGGGGGCGGCGGCCAATCTTTGCTTGCTAGCGGGAACGGCGACCAAACACTTCTTTGCCTGTGGGGGCGTCCACCAATCACCTTTGTTGGCGGGAGAGATGACCGATCATAACTCGTTGGCGAGGTCGTTGACCGAATTACCGCTGGTATGCGGGGACGGCGACCAATCACGGCTTGTATGCGGGGATGGCGACCAATCACGGCTCGTGAGCGGGGACGGCGACCTATCACAGCCCGGTAACGGAGGCTGCGGGAGGCGGTCCTAAATGGAGGCACGTTTTGCTTCTTGCTGCTGCGCTTTTGACTGCAGGCGCTGTACGTTTTATTGCAGCCGCTGTGGGTTTTACCGCGTCGGTCAGAAATAAAGCCGCCGACAATGGAAACCTGTGCTCACCTCGCCCATGCCCCCTCAATCCCTTGCACGTACCCCTGTTGTGCTAAACATCTAAATCAGGCAAAGATCGCACCGGGTTGGTGATGGCGTTGACCCTGGCGGTTCTTGGAGTGCCCGACGAGGCAATCGTTGACGACTACGCCCTGTCTGAAGCGGCTTATAAGGAGCTCGCTGATCGAAACGCGATGGTCGGAGCGCTAGCGCAGGTCGGCTGGTGTATTTTATGCGCACCCTATGATGTATATTTATGAATGTATGTATAGTTATCTTTGTGAATTTTTCGTCTTTTTTTCTAGTTTTCTCTTCGTACGAGCACTTTTCGGCAAAACCCTGAGTGCCCCGACACACCCGTTCGCACACATCGATTGGTCGAGGTCCGGGCGCGACCCTTGCGCTGTGGAGCGCGTGGCGGGCGCTCGAAGTTTTTTTTTTGCCGGGGTGGATAAGCTTCACTACAAGAAGCCTTATTTTGCACGTATGTACCGGTAAAATGTCGTCAGCTTTTTGCCCTTTCACAAGCACACAGTCCAGGCATGCACCAGGTAGACAACAGACACAACAGACAGAGAGCACAACGTCACAACGCTGCCGCCCATAAGCACCAGCAGGCAACACCGTGCGTGTGTGACACGCCCATCTGCGCTCCACTGCTGTGACCAGTTGTGTTTATCGGAGCCTACGATCCGAAATCCACCATCTTGCTCTCTTTGCTGCTGCTGTGTGTCAGACCCACGCTAACTCTGTACGGAAACGTAAGTATTGTTTCGATCAAATATCAATACGCCACCGGTTCTTGTACTCTGATGTTTTTGTGTTTACCCCCGAGCACACCAGACATCTACAGTAGACAGCAAATACAATGCAGAGAACCCAAAACAACGTTACAGCCCCGCCCAACAGCACAAGCAGCAGCCAGAAACACCACGACCGTGTGGCAGTTTCCGCGGTGTACTGCTGTGGCTGGTTGCTTTGTCGGAGGCTATGATCCGTCATCCGTCATCACCACCTCTCTCTCTTCTGCTGTGCTGTGCTTTTGCGTCCATTGTGTCGCGTACCTCGAAAAATAAGAAAATGGATCTTTGGTAATATGGGTAAATTGTCACGATGCTCGAGTTTGGATTTGAATGCATGGGTTCGAGCCTCGTAGAGATCATGTTCAGTTGTTTTTACATGTTCTTCGCCTTTTGTTGTTATGTACGTAACCTAGGCACCACAGACAATAGAAAGCACACGAGCAGTGCAGAGTGCGTGCTTCAACCAGCTGGCTACAACGCTATACACGCCTGCCGCCCGCCAACAGAGCAGAAAGCAATAGCATGCGTATGCGGTAGTTTTGTCCGCGCTGTCTGGCTGTGGCTTCCAAGATATTTTTTTCGAACCCTGCGATCTCGAGAGCTGGGGGTATCTGCTGTTGTGTGATACATGCATGCTGCCACAGGTACAACAACACTGCTGCTGCAGTGCGACTTTCGTGGGCAGCCGAATGTGGTCGAGAATTCCAGCCCCTTCTTCGGTGCATCCTGTCCTATTTATGTAAATAGTACCAGCAATCCCACTGCTGTACTGCTGTGTTTCGTGTGTAACGCGTGTTTGTGCGGTGTGTCACGCGTGAGTCTTTTAGAACCTTTTTTTTAGTCGGCAGTCCTCGGTTTTGTGCGGGAGAAGCCTTCTTCGCCGTCAGAGCCACAACGAAGACATGCATTCGTATACAGACAAGTATGATCCCAGAGCAATATTTGGCGGAATCCTGAAGAAAATCTGTCAAAACGATTCAGTCAATAGCAGTTCCACACTTTTTCCAGGTGTGATTTGTCCCCATAAATGCAGGTGCAGTCCTAAAACAGTCTACATGTCTATGTGTACAGTAGTAAGCAGATATTTCATAACGTCGTAGTAATGTATCATATGCGTATGATTCGATACCGCATGCGGTATGGTTTTCAATTCGTTCCTGCGCCCCTCCCCTAGGTGCGTCCCGGAGGGGAACCTTGTGCTAAATATACGTGTTGTCGTTTATTTACCAGGAGGGTTGTTTTGGGAATCGTTGTTTTGTTTTTGGTTGCGTGTGTATGTATTACGTGTGTGTTTTATTTCAGTTTTTTGGACGGAAGGTCGACGTGAACTGCGTATGTGTTCAAGATCGTTTTGGGGCCTACGCCGTCGGACGTGATGGGGGGTGAGGGAGGTATGCTATGCGCGATGGGGTGGAATCTGCAGTAAAACTGTTGTTGGGGCTACAGTTTGTAGTAGTAGTAGTAGTAGTTGTTGTTGTTGTTGTTGATATCACTTTGTTAATGGGTCATTGGCATGCTGTGGTGCTGCTGTAGTAAGCCTAGTCCGAGGTGATGAATAGGCACAAGGAGTCTACCGTTAGTCGACAGGTTCAGAGGTATCGAAACAGGAAAACTAACGAAGCGAACCTCAGTCGATGTCCTAGGATGATAGGCAGCCGGTTCAAATATGTACTGTTGTACACGTAAAAAACGATACACACGTCTTCGTGCTTAGGTTGCGTGGCGAACGCCGGCTGCAGATCCCAAGGTCGATACCATCGTGGCTGCGATACAGATGCACCACTACCCAGAGGCATCCGAGTTGTATGTACTCGTTCCTGCCTGTCCTTACTCGTGTGGGGTTTGTGCGGACAGCACGGGGTGCGACAGAGAAAAAAGTAGAAGTAGGGCCAGCGCCAACTTCAGGTGGTCGAGTGGGAAGTATGGTCCACAACGTTGGGTATTGCGGGACCTCGGATGACCTTTCATGTTGCGTTCGCGGTTTGTGTGTGTGTCTCTTTCTCTCTGCAAACACATTTTTTTCTGAAGACAAAAACATCTCATAGGACCACTCTCAGAGAAGCCAAATTCGTTTCAAGCTCTCTTTCTCTCCCCCCTCGCCCCCCCCCCCTATCCCTGTCTCTTATCTAATTGTCTCTGCCTCTCTTCGCCTCTCTCTTCTCTCTGGCTCTCGCACGCACAGCCCCACGAACGTCACCCCTCATACCCCCCCCCCCCCCCCCCCCTGTCCCTGTACCCCATATAGTTCCCTCTACGAGCATCTATACTATGCCTGGTACACGTACTTTGTCTGTGACATCAATCCATCTCCCCTTGTTATCCTTGTTCTCCTTCTCTCTTTTTCCGACAGGAGGACTTAGACCCGGAAATATTTCTTGGTGCTCCACGCCACGTGATGGAAGACATTCTCCGCTTTATTCGGGTGAGCGTTCCTTTCCTTTGCCTCGGGTTCCTCCCCCGCCCACCCTCATCCTCTTCCTCCTCCTCTTCTTTCTCCTCCCACTCTTCCTATTCCAGCGTCCACCTCCCGCCTCCCGCGTGAGGAGTCCCTTTTAAACCCTCTTGAGACTTGAGATGGAACGTTTAATGTCTTTAGTGTCGAAGAGTCATGCTACGGTGGGGGGGGGGGGGTACTTTTTTTTGTCAAGTCGTGACGAAGAGGCTAAGAGTGATGCTACGGCAGGGGGGGGGGGGGGGGGGGGGGCGTACTCATTTGTTGCTTGCCTTAGTCATTTGACCATTGACCACGCATCCCTTTCGAGACGGAGCACCGTTCCTGCTCCTAATAGAGACACCTCCAACAATTGGGCGCTCATTACGTTGTGGGGGTACCTTTCTTTGTCAGAACGTGACGAATAGTCATGCTACCCTAATTGGGGGGGTACGTTCCTTTGTCAAATCGTGACGAACAGTCGAAGAATGATGCTTCGGTAGGGGGGGGGGGGGGTACCTTTCTTTGTCACAGTGTGACGAATAGCCATGCTACGGTAGGGGGGGGGGGGGGGGGGGGGGGGGGGTACCTTTCTTTGTCACAGTGTGACGAATAGCCATGCTGCGGTAGGGGGGGGGGTACCTTTGTTTTGTCAGCATGTGACGAAGAGTGAAGCTACAGTGGAGGCGGGGGTACCTTTCTTTGTCCAATCGTGACGAAGAGTCATGCTACGGTAGGGGGGGGGGGGGGGGGGGCTTTTGTTTTGTCAGGTTACTCAAACAAGAAGAGCTATCCCCCCCCGAAATAACGGTTTTTAGAACGAAAAGTACACGCAACGCCACGAACAATCTCGTTGCCTAGGCATACACAAAAAAAATGAAATTTCAGAATATGTGAGGGTGGATGGTAACATGGCTCTTACGAAGAAGCGTCGGCTACTGGGTTGGGAGGTACTTTGTTTCATGTCCCAAGTGGTATGCAAGGAGTTGTACGGCACGCATGCAGTATGTTCCAGCTAAACGATTGATTACACCGGACTCGCCGTTTGTTCGAGCGCACTGCACGGCAGGCGCGCGCACGCGTGGGGGCGGAATGTTCTTTGTAGACACCCCCCATGGTTTGTTTCGCCCTTTACCGCAATAGTGTACTAACTACAGTCCTCGCGGGTGTTGTGGCCAGGAGCGCACCGCGCGCGGGGCGTCTGGCCCGCCTCCAAAGTTGGACTCGTCACACACGGACATGAGAACACTAGACGATAACCCCTCCCTTTTTTTTTTTTTTTTTTTTGGGCGGTTACCACGGCTGGCGGTCGAGTTAGATATTTTTTGTGCGGGGATAACCTTTACTCCGCACAAGTGGGGTAATCGTATCACGTAGTGTGTATATATATGGTAAGGCACCCACGAGGCAGTTCCATAGTAAACCCATTGCTGTCTCTGGAAGTGGCCACATCAGACATTAAACCAATTCATTGATGCTGTCATCCATATGCAAGAAAATCTGCCTCTAAGCAGTTCTTAGTAGGATGCAGCTCACCCTTCATGCGACTCGCCCAACACCTCACGGCGCTTCGCGCTTGGTGCAAGCAATGTCAGCCTGGTCGGTGAAAACCCAACATGCTCCGTCCCAGCATTGTAGGGATGCGAGGGTCTATGGTCATACGACTACGGCCATGCATGATATTGAGTACACTCCCCCCCCGTCCCGTCCCGTCCCGCCCCTCTTTCCCCCCCCTGATATGAGTACACCTCCTCGGCCCCCCTCTACCCCCACCCCCAACCCATACCCCGAGCCTGGGAACCCGAGCCTTGAGCTGTTCCTCCTTTTGTTTGGCGACATGTTCCTTTAGTATGTGAGAAGGACGAGGAAGATAGAGATGCCACGAACCAGATCCACATGTGTGTCACCATGAGGGCGGAATGCCATCTTGGCATGTGTCGACAGAAGTCCCACGACCCACGGACCAGACTCGTTCTTGTTGCCTCTTCCCCACCTGCGTAAAACCACGTAGGTCTCACCACCGCCCGCTGTTCGTTGCTTGTTGCCTCTCTCGCTGTGTGTGTTGTTCCTGTCGCTCGGCAGGCGAAGTACGGCTCGATCGACGACTACCTGGACTCCATCGGCTTCGACGCTGACTGGCGCGAGCGCCTGCGAGGTGCTCTCTTGTCCTAGAGAACGATAACGGAGGCACCTACTGTATTAAACCTCGTAATGTAACAATACCTTGGTCGTTTGCCCAAGGTATCCCTGTGTGTTTTCAGGGGCGTTTTTTTGGGATGGCGTGTTTTTAATGACCTGGGAACGGGGACGACACGCGGCAACGAGGCGCCGTTTCTCGCGTACTTTGCCGTCCTCCCCCTAGATGTTTTGTTGGGAGCAAGTTATCAAGGTTGAGTGCTTATCGGGATCGATGTTGTTGACTCGGCTCGGCGTGTCAATATGACGCCGCATAGACAGTGTTGTACGAGCGTGTCATTCGTGGTGTCACATAAGTACCTGTGAAGCCTTGAGCAGCATTCGCGGTGCGAGAGGTCGGTGTTTGTGAAGCCTTGAGGAGCACTCGAGGAGCAGCAGATGCAGGAGCAGCAGTAGACGCAGGAACAGCAGTATCAGTAGCGGCGGTAAATGCAAGAGCAGGAACAGCAGCAGGAGGGAGGCGATAAGTCTCGATTGAAATTGGGAAGGTTAACAGTTGGTTGGAAGGGTGTCACGGTACACCCCTTGGTCGAAGTTGACTATCCAATCGATCGGTGTCGCAAATATGTTATCCTTGGCACCGCCGTGTTGCCTTTGGGTCGCAGCAAGTCAATGTTGTGTACATAAAAAAAAACGTTGCGTGAAATAAGAACGGGTTTCGACTGATATTGTTTAGTAACATGTATCAGCTGACATACACGAATACCGTTTCTGTAGGAGACAATGGCGTCTATGCCGTTCTATGGTGACAAAGAAGGCAGGCGAATCTTGCGCGAGGGGCGAGAAAGGCTGCGAGTCCGTATGCCGTCTTGATGGTGATGTCTAGATTGTTGTCCTGAACAACTGACATCCTTCGTTTTAGTCGAAGTAAGCACTCAGGTATATGGGGTATTGTAAGAGAGATGGCAGCCGGGGATGGAAGCGTCGCAGCAATAATACAGACAACTATTCGCATAATATTACTTTTTCAACTGCAACCAACGTTTTCGGGACAACTTACTTCGAACTAGAGTAGAATCGTGCTTGCGGTACACAGCATTCAGACGGGTTTAACAACGCTTGTGAATTGCAACCCACGTTGTGGGAACAATTTGCTTGGAACTAGAGTTACGGATATGTTTTGCAGTCTAGGCAAGAGTTAACAACTTTCTAACTTCAACCCACGCCTTGAGGACACATTCGTCACTTGCAGTTATACTTTGATCGTTTTTGCGCAAGTGTAAGGGTTATACCAGCAGCGCACATTTCGAGAACGCTACGTCGTACTTGGAATTATAGTTGAGTCATGTGTACAGTATGTGGTGTGAGGGTTGACACCTTTTCACAGACGTTGAACATATCACCATCTACTGTAGGTCATCTAGATCCTAACCTGCCGTTATGCTATGATATGATATGATATGCTCTGCAGGATAGATGTAGCACAGATCCAACCCGGCAAACATGTGCTACTGATGAGCACACAGGTAGCACGGCTCCCATCCGGCAACATGAGCTGAACATCCTAGGTACAGATCAGGAATATCTACCCCGTGAAATGTGTAGATCATTGAATGGGCGTCGATCATCTGTCCGAGGTGTGCGCCTTCTCAACTGCAACCCGCATTGTAGGAACGCACTCTTACTTGGAATTACAGTTTAGTAATATTTGCAGAAGTGGAAGGGGAAAAACAATTTTTCCACTGCTGTACAGCATGCTTTGGGGACGCACTGACACTTGGCAGTTGCGCAGAAATACGTTTGCGAACAGATAACGATAGGCTACGCCAAGTAGTCTGGGGACTATATCCGAGTGGGAAGAAGAGTTGCCACTGAACTGCCGACCCTTCGGCACAAGTGGGAGGGTTGAACCGGATTCCATACACGGAAGGCCTACGGGCGGGGGGAACGCTTGGGCCGACTGCGGCTATTAGTCGTGTTTTTAGGGAAGAAATGAGAGGGGAGTCTCCGGTCCCCGTTCCTCCAAAAACCATTCCCGCATCAGGTGAGCACGGCGCAACGACAGCTTATCAGCTACAGTAACTACTACTGAGGTTCGAAAATATCGGCAGTCGCGAGGAACGTGAAACACATCTCACAGACGGCACAACGGTCACGCAGCCGTACGAAGTACGGGTTGTACGGGTTGCGTTTTACCACCGCCAGTTACTATTCAAGAAACTAACAAGTTGCGTCGTTTGTGCTCTACGCGAAACCAGAAGGGGCAACACCGGTATGCATTCGTTGTGGTGTAAGATATTCCTCTCATTTCCTGTTGTCCGCGCTACTCGTGTGCCTCGGAAGTGGAAACAAATGGATTCACATTACATACAAAAATAGCTCAAATCACGAGATAAAAAATCACCCAAACCTACACTCTACAAGTCATCGGTATGTTTAATTTTTCCTCTCCGTATAGGTATTTTGTATTTCAATGAACAAGGAGGGCGATTCCACCCTCAAGCAGCTGCGCCTGCCGCGACTCCACGGCGGGGCTTATCCCCGTCGTGACTCCACGGCAAGAAAATATATCAACTCGCTGGTGACACGGAGCAGCCGTCACACCAGGGGGAGAGTGTGTATATTCATGTACCAGGTACAACACAACGTACTTTGTGTCTCGTTTTTCGAATTTCCTTTGTCCGCCCGTGCGCTTTTGTTCAAGAGAGGCGTTCAAGGCAGAGGGGGTGTGACTCCACCTCCGTGCGGCCATTTTCACCGTGGCTCCACGGCGGTGGCCGCCCCGGTTTGACTCTACAAGCGGCATGGAACAATCGTCACCGTCCAGGGAAAACAAATATACATGCATAGACTACAGTACACACCAGGGACCAGACGCATCATGATGTTTTGTGGGTTCGTAAGCTGGCATCCAAACAGCATGCGTCACCAGGTCTTTGTATTACGCTTTGGGGACTGATCTTAAAATAAGCCCCCGCCCTCGAGCGACCACGTCCACCGTTACTCCACGGCGGCGGCCGCCCCCGTTGTGACTCCACAAGGAAAAACGTTGTTTTTGCTGGTGGCACAAAACAGTCGGCATGGGCCAGGCACTATCCTTGCCTGCAGCATATATGTATCATGGGCCAGGCGTGGTATAGGGCAAAGGAGGTGTCAATTGGCGCTCGAACAGCAAGGATCGTCAGAACTTCGTGCTTTGCTTTGGGGAATACGTACGCCTGAAAGGGCGTGAACACGCTTGTCTCACCGTTTTAACGCCCACGTGCTGGTAAACCTCGATTGTCTGTCAGCTTCATTTCGGCGGTCTCTCGGGAGCCGGCAGCCTAACACACACACCAAAAGTACCTCTTCTGAAGAACGTTGAATACGGCAAGACAGCCCTGCCGGCCGGTCTTCTGGGGTCGCCGGCGATGTCTCGTCTCCAGACTACAGTACATAATTTGCCTTGTTTTTTCGCGCCACCGAAGCAGCGCGGCGACACGACCTCATGGACTCACCATGATTGCCACACGGAAACGCCATGAAAGCACCACGAACCCCCGAGACACCACGATTTCCCCATGGAAGCACCACGGTAGGTCCACGGCACTAGCGTGTAGCCCCAATATACCTACAATGCCCCAATATACCTACAACGGAAGCGTTATGGACCCCCACAAAAGACTTTGGACCCCTCACGGAGTACGACGGGGACATACGGAAGCACCATGGACGCACCATGGACACCCCATGGTATCTCCCTTGGGACACCATGGAGACACATGGGGGCACCGTGGTGCCTCCATGGGGGCACCACGGAAGAACAATGGAGTCACCATGGGGACACTACGGAAGCATCATGGAGGCATCATGGACCGACCACGGAAGCTGGTGCCCCCGTTATGCCCCCGTGTGCCCCCGTGGTGTCCCTATGGTACCTCCGTGGTGTCACCATGGGGCCACCACGGAAGCACCATGGAGACACCACGGAGGCATTATGGACTCACCATGGAAGCTAGTGCCTCCATAGTGTCCCCGTATGCCCCCATGATGCCCCCATAGTGCCTCCGTGGTGTCCCCGTGGTGCGTCTTTGATGAATCCATGGTGTTTACGTGGCGTCTCTATGGTGCTTGTCGGTGGTGCTTGTCCGTGGTGCTCCCATAGTGTCCCCATTGTGCGTTTGCGGTGCCCCCAGGGTGCCTCTGTGGTATCCCCGTGTGTATCCGTGGTGCTTCCGTGATGGGTCCATGGTGTCCCGATGGTGTCTCCGTCGTGTCCCCATGCTGGATCCATGGTGCCTCTGTGGTGTGTCCATGGTGCGTCTATAGTGCTTCCATGACGGGTCCATGTTGCTTCCGTGACCAATCCGCGGTGAGTCGATGGTGCTTCCGTTGTGCTTCCGTGGTGTCCCCATGGTGCTTCCGTCGGGTCCCCGAGATCGGTCCATGGTGCCTTCGTGGTGTATTTATGGTAGGTTCATCATGCTTCCGTGGCGGGTACATGGTATCCCCGTGATGTGTCCCCATCGGGTTTTTGCGGCGTCCTCCTGATAGGTTCATGGTGCCTCCGTGGTGTGTCCATGAGAACGTTTTAGGAAAAATGCGGAACTCCTTTCAATTGGTATGTGGCCATCAGCTGGCTGGGGCCACTCTATATTTGATACCAGTAGCTTTGATCCAGGCCACAACAAAGCACACCGTCTAAGCCGGCCGATAGGCTCGATACTCAACAGTCCATAAGCCTCGCGCTGGGAAGTTGATTGGTTGTACTGTGAGATGCGTGCAGTCCAGGCCAGGATTGTCGAAAGGCATCAAGGTCGACGTGCATATCGTTGTATCCTGTGCAGTGTGGCCTTGTGTCCTTGTAGCTGGAAGCCCAAACAGATCACCCAATCAAACAGCAAAAGTATCAGACTATCAGACGAGGCACAATGAGAAATAGCTGAGGAAAGCGAGCTCATCTTCGGCATCAGGCACAAGCACCCATGGAAGCGCTCCCACGGAGTTGTTTACATCAGGATAAAAGCTCCAACACCAGCAGTCCACTCCGTTGCCGTCGGGACCGGGTCTCGATCAGCTTTCGATTCGTTGGGGATTTCACTGCGAAGTTGGCAAGCTACACCAGCTTCTCAGGTGAGTGGGATCAATGTTGCACTTGGTCGAGAGTATATCGCGCACAAACAACGTGTCTCGGCCGCGACGGGACCCAAACACACCCCTCGTCTATGACGGACCTTGGACGCCCCGCTGCGTCTAGCCTTGAGTTCAGGCGCAGGCGTTTGTCTCGAAGCATCCGTTGTTATATGTCTAACTAGCTAATGTCTAGGCATCGGCAGTGAGGCAGACATGGGCGCGGAGGTCGTCGATGATACCCTCCAAAGGCTGAATATTCGACCTGCTGGTGCTCAAAGCACTCGCCAAACGAGCCAAGACCGCCCCTCGACAACACTAAACTGTAATTGGTACCAGGCACGTACGCACGAGGCATGAGCCAATTAGCCAAATCAGAGCGATGTAACAGTGAGCGACACCGTGTCAGCATGCGACTGGTGAGCATGGACATGGTTCCGCGAGAAAGGCTACTACTACTGTAGCACAGCTTACTCTTAGGGTAGATCGGGTGGCCCGGGTGGGGCCACGTGCGATATGCCAGACTTTGAGAAAGTACAGTTAGTATTGTGTTGAACGCTACGTTGGATTGAATTGTTGCTCAGCGGTATGAGCGCATCAAGAGAGCTTGATAGTGTTATTGCTGCAAAAAGTGTCCAACTTAATTTGAAGCACCTTGCCCTCAAAAACGGCGGTGCAGTTCTGAAGGGGTTACCGGTAAGTTGTCAACGATTCTTCTGTGCCGTCGCCGAACTTTGGGTGGATTTCGGCGCATATACATAGGTGATGGAGGATGGTGAGCGCATTGCTGCTACAAATACAATCGGCTGCAGTAGCTTTATTTGTAAATCTGGATACATTAGAGCGCACGTGGCGCTCAACTCGAGAAAATGTGAGGCAGACGAATGTCTAGGCACCAACGGAGTTAGCTCGGACCAATGCAACTGCAACATGTTTTCCCGATTCAGGCTTTGTTCTTAGCTCTAGCCTTGTTTTTTCCTTGGCTGTGTTTCAGGCTTTTCGTTTTCGTATCGGATCCCGGCCTTCGTTTCGGGTCCAGCTTCGTCTTAGACTCCAGGCACACGACCAACAATTCTCCCCGATTTGCTCGCCAGTTTTCGTCAGTACCGTGATTTCTGTGTGCTCGAAGTTCCTGCAGCTGTCTCAGGTTGTGCGCCAAGCATTTTACTTGCCGCGTACGAGTATACCCTCTGCGCTTTATGTGCTTTGCCGCCCCGTGTGTTGATAGGATTTTGTTCCTGCCCCCTCCCCGCCCGTTGCTTCGTGCAGAGCGGGTTGGACAAACTGGATACAAGTGGCGTTGCGTAAGGTACAGATGTTTCGTTCTGGATGTGGCGCCTGGGCCTTCCTCGGATATCCTCGCGACTTTCCTTCTGATGTGCCCAGCTAGATAGACAGGACTTGTTGAAGCACACTCGTGAACGTTAATTAGCGTGCTTCACATGGACCCATGTGACGTTAGTCTCGGTGTCTGTTAGAGCAGACCCCGTGCCGGTAGACCAGCTTTCCTCAGTAGTGTCCTGTTTGTTTTTTCGAGAATATTTCGCAGCCTCGTAGGTAAGAGATGTGGAAGTGGCCACCAGTTCCATTAAAGTGCTAATCGTGGAAACTGCATTCATTTACTACAATGTGTCGGCATACGTATGCAGCTCGCCAGTGTGGGCTAGTTGTGTTGTGGTACCAGTCTGCTCAGCGAGGCCTATGAAGGCCCAGAGTAAGGGGTGCATCTCGTATGGCTTGGAAAGTCTATCTGGAAAGGGAACAATACTTACGGTGCGGTGTAGCCGAGCCGTCTATTGGGATGTCCATCGGAACCACTAAAATGAATGATACATTTACATGTTTTCGCGACACGAGGAGACTTGCTAAACAGCGTTTTTTGGAGGTCCCTTTAGTTAACGTGTTTAAACTTAGCCTCTAGCATTAAGCCCAACACCGGTTACTGCTTATGATTCGGCCTTCCGATGCCGAGTACTCCCTCCTACTCACAGGGGGGGACTTGCAGACTTGCGCTCTCACAAAAAAATGAAAATGCTGGACAGCCAGCTAGTGAAAATCCTAGCGATCTGCTGACCCCCACAAACCTCCGCCAAAACAAGCGATAACGAGAGAAGGGATAACTAAAATGAAGGATGACAGCGAGGGATGACCAAAACGAGGATCGTCACCTTGGCGAAAACAGCTCTACTTTACCGCATAGCCCCCATCCAGGGTACAAAAACACGTAACTAATGGGTGACGAAGCTGCCTCAAACTTTCGACCCAGACAGAGCGCGGGCACGAGAAGCGTCTCAAAATCTGCAGCTTAGCGGATCTAGGAGGACAAACGCCAAAGGAAGAAGCCCCGTTCGGCCCGTGCATTCTCAAACCATTAATGGTCCGCGTTGCTACCAGTTGTGCGTCGTAGTATGCTTGTCGGGTGCCCCTTGGATGAGCGCCCTACGATAGGCCAGCTTTCTCGACCCATCCCAGAAAACTATAACACATTAGCCGCCATTTTTGCGCTTGGCCACATCGTGGGTCGCCATGCCATTTTACAGGGAGCACTCAGCCTCAACAAAACCATGATTTTTCACGGCCAGCCACCCACGTTACACCAATTCGTCGCACGGAACGTTGCTTTCTCCGTTTCGTTTTTGTCATACCGCAACCGCTGTTACTTCGCAGTCCGACCTCTGGGGTGTTGACGCTCGGCGACCCTTTGGACTAGTCGTGGCCACAGGTGTTTCTTCTTCTCCCTCCCGGTACTTGCCTTGGTTTTTATCGCGCGCAGGGAGTTCAGCATTCCCACTGCTCGCTGATTTTCACATAACGTGCCCGCTCACGCTTTCGCGATTTTAGCGACCGAAGAATATGACTGCAGACGGCAGGGATGCAGTCTAAACGTTTGTACTACTACTGTGTATCTGGTACACCATAGATACATACCGATACAGGTCATTGTTCGGGTTGAACGGCTTGTGGCCCACCAGAGTGTAAGGGCAACTCAACCTCAGCCTCTGCAACTCTTGCGCGAAATAAGGCCTGTGTGCGCCTAGCTCTGTCAATCCGCCGTGTGTTGTCAATTCTCACAATTCTCACGAAAAGGCCACCAACCACCGTTACAATGTACAAGAAAAGTCGGTCGTCAATAGAATGCAACGAGTTATTCCGAGGATTGTACTGTGTCCTCATGTATGGTTCCGTATTTCGCCTCTCCGTCAGCAAGGCGGCTTTCCTGTCGAACGCCGTCCGCGAACCGGAGCACCCGCATGACACGCTGAACTCCGTTGCATTCGGGATTACTTGTACGTCGGTGTCGTTGCCCGAGAAATCGCCTGCAAAGTTTAGCGGGTCGTCCGATGTGTGAGGGGGGGGGGGTGTAGTCCTCATATCATGCATGACCGTACAGCAGTAGTTCTATGACCATAGATCCTCGCATCCCTACAATGCCGGGACGGAACACGTCGGGGGGGGCATTGCCTCCGTGTCGGTGCGAGGTGCTACAGTAGTCTCCCCCCGGAAGTACGTGTACCACCAACGTACCGGGTCGCCCTTCTACGTTAGAAGGACGTACTCGTAGGTCTATCCGGCGAACCCCTTTCGGTGTTCAAGATAGCAACCGAAACATTTTTTGTTGTGTTGTTTCGTGTGTTATCAGGTGACTTGTGTAGGAGCAGCGTGAGGGCCCAGAGGTAGGGTATATGATCACGTTGCGCCCCGTTCCGTACGACTCCTTGCTTTCAACCATTGTAACTCGGACACCAACTTGAATTATCCCCTCACTACTGTTGTAGAAGGTGACAGTGTAGCCCCTTCATCGAAAGTTTCTGGCTCGTTTCTGGCGCGTCTTGGGTCCTGGTTGGGGTTAGGGGTAGGGGTTGGATTGATCCGTGCCTTGATCTTATCAGCAAGTTGGGGAGTAAGTGCTTCCTATTAATAGGTTCCTAGCCCGCAATAACGAAGAGCCTGACCCCTGGAAGATCCTACCGTAGACGGGTGGTAATCTCAGCTCTCCACTATTTATTCCTGCAGACATAAACACTGGCCGACTCTCTGCTCCACAAATTGTTTTTTGGGGTATGCAGGGGTGGAGGTCAATGGGACACCCAAGGAAAATTCCAAAATTCTACGAAATTGCGGGAGAGAGATTCTAGTAAAATTATGAATATTGTGATGGAGTAACACATCCACCCTATAGGAACGTACACACACACCCGTTTGCGAATCTTATACGGCTACACGTAGAGTTTTGGGAATATGCTCGTATGAGGATCTTATATGGCTACACGTAGCGCTTTGGGAATCTTTTTTATGGGAGCATTCGTACCTGCACCTGGTACCAGGTTAGTTTTGGTCGACGTTTGGGGTGATTTGTGTCCCCAACGATGCCCTCCTTTCCCACTCGAGTTCTCTCCCTTTCTCTCAACTCGCTTGAGGAGCAATGACAAGAAGATTGTGAACTACAGCCAGCGTGTTCTACCCCGCATAGACATCACCGTGTATCTTACCAGCTTATGTCTCTGTACTACCCTCACATTTAGTGCTATAAGGATTTACCCTGGGCTGGGTAATCGATCGATCTTTTGCCCCTATAGCTCAGTAGGTAGTTCTTTCACATTTGGCGTCGTCGGCAAGACACGGCTTCGAATCTCACTTCGAACGTTTCTTTTATAGAAGCGCCTGCGCGTGCGTCCCTGAACTCACATACCTCCCTAGTTCTCCGGGTATTGAAACGAAGCGGGTGGGTCAGCGTACGGCTGTATACGGTACCGACACCGCAAATATCCCGCCTTTCAGAGGGGGGGAGAGTGTTCGAAGGAATACCCTGGGCTGGGCAATCGATCGATCTTTTACCACAACTTGTATAGCTCTGTAGGTTACACCTTCACAATATTGCTGTACGAGTCCATTCCAGTGTGGCATTCGCGGGGTGGTCGGGGGGATTTCCCAGTAAAATGGCGATCCAATCCAGGGCTCAAATTTGGGACTGAAAATGGAACTATCGATGATATCGAAATGTCTCGGAATTTGTATCGCAACGAGGTCACTTCTTCTTTTCGCTCCCAAAACTTCGTAAGCTTTACGATTTGGTCGCGAAAGTCTCGAGAGTATTCGGGCCCGTTGGTAGATTCGTACCTTACCTTCGTATCTGAGGAACAGAATCAGGTCGGGGTTCAGGTCAATCAGGCCGCGCCAATATTGGAACACACACTCATAGATCTGCTAAGCAACATGCGGTCGCGCGCACAGGTGACTAGCTTTCTGGCGGAGAGTATTTCTCTGGCCCAGATATCGACTTGTATTATTTGGCTTTCTATTCGATGCGTAGGGGTTACGATCTTTCCTTTACAATGAGGTCGCACATCTTAAAGCTCCCAGCGTCTAAGGGTTTGATCTTCAACTTTCAGTTCGGCAAGACGCTTCGGGTCTCTAGTGAGGCAGCGGTAGTGTTAGCAGACCGGGACTGCCCGGCGATTTGTGCCTTTCGGGCGAGCGACGGCGATACATCTCTGCCGCACAGCGGACTGGGTGGGATTTAACCACCGGGCACCTCTTCCCCGTTGATACGGCAGAAGGTGGCCGTGGTCGTCTCTCTCTCTCCGCAGCCCGTAAGACGGCGAACTTGCAAAGCTATCTGCGGATGGCAGACCTGCCGAACCATTTCACGATGCACTCCTTTCGAGTGGGAGGCTCGCTCAGCAAACCCCTTGCCGGGACGGCTGTAGACGAGATCATGAAAATTGGTGGCTGGAAGACAGAGCCAGTTGCGAAGTACTACATCGGGGCTACCTCTAGTGGACAAAGTGCGGGGTAGCAAGAAGAAACGTGACCAGAGTTTCGCGGACGCTAGCGAGCTACCACTGCCGCCAGATTCAGAAAGGACTTTGCGGCGTGTGCAGGAAATGACTGAGTTCATGTTAAAGAAGTTTGGGTGAGACAACTCTGCCCCAGACCAGTGGTCAACTACAAATGCAATCTAAAAGAGGCGCAAAGAAGTATGGGCGGGACCACAGGCCGGCGCAGGAGGCCTCATCCTATCCAATGCTTGCATTAAATGATCCACGGTAGAGAGACAGAATACTACGGGAATGTTTCGTCAAAATTCAAGTCAATAATATTAGTAGTGTGAGGGGGGAAATCGTGGTCCGCAGGTCCCCGGAATATATTACTATATAAGTATATATATGAAAGCGGCCCAGTCGCGTTCGCCCGTTCTTGGGCTGTTTTGGGTACACAGGTTGGGTTTAGGGTTAGGGGTTGGGTTGGGTCTACGCCCGTACGTACCTTGATCCCACCAAAAATAGCTTCCTAGCCCACAAACAACGAACAGCCCGACCCCCTGAAGATCCTATCGGACACTCGCGGTTAGTAGCCCTCTCCTACAATAATTGTGTACAGCACTTATTTGAATAGTTGAGATAGGTTCAGAGGAGGTTTAGAGGTTGTTGATCTCACATTATCAGCTCACTATCAGAATCTAGTCCGCCCGCGTGTGTTCATGCTGTAGTGTGTTTTCCACATTAAGAGTTGATCGGTTACTTCAATACCCGTCGAAACTCAACATCCAGCACACCCAGTGTTCGTGCTGACTATTCATCTCGAGGGAGATACAACAGGCTCAGTTGCCACAAAACTACGACATAGAGTTACTGAAGAAAAACCAAAGAGCGAAA
This sequence comes from Macrocystis pyrifera, assembly GCA_031763025.1. Classification (NCBI taxonomy): domain Eukaryota; class Phaeophyceae; order Laminariales; family Laminariaceae; genus Macrocystis; species Macrocystis pyrifera. The sequence goes on along the minus strand of JASSKH010000005.1, from coordinate 2,631,160 downwards.
TATAATACCCAGGCCAGAATCAGTAAGGATATGCAACGGGCAGAGGGAGGTACTGACTGGTACGAGATAAAGCAGCAGTAGTACTCCGTGGAAATACAAATTGGGAAAGCCCAACTACGCTGTATAGATTTAAAATAAACGAAAACAGGAACAAAAACAACAGAAAAACAAGGGAGACCACATCAGGACGTGGTGCAGAAACCGACCTGGGTTCCGAATGCAAGTGGAATTTTTTGCCACGCGGTCTGTCACCTTCTTGCTACATATTTCGGTGATATGGGCGTCCATGCCGCTATCATCGCGACCCGGCGGCACGATAAAACGAGAGAGGAAAACGGAGAAAGGGAAACCAGGCCACGAAACAAAACCATTGAAAAACTACTGTATAACTGGTAACTATTAATACCGTAAAACCAAAACTAAAACTATAATCCTAGCAGGAAGCACACGAATTGGAGGAAAGGCCGCAAGAGAGAAACGAACCGCCGCGAGCGTGGTGATATCGTAACCGCGTAATCATATTAATTCCTGTGTACGATAGCTGCGTAGAATAGTTCATATACGCAATGCGGTGCTGGACAAATATGCCCAGACACACCACTACCTAACGGGGCACCAGCTGATATTATGCATTTACAGATCAGCTATACGCGACACTGCTTAACGTGAATATAACGTTGCTGAGTGTTGGAGCCCACTAGTGGTGTTATATTCTGGGCTGAAGCGAAAATCGCTCTCCCAGCTGAGACGCCACCAACTCCACAGTTTCCAGAACGCTATGACTGTAGCAATATGGTGCGGGTGCTACTGCTGCTACAACGCCCCCTAGCGTCCGCGTCGTCATTAAAACCAACGGCAACCTCGCTCGGCGTCGCACTCGCTCCTGAACCACACGCGTCTCCAAACACTGCGAGCGGCGGGATGATTTTCTCGGTTTATCCCGCTGCCCGACAACGGCTTTGCTGTGCACTGCTTTGCTGTACTTGCCGTACCCATACAAAGTACTTTAGCTAAAATGCGTCGTCGTGACTATGATTGACGATGGCGCACGTAGACAGGTACTGCAGACGTTTATTTGATAGCCAGACCAACACAGCAGACTGCAAGGGGCTAAAGCGAGAGCAGACTGCAAGGGGTTAGCGTGAGAGATATGAAGTGCAACTACGGCAAGATGCAGTATATATGGTATACCTGGTACCTGGTAGTGTAGACCATACCCTCGACACATATCGTACTCTCACCTCGTTCTCTGTTATGCTGCCTGCTGGGTGGTACGACACACTGGACAGAAGCAGCAGTAGTCAATCGGGCTCTTGATTGCGATCGGCGGTTGGGCATCACAAAGCGTGTATTTCTCTAGGATGAAGAATCGTCCCGGACACTGGGTGTGCAGGATGTCGACGACTAAAAATAACGTTCATAGTGAAGACACCCAAACGATGACACAGACGATGTGTTGACCAATATACTATTACAGTACCTGGTATACACGGTACAGCTGAACCGTAACTGCCTGCATGTTGGTTTGTTTGTTTGTTTGTTTCATATTCCCTACGATATCATCAATGGGGCCTATCAATATCAACTATATATTATTCTTAATGTTGGCCCCCGACAATGTATCGTACATCTTCCATTCCGACTTGAATCGAATATTTTTCAATACCGCAGTAGTAGTAGCAGTCCCTCTTATACCACTCTGAATCAACAGGTATCCCATTATTATTCTTTAAAGTTTCCTACTTGCACCTTCCTGCCTTGGCAACCCCTCGTTTACCCGAATCCTCATCAACGCTTCACCAAGATACAAGTCTAACGCTTCAAGCACTGCCCATACAAGGTAACTTAAATCCCTGATAGATGATGAGCCTTCTAATTGGTTGTCACCTCCATGGCAGTTGTTTTGAACTTTACGAAAAATCGGCGAAGGGGGGTCAAATAATGTACATTGCTGGGGGAAGGGGGCTGCTCTGCTCCCTTTCCCCTCGCGTGCACACGCCCCCCCCTGCCACCTGAATAAAACAACAAGGGGACGGGAGGGGCTGCGCCGCCCCTTTCCCCCCGCGTGTCAACGCTTCTCCCAAAACACGTATTGAAACACGGTCGACCTCGTTACCGGTCGCGCTCCGCGAATGTGACACTTCCCTAAAACGAGGCCACGGTTTCCTTGCTTGGTGAACTTTTGTTTTCACCCCACCTAGCCCTTTGTCATGGTTGCCTCTCGTACTCCCCGACCCCGTTCCCTAGCACCTTTAATACCCATACTGGGTTTTCAGTGTTCAAGGGGGCATGCGTGCTCTCCATGGGCAGTGGATGTCTTACCAGCGCGTCCAAATCGAAGTCGAAGCCGTTAGGGGTACGAGCGGGCACCTCCCTTGGACGTGCTTTCCCTGCCCCCTCATTTGGCTGACAAGGGCTAGCGGCGGGGGGGGAGGGGGCGTACACCACCGTTTGACCATTTCCCATAGGGATTCGTTGCACGGCTCCGTTTTCCAGGCAAGTATCAGGTGCTTTGGACTTGTCACATTCGCCCATCCGTTGCACGGTTCTGTTGCGCACGTCGGTTGGACGTGTCCGAGCACGCATGCATCCGTCGTGCGCGTGGTGTGTTCTGCTGGACGATTTAGTGGGGAAAAAATCAAACGTGTTTCGAAATGTCGAATTCCTACATGCGTTGCATGTGTATCTGTTAAGCGCCAGATACACGTTGTGCCGGCTACGTAGTGTTCCCCGCCCTGAATATCACACCCGATTCTTACGTAGTCTTGGGGTCATGCTGGAACCCCTCGCAAGCGGTATCATACATGACCATCTTCGTCCTCAGAGGGTCGGTCGGTGAAGGTAAAACCTATCGAAAAGAGCAGGCATGTCGGATGCTGCGTCAACCCGAGGTTTCCACGTTGGCGCTGCTAGATTCGCCTTCGTTACGTTATATTACTCGAATAGATGCGATACCTAGCTTATTCGTAGGGTTGTCGCCATGAACCACATCACATCACCGAACAAAGTTGTGCATGCCTCGAAATGAAAGAAGTATATAATACAGTATGTTGCTTTATACTCAAGGTCAAGAGTTTCATTTTTCATTTCAACTTTATTTCGTGGCGTGGATAGCGCAGGCATCGGCAACCAATACGAGTTCGTTGAGACCCCTTAAAAATACTAGTTAACCTACATTTAGGTGTCTATGTACTCGTTTTGTTGCAGTTACCAGCGCTATCCATGTCACGAAATAAAGTTGAATTTTCAGTAGCTAGAATTATCTCTGGTCGTCGAGATACGAACAAAATTCACGTTGTTGATCTGCCTTGCATCAGCAATGAAACCTGTTGCCAATTCCGTGGTATTGTGTTGTACAGTTACTATACTGTAGTACCTATCCAGATTGACTTATGGGACACAACCAACTGTAAACGGGGGCCAGGTGTTGCTACGAGAATTATCCCGATTGTGCGGCTCCAATGCGTAATCGGTCGAAAAGAAAAAGAAAGGCGGTCAGCTTGGCGGTGCTGGTTGTGAATGCCGGCCCAGTAAAGCAGGATCTGCTGACGAGTGTGCTTGAGGTTCGCTTCATGTTTCGAAGGCGGGCGCAAGGGCGATATCCAATCAATGCACATCTGGTACATGAGCACAATGATGTCAACGTGGTGTGGGGGGTCGGTGATTTTTTCACTCCGCCTAGTTATTTCTACTGCACAGCCAATAGCCGTCATTACTCGGACGTCGAAACGTCGCTTTGAGTGACGATGTGGTATGGAGGACGATCCTTATCTGCAACCCACGTATGTATGCAACGAACTCTCTGCACACCTAGGATACCTCCCAGGGTACAATAGTTACACACCTAAGGTTGGGTGCTTTAGGTGTATTACTGTAGGTGTAGAGCTTTCCCGGTATAGAGGGAATTTTCGCGTATGGCATCAAGCTCGCCCACAGGCACGTCGGAAGGTGAACACTGCTGTCTGCCGTGGGTGGATACTTCTTGCTGTAGCCATAGATAGGAGTTTATGCAGAGCGTGATGTTAGACGAAGCGTCAGCCAGTCGATGTCAGTCCCTGTTAAGTGTACCTTGATTGATCACCAGTGCGTCTACAGTACCGTGCACGGACCATGCCCTAAAACGAGTAAATATGCGCAAAATGTACTCGTTATTTGTTTTGGGTCCATGTTCTGCGATGACGGCTACGCCTCTCCTGCGCCTCCTCTAGAACGTTGAGGAAAAGTGCGGAACTTCTTTCCACTCTATAGTTTTGATCCAGAGCACAAGAAACGACCATCTACAGTACGACTAGGCGACATGCTCGACACTCAACAGCCTCTAAGCCTCGCACTGGAAAGGTAATTGGTTGTGCTGCGAGGTAGGTGCAGTCCGGCCCAGGATTGTCGGAAGGCGTCCAGGCGGACGCGCACATCCTTGTATCATGTGGCCTCGTGTCCTTGCCGATGGAATCTCAAAATAGAACGAAGAAGTTGATCACCTAATTGAAACATCAGGCTGTCAGACGAGGCGCACGGAGAAGCAGCTGAACGAAGCGAGCCCCTCTTCGGCATCGGGCACAGGCACCCATGGAAGCGTTCCCACGATTTCGTCTACCTCGGGATAGGAGCTTCAATGCCGGCAGTCCACTAAGTTCCTATCGGACCCGGGTCTCGAACAACACTCGACACCTTGAAGACTTTACCGTGGAGTTAGCGAGCTTCTCAGTTAAGTGGGGTCAGCGGTTAACTTGGTCGAGAGTGCATCGCGCACAAATACGGTTGCTCGATCGCGACAGGATCCAAGCGCCCCTCGACCGTGACGGGTCTTTGGCGCCCCGTGAGTCTAGCTTTAAGTATAGGTGCAGATGTTCGTCACAAAGCATCTGTATTGATATCTAATGTAGCATCGTCATTGAAGGTGACAGCCAGCAAGGGCTTGCATACGACCTCGTGCTCAAAGCACTCGACACGCATGGCCTGGGCGTCACTAACACACTATTTTAGTTGATACCAGGGAGGGATGCACAGTATTTGACTTTTTCGTGCAGTGCCGCGGTTACCCAGGGCATGCCACGACATTTTCCATGGGATACCACGGAACGCTTGCCGCGGTAAGCGCTACGGCAAGCGACATGGCAACCCTCACGGCACGTCACGGCAAGCCCCCACGGCAAATGGCATGTTACACGGCACTCCACGACATTGTTCACGGCAGATGACGGCAGCACTCATGGCAAGTCCGGAGGCCATGACCGCGGCACGCCTGGTGGAAAAGCCCGTGGCAAGGCCCACGGTACGTCCCAAGGCAAGGCCCAAAGGGAGCAAGGTGCCATGTGGGCCTCCGGTGGCTCCTGCGGAGGGATGATTATATTTCTGTATTGTGCGTGGGAGCAGGGTGCCTAATGGGATGGGGCTACTGCGGGGTCCAAACAAACGGGAACAGGGTGCCAGGTGGGTGTCCTGCCGTGGATGTTGCCGTGGGTCTTGTCGCCGACGTCGCCGCCGCGGGTATTGACGTGGGTCTTGCCGTGGACACGGCCGGGGGTCTTGCCGTAGGAGGCTATAGCAATTATCACGGGGGTCTATAGTTAATAGGACTTATGGTACACATAAAAACCTATATATTTACCTATTTTGGACTAACAATATTTGGTCCTATTTACTATGACCCCCCGTAATACCACGGCCCATGGCAATATCCGCGGGTCCAACCGTGGCGTGCCGCGGCTGAGTCATGGCCGATGGTAACCCATGGGCCTGACCGTGGCATGCCACTAAAAAATGTGCATCAGTATTTTTGAGGCACTACGGTGGTTAGCTCGGATCGACGCAATTGCAGTGCATATCGCCGTTCAAGGCTTTTCTTTGAGCTCTGGTCTTGATTATTCATCGTCTGTGTTTAGGTTTTTCGTTTTCGTAGTAGATCCCTCCTTCATTTAGGGTCCAGCTTCGTCTCGGACTCCAGGCACACGATCAACGATTCTTCACCGCGCGCTTTCCAGTCTTCGTTAGTACCGTGATTGTTGTGTGCCCAAAGTTTCTGCAGACGTCTCAGCTTTTGGGCCAAGCCTTTTAATAACCGCGTATACATCCTCTGACGTTCACGACCTTTGCTGCCACGGGTGTTGATCGGGTTTTAGTCCTCTCCTCCTCGCCCGTTTCTTCGCGCAGAGCGGGTTGAACCGTCTGAATGCAAGTCGCGTGTCGTAAGCTTGTTTAGGATCCCCCCCCCAACCTGTATAGTACATATTTCGTTCTGGATGTGGCGTCTCGACCATCCTCGGACATCCTCGCGGCGTTCCAATTGATGTGTCCTGCCAGATAGGTGGATTCGCAGAAGCACACTCGTGGCCGCTCCTTTGCGTGGCCCATATGGACCCCCCTTTTTCTGGGGACGTGACGCTACAGTAGTTTCGGTGTCTCTTCGAGCAGGTCCCTTGCGGTTAGGTCAGTGATTCCCTCACCTATTTCCTGTTGTCTGCGGTAATGTTGGATTTAATTCGGGAATAATTCGCAGCCTCGAAGGTGAGGGGTGTTGGAGTGGTCACATGTTCGATCCAAGTGCCAATTCGTGACACTTGCGTTTTCCCGAAAAATGCTGTGTTGGCACACGTATATGACTTGCCGGTGTGGGCTAGTGTTACTACAGTGGTCTGCCCAGCGAGGACTAAAGATCCAGAGTAAGGGACAATGGGACGCATCTCGTATTGCTTTGAAGGTCTACCTGGAAAGGGGACATGGTTTTCCTTGAGGTGTAGTCGATTCCTCTGGTAAGATGCTCGGGAGCACTAAGTTGGGTGATATAGTTACACACTTGCGTGACACGAGGAGACTTGCGAATACGTAACTGTGAGCTGGGCCAGTCAAGACCCTGTCGATTCAGGAGGTCGGCCATGCAACGCCCAATTTTACGCAGTTGGACATGAAATTTCGACACGGTGTTGCCCATGCGCCAACCGAGACGTGTCGTTACGTTTTTTTCTTCTAATTCTTTTGTTCGAGAGATATGACCGAAAATAAACCCCCAAAAATAGAAACACGACATAATTTCGCACGGGCGTCACACATACGGTGTTAAAAAATTCAGATCGAAAATCGCTAAATTGAGCGCTGCATCATCTGTAGATACCATGCATCATCTGTAGATACCATTTTTATCGTCACACTTGATTTAAGTATATAATATTGTTTTCGTCCATATCTCGTCATGAGCGACGAATCGGGCAATGAACCTGATGTCGATCTTCTCCTTGTATCCCCAGCAATGTCTCCATATATATATTTTTGTTTTTCGTTCGCCGATATCTTGTCGAGTTTTGAGTCGAATCATTGACATGTCATATTTTTTTATTTGCTTTTTATTTCGCCCATGCACTGATATGGCAGGAGGGTCAGTGCCTCCAAATTTTAAGTCCTAATTCGCAGTGGTTGATGAGGTACGACTCCATGATGATTGATATAGCGCTCCATGGCTGGCCCAGCTCGTAGTTTTGAACGTTCTTTTAGCCAACATGTTCAAACTGAGCCTCTAGCATTAAACCAAACACCTTTTACTGCTGTGCTGCTGTAGGATTCGGCCTTCCCTTAGCTGGTACTCCCTCTTACTCACGAGGGAGGGCTTGCAGACTTGCACGCACACAAACCATAACAATGAAAATGCTGGACAGCCCCAGCGAGTGAACATACTAATGCGGGGGACCATAGTAAATAGGACCAAATATTTCTGGCAAAAAAAAGTAAATATAAAGGTTTTTATGCATACCATAGGTCCTATTAACTATGGACCCCCGTAATAGCGGTCTACTGACCCCCCACGAACCTCCGCCGAAACAAGCGAGAACGGGAAGGGGGATAACCAAACGAGGATCGCCAATTTGGCGAAAACAGTCAGTCGCCATCCAAATAACACGTACCAGGGTGTTGTGTTGGATTGGTGAAGCTGTCTCATGTTTTTAACCTAAGCAGAGCGCGGGAATGATAATTGTCCTAGATACGTCGCGCTAGAACCGGGGAGATCAATCACTCAAGGAAGAGGCCCGTTCCGGTTGGTACATCCTGAAACCACGTCGATCATCCGTACTGCGTGACGGTGCACCGAGATGCTACACGTGCACAGGAGTCTGGCTATGTATGGTCCAATAAATGTGGTTTGCTTGTAGGGTGCCCCATCGTTGAGCGCATCACGGCAGGCTGACTTCCTCGATCCAGCCAATACAATCAGAATACATCACACGAAGTGCTTGCGCTTGGCTACGTCGTGGGTCGCCATGCCATCGTACAGAGAGCACTCAACCTCAACAAAGACCGTGCTATTTCATGGCCTAAGCTCTATATACATACACTACTTCGTCGCCCGGGACATTGCTCCGTCCGCTTGGTCTTGGTTGTAACCTCTTTTACTTCGTAGTCCTTTCGGCGAGATCGTTTACGCTCGGCGACCGTCTGGACAAGCCATGGTTACACGTGGTTTCTCGCCCCCCCCAGGGTACTAGCCTTCGTTTCTATCGCGCCGAGGGTCCAGGATTCCCATTGATCGTCGATTGTCATCGAAATTTCACACTCGCGCCCTCGCGGTTTGAGCGGCCCGAGAAGATGGCTTCGGAGGACAGGGGTGGCAATCTAGTAGGATACAATACACAGTGCACACCACAGAAAATTACAGCTAAATGTTATTGTTCGGTTTGAACGGCATCTCGTGCATCAGCGTGTAAGGGCAAACTTTCTGCGATGCGCTCAGGCAACTCAACCCCGGCTTCTGCAGCTCTTGCACGAAGTATATCCCGTATGCGCCTAATTCTGTTATTCCGTCGAATATTGTCCATTCTCACGATAAAACCAATAATCGCCGTTACAAGCAACCAGAAAAGCCTGCCGTCTACAGAATGTGACGAGCTATACCGAGGCTCATACTGTGTATGAGCACTCATGTATGGTTCCGTCTTTCCCTTCTCCTTCAGCAAGGCGGCTTGCCTGTCAAACGCCGTCCGCGAACCGGAGCACCCGCATGACACGCTGAACTCCGTTGTGTTAGGGGTTACTACGTCGGTCCCGTTGCCCGAGAAGTCGCCTGCAAAGTTTTATTGGGCCGTTTGATGTGTGACAGGGGCGGGGGGGGGGGGGGGGGTGTACTCATCATGCATGGCCGTAGTCGTATGACCATACACCCTCGCATCCCCACAATGCCGGGACAGAGCACGTCGGGTTTTCACCGACCAGGCAGACATTGCTTGCACCAAGCGCGAAGCGCCGTGAGGTGTTGGGCGAGTCGCATGAAGGGTGACCTGCATCCGACTAAGAACCGCTTTAGAGGCGGAGTTTCTTGCATATGGATGACAGCATCAATTAATTGATTTAATTTCTGGTGTGGCGACTTGAAGAGACAGCAATGGGTTTACTATGTAACTGCCTCGTGGGTGCCTCACCATATACAAACTACGTGATACGATCATCCCCCTTGTGCGGAGTGAAGGTTCTCTCCGCACTAAAATGATCAACTCGAGTGCCAGCCGTGGTAACCGCCAAAAAAAAAAAGAAGAAAAAAAAGATACCCTGGCTGTCTAGCTCGCGCAAGTGAGAGGCGTGTTTTACAGCGTCGTCGCCAACCGACGCCAACTCAACATATATATACCAGGCATATAATAGGGGGGGGTTGTCTCAGTGCCAGTGCGAGGTGCTACGATAGCCGCCCCCCGGACGTACGTCTACCATCGACGTATCCCCTTCCCTAAACAATGTGTTCCGATGAAAGGTGATCTCGGGATATGCCATAATCTCTACCTGGTGGAAAGCAGTGTCGTACAGGATTTTCTTGGTCCTCAACAGAAGGGTGGTTGATATACTGACGACAACATACTGCGGATTTTGACCCCCCATCGACATGAACCTGTCAACCTACATGCATATCCGAAGTGATCCTACTCTGTTGTCTTATGCTGAGGCATGGCCACCAGTTATGCCTCCAAACACGTTGAACGCCCTATCCGTGAGAGCGCAGCGCGAAGCGCCCTGGCTACAGGAAACACAAGAAGCACGTTGCAAGTGTACTACTGCGCCGTGGCGAAAATAAAACATGTGAACTATATTACGAGCAGATGGAATGCATCTACTCACACATCCAGGGACCGTCCGCAGGGTGGTGGGAATGGTCGGCAGTCAGGTAAGAGGCGCAGGCGGTCGGGTGGTCTACTCGCGTGGAACCTGTCACCCAGTGTGTCTGCCGTGTTGCCCATGACGCGACACGCATCCCGGAGCAAACGTTCAAGAAGGAAGCACGTGCGAGAATAATGGGGACGGTCAATCTATGGCATGGTCGCTCGTGAGATACGCGCAAGGTGGCTACCGGGTGCGGTAGTCGCGATCTACTACGTCTAGCAAGTATCGGGGGATGAAGCGCACATCAGTGTTAACAGTTGCTGGCGTCCTGGGCTCGGTTTCACCGGTTCAAGATGAAACGTGTGCATCTTCACCTGCAGCAATGGTCATTTCACTTTCAACTTATCGGATGGTCGGGGTGGGGATTAAAGCCATTGCGCGGAAATTCAGCATACGTATTACGTTGACGGCGTTTATCAGCATACCACAATTGGTTGACGAGGGTGCCGATGAATACGCTGACACACGTTGACTTCCAAGGTAACTCGACGATTGTGGGGGGCTTTCACTCGGTTTATGATGCGATCGGTTGAAAGGTGGAGTATTATTATCTTCGCGGGCATCTACGAAAACAACGTAAGAGCCGGCGCTCGTGTTTGCACTGTTGAACTCCAGGAATAGCTATTAGCGAAAATCGTGAAACAAGTAGTTGTCGAAAATCCGCAAGATGGGTATTGAGAACTTGTGTGTTCATCATTCAGCGAAAACAAGCTGATACATCAATATGTATGAACTTGAAGCACAACGGCGGTCAGATTCCGGACATTGGTCTGCTTGCACGCATCGGATGGCGGTTCGTTGGTTAGGCACGGGAATACGTTTCAAAATATCGACACTGTGGGGGGCTACTGAACATTGGTTGCAAGTACGCCGCATGCATCTCCTCTGCTTTTTGCCTTCACGGTATACTTCGTATCGGTAGACAAACGTATGATTGGAGACGCACGCGCCTCTTGAGACGGCAACAGTCGCAGACTGACCGTACCCGCTTTTAACTGTTGCTGTCGGCGACGTGGCTGGACTCTCTGAATACGTGTGCACATACGCTCACTCTCTGAAAACACGAAGCACTTGAAGAAATAAATGTTTCAAGTATCGAATTAAATACCAATAAATTATTGACTTGAGCTGTGTGGACACATTAGTTCTGCCAAAAGGACACGATATCGGTGCGTGATTCGGTAGATGATCAAGGCAAAAGCAAGCGCGATGGAGCTGCGCGCTTCGCCTCCAAGTTAGGCAGCACAGGTGGAGCGGGTGCACACAATCAATGGGGAATCGCTACCTGTGTATCGGGGACAGTCGCATACGTACATCTGGAAGTCCAGGGATCGAAAACGCCCCCACCATTGTTGTTTGGTTGGTGTTGGTGTCATTGGTAGCACTCTCTGACAAAACGTAGGTGTACTCTCCGCGTATCACCCGCCCTAGCCCGCTCTCCGTGTAGCAACCGTCGAGGTAAGGGCTCCGGGATGAAGCGATGGTGAACGATTGCCCCTCAATGCACTTGGTGCGGTGAAGCCCATACGTGCTCAGTCGTCGATCAGGATCTTCAGCGTCGCCGAGTTGTTGTCCGCGCGCTTGCTCGCTCATAGCTTCGTTGATGGCAGCTTGGCTCAGCGCGGGCACAGTAGGTATGCGAAGTCCAGAGCCTACGGCGGCGGAGGTGACCTGTTCGGTTTCAAAAATGAGGGGTGATTTACATCCTGCTAATACGTCGCCCCTCTTCAGCTTTCATGGGTTTTCTCTGTGTACAAGCACGACCAAGCGGTCGTCGGCGACCGCTTCTATTTTTCGTTTCAAGTGTCCGCGCAGTTTACAGAGGCAATTGTTGCGTCATATATTACGACGCTATGCGGTATCAGTATACCGCACGAGCACAGGCACTCGAACATCTCCGTGGTTCGAGGTGTACCTTGATTACTGCTGCTTGTGGTACCTGTGACATGATAGGGATAAATTACGAATAATGTACTACTGTAACCGCACGTAAGATACAAACTGCTCAATAACCTGTTTTCGCCATGCATCAGCCGGTAACATTTTAAAACATGTCGCGGATGGTTCTCCCTTAGCCGCAGCCAGTCTTGTGAGTGTGCACGACTGCGTATTTTCCCGCCGCCCACCTTATGCCGCACCGGGCCACGTAAGTTTACGTAGATATCCACACCATTAAATAGGGTGCGTACTGTCTCTACCTCACGCGTGTGTAGCATACCTGGACGTCTTGAAGGAAGACTGATGCTGCGATATGAAACGCGACCACCACGCGACGGCAAGCGAAGATCGGCCCCGAAGGCATGTTGCTGCGGATGGTGTTGAGCATGGTCGGAGGGGGCCACGTAGAAAAAAAGGCAGAGTCGACGTGTATCAATTATTTACTCACGTCTTCGCTGGCTATCACTATTGAAATTTTCGTCGTTGTTGATCTTGTGTGTTTTGCACGGTACACATTTAGGCAGGGAGGGGTGCCTGACGTCCGCAGGCGCCTCCCTTCACTTGTCACCACTGTCCGCCCCAGCCACCATCATGTATCTTTACAGTCTCGGGTATATGCCAATAATCATGCCGAGCACGAACAAGTGCGCGTTTCCAAGGCCTCTGCCGCCAACACCATACCAAGGTACCTGATACCTGGCATCAGGTATACGCTAGGCACTCCAGCGTGCCTGGTATACTCGAAGTACACGTCAACCACACAACCCACCCTTTTGTCGCTGTTGGGTTCGGGGTCAGAGCTTTAAGGTCCACAGGCCTACGGGCGGATGCTCCGTAGACTCTTCCAACGACAAACGCGTACTGGTACATTTTTACGATGAACCAACTGGCAACTAAACACTCAAGGCGAACAACTGACACTCAGCGACCCAACTCATACTCCACGGTGCACAAACAGATGGCATAAATACATCGCCTGGTGCGACTTCTAGAGTAGAGAAAACGAGAGTAGTCAGGCTAACCCCCTGCTCAAAACATGAAGGGTGTGGTACTGCAAGCGGCCATGAAGGCTGTCTACTCAGAAGATATCAGTATGATTCACAGACGACCTGGTCTTGGGGATGTAACGGATGAACCGCATTTTTGTTTTCGTCGAATGAGATGTTTCGGCCTTGAGTTGAGGATCAACTTCGGGAGCAAGCGTTGGCTCTGCTTAAATGATCGACGCCAAAAACGCATTAAGACAGACCTCGGTAGATCCTGACGGCACAGCAATACATCAGCGATTCGTGTGGGGGGGGTTCCTTTTCGTCCAGCTAATATCGCAATTCGAGTGGCGGGGTATTCCGGCGTGGTGGAGCGAGGTTGCGGTCGCGACGCAGCATGTGCAGCATACAGGAATATACCCGAGGCGGTGGGGCGTGGAGCAGACATAAATGAGGTGGGTCTTGTTGGTACGTGAAAGCATGGCCGACATCGGGTGCTGGAGGTGATTTCTATAAGGAGGGGGCCGGGGGGGGGGGGCAAAACAAGGCTCTAGATCGGGTCCGTGAGCAACCACCAAGTGCCAAGCAGATCGCAGCTTTCGGATGAACACCCAACAGCGGTATATAGCAAGACTGTCGGTATACAGAAAGTCTGTACGTAGAAACAGGAGGCAAAGTAACGGACTGTTGGAGGCATCAGGCGGTAAATCACCTTCCGTGGTATCCACTATAATCTGCTGGAGGCCGTGCAATGGGCATGGCGGCGTTCGTGATGGTAGACTTATCGGTAATAGGGAATATACCAGGTAGTAAGCAGATAATATGAGAGCAGACACAGAAAGCAGATAATATCAGAGCAGACACCGAGGAGAACGTGACCTATGCAAATGGATGCCGTATGGTAGGGTTGGGTAAAGAACGCCTCTTTTTTTCCCCTGCCTGCCGTCCTGCGTTCATTTTCACGCGGACGGCCATACCGAGGCGCAAGGGAGAGACATACCTTGTAGTGTTGACTGTGACTGTGGTCTTTATGGCTGTAACTGGGGGGGGGGGGGATCTATCCACCATGGCGCTTGATTAGCGGTGCTTGCCCCGATATTAGCGGGTCGATTGAAAATCAACTATTCGAAAATAATCGTTCATCAGTCATGGTGGGTCACCGACAAGAAAGGATCGGTAGAAACGGGACTAACCTTTCTAGGCCTTTTTGAAATCATGGTACGTCCCAATATCAGGAAGCTGCTAGAAACGCAACTACTGTACGTTGTGAAGGGGATACCTACTGAGCTATAGGGGCAAAAGATCGATCGACTACGTACCCAGGTCAAGGAAATCCTTCTAACACACTACCCCCCTGTGAATGGCGGGATATCCGGGGCGTGGGTACCGTATACGGCCGTACGCTGACCTACCCGCTTCGTTTCAATACCTGGGGAACAAGGGATATGTGTTTTTAGGGACGTACGCGCAAGCGTATCTATAAAAGAAGCGTGCGAAGTGAGATTTGAAATGTCCTACCGAAAACGCCAACGTAAAGGTGTTACCTACTGAGTTATACGGGTGAAAGACCGATCGATTACCCGGCCCAAGGTAATCCTTATAACGTCAAGTGCAGCTCTTTCATCAAGTGCTCGAGGTGAGCGGGTTCTTGATCCACACACGAACAGGAAGGGCGCAGGGGGTAGACAATTCTGCCGTGATTCGCTGTATGTGTGTGGCATGGATGCATGTGTAGAGGAGGCGCATGCACGCACGCGGGGCAAGTGGGGAGCGCAGTTCCTCCCCCCGTCTTGTTCTTCTCTTCAAATAGAAAATACCTCGCAGGATGTGCCCGGTATGGCTCTTTCATAAAAACCTGGCATATCTCTGAGCATCTTAGTACACCAGCCAGCAAACGGCAATATGCGGGTCTCTGTATTTTCTCGGTCGGTGCTTATAGGCAGCACTATTATCTCCGATTTTAAGGCCGCGCGTCGGACATGGATACCGCTACTAATAGTGCTGAGGCGTGTTTCGTTTGTAGTGAATTCTTCCGATTTCGAGTCGATGATCGAGCCAGACTTTTTTTTAAGGAGACGCGTCCCACGCACAACGCGGCAGGACAGAAGAAACAGAACCAGTACATTCCAGGCTTATGTTAGAAGCGAAGCCACGCGGTATCGGAGCAAACCCTATATGTTCCAGGTGTGACCCGAATGTGACACTGTGATATGTTGCAACTTGACAACAGCCGACGAATCCCCCTAGCGGCATGTCTCCAGGAGCTACAGGTCCTTCACGCTGTTCTCGCGTCGCAGGAGACTTATTCGCTGCTGCTGCGTGCTGCTGTTTAGCCCCATAGCACCACACCTGCTGTACCAAACACCAAAACAGCGACTCTATCTACCATTTTGGGCTGCCTCCAGGCTGTACCCGTCTTTTACTCGAAACGAGACGGACGAACCCGTTCTGGTTATTTCCCTTTAGATTTTGTTTGCCCTGTTTTGTATTGCCTGTAGCATTTTCTTCGGGGGAGGCACGACATTTATTGTCTTGTTTCTGTTCCTTTTTGTTTCTGTATTTGTCTTCCGTTTTTTCTCTCATTCAAAGGATCTGGCTTGCTGGCGTGTTGTACGTTGTGTCTGTCGCATCCAGCTGTTCTCACATCAACTCGTCGCCACAAGTCAGAGTCCGTCATCACATGACAAGCCTCAATAATAACTTCGACATGGAATATTATCTCATCAGTCAGGCAAAAGCCTCGGGCAGAAAAGTTAAAAAAACGATGGGAAAAATAATACGAAATGTAATAACCGCAACAAATCTTCCATCTCAGACAAAAAAAAGTGGGATCAGCACACATAACGCACGTATCAGACACATACTATATGATGCGCTCCAGGTACGAATCGCACGAGAAGAAGCGGAGAAGACAGCATTATAATACCCACGAAAGGAAAGACAAGGTGACATAAATCGACCTTGAAATTGATATCGAAATCGAAATTCGAAACCACTACAGTGGTATGGGATTGCAATGTAATATCTCTGATGTGTCGTAGTTTTGTGACCACAGAGAGCTTGTTGTACTGCTGGATGAAAAATCTGTGCCGGATACGGGGTGCTGAATGTCCAAGAGTAGAAAACATTGTGAAGTAAATAATACCCAATCAATGGTACCTATCAAAGATGAGGAATTAGTCCATTCAAGAGCTAATGTATCCAGTATTAAACATGGCTCACTGCAAATGAAAAAAAATCATAGTTGGATACCGACGATACTTGGCGGCATGTGAGATCATGTGGCGATGGCAAAAATGACAATGAAAAGGAAACATTGCATGCGCCACTGGTGGCCTACAGGAGTGGTACTCGTAGGATATGCAACTACGCATACCTCGTTTATACCACTATCAATATACTACTGCGATTGCTATGCTTGGCACCTAAAGCCGACCAGAACCACCGACCCGAATCCTAACCCGAACCCTATGCCAGTGATGAGTGCTTGGATGCTGTGCTTGGTGAGACTCCGCCTGGTACGTAGTAGATAGATTGGACCGACTTGGATGCTGTGCTTTTGGCAATACTCCATTAAGAGCTTGATTCGACTGCGTATTCTGCTGTTGTAGCGATGGCAGTCGGCGTCCCCGGTGGTGGTAGGTGGTCCGCGTGCCTACTAAGATCAATTTCGTGGGTTCAAGTCTCACCGAGTGCATGTTCGCAAGGATTTTCTCTTGCATAAATATTGAATAGCGGAAAGCACGAAAGCGTGAGTTAGCTACATTCGATGAAACTCGACGAGCAGCGGGAATGCTGAACCCTATGCGCGACAAAAAATGAAGGCACGTACCGGGGGGGAGAAGGAACGACACCTGTGACCACGGCATGTCCAGAAGAAGACCGCTGAGGGTAAAAACCTACTACTACAAGTAGTTAAGCTGGAAAGTGAAAGTGATGATTATACAAAAAAAATATATATAATATATTATCCGAGGGGGGCTTCACCGCGGCGGGCTGACGTCCGCCTGCGGCTCCGTGCATGCCCGTATTGGCTAAGGACGTACGTACCGGTATGCAACTCGAGGCTGTTAGTGCGACAGCACTGCCAAGGGGCGCATTAAAAAAAAAAAAAGAGTAAGAGAAAGAAAACACTGCAAACACGAGAAAAAACAAACATGGCCATCAGTCATCCGGCCCAACAACGCATTACTCGTTCGTATCCAGCAGCAAGCAGCACTACAAAAGTACTACGTACGAGGCGCTCGGCGTCCGTACTGTATACTTGCTGTACAGATAGATACAACACAATTGGTTGAGCAGCAGACGATCGAGGTAATGAACAGTGCGAAGCCGCTTGCGTTGTTTCAGCAAGCTCAGCAGCATCTAGCAGTAGCAGCATAGCGTACTGGTACAGATCATACGAAAACTACGCTGGCACGAGACCTCCGCCGAGACGCCATAAGAATGTCAATAGCGAGACGGTACTCGTACAGCTTCCGAAGCAGATAGATCCGTCGTTCAGGTTTGAGAAGTGGAGGTGCATCACCGAGAAGAGTTGACTTATCCATGCTCACACGGGAGTCAGCAGCAAAAACATATCGCAGACAAAGCAGCAGAACTAGCAGCAGCAGGACATACATAGCAGTAGTACCAGGGCAGCTTATGAACAGCGGCAGCAGCAGCAGCAGCAGCAGAACATCATGTACGCCCGAGGCTGCCCTGGCACAACAGTCGGGACATGGGAGCCCGGTGGTGCACGAGGAGGAAAGGCATAATAATATACCTTTGGTCGACCTACTCCGTGAGGGGGGCTGCGTGAGCAGCAGCAACAGCAACAGCAGAACTACACAGCAGCTGCCCCTAGCAGCAGCAGCACAGCGGTAGTAGCAACAACAGTAGCACATCACGCACGCCCGAGGCCGCCCACGGCACAGCAGTCCAGGCAGGGGAGCACGGTGGGGCACGACGAGGAAAGTCAAAATGGCGTCCCGATGGAGTTACTTTGTAGTTGGTGAATCTCGTCCCCACTAGAGTCAAGTTGTGGGATCGGGTCTCACCGAGTGCGTGCTCGTGCTCGTAGAAACTTTTTCTTGCGTAAAAAATTGACGAGCGGCAAGCGTGAGAGCGTGACGTGCCCTAGCTGCCGGCTCATCGGGTGTGCTGTTGCTCGGTTTCTACAGAAACATTTCAAATAGGTCAGCTGTGCGTAATACCAGTTGAGTGGTCGACAATTGATTTATCACAGTCTCGTGGACAAAGATTTTTATTGAGGGCCTACCTTTGCCCCGTCAGGGTTACCTTTTGGCCCGTCAAACCTTCGTCTGATATATAAATATTATATATATATATTGTATGCCGACCTACTCCGCGAAGGGGACTGCGTGAGCAGCAACAGCGTAACAATGCAGCAGCTGCACGTAGCAGCAGCAGGACACCACGCACGCCCGAGGCCTGCTGCTGTGTACACGCTCGCAGTGCCCAGACGAGGCACGAAAAGCATTTCAAAGGGTTTGCACGGAACGGGGGACGGATCTCACGGGAATTGCCCAATTTTTACGCAAGTAGCTTGCACGGGGTCGGGGTTGGAAAAAAAAACATGGGACAGAATCGTGATCGCGAACTTTTTCCACGGCATCAGTTTGGACGGGAACGGGATTTTCAAAATTCAACGGGATCACGGGATTGTCCCGTAGCCCTTCACAACGGAAATAATCCCGAGGAAAGCCCTGCGAATTTCAAGTCCTAATTCGCAGTGGTTCACGAGATACGACCTTCGGATGGTTATCCATTTTTTGGCTGGCCCAGCTCGTACGTACGAGACGCTCGGCGTCAGTACTGTACATTGCGTATGCAGAGAGAAACAAAACAATTATTAATAGTTGGGCAGCAGTCGATCGATTTTAATCGATAACGAAGCGCCGGCGACTACGTTGGTGCAGCAAGCTCACAGCAGCAAACGCCAGCAGCATAGCGTACAGGTACGTATCATAAGAATACTACACTGGCACGAGACCTCCGCCGAGACACCAAAATAATATCAATTGCGAGACGGCACTCGTACAACTTCCGAAGCAGATGGGTCCGTATTTTCAGCTTTAAATGAAGACACATCACCGAGAGGGGTTGACTTGCATATTTACCATGCTCACGAAGGATAGCACAGCAAAAACAGGACAATAGTCGCACATACATGGTAAGGAGCAGCACCAGAGCAACGGATGAGCAGCAGCAGCAGCAGCAGCAGCAGCAGCAGCAGCAGCAGCAGCAGCAGCAGCAGCAGCAGCAGCAGCAGCAGCAGCAGCAGCAGCAGCAGCAGCAGCAGCAGCAGCAGCAGCAGCAGCAGCAGCAGCAGCAGCAGCAGCAGCAGCAGCAGCAGCAGCAGCAGCAGCAGCAGCAGCAGCAGCAGCAGCAGCAGCAGCAGCAGCAGCAGCAGCAGCAGCAGCAGCAGCAGCAGCAGCAGCAGCAGCAGCAGCAGCAGCAGCAGCAGCAGCAGCAGCAGCAGCAGCAGCAGCAGCAGCAGCAGCACAAGAGAGTAGCCGCACATACATAGTACGTAGCAGCGGATGAGCAGCGGCAGCAGCAGCAGCAGCAGCACATCATGCACGCCCGAGGCTGCCCCTGGCAAAACAGTCGGGACAGGGGAGCCCGGTGGCGCACGAGGAGGAGGAAGCACGGCGTCGTCATCGTACCTCGTCGTAACCGGTAAATGTTTATTGACCTTATTTTTTTCTTCGCGGTTACACGATAAAAAGAAAGACGCCTTCACTATACAATCGAAACTCCACGCCTCAAGTGATATTGGTGCCCAATGGCAATGGCGCTTACTCGTCATGTGCCTGCTGCGTGTAAACAAAAAACAAAACCGTAGGCACCGTTTGTACCTCCACCACTGCACCGCTCCTCCCGCGGCGTAGACTCATCCGATTTGGTCGAAACCAAAGACCCCGTCTTGTCTGCCTCACGGAGCCTGGTCGCCCGGCGGGCACAGCAGCCAAAGAGGCTCGTGACACTCGTTTCCCGATCATATGCTAGCCTACAAACCACAACATTTTTGCGCAAAAGTCATGCTTTCACGCGTAAAATAGCCCGAATCAGAATTTCGACACACGTTTCTGGAACGCCCAACCCTCAACGCAGAAGCAACGGGGTAGCATGAGACCGGCCACCCCAGCCCATATTCCCCACATTCTTGCCGCCCTGAGCTGTCGAACGCCGCGGAGGATTCGGCCTCTCCCGTTTCAGCCAAAGGAAAAGACTTCCAATCTGGGTGCTGGCATCGAAAACAGAATATCTTTACCGTCACGAGCGAGCATAGATGTCTGATGACGGCACATTTGCCCCTTGACAGGCAGCCGTCAAGAACATCCCAATATCAAAACTATTATATTTCAGCGAGGGTTTGACGGGTCAAAGGTTCGCCTGACGAGGCAAAGGTAGGCCGTCAACCAAAAGCTTTGGCCACGAGACTGTGTTAAATCAAGTATCGACCACTCAACTCGTCCCACTCACAGCTGATGTTTATATAAAAAGCTTCCGCAAAAAACGAGCACAGCACACCCGGCCACAGCTGTCAAGGACATCCTAATGATGAAAACTATAATATGTTGGAAAAAGGTTTGACGGGCTAAGAGTAGGCCTGACGGGGCGAAGGTAGGCCGACAACCAAATTCTTTGGCCACGAGACTGTCATAAATCAAGTATCGACCACTCAACTGGTACCACTCACAGCTGACGTATTCACACCCGACCAGCCGGCAGCCAGGGACAGCGCAAGCATTCCCGAGGCCGCCCCCGACTCAGTCGGGATCGGGGATCACGATGAAGCAGTTTCGTTCCGTGAGGTGAACCTCATCTCGCGCTAGCACGCTAGCACGAAGACCGCAAAAAGTAGGTCTAAAAAACGCTGAGGAGCGCTGAGAGCACAGGGCCAACAATATCCTATATATACATCTATAGTGAATATATATATATATATATGTTGCCAGAATCAGGTACACACCCGTTCCATTTGAGCCAAAAACAGGTACGTACGGAAACTAAGTAGAAATCACACATCACGAGCGGTGTGTCTAGCCATGAGAAATCACAAACATTTTTTTGCACCATTTGACCATTGGGCCTCCAAAATCTGAATTGAATTGTTTTCTTTAGGGTATAGGCACCACGGGCTCCACTTAGACCTGCAGATCACCAGGCTGCGTTAGTTTCGCCACGGCGGGCGTGCCAAGAGTATTTGATCTGGCGCCTCCTTCCAGTTGCAAGTTTTGGAGCCTTTTGAAAGTCCTTGCGGAATCGCCTGGTCGGCGCGAAGTTATGCGCCGAACCAAACCTGAGGCCACCTCGACACGGGGTGAGGCAGTCGGACTGCCGTCTGTGTCCACGATGCTGTCAACGGAACATCCCCCTTGGTGTTTGGAGTTGAGACCGCGCTGTGACCCACTGCAGCACAAAAGGCGGGGATGTGGTACCGGGGGGTCCTTGAGGCAGCCAAACGAATCATGGTGAGGTGGCACGAGGATGAAGCACAGCTGAATAGACAGGGCCGCGCATCCGCCGTGGGTGGCGCCCTAGGGAATTGGAGGAGGGGGTGCAACAGGAGGAGTGGAAGGAAACCGGCCAAGGGAATGGGGGGAGGGACGGCAACAGAAGGAGTAGAAGGGAAACCGCCGTGGACGAAAGTAGGAAGGAGACGGCAGACAGAGTAGCAAGGCACCAAGCCGACTTCATACTTTCGTAAGTGGAACATTTGTCTATCTATACTACTCGTGCCGCTAACTGCTGCAGCTGGTTCGAACGTGGTCTTCCTGTGTTTTCTTTATTATTTTTTCGCTTTTTGTTGAGCCTCGGTTTGCTTGTTTCCGTTGCTTCTTAATTTTACTCTGTTTACATGTAGCGGTATTGTTTCTGTAGCTTGTACTATGGTGTCTGCTACATCCCCTGCTGGGGGGCACGACATTTTTTTCTTCTTTTCCTTTCTCTTTCAAATCTGTATTTTATTTTTCATTCTGTTTTTGCTATTGCATAGAATGTGTATGTCGTGCCTGTCATATCCAGTATGATGGCATGGCATTGCATTGTCTACTCTGCCTACTGCATAACAATATACCAGATACTATCTTTGTGGAGTAGTTTTGGGACCACATAACTTGTACCAGGTACCTCTCTAGGGTTAAAGAATCGGCACGGACACTGGTTGTTGTGCCGGATGTCGATGGGTGGAAATAACGGTGTAAAGTAAAGAACACACACTCAACCACAGCATTGAGTTCCTCCTACGTTCCCACAACTTACCAACTCGTGGCTACTGACTACAACGGTTGTTGCCTGGGGTGCTGCCTGCAGTGTACGAAACGCACGGTACAATGTCGTCAACACTAAGAGGAACACGCCTGCTGCCTGGTATGATGACATATGGCATTGCATTGTCTACTCTGCTTACTGCATGACAATGTAGTATCTCTTGTGACGTAGTTTTGTGATCACAAAGCGTGTGTACCGCTGTAGGATAAAAAAATCGGCACGAACACTCGACGAGATGACGGAAGCACTTGCAGGCATGTCAAATTGGAAAGCTGTTGGGCCAGATAGCCTCGCCGCCGAACTCCTTAAAATTGACCACCCCGCATTCGCCCGAAGTGCTTTCACAACATCCTTGTCAATGTTTGGGGAACAGGAAATGTCTGAAAAATTGCGTCATCCAGAAGGTCCTTTACAAGAATAATGACCGAACTGATTGCAACAACCAGAGGGATTTCGCTTGTTGCCCAGGCAGGCAAAGTGTTGTTGAAAAGCGTCGCGTCCCGCCTAAGCATCTACTGCGAGACCGGGGGATTACTCCCGGAGGAACAGTGCGGTTTCCACCTCGCACGATCAACGATTGTTAGGTTGTTCTCGTTGTGCGCCGGTTGGAAGAGGTCGGACGACAAAGGAAAATCCTCATGTACTTGTGCTTCATCGATCTGCAGAAAGCGCACGAGTCTGTCGACCCAGAGCTGCTGTGTGAGGTACTCACACGCTCTGGCGTATCAACCAAGATGCTTACAATTATCGCTAAATTCCACGACGACATGCGGGCTCGCATGTGTACGGATGACGGCGAGCTGACGGCGAGCACTCGGAATGGTTTGATGTCACGCAGGGGCTGCGGCAAGGCTGCGTGCTATCACCGTTGTTCAGCGTGCTATTCACTGCTGCGTTACACGTCGTACTGGTACGCTTTATTAAAGACGAAACCATCGTAAGTGATTTGGTTCAACTCAATGATACTGGAGTAGTCGTAACAGAGGAGCAGAAGCCGTTGGCATGCGTGCGAAGGGCTGTATGGGGTATGTTGTACGCCGATGACGTAGGAATTGTCTCGAAGTCGGCTCAAGTGGCGCGCTAAAATGATGACAGTCATCGTGACTGTCTTCGAAGCAGCGGGCCTCACGGTATCGGAAATAAGACAGACAATGGCAATGCTTATTATACGAACACCAGACCAGACAAGCCTCGCCTCACCGCTCGTCATCGAAGCTAGGCCAGAGGTATGAACGAACGGCCCAGTGTTTACTTTTGCTAGGCCAGAGGTATGAACGAAGCTAGGCCAGGGGTATGACAAAACCACCATCCGTGTCACGGCAAAGCAGAGAGCGATTACCAGTCGGGTAATAATGTTCGGGACGATGGCTGGCGGGGAGAACCCGAGATCTGGCGGACAGTTCGAGACTTGGCATAGATACATGGTCGAAAACTTTATTAGGAGGCTCCGAGCCACCGAAGGGTCAACGGAACACTCCGCCTTGGTGTTTGGAGTTGAGACCGCGCGGGGTATGTAGATTATTGTCTTTTTTCGCGACATGCCGATGCACCACCTGCGTCAAAACCTTCCACGGCATACCACGGAACCTTCTACGGACCTCCACGGCATACCATGGGACCCTAACTCTAACCCTAACCTAGGTGTCGCGGACATTGGGGTGCCGTGGGGGTTGCCATGACATGCCGTGGGGTTGCCATGGAGTGCCGTGGTGGTAGCCGCGGGGGTCGCCATGGTACTACCCATGGCATGTCATGGCAACCTCCACGGCGTGCCATGGAATCCTATGTAACACCATGGGATGCCGTGGTGATGCCATGGTATGCCATGGGCGGTGCCATGGCAATGCCACGGCATGCCCACGACAAGGCCAAATAGTGTAGAACTCTGGCAGCAGGGGGAGTAGAAGGGAAAAGACAGTGGACAAAAGTAGGAAGGAAACGGCGGACAGGGTAGCAAGGCACCAGGCCCACTCGTAAACATGTCCATCTACTAGGTACATGCTACTCGTGCCGCCAACTGCTGCAGCTGGTTCAAACGTGGTCTTCCTTTCTTTGTCTTCTTTTTTCTTTTTGCGTTCGATCCACCGTGATTTTTTTTAATTGCTCTTCTCTTTATTTTCATGGTCCTTGTCAAACGAGTCTTGTGGCGTGGGGGGATGACGAGCTTGCTTTGCTTGTTTCGTATTGCGTGACGCATGCTCTCCGGGGGTGGGGGGCGTAGTGGACGAATGCAGGACGGAGAAGGCAGACGGTAGCAAGGTACCAGGCCGACTGGTAGGGAGAGCCTGGCGATGCTACTCGTAACACACTGCTGCGGCTCCCTGGAGGGTGCTTTGTGCTCCGGTTTGCCTGTTATTTCCCTTGGTTCTAGGTCTTAATGTCTATTTTTATTATATGTACAGACAGCAGTGGTGCTGTGTCTTTTTCAGCTTGTTCCTTTTAACTGCTGTCTGCCACATCCCCTGCGCAGAGGCGCGACTTTCTTTTTTTTTTCCCCTTCTCTCTCGATTTGTTTCCTTTGTTCTCTGTTGTCTTTTGCTTTCTTTTTTTTTCCTTTGTTTTCTCTCTTTCATACCTGGTACCTCGTAAAATGGACTATGTATGTCGTGCCTGTCGTATCCAGTATGATGACATGGCATTGCGTTGTTTACCCAGCTTACGATAACAATGATGTAGTATCTGCGTGGCGTAGTTTTGGGACCGCATACGAAACGACGATTTAATGTGGAGCCAACAAGAACAACAACAACAACAACAAACACAATACCAGGTACGTAACTTGTTTGTGTCTCGCTCTAGTGACCTGGAGCATGCCTTGTGCTTTGTTTGGTTTGCCTGTTATTTTCCCTTGGTTCTTAGTCTTACTCTGTTATGTGGTGTTTTCTTCTTTTTCCTTTTTTTTATTATTAATAGCTTCTTTTCAAGTGTCTGCCGGATCCCCTGCGGGGGGGGCACGATGGTTTGTTGCTATATATACATATAACAGGTATATATATTTGTTTCTTGTTTCTGCTTTCTTTTTCTCTTTCGAATTGTCTTTGTCTTTGTTTTTTCTCTTTGTTTCGTTTCGTTTCTCTAGGTCATGGAATGTGTATGTCGTGCCTGTCGTACGCAGTATGATGACATGGAATTGCATTGCATACATGGCAACGTAGTATCTCTGTGGCGTAGCTTTGTGACCACAGAACTTGTATCTCTCTAGGATTGAAGAATCGTCACGGACACTGGTTGTGCTGGATGTCGACGGGTAGAAAGAACGGTTTCATGTGAAGAAATAAACAACAACAACAACAGTGTTGAAGAATCGGCACGGACACTGACTGGTTGTGCTGGATCTCGACGGGTAGAAAGAACGAACGGTTTCATGTGAAGAAAACATATACCTGATACGTACGAATACGCCACAAGTTGCCTGTGGCGCATGCAACTTTCCGTCCGAGAAGCGTCCAACGACAGACTATTCAGCCAACCATCCGTACATATGACTACAATTTACAATGTGGTCGTGCCGATTCACAAATCCATACTTATTGCATTAGTTAGTTTTTTTTTTCATTTTGGCAATGAAACACCCGAGGAGAATTCTAGAATTTAAAATTCCACCTGGGAGTGAGGGTCGAAGAAAAACATACCAGGTATACCATGTACCACTACCGTACATTCAGGTGCCAGGTATATTGCAGTACCACCAACCATACAGCAAATTCGATGAAAGTCTACGAGCAGTGGGAATGCTGAACCCTATGCGCGATAAATTTGAAGGCACGCACAGAGCGAGAGAGGGACAAGGAACGCCACCTGTGTGATCACGGCTTGTGCGGCGGAAGATCGCTGAGGGTAAGACCTCCTACGAGCTGAAAAGTAAACGTGATGACTGAAAAAAATATACATTGCCGGCATATATTATAGGGTCGGCATACGTTTTTGCAGCTAGAGCCAGCCCTCTTCCGCGTTCACGGCGGCAAGTATGACACAAAAAATGCGTTACGTTCGAGTACAAATACGTAACAGAGCAGTAAATTTTGCAAGCTGCATTCTTTCGTGGCTGACAAAATTCAGGGCGTCTACGCTCGTGCACTTCCAACTCAAGCAGTGAGCAGATATTGTAGTACACAAGGCATGGTGTGGAGGTACAGCACAGTACAGCACAGCACTATTGCCATTATCAACAACGTCATTGTGTGATACCGATGGTATTCTCGGGGTTTTGATATGCTTTAGAAGGTCGGCGAGTTGAAAGAAGAATCTGAGTGTCCGGTCCGTTCCAGGGGGTTTAATGTGAAGAAAACAACAACAACAACCAGCAACAGGGGGGAGAGTGTTGTTACAAGTTCTCACAGCTGACGTGCTTTTTTTCAGTTTTTTTGCCATTATCAACAACGTCATTGTATGATGCCGATGGTATTCTCGGGGTTTTGATATGCTTTAGAAGGTCGGCGAGTTGGAAGAAGAATCTGAGTATCCGGTCCGTTCCAGGGGGTTTAATGTGGAGAAAACAACAACAACCAGCAACAGGGGGGAGAGTGTTGTTACAAGTTCTCACAGCTGACGTGCTTTTTTCTCAGTTTTCTTCTTAATAAAAAAAGTTGTAAGTTTTTTAAAAAAATTTGAAATACGTCAGCTGTGAATTCGACCGATTAAATAGTTGATACTCAACTTTGAAAGCTGCGTATTACGTCTCGTCTATATTCCATTTTTACCGAATTTTACAAGTATTATTTTATAAGAAACGAAGAAAGCATGTCAGCTGTGAGTTCAACCGATCGGCAGATCGGTCGATACTCAACTTTGCAAGCTGCGTGAACCGCGCGCGTTTTCATTATTTCCCTCGCGATTGACTACTGGCCAGAGACTCTTCTTCGCGGGGGGTGTGGCACGGCAAAGCAAGGATCGATTACCCAGCCGGGTGATGTTCGGGACGATTGCTGGTGGGGAGAACCTGAGACCTGGCGGACAGGTTAAGACTTGGCATAGATGCGTAGTCGAAGACCTTAGGGAGTTCCGCGCCACCGAAGGGTCAACGGAACTCGCTCCCTTGGTGTTTGGAGTTGAAACCGCACTGGCTGTGGCCCACTGCTGCAAAAAAGGCGGGGAAGTGGTACCGGGGGATCCTCGAAGCAGCCGAACGGTTCATGGTGAGGTGGCACGAGGCTGAGGCTGAGCTGAGCAGGCAGCGCCGCGCATCCGCCGTGGGTGGTGTCCAAGGGAATGGGGGGAGGAGGGGCAACACGAGGAGTAGCAGAAAACCCGACCAAGGGAATGCGGAGAGAGGGGGGGGGAAGAGGAGTAGAAGGAAAACTGCAGTGGACGAAATTAGGAAGGAGATGGCAGATAGGGTAGCCAGGTACCGGGCAGACTAACATGCCCATACTACTCGTACCACCAACTGGTGCAGCTGGTTCGAACGTGGTCTTCCTTTGTCTTCCTGTTGTTTTTGTTTATTTTTATTTCATTTATTGTCTTCTTTGCGGTGACCCTATGTGGTTTTCATTTCTCTTCCTTTCTCCGATTGATAAGCCTTATTGAAGGAGTCGTGTGGCGTGGGTGGATGACGAGCCTGCTTTGCTTGTTTCGTACTGTCTGACGCCGAGGGGCCGGGCATAGTTGACGAACGCTGGAAGATGGTGGCAGACAGGGTAGCAAGGTACCAGGCGGGCCAGCAGGGAGACCCCGGCTGTGCTACTCGTACCATAAACTGCTACCGCTACCTGGAGCATGCCTTGCGCTTTGTTTGGTTTGCCTGTTATTTTTCCCTTGGTTCTTAGTCTTACTCTGCTGACGACTAGTGGTGTTTTCTCCTTTTTCTTTTTTTTCCAGCTCGTTCTTTTCAAGTGTCTGCCACGTCTCCTACGGGGGGGTACGATGGTTTGTTGCTATACTGCTATACTGAAGTATATACATATACCAGGTATATTTTTGTTTCTTTTCTCTTTCGAATTGTCTTTGTTTTTGTTTTTGTTTTTGTTTTTTCTCTTTGTTTCGTTTTTGTTTCTCTAGGTCATGGAATGGGTATGTCGTGCCTGTCGTACGTTATGATGACATGGCATTGCATTGCATACGTGGCAACGTAGTATCTCTGTGGCGTAGCTTCGTGACCACAGAACTTGTATCTCTCTAGGTTTGAAGAATCGGCACGGACACTGGTTGTGCTGGATGTCGACGCGTCGAAACACACGGTTTAGTTTAATGTGAAGAAAACAACAACAACAACAACAACAACAGAGACTCCCCTGGATGCCACCAGGGTCGACGATACACCGGCGTCCCCGGTGGCTTGGTAGGTGGTCCGCGAGCCTATCAAGATCAATTTCGTGAGTTCGAGTCTCATCGAGTGCATACTCCTAGGGACTTTTTCTTGCATAAAATTGACTAGCGGAAAGCGCGAGAGCGTGAGTTAGCTGTACATTCGATGAAAATCGACGAGCAGTGGGAATGCTGAACCCTATGCGCGATAAAAATTAAAGGCACGTACCGGGGGGGAGAAGGGACGACACCTGTGACCACGGCTTGTTCAGACGATTGTCGAGGGTAAAACCTCCTACGAGTGGGCTGGAAAGTAAAAGTGATGATGAAAAAAAAAAAAAAAAAAAAAAAAAAAGACGATAATACTTACAGCAGGTTCGATTTCCAATTGCTTGATTGTATTAAACCGAACGCGCGTATTCTATATGCCGGCATCCCCGGTTGCTTGGTAGGTGGTGGAAAGCGCGAGAGCGTGAGTTAGCTACATTCGATGAAAATCGACGAGCAGTGGGAATGCTGAACCCTATGCGCGACAAAAAATAAAGGCACGTACCGGGGGGAAGGGACGACACCTGTGTGTGACCACGGCTTGTCCAGAAGATCGCTGAGGGTAAAACCTCCTACGAGTTAGGCTGGAAAGTAAAAGTGATCATTAAAAAAAAAAATGTATATATATGCATGTATGTAATTCCTTGTCAAAGATGTAGGCAGCGGCTATAAAAGGCTTAGATTGGGTAGGCGATTGGTTAACCTTAGCCCAACGGACTAGTCCCAACGGACTAATGGACCATGCAAATCAGTTACTTCGTGAAAGAAACAATTGAATGCTGAGTGTCGGAGTCGACAACAACGTTCAAGTAGGATATCCTGGTCTGCTATCTGGTACGTACATAAAGCGAATGTCGCTCTCAGCTGAGAATCGCCGCCGACTTAACTGATGTTTATTTCCACGACACACGATACTCTGTACTTGGTACCTTTGACATACCGATACTTCTCAAGAATCTTGCTAACAATACCAGGTATTAAATAAGGGAAAAGTCACGACTCGCGAGATTTGAATCAATCGTGATTTTTTTGTCGTGGATCATGACAAGAAAAAATCACGATTCATCACCCCATTTATTTTAGCTTTTGCCTAGACAAACCAAAATCACATGACTTTTTTCGTCGTGTCTCGAAATACGCCCGACCAAGGCACTACGCAACCCACGCGTACCAACGGTATCCAAAGGCCGGTCTATTAATAGCAGCATGGCAGACTCGGTGCTTCGTAAGCCGCTTGTGGACAACGGACGGCTACCCAAAGACACCGCTGGGCGCGGGCTCACGAGCACGTTGTGGCCTCGAAATTTTGAGGAGGAGCCACATTTCGAAGACAAGAAGAGCAAAAATTATTTGAGAATGTCACAGGCCAGGCGAGGCAGACGGCTTGCGAGATGGATTATTGCCGACCGGGCTCAGCCGACGGTCGGTGAAATTGGAACCTCGCTGGCAGGGTCAGTCTTAGGCCCGTGATTCGATATATCAAGGGCCGGGGTAGGCGCGGTCCGGCCGGCCTGGCCGTGCCCCACTCGAGAGTTGGCTCCACCCGCAAAAACCGTTGGATTAGAAAACTTTTTTGGTAATTTTTACAATTTGAAAATATCATGAAACGCGACGTTCTTCCAGCTCCGGTTTTCAGCTTTTCGTTGAATTAACTGAAATGTCAGGGCCGGATCGTGATTTTTGTCATGCCAAAAAGCAAAGAATGAATGTAGAAGATAGAAGACTGAACGGAGGAAATCTGGGGTTTGTGGAGAGTATTGAATCGTTGGCATGCTTGGACACAAGGGATGGGCAAGAGGTGCATAGAGTTGATGACGGGTGCAGTTGGTGGAACTAGGGAGACAGGCTGGCAAGGGTTGACACAGTAAGGAAGAAGACCATCTACCGCAGTACTCTACTCGTGGGGGTGTACGAGCAGCGGGGGCTTGATATCCATTTTTTTCTGGGTTCGTAAGGAACGGCATTTAGCCATCATAGTAGTCGGGTACTGCTGTAGCGACAACGCCCCTTTAGCGTCGGGCTCTAAACCAACCGCAACTTCGCTCGGCGCCATACTCGCTCCTGGAACTTACGCGTGTGTCCAAACACTGCGGCCCACTGGTTTTGTCGTTTTATCCCGCTGCCCAGCGATGGCTCTGCTGCTGTGCATTGCTTGGCTGTACTCTCTTGGTACTCTCGTCGATTTTCGGTCGTCTACGCACTGAAAGAAAAATAGGCCCTCGTGACTATGATGGTTGAGCATATAGGCCACAGCCAGACGTTATTTTACAGGCGACAACACCCCAGCACACGTGATGATGATGCAACAGCAGTAGCGAGTCTTTTTATTTTGTAATCATGGCTTTCATTACCCTCAGTGGTCTTCTTCTGGACAAGCCGTGCGTGTGGTCACAGGTGTCGTCCCTCTCTCCCCCGGTATGCGTGCCTTCATTTTTTGTCGCGCATAGGGTTCAGCATTCCCACTGCTCGTCGATTTTCATCGAATGTAGCTATCTCACGCTTTCGCGCTTTTTCCGCTAATAATCAATTTATATACAAGAAAAAGTCCTTGCGAGTATGCACTCGGTGAGACTTGAACCCACGAAATTGATCTTACAAGCTAGTAGTACTAATAGTAGACACGCGGGCCACCTACTAAGCCCCCGGCATAGTCTTTTTTTTTTTTTTTTTTTTTTTTTTTTACTCATCACTTTCACTTTCCAGCCTAAAATTCGTAAGAGGTTTTTTACCCTCGACGACCTTCTGGAGAAGCCGTGGTCACAGGTGTCTTCCCTTCTCCCCCCCTGTACGTGCCTTTATTTTTTATCGCGCATAGGGTTCAGCATTCCCACTGCTCGTCGATTTTCATCGAACGTAGCTAACTCACGCTCTCGCGCTTTCCCATAATCAATATCAATCTCTTTTATGCAAGAAAAAGCCCCTATTCGTACGAGCATGCACTCGGTGAGACTTGAACCCACGAAATTGATCTTGATAGGCACGCGGACCACCTATATACCAAGCCACCGGGGACGCCGGCATGTCTGCGGTCACACAAAGAAAGGTACTGGAGCCATAGGCAGATTCGAGAAACAATGTTGAAAAGAAAACAGAACTCGGCTGGGAAGCACGACGCTTCCAGGACCTCTGTAAAAGTACAGGGGCCTCGTACACATTTAATGAAATCAATGGGCAAACTGAACTATTTAATATTAATACCTGGTATTATTTTAATAGCAACATGGCCGCAGGCATACACTCAACTACAGCATAAGAGTTCCCCCCGTTCCCACAACTATTAATACCAACTCGGGGCTACATTACTGACTACGGTGGCTGTCTGGGGTACTGCCTCTACCCCGTACGAAACGCACGCACGGTAGTCGTGAACACAGAGAGGAACACGCCTGCTGTCTGGGGTGCTGTCAGAGTCACGACTCGCGGACATTGAGTGGAACAGGGAAAAAAACAATCGGACACAGAACCACCAACAATACAGCAACAATATCAACGATCGCCCTGTCTTTACGGACTGCGAGGGGGTAATTCGAGGGGGGGGAGAGAGAGGGAGTGCGACCGGGGCAAGCAGCAGTAGTACCTACCAGTATAAGTGTGCAACTACAGTAGTAGTAGTAGTGGGACATACCCCGAACGACACGTAACGTACTCTCACCTTGCTTTGTATTTTACTGGCTGGTAACGATAAGCACGTGACCCGTGTATGCCACGACACACGGGACAGCAGGAGCAGAGGGATCAATCGTGGGTCCTGGTCCTGAATGCTACAACAATCTGCTCCTGACTGCGGCCGGTGGTTGAACCCAGGCAGCAATGCGATGCGTGAACCAATAAAATGCATAGAACAGCGTACGATGTACCCAGGGCGACGGCAAAAGTCTTTTTTCGACACCTCACATCAAGAAAAGTCAGAACGGAAACGGAGCGCTGCTATGATTCACAGCAGTAGTACAGGACGCTATTTATAGCACGCTCACAAGGATGCGTAGGTGGTTCGGCAGCATATACATATGACTCGGAGTTAGAGTAAGGAATTTGCAACCAAGATCCGTATTTCGTAATTGTAGAATGGTTGAAGATTAATATATACGATAATCCTAAGCAAATTAGCCCGTTTTACGAAGCACATTTTTGTGCCCAATAACTTTCTACTTGACTTGGAACGTAGTTTTGCCCAGCAGCATCTTTGACGACGACTCCCCTATATAAGGGATACCACGTATATCATCCGCCTGAAGGCCATTTCTTGATCGGTGATGTGTAGCCATATATTGTGTGCTATGCTCCCCTGCGTGATTTTTTTTTTTTTTTTTTTTTTTTTTTATTCATCACTTTTACTTTCCAGCCCACTCGTAGGAGGTTTTACCCTCGACGATCTTCTGGACAAGCCGTGGTCACAGGTGTCGTCCCTTCTCCCCCCCGGTACGTGCCTTTTATTTTTGTCGCGCATAGGGTTCAGCATTCCCACTGCTCGTCGATTTTCATCGAATGTAGCCAACTCACGCTTTCGCGCTTTCCGCTTACGACAGGCACGACATACACATTCCATGACCTAGAGAAACGAAACGAAACAAAGAGAAGAACAAAAAAAAAAAAAAAACGAAAAAAAACGAAAAAAAAAAACAAAGAAGATAATTCGAAAGAGAAAAAGAAACAAGGAAAAAAAAAACAAAAATATATATCTATAACAACAAACCATGCCATCGTGCTTCCCCCGCAGGAGATCTGGCAGACACTTGAAAAGAACGAGCTGGAAAAAAAAGGAAAAAAGAAGAAAACACCACTATTAATACTAGTCGTCGTCAACAGAGTAAGACTAAGTAAGAATCCAGGGAAAATAACAGGCAAACCAAACGAAGCACAAAGCATCGTCCAGGTAGCGGCAGCAGTTTGTATGGTACGAGTAGCACAGCCAGGGTCTCCCTGCTGGTCTGCCTGGTACCTTGCTACCCTGTCTGCCACCTTCGTCCAGCGTTCTTCCACTATGCCCGGCCCCTCGGCATCAGACAATACCAACAGGATACGAAAGAAACAAGAAAAGCAGCCTCGTCATCCACCCACACCACACGACTCCTTCAATAAGGCTCATCATCAATCGGAGAAAGGAAGAGAAAGAAAATACAACGAAAATCACATAGAGTCAGCGCAAAAAGAAGAAAATAAAATGAAACAAAAAGAAACAAAAACAAAAGGAAGACAAAGAAAGGAAGACCACGTTCGAACCAGCTGCACCAGTTGGCGGTACGAGTAGTATAGGCATGTTTTACTTCTTAGTCTGCCCGGTACCTTGCTACCCTGTCTGCCATCTCCTTCCTACTTTCGTCCACTGCAGTTTCCCTTCTACTCCTGTTCCTCCCCTTCTCCGTATTCCCTTCGTCGGGTTTTTTTGTACTCCTCTTGTTGCCCCTCCTCCCCCCATCCCCTTGGACACCATCCACGCTACCCTGTCTGCCATCTCCTTCCTACTTTCGTCCACTGCAGTTTCCCTTCTACTCCTGTTCCTCCCCTTCTCCGTATTCCCTTGGTCGGGTTTTTTTGTACTCCTCTTGTTGCCCCTCCTCCCCCCATCCATCCACGCGCGGCGCTGCCTACTTAGCTCAGCCTCAGCCTCGTGCCACCTCACCATGAACCGTTCGGCATATACCTCACTTTCTCTACTCGATCTATTATTATTAATAATATAGCTTTCAACTGATTTCGGCCAGCTTTGAATCAATCAGAGAGGCGAAACGTACACATATTATTTCTCTCCGTTCGCGTCTGCGCTCCCTCGGTTGGCATTCTTCCGATCCATGAGGTGTGTGTGTGTGGGTGTTCTTCACATTAAACCGTTCTTGAGGTGCGTATTAGCGTATAAACTCTGTACTCGTATGTCGTGTGTGTGCGTACGTAGGCATGTATACGTGCACACATGCGTACCCTGGTTTCACTTTTTCATTTTTGCGGTGTGCAATGAGCTTCTTCAGTTTGTTGTTGTACTGCTATCATATATATTGTTGTGTAATAATCTTGTTTTCTGTTGTCACAGCCTCCCCGCATGCCCCGGTGGCTTGGTAGGTGGTCCGCGTGCCTATCAAGATCTATTTCGTGGGTTCGAGTCTCACCGAGTGCATGCTCCTATCAAATACGAGTAGAGACTTTTCTTGCATAAAAATTGAATAGTGTGATGTGTGTGTGTGTTCTTCACATTAAACCGTTCTTCTACTCGTCGACATCCAGCAAGCCTAGTGTCCGTGCTGATTCTTCACCCTAGAAAGATACGAGCTCTGTGGTCACAGACTACGACACAGAAATAACACACCGTAATGCATTAATATAGCCTACGCAATACCATGCCTTCGCACTAGGTGCGGCCGACACAACATACATACATACGCCAGCAACCAAAATACACCATAAAGAAAGAGAGAAAAACAACGAAGAAACCAAACCGAAAAAGAACAAGAAAAAGAAAAAGAAAAGGAGAAGAATCCCAAATAAATAAATAAAATGGGAAGCCAAAGCTCAGACATATACATAGTTACCCCGAGCATGAGCCAAAAGGGACGTGCAAGGGGAAATATACGAGAAGGAAAAAGGGGACTATGCATCCCGGTGAACACTTAACTAAGTAAAAAGAGCAATAGTGAGTGGGCCAAAATACGCTCGTCACCCACCCACTATGTAGTACTTCTTTCATAAGGATAAGAAGGGAAAAAAATCAAAATGCATACCGAACGGCCGCAGAGCACGATGATGATCCACAGAAGAGGTGTGACACAGGTGTCTGTGCTGGGTCAAACTCAGACCTAGTTATTTTCGGCGTTCTCTTATTTTATTGATGCAAAGGCTTGCTCGAAGGGGCAAGTGAGAAGAGTGAGAAGGGAGGGGGGGGGAAGCAGATGCTTTTTGAAGCCAGAAGTATCGTCTGGCTTCAACCGCCTATAACCTACTGGCAAGGGTGCATGCGTGACTCTTAACTTCAATAGCACAACACCCCGTAAGGGTCCATGCGTTACCCTCAACTCCAATAGTACAACACCCCGTAAAACCCGACGTATGGACATACCACGTGCATACAACTCCGTCTCCTCGGCTACTTAGATGCTAGTCTGCGTATCTTGTCCGCAAATACAAATAAATACCTTGTCCTAGACGGTAAACGAGATACGTGTACGGAGGAATACTAACCTGTTGTTGTTGTTGTTGTTGTTGTTGTTTTCTTGTTATTTCTACCCGTCGACATCCAGCACAATGTGATGCGGTGACCGCTCTAGGGTAGTGGTAAGGGTAGTGGTAAGGGACGCAGGTGGTTCTGGCAGCTGGAAAGCAGTGCTTCGCTTCTTCTGATTTAGATCTTCTTATTGATGGCGAGAGCTGAGGAGGTGCTCTGGTAG
Source organism: Macrocystis pyrifera (assembly GCA_031763025.1). Taxonomy (NCBI): domain Eukaryota; class Phaeophyceae; order Laminariales; family Laminariaceae; genus Macrocystis; species Macrocystis pyrifera. The sequence goes on along the minus strand of JASSKH010000005.1, from coordinate 2,595,159 downwards.
AGAAGTGAGGGGTAGGGGGGCGGGACTCGACACCCAGATATACTCGTCCCACCCCATGCCACAAGCTCTCCTAATTCCTCTTTTCCGATGTACTCCTACAGAACTTTCCTATGGCTACCGATCGTTCTTCTGCTAATATAAGAACTTCTCACTTCGTAGTCCTATCTGCGTCAAGGAACATTACTCTCGTCTAACGGGCTATCCGCCGGGTTAATCCATTCTTTGGATTATTCTCGTATTCGTGAGACTATAAGACTGCAACGTATTATCTATATCTATAGCCCATGAATACTCCACCCATATCACATTAGCCCACCCTGAATAGTCGTATATGCAGACCACAAGATGGTCGGAGGGTGATGACAAAGTTCATCCCAAACGGCCAGGAAAAAGGTGGTCGAAGATGCGGCTATTCGAAACAAAGAAATGAGGCTATAGATCCCCCCACACCTCGTAATAAGACCCAAACACTACGAAGAGGGGGTGTTCGCTGAGAACAACCACTGAAAGGGAGACTAAAGGAGAGAGAGAGACAGAACTCAAAGCAGAGGCGAAAGGAGAAATCACCCAAAATGAAAACAAAGAAAGACGAACGCAAAAGGAGACAGAAGCCGAAGCGAAGGCTGAAGAAGAAAACGAATACCGAAGTGAAGGCAAAAGAAGGACGTACAAGCGTATTACTGGAGCCATTGTCTGGGGCCCAAGGAGGTACAAAAGGGTTGTTCGCTGAACCGGGTTGGCGAACGAGGAAACTCTAAAAAGGAGACAGTGATCACAATTTAAAAACATATATATATACGCTAGGCCCCATGCCTTGTCTTGTGCCGAAGGTCCTAACATGGTATACATCACACGAGACAGAAGGGACACAGCTAGAGTGCTATGAGGGCTGCGTGCACTAGGGATTACTAAAGCCGAGAGACGAAACGAACAACGCGGCGTCTCGGAGACCTGTTCGTGGTGTGAGCAATACCAGCAAACGTAGCAAGGTAGGCAACCTAGCAAAAACAAACTTAAAGACGGTGGCGGCAAGAAAATCCGCAAGAAAATCGGCCTAATGCGTGCAGTTCGAAGTTGTAGATAGCGCGGGGCCCAAACACTAGCGTGTGCAACTCGGTCAACCGGGGCGACATCAAACGTGGTGTCGTTTGCCAGAGGACAGAGGGGTGTGCGGAATACCGGACATGAAGGAAAGAGGACGACATACCATCGGGACCAGAAAACAGACAAAAAGCTGGACACAGGTCAGGAGAAATCGATCATGTCCGAACCGCTTATGTATGGCCGATAACTCAGCGGCCTTCCGGGGCGGCAATGCTATCGGGACCCTACTTGTCAAACATGGAAGAAACACGGGTGAGCTGGAACCTCGATATAGTCTTAGCTCGAGGACCGTCTGAAACACGGGTCGGCGGAAGTCGACTAAGGTCAGAGTACAGCTCAGGCTACAACAAGATTTTACCTCGGCGTGATATCGCCGATGATTGGCTGTAAACTAGTGGAGTACAAACACAAATGCAAATGAAGGTATCGCTACGAGTCAGTGGCCTGAACGTAAGGAGGTTACACGGAGCCGTAGGGTTAATCCATTCTTTGGATTATTCTCGTATTCGTGAGACTACAAGACTGCAACGTATTTTCTATATCTATAACCCATGAATACTCCACCCATATCACAACAACGAGTGTCCGTGCCGATTTTTCAATCCTAGAGAGATACAAGTTCTGTGGTCACGAAGCTACGCCACAGAAAGCGTACGACTCTGTCGACTGAGAGCTGTTATTTTTTTTGTTCTCTATCACCATTACTTTCCAGCCCACTCGTAGGAGGTTTTACCCTCGACGATCTTCTGGACAAGCCGTGGTCACAGGTGTCGTCCCTTCTCCCCCCCGGTACGTGCCTGTATTTTTTGTCGTGCATAGGGTTCAGCATTCCCACTGCTCGTCGATCTTCATCGAATGTAGACAACTCACGCTTTAGCGCTTTCCGCTTATCAATTTTTTATGCAAGAAAAAGTCCCTATGAGCATGCACTCGGTGAGACTTGAACCCACGAAATTGATCATGACAGGCACGCGGACCACCTACCAAGCCACCGAGGACGCCGTGGCTATGGGAAGTACTCACACGTTTTGGCGTACCAACCAAGATGCTGAGAAATATCCGTAATTTCCACGATGGTATGCGGGCTCGCGTGCGTACGGATGACGGTGAGCACTCGGAATGGTTTGATGTCACGCAGGGGCTGCGGCAAGGCTATGTGGTGTCACCTTTACTGTTCAACGTATTCTTCGCTGCTGCGTTGCACGTCGTACTAGTACGCTTTAGCCATGACGAAGCCATCGTAAGGGATTTGGTCCAACTCAGTGATGCTGGAGTAGTCGGAATGGAGGAGCAGGAGCCGTTGGCGTGCGTGCGAAGGGCTGTATAGGGCATGTTGTACGCCGATGACGCAGGGATTGTCTCTAGATCGACTGAAGGGCTCGCGAAAATGATGACAGTCATCGTGACTGTCTTCGAAGCAGCAGGCCTTACGGTGTAGGAAAAGAAGACAGAGACAATGCTGCTGCAAACGCCAGACCAGAAAACCCTCGCACGACCGCTCGTCATCGAAGCAGCAGGCCAGAGGTAAAGCAGACGGCCCAGTTCTTATACCTAGGCGGCATTATCCACGAAAACGCTGACCTCTCGCTCGAAATCGACCGACTGATCTGTCTCATGCGAGCATGCCTCAAACGGTTCGGCCCGGAGCTGTATGATAGCACGACCGCCCCCTTTAGCCTGAAAGTCCGAATACTGATGGCCGAGGTGATTGAGACCCTGCTGTACGGGTGTGTGACGTGGACCTTCAGAGCGGAACACTTTGCCAAGCTTCGAACGGCTCACCACCAAGTCCTGTTGCGAGTCATTGGCTTCCAGCGCCGACTTCGTACTGACCATACCACCCCCTCGTACGCGAAGGCCCTCAAGATGACACGTTGAGAGAGCATCGAAACGACCATCCGCAAACGGCGTCTCTTCTTCGCGGGGGGGGTGGCACGGCAAAGCAAGGATCGATTACCCAGTCGGGTAATGTTCGGGACGATTGCTGGTGGGGAGAACCCGAGACCTGGCGGACAGGTTAAGACTTGGCATAGATACATAGTCGAAGACGTTAGGGAGTTCCGAGCCACCGAAGGGTCAACGGAACTCGCTCCCTTGGTGTTTGGAGTTGAGACCGCGCTGTAGCCCACTGCTGCAAAAAAAGGCGGGGAAGTGGTACCGGGGGATCCTCGAAGCAGCCGAACGGTTCATGGTGAGGTGGCACGAGGCTGAGGCTGAGCTGAGTAGGCAACGCCGCGCATCCGCCGTGGGTGGTGTCCAAGGGAATGGGGGAAGGAGGGGCAACAAGAGGAGTAGCAGAAAACCCGACCAAGGGAATGCGGAGAGGGGGGGGAACAGGAGTAGTAGGGAAACTGCAGTGGACGAAAGTATGAAGGAGATGGCAGATAGGGTAGCCAGGTACCGGGCAGACTAAGAAGTAGAACATGCCTATACTACTCGTACCACCAACTGATGTAGCTGGTTCGAACGTGGTCTTCCTTTGTCTTCCTGTTGTTTTTGTTTATTTTTGTTTCATTTTATTTTTCTTCTTTGCTCTGACCCTATGTGATTTTCATTGTATTTTCTTTCTCTTCCAATCTCCGATTGATGAGCCTTATTGAAGGAGTCGTGTGGCGTGGGTGGATGACGAGCCTGATTTGCTTGTTTCTTTCGTATTGTCTGACGCCGAGGGGCCGGGCATAGTTGACGATCGCTGGACGAAGGTGGCAGACAGGGTAGCAAGGTACCAGGCGGACCAGCAGGGAGACCCTGGCTGTGCTACTCGTACCATAAACTGCTGCTGCTTTGTGCTTTGTTTGGTTTGCCTGTTATTTTCCCTGGGTTCTTAGTCTTACTCTGTTGACGACTAGTGGTGTTTTCTTCTTTTCCTTTTTTTATTCTAGCTCCTTCTTTTCAAGTGTCTGCCAGATCCCCTGCGGGGGGGGCACGATGGTTTGTTGTTATATATATATATTTGTTTATTTTTTCTTGTTTCTTTTTCTCTTTCGAATTGTCTTTGTTTTTATTTTATTTTATTTTCTCTTTGTTTCGTTTCGTTTCTGTAGGTCATGGAATGTGTGTGTCGTGCCTGTCGTACGCAGTATGATGACATGGCAGTGCATTGCATACGTGGCCACGTAGTATCTCTGTGGCGTAGCTTTGTGGCCACAGAACTTGTATCTCTCTGGGATTGAAGAATCGGCACGGACACTGGTTGTGCTGGATGTCGACGGGTAGAAAGAACGGTTTAATGTGAAGAAAACAACAACAACAACAACAGAGATACTACGTTGCCACGTATATACGGCGTCCCCGGTAGCTTGGTAGGTGGTCCGCGCGCCTGTCAAGATCAATTTCGTGAGTTCGAGTCTCACCGAGTGCATGCTCATAGGGACTTTTTCTTGCATAAAAAATTGATAAGCGGAAAGCGCTAAAGCGTGAGTTGGCTACATTCGATGAAAATCGACGAGCAGTGGGAATGCTGAACCCTATGCGCGATAAAAACTAAAGGCACGTACCGGGGGGGAAAAGGGACGACACCTGTGACCACGGCTTGTCCAGAAGATCGTCGAGGGTAAAACCTCGTACGAGTGGGCTGGAAAGTAAAAGTGATGATATATATATATATATATATATATATATATATACTATGCAATGCAATGCAATGTCATCATACTGCGTACGACAGGCACGACATGCACATTCTATGACCTAGAGAAACGAAACGAAACAAAGAGAAAAACAAAAACAAAAACAAAGACAATGCGAAAGAGAAAAAGAAACAAGAAAGAAATATATATATTAAAACAAACCATCGTGCCCCCCCCGCAGGGGATCTGGCAGACACTTGAAAAGAACGAGCTGAAAAAAAAAAAGAAAAAGAAGAAAACACCACTAGTCGTCAACAGAGTAAGACGAAGAACCCAGGGAAAATAACAGGCAAACCAAACAAAGCACAAAGCATCCTCCGGGTAGCGGCAGCAGTTTATGGTACGAGTATATAGCACAGCCAGGGTCTCCCTGCTGGTCCGCCTGGTACCTTGCTACCCTGTCTACCACCTTCGTCCAGCGTTCGTCAACTATGCCCGGCCCCTCGGCGTCAGACAATACGAAAGAAACAAGCAAATCAGGCTCGTCATCCACCCACGTCACACGACTCCTTCAATAAAGCTCATCAATCGGAGAAAGGAAGAGAAAGAAAATACAATGAAAATCACATAGGGTCAGCGCAAAAAGAAGAAAATAAAATGAAACAAAAATAAACAAAAACAACAGGAAGACAAAGGAAGACCACGTTCGAACCAGCTGCACCAGTTGGTAGTACGAGTAGTATAAGCATGTTCTACTTCTTAGTCTGCCCGGTACCTGGCTACCCTGTCTGCCATCTCCTTCATACTTTCGTCCACTGCAGTTTCCCTTCTACTCCTGTTCCCCCCCCTCTCCGCATTCCCTTGGTCGGGTTTTCTGCTACTCCTCTTGTTGCCCCTCCTCCCCCCATTCCCTTGGACACCACCCACGGCGGATGCGCGGCGCTGCCTACTCAGCTCAGCCTCAGCCTCGTGCCACCTCACCATGAACCGTTCGGCTGCTTCGAGGATCCCCCGGTACCACTTCTCCGCCTTTTTTGCAGCAGTGGGCTACAGCGCGGTCTCAACTCCAAACACCAAGGGAGCAAGTTCCGTTGACCCTTCGGTGGCTCGGAACTCCCTAACGTCTCCGACTATGTATCTATGCCAAGTCTTAACCTGTCCGCCAGGTCTCGGGTTCTCCCCACCAGCAATCGTCCCGAACATTACCCGACTGGGTAATCGATCCTTGCTTTCCGTGCCACCCCCCCCGCGAAGAAGAGACGCCGTTTGCGGATGGTCGTTTCGATGCTCTCGCAACGTGTCATCTTGAGGGCCTTCGCGTACGAGGGGGTGGTATGGTCAGTACGAAGTCGGCGCTGGAAGCCAATGACTCGCAACAGGACTTGGTGGTGAGCCGTTCGAAGCTTGGCAAAGTGTTCCGCTCTGAAGGTCCACGTCACACACCCGTACAGCAGGGTCTCAATCACCTCGGCCATCAGTATTCGGACTTTCAGGCTAAAGGGGGCGGTCGTGCTATCATACAGCTCCGGGCCGAACCGTTTGAGGCATGCTCGCATGAGACGGATCCGTCGGTCGATTTCGAGCGAGAGGTCAGCGTTTTCGTGGATAATGCCGCCTAGGTATAAGAACTGGGCCGTCTGCTTTACCTCTGGCCTGCTGCTTCGATGACGAGCGGTCGTGCGAGGGTTTTCTGGTCTGGCGTTTGCAGCAGCATTGTCTCTGTCTTCTTTTCCTATACCGTAAGGCCTGCTGCTTCGAAGACAGTCACGATGACTGTCATCATTTTCGCGAGCCCTTCAGCCGACTTCGAGACAATCCCTGCGTCATCGGCGCACCCGTATTACAAATGCAACATATCTTATTCCATATTCCTAGACGGTAAACGGGATAGATGTGCGGAGGAATACTAACCTGCGCACCGGTATTACAAAACTATTCCAGACGGTAAAAGGAGTAAGATCCAATTACTAGAGTAATATCTAACGGTCCCTACTGGTGGTTGGTCTACATACTATAAACGAGGGTACTCTTATCACACTAGCGGAAAGCGTGAGAGCGTGAGTTATTAATAGCTATATTCGATGAAAATCGACGAGCAGTTGTTGTTGTTGTTGTTGTCTTAACACTAAATCGTCCTTTCTACCCAGCTTCATCAGTACACCCAGAGTCCGTCCTGATTCCTTATCCTAGAGAGATACTGATTCCGTGGTCACAGTCTGTGAGACAGAGGAAGACCAAAAAATAAATAACTAAAAATAATGATCACAAATTCAAGTGTCAAGCAAGTGAAATGCCAGCGTACCGGGTACGAGAAACACAACAACACAAGCAAGACCAAATAAATGAGAGCAAAAAGCCAAAAACAAAAACAAAAACAAAAATATGAAACGAAAACAGAATACATACGACGCAAGGACTTCGGAAAGGCTGCCAGACAGAAAGCATGCGTACTCAGGAAGGACAGATATCTGCTGCGCGGACGAAGCAACACGAAATATAGGAACATACAGGCAACAGTCTATAAGAGCTAGTCGAACCGATACCTAGCCACCCGATCTATCATTTCGTTTCTGCATTCGTCGACAGCTGTATCAGTACGGCTGCCCTTCCCCCCTCCCCCCCTCCCGTTGTCACCGTTCTTGGCGTCCTCAGCTGCGTGGCGTAGCCGGCTCCTCTGTGCCCTAAAGCGATACATTGGGTTGAACGAGGGAACCAGTTGTAATGAGAGGGGGCACTGAGGCGGCCGTAACCTGGAAAAAGAGATGCATTGGGGAGGGAAAGAAGGAAGCCAGGGCCGAGACGTGGATGGTGGATAGTGGTGGCAAGAGTGAAACAAGCGAAGAGGGCGGTGGCGTTTTGCTTGAGGTACGTTGGGGGGTCGATATCGAACGGTAGAAAATGGATCGATGAGATAGATGGAGTACCATACCATCGCATATCGAACTCCAGCAACTCCCGGAGTCGCCTGACAGGCGCAAGAACTGGGGGACAGGCAACGCCACATTCGTCCTTAACTATTGGGCGAGGGTGCACTTTGGAGATGTCTCGAGCTCGAACTGCGTGCAACGCGAATTGAGAGGTGTGGGTGAATTGCGAGTCATTCGCCGGGAACAGGTGCTGATTGCGGATTGAGATGGAGGAGAGAGCGTTGATGGTCAAGTCAGCCGAGTAGAGGGGGGCGCTAGTGCGAAGAAAACCAAAACAAGGAGTCGGTACTCGCAGCCGAGTTGGTGGGAATTATTGTTTTCCCTGATCAGTTCGTGGGCCTGCCAAGGCCATTAGGGCATTGGGTAATACGTACATCAGGTCGTCGAACCAACGCTCAAGAACGCGTATGTAGAGAAGGGCGCCCATCAAAGAATGGGAAGCCCGCTGACGTAGGTAAGGGGAGTTCAGTCATATCCACTATTATGGCCTACGGAGGGCGGGCGTGCCAGTTTTCAGGGAGAACGGCCAGCTGGTGAAAATCAGTACGACATGAGGCAGTCAAGGCAGAAGCGATATATTAAGGGGATCAAACGAGGACCAGGGGAACGAGGAAGGACGGACGCGGTGCTGGTGAGGACAAGGAATTGGATTGCACTGGGAGATGACAGGGAGGTCAACGGGTTTACCAGAGGAGCTTTTTAGCATGTAGAGGGGCGCTAACTGTCGTCGAGGGAATCTCCCCTCATGGCGAAGTGGGGAGCAGAAGACCGGATGGTATGGCCTAAAAGACATGTTATACCCCATGCTTGGCAACATAAACTGGGCAACACTTTACGGGATGACGAAGGGGGAATGGGGGGAAAGGCTGCTTCCGAAGCAACTATCGTTGCCTTTTCGGTGGAACGAGTCCATGGAATCCACCACGACTGACCGCGGGGTCGGGTGTGCACTCCGAGGAAGCTGTCAACGACGCAACTGGGGGGAACATTGTAGCAAACGGTAAAAAAATCCTCCTCGTTTGGCACCGAACTGGCCGCTTCCGAAATTGAAGGACCTCGTCTAGCGATATCTACTGTCACCACCCTGAACCAGACCAAACTTCCCAAAGCTGTGAGAGAGCATGCTCGTGGACAACAACTCCCCGGCGCTAGGCATTATGAGCGATGGTTCGACATGGCCAGGCGTTACTCCAGGCGTTACTCCATCAAGTGTATAGAGGGGCAATCGTTCAGCGTTCGGTCAACTCGGTGCCATCGGCTCGACTTGTGCTACTCGGAGAACTGGTTTTGGAAGGATTCCGCGGGCATCTGGAGAATACCTCTACGTTTCGCGCAATGAGCCCGCCGACGGTGCAGGCGACAGCGAAGTGATAGCGCAAATTCTCGGAATTAAAGACCGACGTGTATGTGCTTGTGCTGTCTCTATATTTACACAAGAGGAACCGTCCCCTTTGGTTGTGCTCACCCAGTTCGTCCATAGCAGTTAAAACATACGGTAGCGCTGAGCGCAGCCCTCGCTCTATTCCGTGATGATTTTGTCGCGTGTTGAAGTCAATGTGGCCCCATCATACCCTATGTTTTCACCCCACGCTTGACCGTCGCCTCACGTCTGTTGGTGTATTTATTGGTGTGTTTGTTCGCACCAGGTACTTTTCGTCCCTCGATTATTGTTATCAAAAGCAGATCGCAAAACACCTGCCTGGCAGCCATCCCATGATCACCGTGCGAGCCAACATGTCACCGCTGAAACCTCCACTGCTCTCGCACGTGTCGTTTTTCCCAATGTTTGCTCCGGGATGCGCATGACGTCATTGAGAACACAGTAGGCGCACTGGAAGTTGGACACCAGGCGTGGCTCACTCTTCAGACAGCGTCCAGTCGCCTGCATGTCTCACCTTTTCGCCGACCACTCCCACCACCCTACGAGCGGCCCCTGGACATGTAAAGGCATCCGTTCCACCAGCTTCAGTTCAGATGTTTTGACTTCGCGAAAATGCAGCAGCGCGCTAAACCCCCGCACCCCTGGTCCTCTCTAGCCGGGGCCCTGTGCAATGCGCTTCAACGGACAGGGTATACAATGTTTTTGGAGGACTATCTCGATTCAATGCCTTGACATAGACGGCAGTCTAGAGCTACCTCGAACCTTCGCCCAGACTCTGACAGTTATTTGCTCGAGTTGGTTGCCCAACCGCCCCTCTTGGGATGAGGGGCATTCTGTGCAATGCCGCTGCTAAGAGACTCCAACACGCCTACAAGGTTGTACGAACTACGTCTTTAGGGTGTGGGGTTTAGGGCAGAGAGTACTCTCGTGACGCATCTACGGCCCGGGGGGTACTATTGTTTGCTTCTCACCATCGACGCGGAGACGCTTTTTGACCCTTCCCCCATGTATCGGCCGGCCCCGATGACAACGTTTCAGGTTAATTATCTGGTACTTCGACGATAATAACACCGACAGTAGTGGAGTTCGACGTGATCTATGGGTGCGGTGTTTATTCACAACGGACGGATTTTGACAAGCAAGCCGCCTTGTAGAAAGAGGGGCGATTCGAAGGATTGCTCGTGAGGACATGGAATCCTGGACATTCCCGGCATTCGTCGCATTCTGGCGCCGAAATGGTTATCGCTTCGGGGGGTACTATTGTTTGCCTCCCACCATCGACGCGGAGACGCTTTTTGACCCTTCCCCCATGTATCGGCCGGCCCCGATGACAACGTTACAGGTTAATTATCTGGTACTTCGACGATAATAACACCGACAGTAGTGGAGTTCGACGTGATCTATGGGTGCGGTGTTTATTCACAACGGACGGATTTTGACAAGCAAGCCACCTTGTAGAAAGAGGGGCGATTCGAAGAACTGCTCGTGAGGACATGGAATCTTGGACATTCCCGGCATTCGTCGCATTCTGGCGCCGAAATGGTTATCGCTTGTGTGGCCCTGATGGTTCTTATTGTTTTTATTGCCGCAAGGGTGCTCAGCAGAGAACGGAATCGTAGCATAGTGCGTTCAAGAGTACTGGTGGTCGAAAGCCTAAGTATCTGTGTGCGCGTTGACATCATGCAACGGAATCACAATATTACGCGCTCACCGCCATACTTCAACAGGTATGTCCGCGAAAAGAAACGAACGACCTGGGGTCGAGTTGACCTGAACGTTGACCAGCAGGCCTCCCTTGCAATACGTTGGACTGCTATGATATCAAACCGCAAAATGACCCAATGCCGCTACTGCTTACGGGCTACAAACTCAGCCGGAAAACGCGATGGGTACGTATGTCTCAGCAGCGTGTCGCGGAGCGACATTGTGTGCCATGCGTGGCTAACCGCGAACTGTTACGTTTCTAGGTCAAGTGTCCTCTGTAGGAGTATGGTTGGGGGGGGGGGCGCGGATATGGCCAAACCGAGCTTTGCACCTCGTGTGCCGTAATCTTTGTATTGGAGAAAAACCGTCTGGGTTGACACCGTGCACTGCTTCAAAGAGTACGTCGTAGAAGAAAAGCAGTGTCGTATCATACCTGAACCCCGCGCACTTGATACCGGCAGCGTCTCACTGCACCACCACGCATTATAAACAGTAATCAACCTGTGGTTTCAGGACGCACGGACCGAGTGGGGTCTCTTACTTGGTCGTTTGCTCTCCCCGCTCCTGAGGAAACATGGCTTGCATCGCCATCGATGACTACGCTTTGCTCAAGTATAAAGGGGAACGTATGAGACGCATCCACTCCCCAGCAGACTGCTCAAACGAGCGGGTGGAGTTGGTTTACTTTTTTTGTATGTTCGTGGCGGGAGAGGGGGGGGGGTGAGTGAAGGTGGCTTTAGGTTCAAGGTGGCGATACGGTATTGTTGTTTGCCCTCTCTAGAAGCTTAGATAGTTCGGCGGAGCTTCGTGAGGGTCAGCGGATCGCTGGGTTCGCCACGTCAATCATGAACGCGCACATACTGAGACTGTCCAGCGGTTCACTGTGTTTAGTTTTGTGTTGGCATAAGAGCTACTGGCGATGTGCCCGCTGATGGTTTTTGTTTCCTAAATATTGATAATTAATCCAGGAACGGCAGCGGGTAGTGTACATATGTTGCCGGCGTGATCAGCAGCAGTTCTGGTTTGAGTTCGTTTGAGCGTGCGGAGGGCTAGTCAACATTGGGACCGGGCCTCGAGGAGGGGGAGTCTCGGCGAGGGCAAGCTGGAAAAGAAGCCTGAAATTTCGCATCAAACCTCCGGTGATGCGGGGGTCGCCAGACTAAAGTTCCTGCTTCCCAGCATCCAAGATTGAGCACGCCATTACTCCGTTATTACGTTTATATGACCTGTCATTGGACGGCAAACAGGGGTGGTGCAAATGAGAACGGACTCAACAACTGGAGAAGACACTTGCCGTGTGCTCAAAGTAATCTGTCGCAGTGGTTAGAAACGAGGCCGATGCTACAGTACATAAAACCGACAACATACTGTGTGGCAACATGGGAGTGATGGGAGCAAGGGGAACGAGGCGGGTGGGGGGGAGCGGGGAGGGGGGGAGGGGGAGCGAGGGAAGCGCCGGGAGCGGTGAGTGGGGGGGGGGGGGGGGGGGGGGGGGGGGTAGTGTGCCATCCTCGTCAGCAGGTCGGGGGGGGGGGAGGGGAGGGGAGGGGGGGGGGGGGGGGGGAGAGGGGGGGGAGCGTGGGAAGCGGCGGGGGGGGGTGTACTCGATAGGAGAGATGTACTCGATATCATGCATGGCCGTAGTCGTATGACCATAGACCCTCGCATCCCTACAATGCCGGGACGGAGCATGTCGGGTTTTCACCGACCAGGCAGACATTTCTTGCACCAAGCGCGAAGCGCCGTGAGGTGTCCGGCGAGTCGCATGAAGGGTGAGCTGCATCCTACTAAGAACCGCTTGTGAGGCGGACTTGCATATGGATGACAGCTTCAATGAGTTAGTTTAATTTCCGATGTGTCCACTTCCAGAGACAGCAATGGGAGCACTATGTAACTGCCTCTTGGGTGCCGTACCTTGAACACTACGTGATACGATCAATTCCCTTGTGCAGAGTACAGGTTCTTTACTTCGCACAAATGATCTAACTAGACGACCAGCTGTGGGCGACCGCCAAAAAAACAAAAAAAAAACGGTACCCTGGATGTCTAGCTCACGTAGTGAGCGGCATGTTTTACAGTGTCGTTGCCAACCGACGCCAACCCAACTCATCGGGGGGGAGGGGAGAGTGAAGGGAGCGGGGTGGGGCAGAGAGAGTCAAGGGTAGAGGGAGCGGAGAGGGCAAGGAGGGCGGGGGTAACGAGTGGAACGGGGGAGAAGAAGGGTAGGAGGGGGCAGGGGAGGCGGGGAGGGGTGAAATGAGAAATCCTAGCAGAGAGGCCGGAGATAGGGAAGGTGGAGGAGAAGTGGAAACCAGACGGACGCGAACGAGTGGTATCGGGGGGCTGGAAGGGAGATAGGCGAGCCAAAGAAGCGGGGGGAGAGGAACCGCATTGAAAGACAGTCGGTCTCGGATTCCAAGCGGCGAGGCTCCAGCAAGAGGAGCCCTCAGGGGGTCGGGTAGGAGACCCGTTATTGGGACGCACGCCCGTGCCTTCCTTGGCGATACCAAAGGAGGAGTGGCGTGCAGGGTCTGCAATGTAACGCTCCGGGTCGGGCACCGGGCGGTACGCTTTCCATGTGGGCAAGGGCGGACGTGCTCCACACTCGTTGTGCGATCGAGGCCCTTGCGAGATGCGCGGCACCGGCATCACTCCGTTGCTCAGCAGTCAACTGTGGAGCCCAGCACCCAAGACGAAACGCACTGGAGGCAGCGGTCCAAGCGGATCCGGGTCTCCGTAATCGGATCGGGAGGATGGGAGGGGGAACCATGGGCGACGAGGATCTACGCAGCCGGGAGCTTTGTTACGGATGGGATCAGAACAGTCTGGATATAGGGATACCACTTGACGGGGCAACGTTTCGCAACCAGAAACACAGTGCAGCCGCAGTCGCGCCTGAGCATTCATGTGCTTGGCATCCTCAAACCGGGACTCGGCGACACCGAACTCACTCCTGCGAGCAATTCAGTCATGGTATCTCATGCCAGTCCTACTATTCCACTCACCAGATGGCCGGATGAAGAGGCGACAGAGGTTCGCGTTGGTCGAGAGCGAGGACGTAGGGCTTCTGGTTCCATGATCGATAGCGTTTACCGGGGGAGGCGACTCCAGGCCAACGGATGTCGCCCTTGAAGCTTTGGACGAAGCGAAGCTCGAATTGGCATCGTCGGCATGTCGCCACGCCGGAGGGGTCAAAGTGGCAGCACGCAACCTTCTGGCAGAGCCACGATCAGAGGGATACCAAGAGACGTGGAATATAGTGATGTTCAAGCTTCCATTCGAAGACCACGCCACCGTATCGGCGGCGGCTGCAGTGCTGGCGAGCGGCACCTAGATGGAAAATGGGAATTTTCCCCCGTGGCGCCCGGCCGACGAGTACGCCTCCGAGGTGCTCTACGATGTCATCAACTCCCGCAGTGCCCTCTCGGGCCCCGGAAACGACGGCAAACAATGTTCTTACCTGCAGTCCATCATCCACTCGGACATCGGGAGGGAGGAGTTCGGAAAGGTTATGACAGCCTTCTCGTGGAAGATCGTCGACGAGCCGGACGCGTTTCAGATGTCTGGCGTCTCTTTTTGCAGTCGAGCCTCACAGCATTCGGGGAAAAGTGCCGGCCGATTTACATGGGCATGACATGGAGTAGGTTCATCACCATAGGAGCTACCGGTTATGCGACAGTGACGGCCGCGGTTGGGGGAGGTTAACCGAGGGGTGAGGCAGTTTGGGATCACCGTACCCGGCGGAATGGAGCATGCGGTCTCAGGGCTAGAACACTTAACGAGACGGGCAAGTTCTCACAGACTGTCCCAACGCCTTTTACAACGTTATAAACGGCGGTGCTTGCAGAAGCGGCCAACGGTGTGCCAGCGCTCACGCCGTTTGTGGCCAAGTGTTATGGTACAAGACCCACTGGTGTATGTTTTCAGGTGGACTCCGGGGAGACCAGGACGATGGCTTTCTCTGGTCCAGCAGGGGGGGGGCATGGGACGGGCAATGATATGTCTGGTGTTACGACCGGGGCTGAAGCATTTCCAAGAGAAGTTGGAGGGAGAATGAGTGGAAGCCTTCGCGTACATGAATGATGTATCTCTCGGTCTTATCGGGATCACGGCTGACACGGCCAGAGCCTTTGCCTTCCTAACACGACAGCTAGACGACTTCGGCCTTGTGGTCAACCACGCCGAGACTGTGGCACTACCACCCAAAGGGTACGCCCCGACGACGGAAGAGATTTCGCTCCTCGAAAGCATTGGTAATAACATCCCAGGCGAAGGAGGGGCGATGGTGGTGGGTGTCCCGATCAGCACGGATAAACGCGTGATGTGGACTGAGTCATGGAGGTAGTAAGGGATGGAGGCGGGCACCTCCTAGCGTGCTGCCTCACTAACATATCGGATAGCTAATCGATGACCCTCATCGCCGCTGAATCCCCCGCGCAGAGGACAACTTACCTGGGAAGGGCTCTGTTTACCGGCCTGTCTCTCCAAGCGTGCGGAAAGATAGACAATGGGACGCAGTAGGCGTACAAAAATACCTTGGAGCTACCCGGAGCGGCGGAGGCACGTCTGTCGTTTTCCAGGAGGGGTGCCCGGGTAGTCAGTTGACTCTGGACCCTCACCATCAAGCCCAAGCGTGCCCTTCCACAGGAGCGGGAGGGTTAGGTCTACCGCCGACGAAAGCGAGGCAGATGTATGCTTCCATTGGAAGCAGGTTGGGGATCCTACCGGATGATCTAGCAGACATCACGGACCAGTTAGGTTACAGCTTGCGAGAGGTTCGAAACACATGGGGGGTCTGAAAGGTGGCAGGAATTGCCCCCAAATCTTGGCTGGAATGCGGTCTAGGCGTAGAGGGGAACCGGGCCCCAAGACCCCCAGAGGCCGATATGCTGACTGCACAGGACGTCATTACCACGATCTCCCGGAAGGCCCAAACTAAAGTTGGGTAAGCTGCTCACCCAGAGAAGGCATGCTGCTCACACAGCCTCGCTGCCGGAGACGGCACGCCCTCCGGGACCGGGCGATCCACTGGGGGGTGCGAAACCTTCGCCAAGACTCGCTATAGTTACCAGAGCCTACAAGAGACAGGGAGCACTGCATGCCTTGGGGTGAGGCCAACAGACTCGCTCCGTGTCGTACCCACAATAGATATCGCAGGCATGGAAAGGCCCATCATAGATATTGAGGAACACGTGGCAGTATGTAATGCCTCTGCTGCGATGCAGTTGATGTGAACACTCGGCACGCACGTATCTATCCCAGAGCTGGGGCGCAGGTGAACCAGCACCAACCACGTCTGCACGCTCTCTCTCGCACGCCGAAGCGGTTCAAAATTCCACATCAAGTGAAGAGCGGCGAGCCGTTCACTGCCGAAAGGAACCTGCGGATGGACATCGTTATATAGTGAGGAAGTCTTCGAGGCGCTCCGAACAGGTAGTATAGGGGCAAGTACATCCTACTGGACATCACCCATTCAGACCCGCAAGCGCAGGTACACCTGCGAGGAGGCAGTGCAGATCACGATGGATCAGCTTCTTCTACCTCCGACGCGCGCAAGCGTCAACGCTACGCTCGTCCGGGATATGTGCCCTTCGACGAACGGAGCCACAACCTTGCCACTTTCGCGGTCGAAAGCTTTGGGCGGCTCGGGGTAGAAAAGCAGCAATTTCATCCACCAGCTACCAGCTAGAGTCGTGGGGGGGAGGGATGGAAGATCGATGGCAAGGAAGGGGGTGGTCAAGGAACGCCTGCCCCAAAATATCTTCGTCATTCTGAGGAGGCTATCACGCTTCAAGCTGCAGCTGAGGGACCGCCAGGAAGCAAGAAGGAGCAGGGGGGGGGGGGGGGGTGACAGACCCACACCGATGGCGTGGGGATGGAGCTTGGATGCGACCTAAGATTTAGAATATGAAATAAGCGTATATAATGAGAAGGAAGGACCAAGGACAGCAAATGGCCTAGATACAGCTCAAGCCGGGAGTAGTGCAGAAATAATTTAGAAATTGTGCATGGGGCTTTTGGTGTTTCCGTGGTTTTCTTCTTTCGGAGCGATAACGAGTGATCAACGTTGAAATCATGCTACACATTGTCGGATGGCAAGAATAATCATAATAGTAACAAGAATAAAAAACAAAGAAAAAAAATATATTGCTGTAAACCAAACAGCAGGAGAGCGGTTGCTTCAATCCAAGCTATCGATGCCGGCACCGCGAGATTCTTCTTCGCTGTATTGCGTGCGCTGGATAAATTCAATACCAAACTAAAAAAGGCGAATTTCCAGATAGAAAGAGCCGTTGCCGGTGGTTGGCCTAGGCTATAATACACTCAACCACCCTAAACCGTTTTGGGCCTTGCATCAGAGGTAAATCCTGTTGGGAAGTGTTGAAGGTCGTAGAGCTGTCGCGCCCATCCCAGTCGACGCGTATGACGCAACCGTACAGTAGCTGGCGCCAGAAGGAGTTCGACGATAACAAACAATGCAGCTACAAGTAAATTTGCGGGGTGGGGGTGATTAGGATGGCGGTTCCGATCCCAAAAAGCAGGATTGGCTGATGTTTTTTTCGCACCCCCAACATAGGAACAGGAGTTAGTTGCGTCCACGCCTGTCCAGAAAAAAAAAACAACAACAACAACAGCTGGTCCCCCAACTGTCACGCACTTTGCATCGTCGCTCAAATAACGACCTCACGTCACGTTCAAATCAAAGCCCCTCCCATATCGCCTCCCAACCCCTTCTCCCCTTCCTGTATATCCGACGATACTGAGTGCGTAATATTCAAAACGGTACCACCAAGAAGTACCAAGAAGTGCCACTTAGACTACTAGGTAGGGTAGTGCACCACCCACTACAAAATGGGCGCCGTGACACTGGCAACAAACACAGGCAGGTCGACCCGCCCACTGGGTTTGTCCAATGATGGTGATGGGTGATGGAGGATTACAAGATGACAGGTCGTAAAAGGTCAAGATCACGTTATGGATTCATGTTCTGTTTGGGTTGTCTGCCTGACTGACTGACGTGTGAGCCTCGGTCCTTTCTTCTCCTTTTACTGTGAAGATACTTGATTGAATGATTGATCACCACCACCATATGCTATCTCCATGCCCGATTACGGCCGTCGCGAGCTCGTCCCCGCTACTGACAGAACTCACAACCCCAGCATTCTCAGTGCAGCACAACGCATTTATTATGAATGTTTTAAACAATGGGAATGACTCCAAAGGCATTCCCATATTGATTTTACGATTTTAAGGTAAAATGTGGAGTTACCAGCGAGTTCATGTGCGTTACTTCAACAGGGAACAGGGGTCCCAAGAAACGGTAGATGTTCCGCGGCTGCTGTCCGCCGAAAACCTGTTTCTCATTCTGCTTACGTACCCGGGGGTGGTTTTCCTGGCCCGCCGGCCCTTGCCGGCCCTCGGGCCGGCGCCGCGCGCCGGAGATGAAGCCACAAGGGAAGAATAATGCAGATCGGTGGTGGGCCGACCTGGTCTCCCACGCCTTCACGCCGCTCGCTTGGTGCGCGAGGGTTCTGCGTCGAGAAAGGTGATCTCCTTAGAGAGTTTGAACGGTCGGTCGGCGGTCGGGCCACTCTATGCAACCTTGACCCAGATAATTGGTCATGCTGGTGCCTTTCGGGTGGTACCGTCGTTGGCATGTCTATTATGGAGATCATGCCCGTCGGCTTTCGGGGGGTGCTGCTGCCAGTAGCAGCGTCATCGTGGCCCAGCTTGAAATCGTAGGGCGTGAATCTGCAGCCAGCCGTACTCTCCGTGCGTCCGTATTTCGCTCGGCGATACTCGTGTACCTGGTACACAACACTGCTGCTGTAGTACTCGTATGATACGGGTACAGAGAAAAGGCCAACAATCGCGAAGCGCCTCTTGAGACTACGAGATCACCGTGTGCTTGAGATAAAATTGAACACGCTGCCGTTGGTGCTGTGAGCTGCGAGGCTGAAGAAGGGCCTCAGCCTTTTCCGGCAGAAAGGGGTATGGTCGTTTGTGCGAGGTGCAGACTACCTTTCTGTGTTGATTGTTGCTTGTCCGAAGACGTATCATACATATCGCAGGTGGTGCTTCGACGTTTTCACCGTCGAAAACCGATGAGACGGAGCCGCAAATCGCGAACAACCACCCGCGCTGGTGCTGACGCCGCTACAAGCATACTCGCGGCACAGCCCCATCCCCGCCCCCTCCCTTACCCGCCGGAAAGATCATTCCGGTTAACCCTTGCCAAATGCGTGATTGTCGTAGCGCCCCTCGTTCACATGTTTCCTCCCACACCGGCACAAAAACAAACAAGAAAAGGCGAGGCATCGTTCCGTCCTGAAAAAAACACGAAAAACGGGGATCGTTCTTGAGAAACGGGTCGTACGTACGAGTATGATGTACGCACTTGCATGCGCGGGTCCGTCGTTAGCCGTACGAGAACAATACAAACCCTGGTACATTGCAATAATAATAGTACGAGTATAAATGTGACATGTACTGGTACGCAAGGGCACCCGCTCATAAGAAAATCGGTCGTAAGAAATTGAGGCTCGTTCTCTCCCGACAAATAAGAAGGTGAACGAAGATGCGGTCCTCGTATGCTATACGAGTACTATTAATAACTCCCAAATAAAAGTTGATGCACGTGGGATCCAGCGAGCTTCTACCAACAACCTCTATGGGGAGCATACCAGGTATGATACAACAAATGTTGTAGTAAATATTATACAACAACTGTAGTACAGTAGTACCGTAGTACGTCGACTAGAAGTACGAGTAGCAGCAGCTCAGTACGTGTGCTACGTATGGTATGGGCAGTTCAGATGTACCACTTATTTCTGTGGTCCCCTGTTTCTCTCGTTTACCCCTGATGGGCGAGCCGATATACGAAGAAAGAGCGTCCTGCCTTAAAGCAGCAGTTCCAGCGCGTCGCTGTATTACCAATGCTGCCACTGCTGCTGTCTACTGTTACGTATCGATACCTGCTTAACAGCCGAATTCACAAATAGTTTGATGATCATTATTGTACTTTTTTAGACCTCCAGTTATTTTGTTGTTATCGAAACTGTACAAGTCTTGGCCGAACATTTATACGTACGTCAAGAAAGCACCCGCAGTGTCAAGAAGGCACAAGCACCCTACGATACAAGTAGAGGGTAACCGAAAACAGAATAAATCCGGCAGGATCCAAAATAATGTACCCGCACTTCGACGACCTGGGTCATCAGATTTTCAAATCGAAAAATGGCATGCTCTCTAAATTCAAGACGTTATCCACGACAGCAAACAGCAGCAGAACGATCGATGAGTTGGATGGTGATACAGCTGTATAGCGACGTTGCTTCGCGCCCGACGCGCGGACGGCGCGTCCCTCCGTGGCCAGACTAGAGTCGGCTGGCGGGGGCTCGGGCCTAGAGACCAAGAGAAGCGCACTCGGCACGCGCCTCTCCGTGGATACGTACTCGTAGACTACTCTGCAGCTGTACAGCAGCAGCAGCAATCAGTCACAAAACGAAACACAAAATACGAAGACAGGTTGACTCTAGCGCACTCGCCATGTCTCTTCGCCGCCAGACTAGAGGCAGTCAGCGTGGGCTCGGACGCTTGGGTCCTACGCGCAGGGCAGCGCACCCAGCGCGTCTCTTCGCGGCGCCAAACCACAAAAACAGCAGTTGGTCTCCGCGTTTGCTCGAATCTCTACACGCACAATAAATCTGATTTTTCCGCATGGGAAGACTCTTTCGATTTGCCAAGTTCACATCTGAAAATGCCATCGGGTCAAAATCTGAAGCTCAAAAATCGAACCGCATAGGAAACGTCACTGAAATAAAAAATCACACTGATTCCAACTGTTTTGTTCCTGAAACGGGCGTGTTGTTCTATGCGGGCTGACGCTAAGTATGTATCAATAGGTGATTGTAAGGGACAAGGTACTCGATTCCAGGCGATGACCACCTGTGTGCACTAACTCCCATGTGTGTGTAAGTCTGTCCTTTCTAATGCCGTATCCCCCCTCCCCCGCATTCCTCGTGTGCATACCAGGTACGAGCAGAAGCCGACATCCCGACACGGCACCTCTTCAAGCGTGAACCGTCGGCATAGTCCTCGGCTGAGGCGGAATGCCTCTGAATGAAGGACAACAACCCTCTGACCGGGAAATCAGCGTAAGTCTCTATTAATAGCTGTTTCTGGCGTGTGGATTGGACTGACCCGCCAGTCGCCCACTTGTGTCACCAGCGCAATTACGTACGACATTTTCAAGAAAAACAAGCAAATTAACACACGAACTGCACATACAACGATGCGGCCGTCGCAGGTTAAGAGTAGAAAACGAACGAAACCTCTCAGGCTCACTCTCACCAGCCGGGCTGCATCTCGATATCCGTTTGTTCCTTGCGCGCGCCATGATGCAGGCACGGAGTCACGTGGGGAAGCCGGGCACAAGCGGGGCACGCAGAAGGCAGCATCATGGCAAGGCCAAGACGAAGACACCTCCACCGCCGTGTCAACGTTATTGTTGACATGTTGTTGGTTCCGATTGTATATTTTGTTGAAGTTCAGTTCGGGTTCGCTTTGAGTGTGACAAGGTTGTCAGTGAGAGTCGGGCTATAGAAGTAGATCACCGGTGTTGCTCGCGACGAGCGTTTGGATGTTCCGCCGGTATCGGCGCCTCGGAGTTTTTCCTGCCGTACAGAGCGTTTCTGTCGCTTGGAGTTGCACATGAGAATTCCCTCTGGTGGGAGGCAGGCCTCTTCAAACAGGCTGTAAGTACGAACACAAATTTCTGGCGCTAGACCGCTGCTTTTCGTGGCGACTAGTGTCGTGCGTTCGGTTCTCTAGCGCGGTATACCGCGGGTGCTCTCCATGTCATAGACAGTTGTGTTGATGCGGCAGGAAACGAGGGTGGCTCCCCCCCCTCGGCTCTGATCCTGGGTCTGGGTAACTCAGCCTCTCGCGTTAACTCGCGAGGAAAACCAAAAATGGCGCCGGGTAATCACGCGGTCCGTCGGGGTTAGTGTTATTGAACACAACACTAAAATTTGCATCGTTCACTGGCGTTCCCGATCATCGGTGACGTTTCGTGAATGCTGCATTGAAGGTACAATGTCTACTTTTGTAAGTCGGTTGTCGGTGGTGTCTTTAGTGATGTTTGGTTTGGGGTTGCTGAGCATGTGACAAGGTTGTCAGTGAGAGTCGGGCTATAGAAGTAGATCACCGGTGTTGCTCGCGACGGGCGTTTGGATGTTCCGCCGGTATCGGCGCCTCGGAGTTTTTCCTGCCGTACAGAGCGTTTCTGTCGCTTGGAGTTGCACATGAGAATTCCCTCTGGTGGGAGGCAGGCCTCTTCAAACAGGCTGTAAGTACGAACACAAGTTTCTGGCGCTAGACCGCTGCTTTTCGTGGCGACTAGTGTCGTGCGTTCGGTTCTCTAGCGCGGTATACCGCGGGTGCTCTCCATGTCATAGACAGTTGTGTTGATACGACAGGAAACGAGGTGGTTCCCCCCCCTCGGCTCTGATCCTGGGTCTGGGTAACTCAGCCTCTCGCGTTAACTCGCGAGGAAAACCAAAAATGGCGCCGGGTAATCACGCGGTCCGTCGGGGTTAGTGTTATTGAACACAACACTAAAATTTGCATCGTTCACTGGCGTTCCCGATCATCGGTGACGTTTCGTGAATGCTGCATTGAAGGTACAATGTCTACTTTTGTAAGTCGGTTGTCGATGGTGTCTTTAGTGATGTTTGGTTTGGGGTTGCTGAGCATGTGACAAGGTTGTCAGTGAAAATCGGGCTATAGAAGCAGATCACCGGTGTTGCTCGCGACGGGCGTTTGGATGTTCCGCCGGTATCGGCGCCTCGGAGTTTTTCCTGCCGTACAGAGCGTTTCTGTCGCTTGGAGTTGCACATGAGAATTCCCTCTGGTGGGAGGCAGGCCTCTTCAAACAGGCTGTAAGTACGAACACAAGTTTCTGGCGCTAGACCGCTGCTTTTCGTGGCGACTAGTGTCGTGCGTTCGGTTCTCTAGCGCGGTATACCGCGGGTGCTCTCCATGTCATAGACAGTTGTGTTGATGCGGTAGGAAACGAGGGTGGCTCCCCCCCCTCGGCTCTGATCCTGGGTCTGGGTAACTCAGCCTCTCGCGTTAACTCGCGAGGAAAACCAAAAATGGTGCCGGGTAATCACGCGGTCCGTCGGGGTTAGTGTTATTGAACACAACACTAAAATTTGCATCGTTCACTGGCGTTCCCGATCATCGGTGACGTTTCGTGAATGCTGCATTGAAGGTACAATGTCTACTTTTGTAAGTCGGTTGTCGGTGGTGTCTTTAGTGATGTTTGGTTTGGGGTTGCTGAGCATGTGACAAGGTTGTCAGTGAGAGTCGGGCTATAGAAGCAGATCACCGGTGTTGCTCGCGACGGGCGTTTGGATGTTCCGCCGGTATCGGCGCCTCGGAGTTTTTCCTGCCGTACAGAGCGTTTCTGTCGCTTGGAGTTGCCCATGAGAATTCCCTCTGGTGGGAGGCAGGCCTCTTCAAACAGGCTGTAAGTACGAACACAAGTTTCTGGCGCTAGACCGCTGCTTTTCGTGGCGACTAGTGTCGTGCGTTCGGTTCTCTAGCGCGGTATACCGCGGGTGCTCTCCATGTCATAGACAGTTGTGTTGATGCGGTAGGAAACGAGGGTGGCTCCCCCCCCTCGGCTCTGATCCTGGGTCTGGGTAACTCAGCCTCTCGCGTTAACTCGCGAGGAAAACCAAAAATGGCGCCGGGTAATCACGCGGTCCGTCGGGGTTAGTGTTATTGAACACAACACTAAAATTTGCATCGTTCACTGGCGTTCCCGATCATCGGTGACGTTTCGTGAATGCTGCATTGAAGGTACAATGTCTACTTTTGTAAGTCGGTTGTCGGTGGTGTCTTTAGTGATGTTTGGTTTGGGGTTGCTGAGCATTTGACAAGGTTGTCAGTGAGAGTCGAGCTATAGAAGTAGATCACCGGTGTTGCTCGCGACGGGCGTTTGGATGTTCCGCCGGTATCGGCGCCTCGGAGTTTTTCCTGCCGTACAGAGCGTTTCTGTCGCTTGGAGTTGCCCATGAGAATTCCCTCTGGTGGGAGGCAGGCCTCTTCAAACAGGCTGTAAGTACGAACACAAGTTTCTGGCGCTAGACCGCTGCTTTTCGTGGCGACTAGTGTCGTGCGTTCGGTTCTCTAGCGCGGTATACCGCGGGTGCTCTCCATGTCATAGACAGTTGTGTTGATACGGCAGGAAACGAGGGTGGCTCCCCCCCCTCGGCTCTGATCCTGGGTCTGGGTAACTCAGCCTCTCGCGTTAACTCGCGAGGAAAACCAAAAATGGCGCCGGGTAATCACGCGGTCCGTCGGGGTTAGTGTTAATGAACACAACACTAAAATTTGCATCGTTCACTGGCGTTCCCGATCATCGGTGACGTTTCGTGAATGCTGCATTGAAGGTACAATGTCTACTTTTGTAAGTCGGTTGTCGGTGGTGTCTTTAGTGATGTTTGGTTTGGGGTTGCTGAGCATTTGACAAGGTTGTCAGTGAGAGTCGAGCTATAGAAGTAGATCACCGGTGTTGCTCGCGACGGGCGTTTGGATGTTCCGCCGGTATCGGCGCCTCGGAGTTTTTCCTGCCGTACAGAGCGTTTCTGTCGCTTGGAGTTGCACATGAGAATTCCCTCTGGTGGGAGGCAGGCCTCTTCAAACAGGCTGTAGTACGAACACAAGTTTCTGGCGCTAGACCGCTGCTTTTCGTGGCGACTAGTGTCGTGCGTTCGGTTCTCTAGCGCGGTATACCGCGGGTGCTCTCCATGTCATAGACAGTTGTGTTGATGCGGCAGGAAACGAGGGTGGCTCCCCCCCCTCGGCTCTGATCCTGGGTCTGGGTAACTCAGCCTCTCGCGTTAACTCGCGAGGAAAACCAAAAATGGCGCCGGGTAATCACGCGGTCCGTCGGGGTTAGTGTTAATGAACACAACACTAAAATTTGCATCGTTCACTGGCGTTCCCGATCATCGGTGACGTTTCGTGAATGCTGCATTGAAGGTACAATGTCTACTTTTGTAAGTCGGTTGTCGGTGGTGTCTTTAGTGATGTCTGGTTTGGGGTTGCTGAGCATTTGACAAGGTTGTCAGTGAGAGTCGAGCTATAGAAGTAGATCACCGGTGTTGCTCGCGACGGGCGTTTGGATGTTCCGCCGGTATCGGCGCCTCGGAGTTTTTCCTGCCGTACAGAGCGTTTCTGTCGCTTGGAGTTGCCCATGAGAATTCCCTCTGGTGGGAGGCAGGCCTCTTCAAACAGGCTGTAAGTACGAACACAAGTTTCTGGCGCTAGACCGCTGCTTTTCGTGGCGACTAGTGTCGTGCGTTCGGTTCTCTAGCGCGGTATACCGCGGGTGCTCTCCATGTCATAGACAGTTGTGTTGATACGGCAGGAAACGAGGGTGGCTTCCCCCCCTCGGCTCTGATCCTGGGTCTGGGTAACTCAGCCTCTCGCGTTAACTCGCGAGGAAAACCAAAAATGGCGCCGGGTAATCACGCGGTCCGTCGGGGTTAGTGTTATTGAACACAACACTAAAATTTGCATCGTTCACTGGCGTTCCCGATCATCGGTGACGTTTCGTGAATGCTGCATTGAAGGTACAATGTCTACTTTTGTACGTCGGTTATCGCTGATGAAAACCCCACCGCTCTTTCAGCACGGTCATACGCATGACGCGACAGTTGGGTGCGCGGGCGTGATGCTCTAGGAGTGTTGGCTGCATGCTCAAGTCGTAGAATTTGAATTCGGCTGTCGACAAGATGTATGGACGGAATTAACTAATATTAACGTGAAACCACAAACGTCTGGCGATTGCAAGTGTGTCTTGCAGGTGAGGCTTGCATTCATCCGTCCTTCGAGGACATAGTTCCCGCGGGCTACGGTGTGATATACATTTGGGTTTGATTATAGTCTTTTTTTCAACGCATGCAGCTATGATATGGCGAGCTACGGTGTGTGACACGTTTGGTTCAGATTAGAGCCACCTTTTAACGCGATGCAGCTAGGATGTGGTGGTTCTCCCGTCGAGGTTCGACGTCAAGAAATTAAACGGTTTGTGTCTGTGACTTGTCAATGGCATCAGGATTACACTTCCGTTTGATAGAAGAAAGTACGCCACCTTCACAGAAGGCGATATACCTACTTTAGTACACCCAGTTATCTCTGATGCGAACGTTGTCACCCTGCCAACACATTCTTATGAACTTCAGGTATGCAAAAACGAAGTGCTCTAGGAATGCTGTCTGCCTGCTGAGATCGTAGAGTGCTTTGTCGAATGTTGACGAGGGGTGCAGACAGACCGAACTCATGATGAAACTGACCCAAAATTGGGAAGGACTCCTGACAAGGGTCAAGTATAAGTTGGAGGTTGTGCTTCGCGGCTTGCACGCCTCGACCGAGGGCATGGCTCCCGGATACAAAGCGTGGCGTCAATAAACTCACATTATATCCACTTTTTTTCATACCCGATGTACTGTACTTGTTGTGACCGTGTAACTTTTTCTCCCTCTGTCCAAAGTCGACGTCAAGAAGCGGAGTGTTGTTTTTTACTGCTTGTCCACGGCTTCCGGACTGCAGCTATTCACAGCACTACGCAACAGGGGCTGGTATGTCTGCCATTCTACAACCTCCTCCTAATAGCATTTGAGCGCAATGCCCTATTTTTATGCACCCATGCCATGCCCACGTTGCGGAACGAAACGCCTGACGACATGCGCCGCGTGCCCACGCTACCTGTTTTAGCGCTTAGCGGGTACATGCGTTTAAATTTTGCCATCAGCCTGCACGCCACAAGAGCCTCGGCCGCGATCGATTGGGACACTGCGATCTGGCTGCCGGCCATCAACGGCGCTCGAACGAGCTTGTGCGCAATCAAGACACCCCCCCAGTCCCCTCAACGGAACGCAACATTCTGCGCTTTCTGGCGCGCTTAGGCATGTCCCAATCTTGAACCGCCCCCCGGTAGGTATGTCCATAATGGATACCTGGTATGTAACACTGCTGCTACGATTCGCCACGTTCTCTAAGGGAAACGGCTCTCGGGCCGCCTTAAAATTATAGTGCTGCCGTGGCCCGATCTCAGAGGACGCCTCTCCGACAATCCCTCGAGAGTATGCGGCGACCCTGAGGAGTTCGTAGCACGTCTCTGTAGAAGTACGAGCACGCCGCAGTAGCAGTTCCAGATGGTGATGATTTTGGCAGCTCTGCGGGGAAGCAGACCTCGTTCTTCGCAACATCAACCATAAATAAATGACGATGATCTTGATAGCACTGCGGAGTCACTCGCAGCGTGTCTCCACAGAAGTATGCGTACGTAGAAGCTCGGTCCTCAGACGTAGTCCTTCACTCGATGTACTTGCTAGACCGCAGCTCTACGCTGAAGCGCCGAACACATCGAGGCTCGTAACCTGTTAGCGGGGAGTCTGTATATGGCAGTGTGATTGACGTGCTACGAATAGTTCAGAAGCTTGGCGCGGTTCGCTGTGACAATTGCAGTGTTAAAACTACACAAGATTGATTGGTTCTTGTGATACATGCAAACATCATGCATGACCGTGGTCGTATGACCATAGACCCTGGCATCCCTACAATGCCGGGACGGAGCACGTCGGGTTTTCACCGACCAGGCCGACATCGCTAGCACCAAGTGCGAAGCGCCGTGAGGTATTCGGCGAGTCGCAAGAAGGGTGAGGTGCATCCAAAAAAGAACATATTTGAAGGCCGACTTACTTGCGTATGGATGACAGCGTCGAATGAATTGATTTGTTTTCCGGTGTGGCTACTTCCAGAGACAGCAAATGGGGTTGCTATATAACTGTCTCGTGGGTGCCTTACCATAAACACTCACCAGGTACGCGACACGATCAATCCCCTCGTGCGGAGTAAAGGTTCTCCACCCCGCACAAATGATCTCTAGCTCGCGATCGCCAGCTGCGGCATCATGCATGGCCGTAGTCGTATGACCATAGACCCTCGTATCCCTACAATGCCGGGACGGAGCACGTCGGGGTTTCACCGACCAGGCAGACATTGCTTGCACCAAAGCGCGGGAGATGTTGGGCGAGTCGCATGAAGGGTGAGCTGCATCCTACTAAGAACCGCTTTGGAGGCGGACTTTCTTGCATATGGATGACGGCGCCAATTCTTTGATATATTTTCTGGTGTGACCACTTCCATAGACAGCAATGGGGTTACTATGTATTTGCTTCGTGGATGCCTTACCATACACACACTACGTGATACGATCATCCCCCTTGTGCGGAGTTAAGGTTCTCCCCGCGCCAAAATGATCCAACTCGACCGCAAGCCGTGGTAACCGCCAAAAAAAAGCAAAAACGGGATGTGCCCTGGTTGTCTAGCTCACGCAGTGAGAGGCGTGTTGTACAGTGTCGTCACCAACCGACGCCAACCTAACCCATAACTATATGTATCACATATAATATAGGGGGGGGGGGGGGGTGGCTTTCTAGTCGCTCATGCTAAGGTACGGGGTTGTGGGTTTTTCTGTTCTGCCTTTTTCGACTGTACAATCTTCAAGCCCGCCCCGCTGGGATGTGGCGGTATGTTCGGTTTTCGGCCTTTTTCAAGTCCCTTACGGGAGGTCTTCGTTCCCTTTTATCTTTTACATTCAGTTTAGTTCGGGAACCGGCGTTTCCCCGAAGCTCTCATATATCTATGTATGTTAACAGTGATATGGTATTGCCCTGCAGGGCCTGTAACGGTCCAGGATTATTAGCAATACGGGACAATTCTCTCGTTTTCCGTGAAGGTCCATTTGTATTGGAAACAGAGGTTCAGGGTAACGCACGGCGGAGCCCACCCTTCAGACCTTTTACCGGAGCCCTAATTGGACAATACAATGCGGTTCTTCTGGCAAAGCCCCCACCATACGTGAGTGAGTGGTATAGCGGGACCTGCTCAACAGGAACGGGCTACGCGTGTCTTCTAAACAGCCTCCTTTTAACAGTGCCGGTTGTTCTGTTCAAGGGTGCTTCGTCTCGTATAGCAGTCCATTGGTGATACCGGCAGTTTTCCGAGGCATAGGGTCTCGTTATACTCTACCACACGTAGGGGCATTCGATGGAGTTCTGCCGCCAATGGCACACACCCGTGCTGTACTGGTGCCCAGATGGTGAAAGACGAGGTCCAGTCTTGTTGCCGTCCCCATCCTCGGAACAGATCGGCTAGGCCTCGTGTTGCATCTCCGAGATTTAGTTGAATTGGCTGCGGCAACTCATTCGTGCCGTACGTCATTCTGGCCTCGAGCTGGCGGCCGAATGTTTCTCGTGAAAAAGCCATTTCCACGTTGAGCGCAGGGTTGGCTTAGCCCTTCCCTTCGGGATATAGATGGCGTCAAAGTGGGGGCCGAAGGCAGCCCGGGCGTCAGCTCACCCTGGGTTGTTCGTTTTGGCTTGATCATGTCATGGTATAGCCTTGGAAGCTTGCAAGGGCCTGGTTTCCAAGATTGAGAGGTACGAGAAAGGAATAAAGTAGTGCTTGGGTGGTATTTGCATTTAGGAAAAACAGTGCGACGTCCTCCCTTTCCCGTGTTTCCAAATCTTGGAACCTGGGCTTTTGCAGGCTTCCAGGGCAATATCACAACAGTAGCCCACCCTGATGAGCTGTATGTATATTGAACGTGAGCATGGCATTTTCGGGGAAACACCTGCCCCACGAACTTGAAAATGAATCAAATGTGCGGCCCCAAAAAATCCACTCCACACCTCTGTCCCTGCGAGGCTACGAAGCATCACAGGAATATTGCAAAAACGGAAAAACGAGAAACCCTGCCGTACTGGCAGAATCGGCAGACCCAGGGGCTACCCTATCCGCCCCAGCCAGGCGAAATATGACCCTGAGACTAAAAAAACACAAGCAAAATCCACGTCTACAGCGAGGCGGGGGCGCGAAAATACAAGTAGAAAACGGAACAACACGCCCGAACTACAGTACAGAAAAGCCTTATCACAATCACACTATTTCAGATGTTACATGAGCACGACACCCCCAGTGTTGTACGACAGCGACGATTCACAACCGTGTGGCTGTCCAAGCTTCTTCATCTGGCTTTGCTGTTGATTGTGAAGATAGGCGGGGGGCGGGGGGCGGGGTTGCCTGGCGTGTGCGGTGGTCGGAAGAGGCAATATGCGACTCTCATTGAAGTCGAATTCACCCCTTCCTCGGCCTTCGTCGCGTGCTAAAAGGAGTTTATCCGGCAAACTTTCACTCGCCACCGTCCGTGCATCATCCCAAAACTCCAAACGGTAGAGCTGTAACTCGGCACAACTTAAGTAACCATCCACAGTAGCTATTAGTCGGACTAATAGATAGTTGTTTCCCGAAGGTGTCGACTTTCCGTTTGGTTGGGTTTCCACACTTGCAGAAAGTATTGTTGAATGCGGGATACACATTTGTTCATTAGTTTTTTGGGGTGCGGCTCCCTCAAGGGGTGTTTTGGCTAGCTTCACTCGCCTGCCTCAAATCAACAAGTCGGCTGGCCATCAACTGGCTTCGCCAGCCGACTTGCCGACTAACGTCAGGTGGTCAGCCGACGGCACCTACCGATTAGTTATTGGCGGTGAAACCCTGCCGACTCACAGCTCCACTAAACTGCACACCACAACACAAACAATTTTGTATTTCACTATATAAAAGTCCAACCGAAGGGCGGCGGAACGGACCAGGCAGCATTCTCTGTTGTCAGCAGGATGATATGCAGGGTGTTTACGTTGGGTGCCTCACAGTCTAGCATTCTCGAAGTCACTCCTAGGGTACCTCAGCGAGAAAAATGCCGCCGCCGACCGGAAATTCGGGGGCTCGACCCCCTGACCTCTCCGAGCGGGGGGCCGAAAACCGCACCGGCGTGAGCGCCGCGTGCGCTGACCGTTCGCGGTCCCGAGGTTGCCCGCAATACCCGAGGATCGATGTCGATATATCAACCATTGTAGTTGTATTTACCGGGATTTGTAGCCGCCAGTGGGAATAGTGGGACCACGGTTTACATTTGGGCAAGACGACATTGTTTTTCCAAAATTGCGTACAGTGGCGGTCCCGTGCAGCTCTCCGTGTAATGTACAGTTCTTCAGATATGTCGGTAACTTTCCGCTAGTTCGAAGAGTACGCTGAAGCCAGCAGCAACGACGAGACGCCATGTGCCCCCCCCCTCCCCCCCCTTCCCCCCGTTCAAATCAATTCCTTTCCAAAGCGAACTCACCACCTGCCATAATCATACTCCCCCTCCCTCGCTTCCCCTCATTCGAATCCATCTCTCTCCCTGAGCCGCCTTTACTGCACCCATGAAATATAGTCTAGGACAAAGTATGGAAATTGGGGAATTAGGTGTGGCTCGCGTGTGGTTCCAGTGCTATGAGAAGGGTTACAGCATTGCAGTAGTATTTCTTCTCACTGCGTACCTTGTTTAGGCCACTCGGATGAGTGGCTCTATACCTCCCTCAAAAATAGAATAGAAAAAAAATGTTGGTGCAACGTCTCATAGCAAACGAACCCATGGTTGCGCATATCGCGAACCCAAAAATCATAAAACCTTACGACTGCGAATCAAAAGGGTAGTTACTCGGTCGAGTGGCTCTGCGCGGTTGCAAAGCAAGGACCTTCAAGTGACCCCCCTTTCCGTAGGACCAGTCTGCGCCGGCCTAAACTGGCTTTCTAGGGCATATACCTAGAAGAGGTCGGCCAAGCAAGTCGCAGAGCAAAGCATATTTATTTGCACGTCATATTCGAATATCGTTTGGGCGTTACTGGTCTTTAGGCCGTAGTGTGGATTTAGTGCACCAGTGCTCGGCGTTCTTCATGATATGCATGGCATTTTTGTACTCAGGTTCACCACGATGCTGGAACAAATGACAATCAATACTGTCATCATGGAAGCAGCGGACTTCTTTCTAAATTGGTCCACAGTTTCCCTCTACCGCAGATTCTCCCGATGTAACGCTGTTGAGCTGGACGTCAAGCTTGCGAGAAAAAAACATGGCCTGTGGGAACACGATAGAACACACGTTCTCTCGCATCAGCTCCAAACCTGAAAGGTGGCACCCAAGAAGAAGATGTTGTGTTCGCTACACGGCCGAAACGAGTAGTACCTCTACAGGGCGATGCTCCTTACTATACAGGTGTTGTTCGGCTATTACGCAAGTTCAGTTGTAAGACGACTTCAAGCTGCTGGTCACTACAGAGGTCGCCTTATAACGGCACCACCACTAGCTGTATTGACAATCAACTCTATCTATTAAAATAACTATTACGAGGGTCCATAGTTAACGGGACCAAATTTTTTTGGTAAAAATAGGGAAATATATAGGTTTTATGTATACCATAGGTCCTATTAACTATGTACCCCCGTAATAGTTTTTTTTCTCATTTAGTCCATCGTTGGAGTCTACAGTATATACCTGGACCAACACGTGCTGTATGATAGGTGGCCGCCATGGACCGATGAAGCAATGTTATGGCATCCCCTCTCCCCTGTTGCGGCATTATGATTTGTAGCAAGCGTCCCGTCATCATACCTGGCAGGCGTTATCGCTTGCCTTTCTGATGGGTGCCTCGCCTCTTCGTTCAAAAGACATCTGGCGAGGCAAGCAGCAACTAATAAATACAGAAGCTTATAGCTATTACGGGGGTCCATAGTTAACAGGACCAAATTTTGTTAGTAAAAATAGGTAAATATATAGGGTTTTATGCATACCATAGGTCCTATTAACTATGTACCCCCGTAATAGTAACATCGTCAAGCACCTTGTGTGAGTGACCACATATTTCCTTACACTTAACAGCAGCCCATTGGATCGGTGCCTTTTCAGCGGAATCTATGGCAAGTCGTATGTACTTCGTAGCGTGTATGTTGTGCGTATGTGTAAAGCAGTATGGACCTAGGGACCGACTACTGCTAGCAGGTTGGTGTTTTTTTTGGCTCTGCTCTGGTCACTCACATAAGGTGCTTGACGATGTTAGAAACTAGAAGCTCTTGTATTCGTTGCTGCTTGCCTCGCGAGATGTTTTCTGAACGAAGGGGCGAGGCGCTCATCAGAAGGGCTGGCGATAGCGCCTGCCAGGCATGATGAGGGGACGATTGCTACAAATCATAATGCCGCAACAGGGGAGAGGGGATAACATAACACTAGCCCACTCTGAAGGGCCGTATATGCAGATTTATAGAAAACTCAGGCACGAACCAAACCAATCCGGAGAAATCGGAGAATGGATCGAAGATGCCGCGCTAAACAACCCATTCCCACACCTCCGACTTGCAAGGCTGTAGGCGATTACACGTGGACACGCCGGAGAACAAAACATGCCTCGAACAAGCGCCAAAAGCGTCCTACCGACGACGCCAGTGTTTAGTGTTAGGCAGGATGAACCTAGGGGCCGACTACTGCTAGCAGGTTGATGCCTTGGCTCTGCTCTGGATACTCACACAAGGTGGTTGACGATGTTAAAACTTGTAAGCTCTTGTATTAGTTGCTGCCTGCCTCGTCAGATGTCTTCTGAACGAAGAGGCGAAGAGCTCATCAGAAAGGCAGGCCACAGCGCCTGCCAGGTATGGTGAGGGGACGATTGAAATAAAACATAATGCCGCAACAGGGGAGAGGGGATACTATAGCACATACATATGACGATGATGTTCCCACATTAGCTCACTTTCTCCCTGAAATCCCGCCCGCCTATGGTCACAAAAACAGGCCGTAAAAAAAATGCATCTCGTTGGGAGAAAACAAATATTGTCGAGTGAAATGGTGCGCACCGCAGTATCATACCATCCCGCATCACTTGCACAACCAAATAACACCGGGAACATATTATCCATGGTGGTATACACTCGAAAAAAAATGGATGGAGGAAGAAAAAAGTAAAGCACAAGAAATAAGAAAGAACGGAAAAAATTAAAGGAATAAATAATATGTAGCGAATCAGCTTAGCCCCGTAACTTCCAGTTCGACCAATTTATTCGGCGAACGGCAGTCTTAATATTATTAGTAGTTAGTTGTGCGGGCAAATAATTCGAATTTGACAGGTTGTGACCGCTGATGATCCGCTGATGATGTGGCACCGAGAAAATAAAGTTGTCGTAAGGTATAGAGAGGGGAACTGGATCATTATTTGCACCCCGCCCAATCTCAATCTCCTTTCACCCCCAGCGCCTGATGTTAAGATCCAGAGATGCGGGACACTTCGTATCCCTGAACAGGTCTGCCTTTTAAGTCGGTAAACATTGCACTCACATGTGTTGTTTGCTTAGCTATAGAAGAAGAGCAGTTTTATTCCTTTCGTGCGCGCGGAGACTGAGACCAAGCTCGTGCTCCTCTGGAAAACCCCTGGTTTTCCATCTAAGATACGCCTTCCAAGTACTACAAATACGTTCCCAGTGACTGAACCCAGGTAGTTACCGGGTTTTCTATCTCATACAAGACCATATCTTAACACTAGCCCACTCTGATGAGCCGTATATGCAGAATTATGGGAAATTCGTGGAAACCCCGATTCCACGAACTAGAACATGAGTCGAAGATGCGGCTCCTCAAAACCCACTCCCACACCTCTGAACGGCGAGGCAACGAAGCCGGCAAAGTACGTAAAAAAATAAAGGGAAGACCTAGCTTTAAGGGGCAGGAAGAAATCGTCGATGAAAGCCATCGCCATACCGCCCGCACGGGGGGGGGCAAGGAAGATGCACAGAAAAGCGAAAAGTGCGTACGGGAACAAAAAGAAAAATAACACGGAAGACGACAAGAACCACCTATACCCAGTCCACCACTCTGGAAGCGCGTCCCAACACCGAGCGGAGGGGGGCAGGACAGAATCCGCAAAAACACGTCCCCGACCCAGTTCAAAAATAAAAAAAAGAAAACACACCAGAAACATATCGGGCAGACAAAAATTAACCCAGGAAGACGACAAAAAATAACTAAATAACGAGTGCAGTCAAGACGCTCCGCCTCTTGTGCGCGAGACTCCATATCTCGGGCCAGTGAGGCGCTGCGGGCTGCCCGGGCGGCCGCTTCCTCCGCGACCAGCCGGGCCGGCGAGACGAGGGCCTCAGCGGAGAACCTTCCACTTGCCTCAACCACCGCGAAGGCCGCTCCAGCCCCCGGTCTTGGCCCCACGGACCCGTGTTCCCCCGCTGTGCTCGCGATCGACGCCCGGACCAAGCGCCCCGGGGACCTGGATTTTTTGCAGGGGAGTGTCGCCTGCATGGCGGCCGAGCCCAACCCGTGCTTCCCCCTCGAGGAGGCGGCTCTGGTGGTCTCTGCAGCTCGCCGCCTCCGACGCGAGCTGCCGGCCGAAGGCCTCTCGGTCCACGACGCTTGGCTGAGAATGTCAGACGTCTCCTGGTCGGACCAACAGCTCCAGGCCTACACAACGGCTCTGGTGGTGAGCCTTCGGAGGGCCCATGAAGCGTCTTCCACCACGGTTCAATGGCCGAGACCGGCCGCGTACCAGCTTCATTGCAGGCGGCGGTCGCGCGCTGCCCCCCAGGACCCCCCCCTCTCTTACTCGATCCCGGAAGCTGGACACCGCCCCACCTCCTCCAGCGGTCACCGGGGAACTGGCGACAGCTCTGTGGCCGGAGACCGCGCTCGCAACCGCGCCGGCGACCAGGCCCGCCAGCGCACGAGGGGTGGAGGGGATCCGGCCGGCCCGGACAGCAGGCTCCGCCGGGGCTCGGGCGGGGAAACGGGTGGCAGTTCGTCTCGGCGCAACGGGACTGGACGGAGAAAAAACCGGTGGAAGGGGAAGGAGCGATCGGGTGACGGTCGGTACGGCCCGCGGGATAACTCTGGTCGAGCTACTTCCCCCAGCTCTTCCTCGGACGGCAACACCAGAGCCCCCGCTCCAGCGAAGCACGCAATCAGCAAGAGGCAAGTGATCCCCTCGCTGACTGAGGTTGCTTCTTCCGCCGCGCGTCTTGGTCGTTTGACCATGCCCGATGACCGCGTCTTGCCTGTGTCATATAACCTTGCTCACGACCGAACTTCGGCGATCGACTCCGCCGCCGCTGCCGCCGCGAAACAGCACGCTGCCGACGTACAACGGGCGTACAAACGCCTGGGACTCAAGGATATTTCGCGCATTCTGTCTTGCCTTTCCCCTCCTCGATCGACCCTTGCGAGGCCGCACAGCAACTCATGCGTTCGGTAAAGGCCTCCGCCTCTGATATTCTCATGATGTGCAACGATGACAGCCATGAAGGCCTTAGTTCTACTAACTGGATCCCCGGTTGGGAGTACCCTCTCAAGAAATCCTTCGCGCGCGCCATCACGCCTGACAAGCCTACGACCGCCCCTCTCACTACCTTGATGGATGATTTTTTTGGACAGGTGTCGCGCGCCCTCGCAGCAGGATCGTCGGGACCGGAGGCGTCCACGCTCCTCCTGAGGTTGCTGAGCAACCACTTTGACCGCACCAACACGGGGGCCAGCTACACCAAGTTGCATAATTTTGGCGTGGCTAACGGGACCCCTTTTTGCGATTTTAGTCGTGCATTGTGAGGGGTGGTGTCCGCAGCGACTGGGACTGAGCGTGTTTTGGCACCGGGGGTGGAGGTCGTTTTGGAGGTAGTTCGGATGGCAGTGAACGAGCATTACCCTAGCTTGATGCCGACGCTGTACCCGGGAGTTTTGGCTACGGTATCGAGGACGTTCGGCACTTTGGACGCCATGTGGTTAGCTTTCGAGACTCTTGCGAATAAAAAGACACCTGCCGTCAACGGCGAAAAATATTTTCTTGGCCTGCTTCTTCGACGGGTGCGCGGTCATCCGCCCCGTCGGGGCCCCGGCCCGCCAATATTGGTCGCGGCCAGGGCCGGACGCTTCCCTAGTCGCCTTCTTGGCAGACGGGATCGCGCAATAATCCGCTTGTGATGAATGTCCACAAATCCATCCCTGACTGCCTCGACCCGTGGCTTGACACCTCTTCCAACTGCTGGCCCCTTGAAGAACACCACTATGCCGAAGTTCACGCCGTTTGCGTGTCCATCCAGACCGAGGACCCTCCCCTCTGGAGCGGCCTACTTTCATCGTCCACTCGCGCAGCCGCCCTCAGCGAAAACCGAAGACGCTGTTTAAACTGTCACGAAGACACACACTCTCTTCATCAGTGTAGGCACCCTTTTTTAAACCTTAGTGGTATCTTGAACCCCGACTTCGGAACGCTCGGCGACGACGGCGAGGCGTTCCGTCGTTGGCAAGAACGCATGATCAGACACCGCCGCGAGAACAATTCACGACCGAACAAATACAACCAGAAGAAACACAGGCGTCGCCCCGACCCCTCGCGTGGGCAACATCACGGTCAGGGTCAGCAACACAGACAAGTTGCTGGCTACAGCACACACGCGGCACGAGGACACCAGCAGTCTCACCCCGGCCATCATGGTGGTTCGACCGCCCCTGCCCTTCCGCCCCGGCTCCCGTCTCGGGGGTTCGCTACGGCGCCTCACATACCTCGGGCGGAAACCCGAATGGACGCCAGCCAGGCACCTTCCGCGCCGGTAACTGACAGGTCGACGGCGGTTCGGCTTCTCCTGACCGCCCGCCGCCAGCATTGTCAGGAGAAAAAAACCTTGATTTCACAAGATGCTCGCGTCCCAGGCTCGCTCAGTACTCCGCTCCCGCCCCGCGCGTTACTCCGTACTTCGGACCGACGCAGCGATTCAGCTCCACAGCTTTTTCCGGGGAGCCCTCGGGCGCCTTCCCCGACGTCGGGAGCCCGCGCCTCAGACGCCGCTCCCCTCAACCTGGGCACGAGAGCAGGCGCGATTAACGCCTCTCTCCCAAACCACGCACCGCGCAACACGACGGGTGTCGCGCCGTCGCGTCGTTTTTTTTCAGCGAGGGTGTCCCCCTCCTACACCTCCCGGCCATGCGGTGGCGGTCGGTTTGAGGTGCGGGAAGGCAAACACCGAAACCCCGAGATCTCGGTTGAAGCTCGACTCGGCGTTTCCTCGCAATAACGCTGAGCTCTCGTTAGTGCTATACTCACTACAACTATTAATAACTGTAGTGATAAATAAACCTTACCTTGATCGCAGGCACCAACTATTTTTTTTTGTGTCACACCACCCTCTCTTGGACATCTGATGTGTAGGAGGCAAGCGTGAAACCGTGAAACCGACACCCTAAAACGACCCGTGCAATGGATGCGTGTACCGTGTAGCGGATGCAGGTACACAACGCGTGCACATGAGACGGTACGCGTGCCCCGGATATAAGAAGTTGAAATGTCAAAGGGACGGGGGTAAAAAAAATGCCAATGGCCGGTAGATAGAGCAGCAGCAAGAAGAAGAATTCTGTACTACAGCAGCAGCAGTAGTACGAGGTGCGTACATAGAGCAGTCAGCGTCCCCGGTGGGTTTTGGTAGGCGGTCCGCGTGCCTATCAAGATCAATTTCGTCGGGTTCGAGTCTCACCGAGTGCACGCTCATAGAGACTCTTTCTGGTGCATAAAAAAAATTATCAGCGGAAAGCGCGAGAGCGTCAGTTATTAGTGGCTACATTCGATGAAAATCGACGAGTAGTGGGAATGCTGAACCCTATGCGCGACGAAAAATAAAGGCACGTATCGGGGCGGGAAAGGGACGACACCTGTGACCACGACTTGTCCAGAAGATCGCTGGAAGGTAATATTTATAAAGCCTCCTACGAGTTATTATAGGCTGGAAAGAACGTAAAAGTGATAAAAAAAAAAAATATCTACATACTACTACTACTACTACTACTACTACTACTACTACTACTACTACTACTACTACTACTACTACTACTACTACTACTACTACTACTACTACTACTACTACTACTACTACTACTACTACTACTACTACTACTACTACTACTACTACTACTACTACTACTACTACTACTACTACTACTACTACTACTATAGTTTATTAATAAAGCACGCACGAGGATCCTGCCATGGGGACGCGCGAGTTGTTTGTCCTGCCCTGAGAGCCGCGCCTGGCGGCGATGGTCCAATCAGCGAGATTTACGCTGTACTTAATGACCTGCCCCGGTGTGCATTTTTGGTACGAGTTCGGTACAAGCGCTTGCGCGGCTGTGGCGCTGTGCTTGCAAGCTCTACACTACCCACCCTGCGACAAGCCGAAAATATCTTTGGCGCGGCGGAACCCTCTGCTATCGTGGCATGTTGGCCAATCACGAAGTGCCATTTGCATTTTTGGTGCGGAATGTAGAATCAGAAATTTCCCGAAGAACATTCTCTGTTTCTATAAAAAATGCCACTTCGACGGAGTGGAGAACTGGGCCAGCCGAAATGTATTGATTTTGATGTGGAACATCGAGAACACCCGAGACAGTCCTTGAGGTGAAATATCAAAGCGTCTGCCTCCCCCAATCTGATCTCCACGTGGAGGTCATCTCCGCCGGCCTCGTGTCGCCTACCACAGGAAGAGGCCTGTGCAGGGGAAAAAAAAAGGAACATGTCGACCGCACTAGGCCTGAACAGAGTCAAAGAAGAGTTTGGCGGTGACCAAAGTCAGGCGCTGCTTGGAACCAGATTGATGACGCCCGCTGGGCAAGGAACGGTGGCGGATAATCCTCTCGTAGTACCACCACCAGGAACAGCAGGAGGAGGAGGAGCCCAGGAGGGGGCTGGAGGAGCACGACGAAGAGAAGGAGGGGCGGTGGTAGCAGCGCCAGCGATAGCGCCCGTGGCCTCGATGTTCGGTGGCTTCCCAGTAGTCGGAGGGTTTTTCAACGCGGCAGCTTTTGCCGCAGCTGCTGCAGCGGTATTCCCAGGAGGCATAATACCCACCACCACCGCCCAGACCAACCCGGCGAACCCCATGACGATGACAAGCCAAGGCACGATGCTAATGAGCCCGGGCAAAACAACGGCAGATTCGCCCACAACGCCTGCGGCAGGGGGGCAAGCTGCGCCTTCAAGTAAGCGGAGGAAGCGGGGACGGGCCGAAGACGGTCAGCCCGAAGTCAAGCCAGAAGCAGGAGGAGGAGGAATTGGTACTGCTACTACCGGTGTTGGTGGTGTGGGCGGGTCTCTGATGTCTAAGCTTGAGGGCAACTATCCGCATCAGGATGGCATCGGGGTGGCGGGAGGGACAGCCGCAGCTGGAGGGGCAGCTGGGAATGGCGTAGGAGGAGCCCCCTGGGTGGGAGGGGCTATGAACGTGCTAACGCCGAACCTGTTTGAGGGGGACATGTCCAACCAGGAGCGGAAGGTAAGACGAGGGAGATAGGAGAGAGAGAGCTCTACTACTGATTAGAACGCAGTCCTATTAATAGCAGTACCACTGGTCAGTAGTACAAGTACCAGGTACGACACTACGAGAGGCTTCGTATCTTCGTATGTATCATGCCGAACAGTTCAACAGGAATACGAGAATGCAGGAATATGGGGAAGGGTACGAAAATAGGTGTGCATCGCTTGTCCATCAATAGAAATATCCTAGGTGCTGAAACTGCGCCCCTCTCATGACGGCCATAAACATCGGAAGATAGACTACTCAGCACTGCTGTACCTGTACCCGCATTCGTACACTCGTACCGAGTACCCGTGGTACCACACGGTGTGTTACGGGTACTTTTGGGGATATGATAGTGACAACAGTAATTCCAGGGTGTGTTCGGTAGGTTGTAACTGCTGCTGTACCCGGGGTAAGTATTGGGTACCGAGTTCGTACCGAACCACTTCGGTAGGGTAGGTACCCCCCGCGTACCCTCAGCGAAGAATCGGGCACCCGCACAATCTTGAAGTCGTACCGAACGTAGCGAAGTGTCGTGTTACTGGGATCGAGTTCGTGCCGAACATACCGAAGTGTTGAGTACCGGTATCGAGTTGGTACCGAACGTTGCCAGCGTTTCGGGCAGAGTGTTGAGGCCGTTCCCAACCTCAAACTAACCGAAGACTTCGGTAGGGTATTTTCCGAGAACATACCCCCGGTGTACTTTGGTACGTACCCGACCGAACACACCCTTATGATTGTCAGACTTTTGCTGCAGCAGCTTACTCGTGTGAATATTCGTCCATGGATGGGTACAGGGGGCGGATGCGTAAGACTCCCCAGATTTTCCAACTTCCATGTTTCAAGTCTGTAGTACATAACTTATCTTGACTCTACCCTTTTCCCAGTTCCAACCCTAACCAACCCGGGTGAGCGTAGAACGGTCCGAAGGACACGTCTTTACGTTATAACCGTACTGCGTAACGCCTTGTGCCAGGTATGTAGTACATGAGAGGTATTCGTACCTGGTACGTAACTCGTAAGGAGCCGCGAAGAATACTGATACACCTGCACTTGGTGCTGGTAGTGGTAGCTCGTACAGCCAGTAGTACTACTATTACGGGGGGGTTCTGCCGCTGACGGCGCCCGCTTATTGGAGCAAAAGCCCAGGACTTTGAGTTATAGGGTTACGCGCGTGCATCAACAAATAACAGACGAGTGAGAACGCGAAATGCCACCGGGCTATTGTGTCGCGCCGATAAGAGCGATGCCGGCGTCTGTGGATACGGCTTAACCCCTTGAGTACCGCAGTCCCGATTTGGGGACAAACCATTCTAATTCCAAGTCATTTGTCCCCAGAACGGGACTGCGGTACTAAAAGGGTTAAGAGTGCAGGGAAACTGACTCGAAATATGTATTGCTATTAATAGGTACGTGCCCTGGAGGGCGTCGGCTGTACGGGCTCGGGCTCTCGCGCGACGAGTTGTCGGCGTAATGACGTGGTGACTGGAAGGATCGATATCGACGATTTCACTGTACATACGCCAGACGCATGCCCCGTGGAGCCGTGGAGCGTCGGCTGTACGGGTACGGGCTGTCAACGCAACGAATTTTTCTGTGGTGAATCGAAGGGAGCGCTCTAGAATGCCTTTCTGTCAACGCAACGACGTGTATTGTCTGTTGTGGTGAATCGAAGGATCGATCTCGATGACTTCACAACACATATACTATTAATAGTAGATACTACAGCAGCAGTATACAGATTGATACCTGGTACGTGCGTTGTGGAGCGTCGGATGCGGTACGGGTACGGGCTG
The DNA here is from genome assembly GCA_031763025.1 of Macrocystis pyrifera. NCBI lineage: Eukaryota > Phaeophyceae > Laminariales > Laminariaceae > Macrocystis > Macrocystis pyrifera. The sequence continues at coordinate 2,553,388 of JASSKH010000005.1, read as the reverse complement.
TCGGCGCCACAAAGTGTTTTGTGGTTGATCGAAAGGAACGCTCTCGATGTATTTACTCGTCGTACGTAACGTTTATCTTATACTCCTATGACAAGAATTCCCTTCGGAGTCGTGTTACAATAGTACCGAGGGTGACGCAAGAAACATGAATCAGGCCCAAATCAACCTGACTGAAGTATCGTGTATACGTGTATACGTATAATATACGTACAGCTATCATACCACACAGGTGCTATACAACACAGCAGCCTACGGAGAGCCCGCCACAACAGCAGGCAGTCAGTGTTGTGAGAGATGTAGATGAGAGCCACAAACAATGCGAAAACAAAGTTTTGAGAAAAAGTCAAGAACGTTCTGGTGACTCTCATACCGCCAAGCATTATTTTATTTCAACAAATAAGACGTACGTACACGTGCTCGAATCATGGTTGATGGCTAGCGAGAAGTATACGAAGGGCCCAGCTAGCGACCGTCCACTCAACACGAATTGATCGTTTATTCCATGTGAACATGTGTACCGTTATTATAGTACTGACTACAGCAGTAGCAGCAGTCTGTATTGAATATTCATCAGGGAAGCATGGAATCTGGTGTATACACCAGTTATATTTATAACTTATAGCCGCTACCGAATTGGCCGGATTGGTTACTACTGCTGTAGTATGGCGGTTATTTTTTGGTCTCCGTCCCCAACATACCAACGCATCCATATCCAGTGGAAACCCTACATTTTTTCCAGTCGCGGAGCAGCAGAATCCACGCAAGCGAAGCTCTCTCTCAATAACATCCTGTTATGTCCATATTGTTTAATATGCTGCTATTATAGTGTACAAAGTTGGATCATGGTGTCCAAATTGCTCTTGCTGCTATGAACATGTCTGTTCTACTGCTGTAGTATTCGTCGCGGAACACCGGCTCTCCCAAGCGCCAATCGACCCCCCCCCACGGCCGCGCGACCAAAACGATCTCCGAGAGCCCCCGACTCACGGGTCGGAACACCGAATCGACTACGTAGCGATGTCCACTTTCAAAACAACACGAAATTGATGGCTATAAAACTCGAGAAACGGCGAATTATCTGGCCAAGCAACCGCTGGCCAACTACGCTTACGCGATACACCACACATATGGTACGTACGTACATGCTGTTGTGGTTACTGTTGTTCTCACATTAACTCGTCGCTAAAGTCGAGTCCGCGATCACAGGACAGGCTTTAATATCTCTGGAGTGGAAGAACGCCTCTCGGGGGAGGGGGGGCGGGGGGTACACGTGCTGCTATCTATGTGTTTAGGTTACCTCGAACAAGCCCACAACATGAACCAACACAGGACACTTCATTGCCACCACGGGTTTTTCTCGATTCGTTTCCCTATCCCCCGTTTCCCTCTTGTTTTGTTTTTCGGAGCAGGAGCGGAGAAAAATTCGGAACCGCATGAGCGCTCAGCAACACAGGGAGCGGCAGCGGCAGCGTGTGGATACCTTGGAGGACTGTCTAAGGCAGCGGGATCAGGAGATCGCAAAGCTCAAGGGAGAGGTGAGGGTGCTGACAAAAAATACTCGGTGTATCGTTGCTTTTGGTGATGGTGGTGGTGGTATTGTTGGTTGTGCGGTAGTTTTGCTGATGTTAGTGCCTGTGTTGGTGTTGATGTGGATGTTTTCGTACAGTAGTTGTAAGTGATACTGATGGTAGTGTCAGCGTTGGTATTAATAGTATCGCCGCCATGAGGACTGCGTCGCTGCTGTTGTAACCTTTGTTTTGTTGATCGATCGCTGTTGTAACATTTTTATGGTAAACGGATCGCCGTTTCTGCCTCCAAGCAAGCAACCCCCCCCCCCCCCCCCCCCCCCCCCCCCCCCCCCCCCCCCCCCCCCCCCCCCCCCCCCCCCCCCCCCCCCCCCCCCCCCCCCCCCCCCCCCCCCCCCCCCGCTTCTCTCCCGCCTTCCCTGCTCGTTCTACCACGGCCGTTTTCTCTTGCAAAAAAATGTTCCGACCACTTCGCACTGGCGTCCTGGCCGACACCACTTCACGCCAATCGTGAACACGGACATCGTTGTGGATATTGATGCGGATGTTGAAATGGACGTTGACATTAATATGGATTTGGACATGGATATGGATATGGATCTGCCCACGGGCCTGGATCGGAAGGTGGCCTCATTATCAGACAAGAACCGCCGCCTCACCGGCCTTGTCCGCCAACTGGAGGCCGACAGCTGCCCCAACCTCGACGACGTCCTCAACGGGTTGGGGGATGAGTGCCATTCCTCCCTCATCCTGCCAACCCCCGCCTCCTCCTCCTCCTCCTCGCCCCCACAGTGCGTTGTGGGTGTCACCAAGGAGAAGGACCACGAAAACCCTTACGGCCACCTCCACGCTTCGAACCCAACATCTTCGTTCCCTTCTTGTGTACCTCGTGTGGGCCAGGGGGGTTCGGAGGTGGTCTCGGTTGTATCGGAGGCGGATGGAATTGTGGATCCGATGGCAGGGGGGGTGGGGGAGGACACGGACGGGAGCGGGGGCGGCGTTACGACGGACCAGGCGCAGTCCTCTTCCTCCGAAAGCGACTGCGACGTGAGTGTGAAGCGGTTTGTTTGCTTTGTTTTGTGGGCCCAACTGTTTTAAGTTCCCCCCGCCACTCCTGTATTTGTTTGTTTATCTGGCACTGGCGGTAGGGCCGCGGGTCCGACTGTGGCCCTGCTGTAGTTTGTTTTGTTTTTTCATTTGTGTTTCTAGACTCGGCGTGTGGAGTCATTTTGAAAGTGTTTCAGACCGCGCTTCGCACTGCGCTTGGGCTTCACGGACAAAAAGTTTGGAGTTGAGTCGGACAAGCTTTGCACTCGTGCTCCTAGTAATCGTAAACCCTGAGCCATGTGTTTTTTTTTGTTCAGTAGTCTTTCGCTTTTTGTGGTTCATGCTTTCCTTACAAATGCGGTCGATACTCTCGACACTGCTGTGTCAAGACTTTACACTGGTAATTACGTAGAACGTAAGAGTGCGGCGCGTGACATCCCTTCCTCGTGAAGAAAGTTTGCCTATAGCTAAAATTTGTAATTTGTTGTGTCACGTTTTTGATGATGGAATGGAAGTTTAGTTGCTTAGCGGGGTTATCGGCGTATCATGGTGGTTGGCGGTTAAGGTGTTCCAATTTGTTTTTTTAATGCTGCCCAACAGGCAACAGACTGATAGACCTCTCTGGTCGTTCCTTCGCCTCTCGCCTTTTACCCTTGGACTTTGCTGCGCTTATCTCGGGGAGGACGGTAAAATCGTGTTTTTAAGTTTTTTCCCTCGAACGGATTCGTTGAACTCTGACTCTTGACACACATCCCCTCCCTCCCCCAAACCTCTGTTACGTAGTACATGGAAAAAAACGTATTAAGCGCCCAAATGTTTGAGATGTCTCTGTTAGAAGTAGGACGGTGCCCCGTCTCCAAAGGGATGCGTGGTCACTGGCCAAATGTCTAAGACAAGCAACAGATGAGTACTCCACCACCCCGCTCCAACTCCCCCCCCCTTGCCTCCTTAAAATTGCACCCCTGTCCTTGTGCCGGCATGAACAGGACCTCTCTCCGCTGTCGACCCTGGGCTCTAGGACAGGGGGGGCTCCGAGCACCCCTCCCCTCAGCCCCACCCGGGATGACGGGAACGCCTCCTCCGGCTCCGGGGATTGTTCGTCACGATCCCCTTCCCCGTCTTTTGCTCTGCCAAAATCCAACTTCTCTCTACGATCTTCGTCGTTTTCCAAGGGGCGCTTGCCCGTAGCTGACGCGGCCGTGGCGGGGTTGCCTCGGATTCCGGAGTTCTCAGTCCCAGCAGGCGTTTTTTTCTTCGACGCCGTGTGAGGCAGTTGCAGGGGAGGGGAGGGAGGGGGCCTCTGCGGGCTCGTCGTCCAATGCAAGCGTTGCTGCCCCTGCCGCTGCTACAGCAGGGGGGGCGGAACGGGTGGTTTCGGACGGAGGGTTGTGCGCGGGGCTGCTGTCATCTGACACAGTGCAGGGGGTAGGAGGAGGTGGAGAGGAGGGAATGGGCGGGGGGGGGGGAGGAGGGGGAGAAAATTGCGGCAAGGACGAAGGTGAACCCATGGAAATGTCGGGCGTGTTTGGGACGGGGACGGGGGCGGTGGACGAAGACGATCTCACTATGGGAGCCCTGGACCCGATGGAGATCGACGCCCTCCTAGCCTGTGCCGACGACGATAACTTCAAGTTCAACAACGACAACCCCGCGACTACTACAGCCGCCGCCGCCGGTACAGCTACCCCGTCCGAACCGGACAACTTGGAAAGCGGCAACAGGAGCAGCTCTCACATCTCCGACCAGCCAAGCGACGGCGGCATCGCTGTGGAGGGAGGGCGAGGATGGGGGGGGACTAGGAGGTTGGGGGGGGGAGTGGCTGGGGCGGTGCTGGCGGGGTCGCTGTGCTTGGCGGGGGTGGTTCTCAATAACAACCCAGGGGCACCGGTGAGACGCGGGGAGGGGCTGGGGGATCTGTTGGTTTATTTTACATCATTGTTTGGTTTCGTCTCCCCTTTTTTAGGTGAGGGTTGGTGGGGTCTACTTGTATATTATTCCAGTACGTGCTTTGGGCGAGAAGCGATGACGCGGGGTTATTTTCAATCATGTACCAGGTATAGTTTTAATAGAAGTTCCCCCCCCCCCCCCCCCCCCCCCCCTTTTTTTTTTGTCCCACCGCCGATTCCCTCATTTCATGTTTTTGGTCGTTGTTTCATGCGAACGAAAATACTTGGGAATACAGCACTTGTGCAAGTGGTATACGTACCCATTATGCGCGAACGTAATATACCCTCTACTTTAAACGTGTATTGTTCACTCGAGGGTGGCTCCCGGTTTTGTTTCGCCTGACTCTTTTTTGTATCTTCTCGTTTTCGTTTGCCCAGCTCGGTGGCGGCGGAGGAGCAAAGTGGGGAAGGGAAGTCGTTCGGGCACCTCTCTCCCCAGCACATGCAGGCCGTCGCGGTCTGTCCACCGTTCAAGAGGAGGTTGGGGATGGCGACGATGCAGAAGAAGGGGAAGGTAACTTTTTTTGTTCACCAGGTATTTTTTCTGTTTTTCGTTTGCTTTCGTTCCTTTTATTTTATTTTGTGAAACTGGTTGAAACGCGCTGACGCCGCTGGTTGGTGTCTATGCAGTGATTGATCGGTGTCGGTGTGGTTGTCGTTGACTTTATCGATCGCCGTTGCTGCTGATGCTGTTTTTTCGTTGCCGCTGCGATTGTTGTCGGTTTCGGTCGCTGCTGCTGTTGTGGTCGCGGTAGTTGTTATCGTACTCATCGCTGTAGTTCTCGACGTTATGGGCGTCGGCTGTCCACCTACTGCTTTCGTTGCCGTGCGTCGTCTTAGTTCTTCGCGGGCGTGTTTGCTGGCGTTGTGCCTCTCGTATATATCGCTCAATTGTTTTTTTTCTCCCTGTTTCGACTTTTTTCTTTTTTGTCCGTTCCATTTACAGCCGCTTATGGCAACGGCACCGGAACCGGATCGTGGGTTTTCCACCCCGTGGAGGCGGAGCCTTGGCTATGGAGATCGACGTCGGCGAGAGAGGGGAAAGCGCCATGGCGCTGGACGAGCGCCCTCAACCTCTTCCGCGACGTGAGATATTCCCATCTTGTTATATTTTCTTCCTTCTTTGTTTGATACCAGTACTTGTGTGTATTCAGGTGCCTGTGACGTATTGGCCACTTGCGCTTGTTTACTGCTGTGCATTTATTTTCTTGTTGTATTCCTGGTACTCGTATGTATGTGTTGGCACTCTCTTGTGCTGCTTGTTTGTTACGTGCCGGTATATTTTGTGTGTGTGAATGGTGTGTTCCCTTGCTGAGTGTTGAACGTACTTTGTTTCGTTTTTGGTAGTTCCTAACTTTTTGTGTTTTCGTGCCAAGGGGGGGGAGGTCCGTCCTCTGCTTGCAACGATATTGATCTCCCACTGGAGGACCTTGTCTCTCACAGCGTTCTTCTCTTTTGTGTGCTTGCATTTGTTGCCATATTAATAGCTTTGATGGAATGTCGATACTCGCGCTGCCCTATTTGAAGCAGTTGTAATATCACGAACACACAAAAAAACAACAAATGCCGCCACCGCCACTACCAGCCATCGCCACGAACACCACCTCCGTAACGTGTTCAGTCACGTCACTCGTCGATCACCAATGGTTAACCTTCAGTCACCAATCAGTCGTTAACCACCACCACACCGACGTCACCACCTCTACGTGACCACTACCGCCAGCCGCAGATGACCCCGATCGACACCCCAGCACGTCGCACTCCGGCGTTCGACCACAACCCTTCGTCGCCATCACCGCCATCATCATCGTCGCCATCATCGCCACCATCTGTGATGCGAGAGCACGATGGAGGGGCGGTGCTGGAAGGCGAGCTGGTCGAGTTCCAAGACTTCGTCATCGCCGGACCTTACGATGGGGATGGCTCCGCTCGTGTCGTGGAGGTGAGATGAGGGAGGTGACGTGAAAACTTTGGTGCTGCTGTTGCTGTGACGGCGGGAGTTACTTGTGACTTGTTGCCATTGTGGTTCCGCTGAGGTGGTGGGGCTCTCATTTTCGTGGACGGTGACGATTACCTTGACCTCAACGGTAGTACCTTGACGTCAACGATAACGGTTGCCTTGACGTCAACGGGAACGATTACCTTCACGGTAACGGTTACCTTGATGTTAACGGTAACGGTTACCTTGACGTAAACGGTAACGGTTACCTTGACGGTAACGGTCACCTTGACGTCATCGGTAACGGTTACCTTGACGTCTACGGTAACAGTTGCCTTGGCGTCTACGGCAACGTTTGCCTTGACGTCAACGGCAACGGTTGCCTTGATGTTAACGTTAACGGTTACCTCCACGTCAACGGTATCGGTTACCTTGACGTCATCGGTAACGGTTACCTTGACGTCTACGGTAACGGTTACCTTGACGTCTCCGGCAACGGTTACCTTGACGTCAACGGTAGCGGTTACCTTGACGCCAACGGTAGTGGTTACCTTGGCGTCAACGGTAACGGTTACCTTGACGTCAACGGTAACGGTTACCGTGACGTCAACGGTAACGGATACCTTGAAGTCTACGGTAACGGTTACCTTGAAGTCAACGGCAACGGTTACCTCTATGTCAACGGTGTCCGTAAACCTCCTTGCCAACGAATATATTGCCATCAACGGCAACCCATACGCGAGAAACCACAACAATTGGTATGTATGTATGCACATACCGACTGTCTTTATGTACTTTGGTTCATTTTGTTGAACCGTGTGGATGAATCGGCCGTGACTCAGACTGCCAACGCCATGGCCAACGACAATGGAGACAGAGATGGAGGTTCAGGCGTAGGAGAAGGTGGCCGGGTTGAAAGCGAAGGCCTGGGCCAACAGGCCCCGGACCAGCTGTCCGGGAAAGAGGTCGATCTTTTCTACCGCTCCCCCAACGGTTATATCCGTAACAATGCCAATGGAAATGGTGTGCACGGCATGAACCCCAACAATGGCGACCACCGCGCTCGCAACGGGTTTGGTGGAGGCGGAAGGGGCGGGACTGGGCGGGCGGGGATGGGGATGAGGCAGCCCCCCGGGGTGCACGGTGGGGATGTGATGGCGCCCGACCGCACTTCGTACGTCTTCTGCCCGGAAGCCCACGGGATGATGAGGTGGGTCGTGCGCGTTGTACCTGTCGTGCCTTCTGGCTGTGATACGTGTGTTTATGTTGGGATTGTTTTTTTGTGTTGCTCGTTTTTGTTTTTGTTTTGTGTTTCAGGTATGTTTTTGGTGCGTGCGGTTGTTTTTTTTGCATCAGTTTTTTGTGTGCTATTATTCGTCCTGATTCCTGTCCCGGTTGTGAGGTTTTCGTGCTTCGTTGTTGCAAACGCGTGACAGAACCATAAAATTTCTAGTTTTTCGACTGTTTCTAGCGGAATCAAGAGTGTTAAGCCGCTAGACAGTGGAAGCTAATGCCATCTCCGTTGCAAAAATTAAATCGCTGGGCCTATACGTAACAAGCAGGATATATGACGGCACACGAAAGAGCCTTAAGTTTTACCGGTAAGCATGTAAAATACGACATTACGTTACCCATTCAAAATACCCACGTACTTACAATTTGTTTTTCGTGTCTCGGTGTTGTGTTTTTTTTTCCAGCGGGGGGATGATCCAGCGAGCCAATCAGGCCATGTACGACCACCACCACCCGGGGGCTCGGCCGTTCACCTCGGCTGGTGGCACTGCCGGCAACGGTGCCCTCACGAGGACCCTCGGTCTTGGTCTTGGTCATGGTGTTGGAGAGGAGAGGATTGCCTTCAAAGGAAGAAGCGAGGTGAGGTGGTGTGTCCAGTATTTGATTTTGGTTTTTGGTGGTGATGGTGGTTGTGTGTGTTGGTGTTGGTCCCGCTTGTGTTGCGTTTCATGTGACCGCGGTGTCGAATGGGAAAGGGGTGGCTAATGAGGAGGGGGGAGGGGGGAAAACATATTTTGTTCACTGAAAAAACGATAGTGCTGTGGTATTGGTGATGGTGTTGGTGTTGGCATTGTCGAAAAAATGGAGCGAGGTGTGCCCTCCTCCGATCCTCAGCTGGAAGCGATGAACCCAACACGCCCTTTAATCGCAAATCGAACGCTACCCAGAATCCATGCCAGGTGTACAAACCAATAAAACGACCTCTTAAACGTTTTTCCTTTCTTCTTGTATTCTACACCTGGATAAAACAGGTGAAGGTCAACGTCGTCGACTCCCACCATAACCACCACCAGCTGCGGCTCCCCCATGGCGGTAGTGGCGATGGCGATGAGGATGGCGACAATCTCGGCGCCGACAACGCGAGGTCTTCTTCTCTGGCTGTCGTCAGCAGCGGTGGCGGCGGCGAAGGCGGCGGCATTATCGGCAGCAACAGCAACAGCGGCCTCTTTTTGGATGCTTCTGTCATTGGAGAGGATGGGGAGGGCGCAGAGGCGATTATTGGAACCGGGGGGGTGGTGGCGGCGGCGGTGTCGGACGCGGGGGGGGGGGCAGGGGGGGGGGGGGTAGGGGCGATGGCATCCCTAGGAGGAGGGGTCCGGCGCCCATTCACATTGGAGGACAGGAGTCGCTGGATGGCATCATCGGCGAGGACGGAGGCGCCGCCAACGGTAAATTGTTTTGCGGGGGGGGGGGTTCCTGCACTTGTTTGTGTCTCAAGTGTGTGTTTTGCGCTGTGCTGAAACAAATATCTGAATCTAAAAGTACTTTTATCCCCAAAACGGGAATGCAGTCCTCAAGGGGTTGATGGTGTGTTGCTGTGTGGGTGTTGTTTTCTTCGTATTCATGGTATGCTACCGTTTTTTGGGGGGTTTTTTCGTTTGTGCTTTTTTCGTTTACTTCCGTGTTGATGATATGTGCTGTGTGTTCGTACGAATGTTTGTGTGGTTGTTTTTTGTGTCGTCACCTTGCGCCCTGAATCGAGCCTTGTGGTGTTGCAGCATTGCTGCTGCGGTGATGTTTATAGAGGAACCCCCCCCCTCAGTCGAGCGATCTATCCATGCTCTTATCCACCGCGAAATTCCTCGGAGGTTTCCTCTCGAACCTGCGGCGTTCCGATGATGCCGAATGTCTGACCAAAAATCACCTCAACCCGTATATTCGTTGTTTTTTTTTCGCCTCGACACTGTCCCCCCCCCCCCCCCCCCCCCCCGACACATTTAAGTACACACCCGATACATGACCACTCACTGCCTCCCATCCCCCCTACCCGATACCAATCGCTTTCCTCCTCACTCAGCGGGATCCGAGGGTTTCCACTCCAGCCTGCGGCGTTCCGATAATGCAGAGTATATGACCATGCTCGTTCCGCCCGGCGCCCTCGACTGGGGCCCCAGCTCTCTCGCGGTACAATCCGCTCTCAACGCAACCAGTGGTGCATCCGCTAATGGCAGCGAGGGAGAGGGGGGGGCGTGGGTTGAGATCGATTGCCGGGTGCTTGACATTCGGCTTGTGCAGGATGTGTCTTTCGCGCCTTAACCCTGTGTTTGCCCCACTGCAAACAGGGCCCCCAACATGAACTCCATGTGTTCTTTGTCCAAAATCGGGGGTGTATTTTATACAGGCATATAACGACCACGAATATGTGTCGGGTGCAGTCTTGCCAACCATGTAGAGGGAGCGCGCAGCAGTACGATCATCACAGTGTCATGCTAATGCGCGCGTGTCGGCATAGGTCGTACGTAGCTCGTAGGTACGCGCGATCGAAATATCATTCGCAGCTTATCAAGGTGATTGTCGACGAAATCCTCGATCTCACAGTTGTGTGTGTGTGTGTTGTGTGTGTGTGTGTTTTTTTTTTTTTTTTTGTCCTTGGTGTTCCATGCGTCAGGAAAACCCGGGCTGGTTCGCGTCAGCGATGCTCTTGTCGTCACTTTTTTGGTTTCGACTCTTTTCCCCCCCTCATGGCATGTGTTTTACTCTTTGAGGCGCTTCGCCTTGAGTGACAAAAAGGGTCATCAAACCCTTTTCCTTTTTCCCGCTGCAAGAATGACCCCCAACACTACTACTGCTGTAGTTCCAAGTGTTTGGTCTCCTCCGATAGGTGGGTGCAGCTGTGTAGGGGTGAGAATGGGTGAGATGAGAGAACGAGTCAAGCCGAGATACGCGTCCCCTCTATTTTTATTTTTTACCAACGCTATCTAGTGCCACCGCTACTGAGCGTGGGAGCAGAAGGGGGAGGGTGGGAAGGAAGGGGGGGAGGAGGGAGGGCAAGGGTGAAAGGTGAAGGACGCTCGGGGTGTAGATCGGCTGTGGAGCTCATGCCGTTCGAATCGTGATGGATCTTTGAAGGGAGAGAGAATATTGTATCGTTATTTTTTGCTAGAGATTGAAAAATATTTCGGGAGGAGAAATTGACTGGGGAGTAGACATTTTTTGGCAAGGGTAGGTACGAAGAGAGGAAGGTGATTGGAAGGATCGGTGCAAATATCTTACTGTTCGTGGGTTATTTACTGTGGTGCCTGTCGCCGATTTAGGGGTGCTACAGGGACGGTGTGCATCTCCTTCCTCCCCCCCCCGCGCTTGTTCAAGTAAATATGGAAACGAACCGAGACACCCCCCCCCCCCTCCCAACCGCAGCCCCATAGCTGCGGCCTCACCATGATGTGCCGTTGGAACGGCTTTGGTACGGATGGAGGGTGTCTGGCCGTCGAGTGAGGGGTCGGGTGGGTGGGTGGGGGGAGGGGTGGGGTGAGTGTGTTTGCCTTTTTCTGTAGGTGCACAAGCGCCTGGAATCTGGGACGGGTTCAGTGCGCGCAGGGCCTCTGTCGCGTTTGGTTTTGGTTTTATTTTAGTCTCGGTTGTTGTTTTGTCGATGTTCGGTGATGAATTTGTTGTTTGGTGTTGATGTCTGATTGTTGTGATTGGTGCTGGTTCTGAGGTGGAGTTTTGGCGATTCTTCCGGTTGGTCGTTTTTGATTTTTTCATGTTGCACGTGAGTCTTGGCGAGATCTCGCTTGGGCCTGCGGTAGCCTCCAGTCTCCGCAAAACCGAAGCTGAAACCGACGCGGAAACCAAAACGGAAACGGAACGGAACCGAATCGAAGCGGAAACCGAAGAAGAAACAGACATGGAAACCGAAACGGAACCCGAAGAGGAAGCCACGTGGAAACCCGAAGCGGAAATCAAAGCGGAAACCTACATTGAGGCGGAATCCAATACGGAACCCTACCTCGTAGTATATATATACCACGCGAGTAAGCGTGTTGGTTATTTTCGCCGTACGCCGCGAACAAGCTTGTTGGTTACTTTGAGTGGGGGCATGGTGTATGGGTCTTGCTACTGCTGTGTCGTTGTGTTCACTACTTATGTCACTGATTGTTGCGAAACAGCAACAAGTTTCGTCGGCGGGTCTGAGTTGTTGTGTGCTCATGTTTATCGTTCATTGCGTTCCTCCGCAGTGCATAAATTTCAAAGGAATCGAGTTCGTTTGGTTTGAGTACGTTTGGATCGAGGTGTGATCGCGAGCAAACTGGACACAAGCAAGTGCGTGTCGCGAGTTAGGTCGACGCGAGTTTTTCGTTTTGGTTCTCGACCCCTTTCAATTGTCCGTTCTATCTTATTTAATCGGTGCTCTCTGTTTTTTATAGCCCGACTTCCTCCTAGTTGTTGTTGCGTACCGGGTATATACACCGAGATGTGCATGATGATACCTCGAGGTACCATCAGTAGTGTCCGTGTTGCTGTTGCCTATGCTGTTTGTTTAGCTCCAGTAACGTGTTGTGCGGTACTGTTGTCCCCCGCGTACACCCGCACGTTTCTTGGGGTCAGAAATAAACTGCTGGCTGAACAAAGTTCGAGAGTTCGAAGCGCGGTGATCTTCGTCGGTCGATGAAAAAGCGCAAGAAGCCAAAAGCGAGAGTTGGCAAAAATGGATGAAAATCGACGAGCAGTGGGAATCCTGAGCCCTTGCCGCTATAAACAAGGCTTGTAATGCCAGAGGGGTGCCGGGGGGGGGGGGGGGGGGGAAAGACACCGGTGACCACTGCTTGTCCGGAAGGTCGCCGAGGGTGAAGAAGGGGCGATCACAGCAAGTAGCATATAAATGCACGTACTCGTACAGTTTAATCACGAGTATCATAATGAATGGGTGAATTGATTGAGCGTGCATGCCGAACAAAATGACTAACTGGACTCCACCCTGCTGGAGGCATGCAGGCAGGTCTGTGTGTTTTTTTTTCGTATCTCGAGTCTCGTATAAATATGCGTAAAGGCTCGAAGCGCATCCAGCCACTCTGTCAAAACAGGACAGTAGTAGTAAGGTGGTGCATACCTCGCAGTGCCGGGCGGAAACATGCATGTAAGCGGCGAGCAGCGACCGGGTTCATGGATCAAATCGAATTATCGCGACAACAAATGGCTTTCAATGCCGACACATTTACAACACTATTTACTGTGAACTCGGACGAGTGCTGAATAGCAGCGGTGTTGTCTAGGAATTGCACCTATGTTTTCATTAACTCGATTTCCTTTATCGAAGCGATATGATGACAGATACGGTCAGTGTCAGCTGCATTATCATATCTCGACGCGCACGTCACCCCGTCGACCGAAACGCTTCCTTCCACCACACAAAATCCCAAGAACTTTTGCAGCCAATTTTATTGAGGCTTGTGGACCCTCATTCTCGTCCATCCGGCCCGTACAGTCAAAGCAAAACAATGTAACTATCCATCCAGCCTTGGGTCGTCAGCAAAAATGCACCCGTAGAGAGGAGATTTCATGCCCGCAGTTTTCTGATTGGTCAATTTTTCCCTTTGCACTTCACCGAAAAGTGACGTCACGATTCTGGTTAACAAGTGTCGACCAAGGGTTTTCCACCAATCAAAAATTCCAACCAAAAAAACTGACCGATCAGAAAACTGCGGGCATGAAACATCTCTTGCGCTTAGTCGAGGCTTTCACACCATACGGGGCGGTATCGTCGCAGGGAATACCACGTTCATCCCAAAGTCGTTAGATTTGTACACAACATATAAAGGCGCGTTGATCCCGGGATGGGACCGTATCCTCCCCGGGTGCCCGCCTCCATCTTCCCCAACCCATGGCATATGAACAGACACTTGGTCGCTCCTGTTTCCAGCAATCGTACTCATTCATTCAAACAGGACCCCGTGCCGACAGCAACGTGCTCTTTATAGTACGCGACATGTATGCCCCACCCGGCGAAGTCATTCACGCGTAACCAAAACGCCCTGTACATGCCCAAAACCAACAAAAATTAAACAAGACTGCAGGACCTCCATCATCGCGCCTTATGTACACCATTCGTCCCGAGTGAAAACAGCACAATAACCAGCCACGATCACCATCAAACCTTATAAGCCAATGTCATGAAAAATCTCGACACCATGATGTGGGTACATCCCCAAAAACTCACGACTCGAAACCTTCGCGTGGACAACTTCTCCCAGACATACAACAGAAAGGAAATAAAGCGTTAACAGCCAACTTCATCAGCCAATTTCACGAACGGCTCTTGACAGGTTAGCGTGGGCGTGTCCCTAAAAACCTCGGGATCCCGTATCGGCGTTTTTTCTCCATGAAATCTCAACATAAAACGAAAATAAATCGTGTCACCGTTTGCGGCGGCTCAAAGACACTTGACCTCTCGAGAGATGAGTAAACAGCATTGCTATCGCCTAGATTGAGTAACTGTACAATAGTGGACCAACAGCATGCTGTTAACCAGGAACAAAGGCATGGCCGCAAAAATCGTTGTTGGTCTGTGCTTAGCCCCGAGCTGCGTAAAAACTAGGCTGTGCAATACCAGTGAACGGGGGAGACCCACACACACCATGACATAGCAACACGCTACGATAGCTCTTGCGAGAACACCAGGTGACAATTTACGATAGCCCTTACGAGAAGACAAAAAAGGAGCATGACGAGTGACGCCCTGCCCATGCATCTAAATAACCTTACAATTTGTGGCGTAAAAAACTACTGGGTAACTGCGAGCACATTTGAAAGGCTGTCTCTGAAACTATCAACCAAGAAGAAAAAAACGAAGGTGCAAGGCTAAAACTTGCGCACAGGCATCTCTAGGGGACCATGGTGACCTGCACCAAGTCCAGCTTGAAGCGAGGAGGAGCACGAGCGCCATGATTTCAACCTGCCGCACAGGGTTAGACACAACATGAACGGGCGAACAAGGCAGAGGCTCGACTCAAAACGTGCGTGCCTGGTTACCATTTGACGCGGAAAAAAAAAAAACACCCAAACGAAAATGCACGGAAACGGGCAAGTCAGATTGGGGAAACAGGGAGCGTCAATACACAACACACACGTCCCTCTTATAGAGGACCCAAACTAGTGTGAGCAACCGGCGATCAGCTTGCCCCAGAAAAGCGGGGAGTGGACGTCGCACACGTTCCTCGGCAAGAGCCAAACTGACGTGGGCAAACAGGGGACCAGCTTCTCCGACAGCAGTATGTGGCACATCGCAGCCGATCGATACGTATAAACCTCAACTGCCGTACCAGTACCACCATAACAAATAGGACGAGGAGCGGTGCCAGCACCACAGCGATCTCATGGAACGTCCCGCTTCAAAAA
Organism: Macrocystis pyrifera; assembly: GCA_031763025.1. NCBI lineage: Eukaryota > Phaeophyceae > Laminariales > Laminariaceae > Macrocystis > Macrocystis pyrifera. Next base: position 2,538,302 of record JASSKH010000005.1, on the reverse strand, counting down.
TGGTAGACCATTCCGACGGCGCTCACCCTCGTGTCCCACGACTCGGTGGCTTGATCGAACTACGGGAGCCCTCAAGCGCATTGCCTAGCGTAAGGTACAAGTCGCTCGAAATGCCCATCCCAATGTCAAGTACAACGTTCTGACTGTTGTCCCGATTCCGGCGCCCGAGACTCTAATGGGAAAAAACCTGATGTGCAGCCACAGATAACACACCACCTGAGGGTCATGTGCGTGGAGCAATACGATATAGCGCCGGCGCAGACCTCGACGTACTATAAAAAGCACGAGATGACACATTGGCACCGACGGCATATAGTGAAAAATTAGCCGCAAAAGCGTCGGCCAAATCATTGAGAACATCAACCGAACTACCCCCGGCCAAGCCGTGTCCAAGCCAAAACGAGGCAAAACGATATCCCAACACGTAGCGCGCTGCATGTGGAAAGATGGCGACTTGGGTTATCAGGGCACGTTCCTCATGATTTCGCATCAGCAACGTGGCTGCCTACCGATGGCACGTACCGATTTTCGCCCATACCAGGTGAACCAAAATCTCCTCGCCGAATTCTCCCTGCCGTATGGAACCTCCCTATATTTTCCACGCTCAACCTATTGTAGCGAGGCCAGTATATATGTTGGCTTCGACCAAGCAGCTCCTCCAACCCGACAGACTTATCACACACAATGGAACCCTACAACTTTTCCTCCAGAGATACCATAGCCAGACAATATTTATATACGTATAAACCTTTATATATAGGCCTAGAGTTTGCTTCTCCTCCAACCATACCGGTCATCACCCGCACGCGATTCTCCCACACGTACCTTTTAACGCAGGCGACAGCGATGTCGCTTCGAGCGGCGCGATCCATCGCGCCGAAGAGGTCGAACTCTCTAGAGGACGTCCAGTGGCTCGCCGGGCTGTCATGACACTACACAGCAGCTCGACGATTCTGCTTTTCGTTTCGAAACACGCGGCAAGGAGAGTCGAGGGCGGTAGCAGTTGATGTTACCATACCGTTCGCAGAATATCAACACAAAGCGGGGGAGATTATTCTCCCTCGTTTGTGAGCGGCATCCCACTAGCTATCTGTACACGCGCACGAAAGCTGCGAGGCGTTAGAAATAATACACCGGTACACATGATTTCATGTTCTTCAAAACGTTCAGACTTGGCGTATACGAGCGTGCCAGCGCAGCGGCATATCTTCCAATTTCGCCCAATCACAAGCCTCCATCCACCCACCACACCTTCGGAACGAATGTCAACCCCGAATCCCCCGGCATTCCGAGCTCTTGAATCTCTTTTGGGACCCACGGACGTAATTAACAAGATATGGCAAAAAAAACAAATGATGAGCGCGGTGTAAACTTAGAGAGTGAGCGTGCAGCAAACGATAGTCTGATGCTATGCGCGTGTCAACACAACCCCTTGCATTGGAGGCAGACATTAACACACCCTTCTCTAATGTAGCAGCCACCAATGCACCTGTTTTCGTGCGGCGGCTGATGCTGTAATCATCGTTTGTATCCGCCTTTTTTTGTCTTGCTCAAGTCCCAAAGTGGAGGGGTATTGAGACATGCCTTTAAGGTAACAAGACACGAAAAGAAGACACGCCTCACATCCTTCTTGAACCCTCACCTCGTGTGTGAAACGTGTATTCTTGACCAGTGCCGGCGAAGCCCCCATACTCGTTTGCGCCTTCCAGTCGGAAAACATAAGCCGAAGAAGGGCTCAATCCGCTGATGATCTCGATGGATGGGGCTCCGCAGCTGCAGTATCGCGTACGTTGGTCCGGTCCCCATTCCTTTATCAGGACAGAAAATGGCAGCATCGCAGAAAAAAGCATGGGAGTGTGTCACCATTCCGACGAGGAGTCGGCGTTAGACGAATCAATTCTCATGTACGAGGTGTTCGGAGCTCTACCAGGGCAGCAGCCGTTGCTTTGAAGAGGCCTCGCACCTCAATCTTGCGGACCACCGACGGCTTACTTTACCACTGCAGAATTAACACCACACTCTTTTCCCGCGCAGATACGTTGGCTGCCGTAGAAGCGCTCTAGGAACGGCACACAGTCTTCGTCTCCGAGATGGGGCGCCACTGTCTTTCGCCGTCCCGCCTATCACCGTTTCTAGAGGCGGCTCTACCCTGCCAACCAGACCGTGCAATCCGCACGGCTGCGAGTGATACTCAAGCATCTCAGCATGCTTAGCACGGCTATTAATACTCACTTCGTTTACACGTCGGTAGTCCACCCTGTACATTCTGGCTCTCCCGGACCATGTCAGCGTAATAGAGTCAAAATTAGACGATTGGCATACCAATTGTGGATGGGCATCCATGCGATTCCAGGATAGAGAGCAGACCCTGTCCTCGGCCCTCTGGGTTCGGCAACAAGAGGCGAAAGCGGCGAGCCTTCGTCGACCTGCTCGAGGAAACAGCAACAGCAACAACAACAACAACAAAAAGCGAGCCACCACCATCTACTTGAATATACCGTTGTCTTCAGTGGTCTCAGTTGTTTGCCAATCTCGAACGGTACGCGAAACAAGAGAGGTAAATATCACGCATCTCGACCAGTATTTAGTGTTCACGGCTTGGCCCAGCATAAAAAACTAAAATGGTTGATATACTAGTAGGCACTAACTCATCATTCCGAGAAAATTCTAGGTTCAGGGTTAGAGGTAGGGTTAAGGTTCGTGTGTAAAGTCTAAAACATTTCACCTAATATAGTTTGTCACAGATGGACCAAGGCCTATACAGCCCTCTCTTCACGACCGAGGGTATGTGCTACCTCGTCGCGCGAAAGAAAAGGAGTGCCTTGAGCGATGTGTGGAGGGATGCATCTTGACCATACCCTGAAACCCTGAGAGGAGGCTGGATAACTTCTGCCTTTACCTCGTTCGTGGCAGTATTGTACGTTCCCAAGCAGAGGGCTCAGTACTCTCCATGCGCGAGACAGACGGATGAGTGGGCCGGCCGGTGGTGTCCTAAAATCCCCCTTAGGACTGCCCCCACGGGTTTCGGGAGGTCCCCTAGCAATCTGGGAGAAGGGATCTTTGGGTTGGTAGGCTGTTCAGATATTTTTGGTTCCTGTTGGGATCAAGGTCAGGGCTAATAAGACCCAACCCAACCCCTGACTCTAACCCTAACCCTAACCCTAACCCTGACCCCAAACCGCAGCCAAAACGGGCCAAAACTGGCCTTAAACGCGGCTGCGCCGCGTTTGCATCGAACCAGGAAATTTCTCAATCGCAGACGACGATTCCGAAGTGCAGACCGCGATACGTAATTTTCAAGTCAAAAACACCCCTACAGATCCCTTCTCCCAGATTGCTAAACCTACTCGGTTTCGGGAAAAACTACTTGGAATTAGTGAAGGATATTGGAATTAGTGAAGGATAATTACTTTCTGCACGCGTAACAAAAAGGGTCAACTCCTTTGGGACTGCAGTTCCGTTTCGGGGAAAAGCCGCTCAATTTCTGAATAGTTTGTCCTCAAAACGGGACTACGGTCATAAAAGGGTTCATCACACTGTTTTTCCGTGTGTCCACTTGTTCGCGGCGAAGCTTAATCTTGGGACGAATTCAGAGTGCGCTTCGAGGGAGTTACTGCTCATGATAGCGCATTCCATGCGCACCCCAGGGTCGCCGTCCTTCTGCGTTGTTCGTAGGCCCCAAGACACGGGTAGGGTATTATCGTACATTAGCAGGAAAATTTCCGTGGGCTGGGGGACAACAAAACAAATCGTCTGAGCAGCATACCCTGCTCCCGCTCGGCACCCTGATTCCACGCCGATCCGGACCTGAGCCTTCCAAACTACCCTGGACATCTAATCACCTCCCTTGGCCGCTGTAGGGCAAACTCTGCAGTCGCATTGTAGGGACAAACTACTTGGACTTTGAGTTGTTCCTACACCCGGGAAAAACAGAGTGGGTGTATGTCATGTTAACCTTTTGAACACTGCAGTTCCATTTGCGGGACAAACTGCTTCGAATTTGAGTTATTTGTCAACAAAAACAACAACAACAACAACAACAACAACAACAAAACGGGACTGCAGTCCTCAAATGGTCAACATACACCCACTTCGTTTTTCTGGGGAATTAGGCCGGCTGGAACCCAGGCCTAGAGCTGGTGCAGCAGGCGAACCATCGTGGTACTACTACGGTAGTGAAAATCAACGATGTCAACGATGTCAACGACGTCAGGAAACATGTCAAGCCAAGGCAAAACTTGCGCCGTCACAGGTGGAGGGGCGAGTGTTCCGCAGCAACACCTTCGTACCTGGTATTGTTTTGGTGTCAAGTCAAGGCATGTCAACGCAGAGTTGCCGTCTGTCAAAGGGTGAAAGCGTAGTCTCCTGACATTTTTTGTTAAAAATAGCAATATGCCCGCTTCATGTGGGGGGCTCATAGGCCAGAAAAAAACAAACAGTAGATAATACCCCGTATTCGAGAACATGGTTGACACTCACTGTGTACGAGATAACGGGACCCGTAATAATAACGCCAACTATGGTCGATTGGTCGATCGGGTATGATTGTCTTACTTTTAGTACCGCAGTCCCGTTTTGGGGACAAACTACTTAGAATTTGACTGCTTTGTCTCGCGAAACGGGACTGCAGTCCTAGAAGGGTGAGGGTTAGGGTTGTTCATTATTTCTATGCAATCGTCTTGTACTCAGGGTGTGCCAACCATTTTCTCAAATAAATGGTAAGTTGCCCTCGATTGTTGATGCCGGGGAAACTACGGCAGCCGTACAGCATGATTATGATGATCAACATGCATAAGTCTCACCCCACGCCATACCCCCTCCTTCTCTACCATCGGCAAGCCCTCTTCCCGTTAAATGATTGACCATAAACGACACCCAAGCCAGTCGCCCCGTGTAGCGGTACCCCCGAATGCTGTTGTTGGTATACATAGCGTTGATTTCGTGAGTTTAATTCCTACCGCCGTGTTGAGGTTGTCCTAAGTTTGGTTTACATGAAAAAAAAAAAAAAAAAAAAAAAGGAATCAACTGCTGAGATCGCACCGCGAGGGTAGGCGGTAATTCGACGCGAGTCGACGAGGGAAGAAACAATAAAGGGCCCAAGTTTTCTCTCCCGCGATAAAAATGCAAGGTACGAATCGTCGGGGGGGGGGGGGGTGGGGGGGGGGGGGGGGGGGGGGGGGGGGGGGGGGGGGGGGGGGGGGGGGGAAGCCTGCTATGCGACCCCTGATCTGAGTTCCGACTATTAACACGTATAGTAGGGAAAGAGCAAAGAAGGGCGAAGACAATAAATGGAATGAAAACACACTAGACTAATCGACCCACGAGGTCCTTCGTTTAGCGATGTGGTCGCTTTCGATTGACGGACATCGTGGAAGCACCTGGTACTAAAAGAGGGTTACTGCTGCTGTCCTGTACCAGGTACCACTCCGACCCCAAATATAAGGGCCTTTTAGACTGAATAACTATATGCTAGAGGTCCTTATATTTCGGGTCAGAGTGGTATGTACTATTAATAACGATATTACTATTTAATATTACGGGGGACCATAGTAAATAGGATCAAATATTGATAGTAAAAATAGGTAAATACCGTATGTCCTATTTAATATGGTCCCCCGTAATGATTAATAATATTAGTATTCATAAGAATACTGCCAAAATACGGGTATTGCTGAAATAATAGCAAATACTCGTACGAGCCATGTTTTTTTTTATGCAATCGCACTAAAGCAAGTACCTGGTAAGTCTTATCCCAGGCCGACTCTCTGACGCCCGGTGGAAAACGGAGAAAATTCCCAGGAAAGCTGAGAACAGCGATCGGGCAAGGAAGCTATTAATAGGCGGAGCCAGTGCAGCGCGCAATGCAGTGTGGGCAACGGGCGAACACCTTTTTAGCTGGGTGGTCACCGATTCCATGACTACCATCAGTGCGAAGACGTGTAGCTGCATGAAAGAAGACACATACATCGTCTGTGGCATTTTTGTTGTACATACAAGTGTTGGGGTTCCGACTTGGGCTTCAAAATCACACAGGACCACGCGAGAGTGCAAAGACACCAACTGATAGGTACGTCCTCGTATATACCGAGCGCACTCGTGCCTCGTACCTGAATACCGGGGTTCCAACCGTTGGGATATCCAGCGCCAGGCGGGGCCTGACCCAATAGGTGTGCTACCAGCCGTCACTATTAGCTTCCTCTCCTCCGGTTATGCCAAGCGAGCGTAGCGTAGAATATTACGCACGTGACGTGCCAAGCGTTGCCGACTGCTGTTCGTTGTGTGAAGAAGGAGTGGAACACATTTTATACATAAAATAATTTTGGAGTTCAATATCCTGCGAGGCATCTTCAAGACGGAGATTTTTTCGCGCCCTTAGAGACAGCCACGCCACAGGCCACGCCACACGCGCCACACGCGCAAGCCAGGCTCTTGCGCGTGTACGACGCACGCACACACATCACATGCCAGTGGACGAGAGTTAACCAACGCGCGAAAAAAACGTCGGAGCAGAGAATGTATATACTGTCACCTGTTTCTATGAGTCCATACGACGTAGTACAGCTGGAATACAGGCCGTCCGTCAGTGAAAGACATGCGACAGGATACTGAGTGAGGTTCTACGTGATGCCTACTCGACGTATGTATATGATCACATTAAATTTTTGAAGTTGAGTATCAACTATTTAATTAGTCGAACTCACAGCTGACGTATTTTTTTTTTTATAAATTTTGAAATACGTCAGCTGTGAGTTCGACTGATTAAATAGTTGATACTCAACTTTGGAAGCTGCGTACGAGTAATACGCCTCGTCTATATTCCATTTTTACCTAATTTTACAATTATTGTGATAAACCGAGCGCGCGTATTCTATAAGCCGGCGTCCCCGGTGGCTTGGTAGGTGGTCCGCGTGCCTGTCAAGATCAATTTCGTGGGTTCAAGTCCCACCGAGTGCATGCTCATAGGGACTTTTTCTTGCATAAAAAATTGATAAGCGGAAAGCGCGAAAGCGTGAGTTGGCTACATTCGATGAAAATCGACGAGCAGTGGGAATGCTGAACCCTATGCGCGATAAAAAATAAAGGCACGTACCGGGGGGGAGAAGGGACGACACCTGTGACCACAGCTTGTCCAGAAGATCGTCGAGGGTAAAACCTCCTACGAGTGGGCTGGGAAGTAAAAGTGATGGATAGAAAAAAAAAAAAAAAAAAAAAAAAAATGTGATTCCTTGTCATTTCAAAAATTATAAAAAAAGTACTGAACGTGCAAGATGATGACAGCCAAAAAAGCAGTACATCTCAACAACACATAGGATCCCGGTACCGGGTACCAGGTGTACAAGAGACGAGAGGGACAACGGATACCGTAGACTTTGGCATCCTTCAGATTCTAAGAGGGAGATTATCTCGTACCGTGAGCAACCAGTTGCCGAGTAAATTCTGTGTTATCACCTGTGTGTCTATGAGTTCATAGATAGTAGTAGATACAGCTAGAATACAGGCGGTCCGGCAGTAGAAGACATGCAACAGGATACGGAGGTTCTATGTATTATCCAAAATAAAATATGTAAGGCTTAACAGGAAGTAGACATAGAAGATAAATAGACCTTGTGGATAGGTTTCCTTCGTAATCCGGGAATTTCTTCTTTCAAGAATGTTTTAACTTTGATCGTTGCAAAACGGTGAAGCTCATTCATGCTGCACACATATATATATATTATATTGTCGGACGGCAAGCCTAATAACAATAAGAATACATTACCCATAATAAAATACAAGGTTCCCCTCCGAGAGGTGCCGTATTAATTAATAATAGGGGAGTGGCGCAAGAGCGAAATAATACTCGTATGAAACCCTGCACACTTGTTTAGAAGTACTACTGTAGCACCTGCACCCACCCATTTTTTGACGCGAAGAACACACACAACATATTTTTGAGGACAGACTATATTATACTGTTCGCGGAATTAGTGTGGGATCATTACTACAATAATATACCAGGTATATAATAGGGTAGGTATCGGCAAGTAAGTGGAGATATGTTGATCCAGCTGACTCGGGGCGATAAATTCTTGAGTACAAAAAAGTTGCGCGAGGTCGAGGTTGCGCCATACATAATACTTTGTGACCGGCTGAGTAAGGTACAGCACATAAATACATAAAATGCATACTGGTATACTACAATATATACTTCGTATGTTCCCCCAAAATAAATGTTTCTTGGTGCTAAGGGTAATATCAAGGTTTCACAGGTAAATGCTCGAGAACAATCGTAGTCCGAGTACTGAGAGTATTGAAGTACTGGCGGCAAAAATATTGCCAGTACTGAGAAAAGGCCCAAATACTGAGAGTAATGAGAGTGAGTGTGAGCATTACCGAACCCCAAGACTACAGGTAAGTATGTACCCGCAGTAGTTTCGAAACACGAAATACTTGGGGTAAAGGCAATATGCGCAGTACAGAACCTCGAGATACCGAGAGTATTCGAAGTACATGCATATATATATCGAAACAAGCTTTATTGAGTGCTCAAGTTGTCTCCAACGAATAAAGTAGTTTGCTCCAACTCCCACTCGTGTGGGACTATCTAGGTGTGTTTTGTGCCGAACGCTGGGCCTGTGACTTGTCGACACGGTGCACACCGACGGTTGAAGTATACTATGTAGAGGGGGACGTGGCCCCAAGACCCCCAGAGGCCGACATGCTGGCTGCACACGACGCCATAGCCACGAACTCAAGCAAAGTCCAACAGAAGTTGGGGAAGCTGGTAAACCAACGTCGGCCCGTAGCCCACGCTGCCTCGCTGGAGGAGCTCCCGGAGACAACGCCCCCCGGACCAGGCGACCCGATGGGGGGAACCGAAACCAAAGCCTAAAGGAGCCTATAGGGGGCAGGAGTCACGGCATGCCTTCGGGCGAGACCAACGGACTCACTCCGGGTTATACCCGCAGAAGAGTTTGTGGGCATGGGGAGGCGGTTCATTGGGATAGATGAACACGTGGCAGTGAGGTGCCCCTGCTGCGATGCAGTTGACGTGGACACTCGCCACGCGCGCATCTGTCCGTAAACCAACACCAACCGCTCGTCCACGCGATGTCCCGTACTTTGAAATGGCTGGGAATTCCACACCAAGTGGAAAGCGGCGAACCGTTCACTGCAGACCGAAAATCTGCGGATGGACATTGTCGTCAGGAGAGGAGAGGTCTACGGGATGCTCCTAATAGGGAAAATAGGGAGAAATCCATCCTGCTGGCCGTCACCCATGCTGAACCCCAAGCGCAGATACACCTGCGAGGAGGCAGTACCGATCACGATGGATCAGCTGCCTCTACCTCCAAGGCGCGCAAGCACCAACACTACGCTCGTCCGGGACACGTGTCCTTTGACGAACGGAGTCACAAACCTGCCACACTTTAGCAGTGGAAAGCTTTGGGCGTCTCGGGGTAGAGGGCAGTAAGTTCATCGACCAGCTGGCAGCCAGTGTCGTGGGGGGGAGGGATGGCGGGTCGATGGGAAGGAAAGGATTGGTGAAGGAACACCTACTCCACATCGTCTCGGTTACTACACAGGTCGCCATTTCGAGGAGGGTATCGCGATTTAGACTCCATCAGCTTATGTGATGCGGAGACCGGTCTAGGGTAGTGGTAAGGGACGCAGGTGGTTCTGGCAGCTGGAAAGCAGTGCTTCGCTTCTTCTGATTTAGATCTTCTCATTGATGGCGAGAGCTGAGGAGGTGCTCTGGTAGAGAAGTGAGAGGTAGAGGGGCGGGACTCGACGCCCAGATATACTCGTCCCACCCCACGCCACAAGCTCTCCTAAATTCCTCTTATCTGATGTACGCCTACAGAACTTTCCTATGGCTACCAACCGTTCTTCTGCTAATATAAGAATATCTCACTTCGTGATCCTATCTGCGTTAAGGAACATTACTCTCATCTAAGGGGTTTTCCGCCCTAGGGAACATTCCTAAGAGAACGTTACTATCTGCGTCAAGGAACATTACTCTCGTCTAACGGGCTATCCGCCCTAGGGAACGTTCCTAAAATAACGATACTCTCGACTAACGGGATATCCGCCGGGTTAATCCATTCTTTGGACTATTCTCGTATTCGTGAGACTACAAGACTGCAACGTATTATCTATATCTATAGCCCATGAATACTCTACTCATATCACACTTAGGGGTCGACAGGAATCGAGAAGGAGCAGAGGGGAAGGAGATGGCAGGCCCACACCGATGGCGTGGGGATGGAGCTTGGATGCGGCTTAAGATTTAAGAATAGAAAGTAGCATGTACATAGTAAGATGTAGGAAGGAGTAAAGACAATACATAGAGCATCGTAGATAAAGCATAAAAGGAAGTAGACATAGAAGATAGATAGACCTTGTGCATAGGTTTCCTTTGTATCCGGGTATTTCTTCTTCCAGGAATGTTTTGATTGATCAACGGTGAAGCTCATGCTGCGCATTGTCGGATGGCAAGCCTAATAATAATAATATATATTTGCAAGCCTACGACCTGTACAGTATAGGCCCGCTAGTAAGAAAGTGCCCGATAAGAACATAGTGCTCACTTTTTGGAGAACGCTAAGAAAATTGGGTTAAGAAAAACGGCTTAGTGGTGAATTCTACACTGAATCCTATATAATAGCCTATACTCAAAATTGTTTGAAGATGGCGCCGCAGTAAGAATCTCAGGCATGCTCAGATTAAGTGTTTCTTGTTGGCGGGCCCATACATGCATATATACAGTAAGTAGTAGTAGATAGTGTCAACCCCATCAGCCAGCCCTATGTCACGTATCAAGCCCAGCGAGGCTCCACCGTAGCTGGTGAGAGACTACATCTATCGGAGAGTTCGGAGAGTCGCACAATATTATGTTTCTTGGATTCCACCGCACAAGACAGATAATACGTATATCTGTAGTACAGCTTGCCAATGAGTACAGCACAGCAGTTACTGTACCAGACTGAGTATATTATATCAGTATGTTAAGGTCTTAGTCCGTTGGGCTAAAGGTAAAGGGTTAACCAATCGCCTACCCAATCTAAGCCTCATAACACTCTCTCCCCCTGGAACGGACCGGATATACGGGTCGACGCGTGACACGAACACGCGGTTCCAATTTCTGGGGATCCAGTAGTATTTTTTCAAGTTCTTGACATGAGGAAATTCACTTTTTTTCTTAAAAAGCGATTTCATGGTGGACGTGAGATTCGAACTCACGACCAACGACCCATGTTCTGCCGTCGTCGCCATTTGTTAGGGTCGACTCTTAGTCCGTTGGGCTAAAGGTAAAAGGTTAACCAATCGCCTACCCAATCTAAGCCTCATAACACTCTCCCTACCCAATCTAAGCCTCATAACAATACAAGGGGGGCTTCGCCGCGGCGGGCGCGCGCATGCCCGTGATGTAGGTAAATGGAAGCCGACCGCAAAACAGATTTTACTGCGAAGGGGGTTATGGTGGAAATTACTACAAATTAATGCATAGGAGGCATTATTATTTTATTATTCATGACGCTCGCCGTAACCGCGAGCTTCCTCGACGTTGTTGTTGACGTTCTCCTTATGATTTTTTTTATGCTGTGCTTGCGACGCCCGCCCACGAAAAGCAACACCGCCGTGCTGCCATACTTTACCCTGAACGCGCACACCATCACGGATCTAAATGAAAGCCTCTGTCTCACCGGCACGTGAGATGCAGGTAAGGTTGGACCTGCTGCAAGTACTACTTGGTGCGGCCGATCTATCTATACTGCAGGGGAACGTTCAGAGTGCCTACACAGATGATTTCAATAAGACGGCACCACTGCCGCTTCCTCATTGGTCCACTCGAAACATATGTACCACCGTTCTTGTCAAATCAAAATCTGAACGCACACGTACATAATCTGAATGGACGCGTACACCATCACAAATGAAAGCCTCTGCCATCGACAACGCAACACTACGGTTACCGCTGCTGCTGCCAAACTTAACCCTGAACGCGCACACCATCACAAAAAATGAAAGCCTCTGTCTGATCGGCACATGAGATGCAGGCATTAACTTATAATTTTTCAAAGACGGATTGACGGGTCAAAGGTAGACCTGACGAGGCAAAGGTAGGCCGTCAACCAAAATCTTTGGCCACGAGACTGTGATAAATCACGTACTGGTAGCTTGCCAAATTGGGTATCGATCAATCAACTCGTTGAACTCAGTATCGACCACTCGACTGGTCCACGAAACTCAGTAGCAACCACTCATTTGGTACAACTCACAGAGATTGTGATAAATCACGTACTGGTAGCTTGAAAAAGTGGAGATGCCAATGCCATGAACCACAGTATATGAGAAGAGGGTTTGACGGGACAAAAGTAAGCCTGACGGGGCACAGGTAGGCCGTCAACCAGATTATTTGGCCGCGAGACTGTTATAAATCACGTATCGACCACTCAAATGGTCCAACTCACAGCTGACGTACTCACACCCGGTCAGCCGGCAGCCAGAGCACGGCGTAAGCACGCCCGAGGCCGCCCCCGACACAGTCGGGGTCGGGGATCACGATGAGGCAGTTTCGTCCCGTGAGGTGAACCTCTCTCGCGCTAGCACGAACAACGCAAAAAAATACGTCTAAAAAACGCCGAGGAGCGCTGAGAGCAGAGGGCCAACAACATCGTATCTATATATTAATGCTCGGAATCCCGCCCTTCCCCCACAACCTGTTCGCGGTGTTGGGCGCTTCCGGCCCCGCCGATAGTGCATACCTGGTACCTGGTATTAATTAGTATTAATAGGCGACGATTGGTATTGCACGGCCAAGGAACGGGGTTGGCGTGCTTATTCCACAGGTAAGTGTGTGTACTCGTAACCATTTGTTGTTGTAACTGGTCGGGTTTGTATGAGGAGTTGGAACACCGCGTATCTTTTGGTCTCTGTTCAACACCCCCTCGCGCTGAAAATCTGCGAAAATCTGCGTATTCTTGCTTGTTTTTTCGTTTTTCTCTCTCTTCCCCTTTTGCTCCGGACGCATCCTCCCCGGAGGTGAGGTAAAGTTGACGAAAGCAGGACGGAGACGGCAGACAGCGTAGCAAGATACCAGACCGACTAACACGGAAAACCTGGCTAGGCTTCTCGTACCATTAACTGCACCGGCTACCTGGAGGGTGCTTTGTGCTTCGGCTTGCCTGATATTTCCCTTCTAAGTTCTTGGTCTTAGTTTGTATGTAGTGGACCAGGTGCTGTGTTTCCTTTAAGCTCGTTCTTTTCAAGTGTCTGCCACAACCTCTGCGGGGAGGCACGAAGGTTTTATCTTCGATTTTTCCTTCTTCTGTCTCAATTTGTTCGCATTGTTTTTAGTTTTGTTTTCTCTCTTGCATATAATGTGTATGTCGTGCCTGTCGTATCCAGTACCTGGTATGATGACATGGCATTGTAATGTCTACTCTGCTTACTGCATACGTAGCAACGTGCAGTGTACACTAGTATCTCTGTCGCGTAGTTTTGTGACCACTGAATTTTTATATCTCTAGGATTGAAGAATCGGCACGGACACTGGTTGTGCTGGATGTCGGCGGGTAGAAAGAACGGTTTAATGTGAAGAACGCGCACATCTTATAAGGCTTACATTGGGTAGGCAATTAGTTAACCTTTTACTAATAGCCCAACGGACTAAGACCTTAATATATGGCGTCGTCGGCAGGACATGGGGGGTCGTTGGTCGTGAGTTTGAATCATACGTCCACCATGAAATCGCTCTTCAAAGAAAAAGTGAATTTTCTCATGTCAGAATATGAAAAAAAACTTATACCCGGTCCGTTCCAGGGGGGGAGAGTGTTTTTCCCTGGTAAGGCTTAGATTGGGTAGGCGATTGGTTAACCTTTTGCTAATAGCCCAACGAACTAAGACCTTAACACACACTTGAAAAAAGAGCTGACAAATAAAAATTACGAAAGTTTCAAAATGTCAAGTTTTTTTGTTTACCCCCGTAGGACCGCACTATCGTTTGGGGTCAGCGTGCGTACCACGGGTACTAGGTACCAGGGAGCGAGGTACGAGGAAGCAAGGATGGGGGGGGGCGGGCAGGGAGAGAGGGAGGGGGGGAGAGAGAGGGGGAGGGAGAGAGGGAGGGAGGGAGGGAGGGAGGGAGGGAAGAGGGACGGTGTTAAGATCAGAGATCGGGACACTTTGTATCCCTGGACAGGTTTGCCTATTAAGTCGGTGCTCGTTGTTGGTGCTCACGTGTGTTGTTTGCTTTTAGAGATGGAATAAGACCAGCTTTATTCCTTTCGTGCACGCGGAGACTGGGAGCCAAGCTCGTGCCTCGCTGAGAAAACCCCTGGTTTTCCATCCATGATACGCCTCCCAAGTACTACAAATACGATCCCAGTTCCTGAACCCAGGTAATTACCGGGCTTTCAGCCTCATTCAAAGCAGTATCATAACACTAGCCCACTCTGATGAGTCGTATATGCTGAATTATGAGGAATTCGTGGAAACCCCGATTCCGCAAGCTAGAACATGAGTCGAAGATGCGGCTCCTTAAAAACCCACTCTTACACCTCTGAACGGCAAGGCAGCGAAGCCGGCAAGGTACGTCAAAAAATAGAAAGACTGGAAAGCCTAGCCTCAAGGGGCAGGAATAAATCGTCAACGAAAGCCATCGTCATGCCACCCGCAATGTGGGTGGGGCGAGAAAGTGTCTACTTAAAAGCGAAATGTGAACATAAAAAACGAGACGAAAAATAACACGGAATACGCCAAGAACCACCTGAAGCCAGCCCACAACTCTGGAAACGTGTCCTGTGCCACAAATGAGGGGCCTGATTACCCAGACCAGCCCCGACACTGAGCGGGGGGGTAGGCAGGACAAAATACGCAAAACACCATCCCCAACCCAGCCCACAACTCCGGAAACGTGTCCTGTGCCATAAATGAGTGGCCCGATAACCCAGACCAGCCTCGACACTGAGCAAGGGGGATAGGCACGACAAAATACGCAAAAGCCCTCCGCAACCCAACTCAAGAAAAATAAACCAGGAACACACCGAGCAGAAAAACCCCGACCCGAAAACTCGAAAAAACGTCTAGAAGTAGAAGCTCACCCTCCCAAGACCAGAACAACGGCAAGAAAAAAAGTATCAAGTGCAGCCGAGAAGCGAAAATCAGCTATCGACGGCGGCGCCTCGAGAATCATCTACGTTACGCTGGACCCTCCGTGCGAACACGCTAGTCAAGTGTGTTTGCAGACACCAAGAACCTCGTACAACTTTCGTCGAAGCCGTGTGCCGCGCCGGAGAACGAGGAAGCTTGATCGGTCCCGGGTCGTCCAAAAATCGAACCTAATATATTCCATCCGTTGGTATAGTCGCGCTGATTTTCCCGAGCCACCACAGACCATCGTCGCCCTTGTACCAAAAGTGGGCCCCGTTAGGAAACACGGAGTTGCAGTATCGGCGAAGCCAATCGGCGTGCGGTACGCAACCATAGCCGGGCGCCAGAAACCGCTCGCCGTCACTCCGAGAAAGCTCCCGTTGTGCCGCGCCGATTCTCATCCGGCGGTACAGGCAGTTGGTTTGGCAGTGCTGGTTGGGGGTGCCGGCCCAGTAGCGCAAAATTTCGCCGCGAGAAAGCTGAAGGTCCATTTCCCGTTCCCAGGATGGACGGGATAGACTTGTCCAGTGCGTCTGGTACATCACCGCGATGACGCCACCTCGACCTTGAACCGATTGGTGTCCGGCAATCTTTTCCACTTTGAGCCGTTGGATAGGGGTCGAAACGTCGTCCTGGGTGACGTGGTACTGAGGGAATTATTGGGGAAGTTGTTGAGCACGTATAGCGCAAACCCGTCGGCAAATACTTCGGTATGTCGCCACGGTCGTGGGGGTTGGCACGGGGCTTGCAACGTTGAACTCATACGCGCCGGCGAGCATCAGCACGGGGCATATCGGAAGGAAGATCTAAATACAGGAGCTTGGCCCCGGGAGGAAATCCGTCCGAGGTGTCCGCTGAGGAGCAGGGGCCAACTGCGAGGACTTTGTGGGGGTCCGTCCAGTTGAGTGAGAATATGACCTTGAGGACCTTGGCGTCCGTGTCGGGCTTCTCGCCCTGGCGGATGGTGGCCGCCGTGTTGTACACCCACGCCCAGCCGCCAACGCCAAATTTATGGACTGGACTCAGAGAGTCGGAGAAGGCGGAGTTGCGGCGGTTCACGCAAGCTAAACTGAGGGCGTGGTGATCGCGAACGATATCGTACGGGCGCCGCTGGCGGTCCGTCGCCAAATCGCAGTAAGCTAGGTGGTCGCGGGCCAAGCTCTGGTGGCCGGCGACTCCAGCACGCTCGAAACTCATGAGGGGGGGGCGTGGCAGCCGACCCATATGGACCTTGTTGGGAGCCAAACCCGTGGCGGCGCTGACGGAATTGTTGTATGCAAAATGGGCATGAGGGAGCTGTTCATCTCAGTTGTTTTGGAGCTCGTTGACGACCATTGCCAGCATCTGGGCCATCGTGTGGTTTACACGTTCCACCCCACCGTTGCCGTTTGGGTGGTAGGAGCTAGTAACAGTTTTCCGAACCCCGAGAAGCAGATAAACCGCTTGCGAAAGCTTGGAGAAGTACTAGAGGCCGTTGTCCGAGAGGATGCTGCGCGGATATCCCCAGAGGGGAATATACCGGTTGATGAGAATGTTAGCCGTGCCATCAGCGGTGAACTCTGCCGCTGTGACGGCGTACATGTCGGCTCGGTACTGAACTATCAGTGAAAAGCAAGATGTAGGTATTATCTCGAGGCATCACCGGGAGAGGGCCGAAGTAGTCGATGCTGACGGCGATGCCGGGCCCTTCTGGCAAGGGCAACGTGATGGTGGGCCACCGGACCGTCTGCTGCAATATTTTCCGTTCTTGGCACTTCAAGCAGTTGCGTAACCACCACCGGGTGCAGATATTCATACCGATCCACCACTAGAAACGTTCGAGCATACGTAGCGTGCGCGCGGTTCCAGGGGCGCATGAGCAGCGGCACATAAATGCGAATAGGCTCGTCGTTCAATACACAGGCCGTACGACTCACCGGGCTTTGCGTGTCCAACGCAAGGGGGGAGGGTGGCTCTCGAAAAAATAGAAGGATGCCCGCGTCGGTAGTGTGCAAGCGGCCTTTGTTAGCCAGCTCCTGAACCCCTGAAAAGAGAGGGCGCTGGTGGAAAAGGAAGTACGACAAAACGTCGGCGAGCAAACATTCCGGCCGGACAAGGGCTATGTAGCGCATGGCGGCGTTGCACGCGGGCTAGGCCTGTTGTTCCCAAGCCCAGTCGGCGTGCGAATAACGCGCTGCGGAATCACCGAACTGAAATTCGGCAGCTGGACCGAGGGCGTCCAAGTCGGTCGTGGTGACGGGTGGTCTGTCAGTTGGGGGTGGAAGCCGTAAAAGAGGAGTTCCCACGGGCTCGGCGTGGTCGCGGTCGGATGGGATGGGTACCGTTGGGATCGATGAGGCGGCAGGAGCCGGGGCCACTACGACGGGTGCGGGCAGTCGCGGCCGTGTGTGCTCGCGGCGGGGTGATAGCACGCCGGACGGATGGTCTAGGGGGGCTGCCGGGCCCGAAGCCTTAATCAACAGCAGGCGGTGCTGTACCAGCGGCAGCGGCTGTTCGTAGGCGCATCCGAGCGGAGATGCGGCCTGAAGGCGGCAAGATTTTCAGAGGCGCCGGGTTGCCAGGCGGCGAAGGGCAGACGCGGCCGGATCAGTAATCACAGTGGAATCTTCTCCCTGTAAGGTGCTCGTCGGGAGAGGAGCGCGCTGGGCAACAATCGTCGCTGCAGCGGGGGCTTCTGCAGAGCCCTGGTCGCCCCCGGAGGGTACGACAAAAACCGAAGCGAAAGCGGGGTTGGCGGTAGGTGAAAAAAAACTCAAGCCAGGACGGCGATCGACGGTGGCGACGGAAGCAGATACACGAGCGACGAATCTCCCCAAAGGAGCAGAGAGGTCGTCAATCCTCATACGTGGCCCGTGTGTTCGAAAATCGCGAAAATCCGAAGAGGTGAAAGGCAGCCCACCCAAGACGGCACTTTCGGTGTGGGGCACCAGCCCACTCAAACCGACATCAGGCGTCGGCGAAGAGCGAGTGGGAAACCCGCAGGCTTGGATGAAGAAGATACCGCCGTCCTTGACGGGGGTGAGGCTGCTAGACCCACTGCGGTCATGTTCTGTGGCGGGCTCCGGCAAAAGGGATGTACAATCAGCATTCCGTTGGTGCTGCCCTTGCGGTACTCGAGAGTGTAGTCGAAGGCAGTGAGGAACTCGATCCACCGCTGGACTCGCGCGTTGTGGTTCCCTATTTTGCCGATGCTCTCAGGCGCGTTGTGGTCCGAAAATATGCGAAACTTCGTACCCCATAGGTACCCTCGGAATCGTTTGATGGCCCAGACAATTCTGCCAGCTTCCGGTCCAGCGGGGTCCAGTGCCGCTCGGACTCGAAGGTAGCGCGGCCGCTGTAAGCAATGGGACGTACTAAACCGTCCGGTTGTTCTCTTTTGAGCGCGGCACCAAAACCGTCGATGCGGGCGTCGCAGTACACGTGGAAGGGACGGGAACAATCGGCTACGGCGTCCCAGTAAGGGAAGACCAAAATCGGTGGGGCAGCAAGCTCGCCGAGGATCTGGCGTGCGATAACTTCCATGGTCGACGGAAAGACGTACTTAACTCCCTCCCGGAGAAGGGCGGTGAGAGGGCGTATCCGTGGGGGCAAGTCGGGCAGGAATTTGCGATAATATCCCACGTCACCCATCAGCGCATGGACCTGCTTGAAGTTCTTGGGCAAGGGAATTTTTATCAAAGCCGAAACGTTTTCCGCATTCGGGCGTATTCCCGCGAGCGAAATGGAGTGTCCCAGAAAATTTGCGTCCATGGTGCCGAGGCGAGCCCTCGAGAGGGAGAGCTTGAGGTTGTGTCGGCAGGCGTTCGAAGAGGGCTCGCATCGTCTTGATGTGGGCCCTCGGATCAGAGTCGAAAACGATCATATCATCGAGGTAGGCCGCCACCTGTGCCAAACCTTTGATAGCTTCGTTAGTCACCTTGACGAACCAGCCGAGCGAAGCACTGCTGCCTTGGGGCATGACGAGCCACTCGTAGAGGCCCGTGGGAGTGCAAAACGCCGTGAGGAGAACAGTATCTTTGTGCGCGGTAATCTGTTGGACGAGGAGATCAAACCAAAGAGGGAAAACACCCGTCCCTTCCCCAGGGAGTGGAGGACTTGGTCCACGCGAGGAATAGGCAGCTGACTGAGGCTGCTGATCTGGTTGAGTTTCTTGTATTTCACGGTGATCCGAACGCCACCAGACTTCTTCCGGATGACCACCACCAATGGGTTCGAGTACGGATAGGTTGAGTGTTGGATGAGGCCTGCCGCCAGGTACTGGTCCAAGGTGGCTTCTTTGGCCGAGATGGGATTGATGCGGTGTGGCCTGGACGTGACAGGAGCGCTTCTTTCCGGGGCCGAAATCACGAAAGGCATCAGGGCTCAGGAACCAAGATCCGACTTGGACTTCGAAAAAACGTCAGGAAATTCGCAGAGAATAACCCCCAGATGTTTGATGGCCTCAGGGGTCTAGTCCGCGCCGTGAAGGTCATAAGCTACCGCTCGCAGATGTAACGGTAAACGTGCCCAGACGCGCAGGAACGAAGCGCGCTGTTCTGGACTCAAGCGCTCAAGCAGTGCAGGCGAGGCCGAGGCTGGAGCTGCGAGGGGTCAAGCTGTAACTACTCAGACCGGAGACACCCCAGGCAGTCCAGAGGGAGGGTCGGGAGCTCGGTGGTCGTGCTGCAGAACGTCCGGTGGAATGCTCATCAGTGGTGCGTGGGCAACGCCGAGGATATCCCCCGGCTCGAGATTCGCCACTCCAACGAAGGGAAGAATTTGTTGACCGGAGACGACGAAGTGCTCCTCAACCGAGGACAGGTCTGGCTGGGGCATCGTGTCGACCAAGTAGTGTCCAGTGAGTGCCGGGGAGCCGTCGCTGCGAACCAAGTTGACCGCAGGCAGTTGAGGGTCGTCGGACAGAGTGGCACCTGCGGCACCCTCGTAGGGTAGGTGGAAGCCTCCACCTGAAACGAGGGAGTCGATGGCGTAAACGGACATGCCTGTCGGGGCGTGATGAACTAACTCCAGCTCGCCAAAAATGCGTCGGTCACACGGCCGGGGTGACAGAGAGCGGTAGGAGCGGCTAGTAAAACGCATCCAGCTGTCTCGTCCTAGCAGGACTGCATGCTGCATCACGGAGGGGGATACCACGCAGGCCCAAACAGCGACGGAGCACGTAGGCTCATTTTCTCGAAACATTGGACGCTCAGGCGTACACTCGTCGATGTTTTCAGAGGGGTCGATTCGCCAAACCCCCCCAAGAACGAGGGGCGTATTTCTGCTCGCACGCCATGGATGCCGCACCAACCGAGAGCATGCGCTCCAAAACATCTCGTCGAATGAAAGTCTGTGGGGAGCCAGTGTCAACAAGCGCCACACAAACCAAAGGGGCGAGGACGCCAGCTCCGCTGTGAATCGCGATTTTGGTTGTAAAAGAGGCGTCGCCGAGGGTGATGGCACCCCCGATGAGGCAGGGACCGTGTTCTGACAGCGCGAGGGAGGGGTCGACACTAGGCACGACAGCTAAAACCTCGGGGCTGTGATCAGCAGGCGCGTCAAAAAAACAGGTCGAAAACTCCAAGAGAGAATCTGGGCACGCGCGGTCCACGGCCAAAGGGCGAGGCGGCGCTGGTGAAATCTCATGAATTCTGTCGGGCGAGGTCGGAGTGCAAAATTGGTGAAAGGAGGCGGGGTGTTCCAACCGGCCTCACTTGCGCGAAGGGAGTCGCGAACGGCGGAAAGATCTTTCCAGAGCATTTTTTTCCCACGCCACCGAGAGGGGTCTTGGGCCTCGAGGTCGTCTGCGAGGAGACCGATGCTCCACACGAGGTCAAAAGGGCTGGCTTCAGCCAAATTGTTGGTGCCAGTGATCAATAGGTGCTGGTTCATGGCCGAATTTTGTGTGGATTTTGCAAAAATACCATCAAGGACGGCGTCTTCCCGAACGCGGTCTCAGATAGTGCAGTCGAAGTTAGGCACGCCTCGACCGAGGCGTTTGTGCTCGCGTGGGTCTGGCGAGGTCATAGTCCGCTCCGCTGCGTCGTGGTCCTGAAAAAGGCGAACCTTTTCAGCCGTCATATACTGCTCCGCACAGGAATATGACACATCGTCAACGACAAAAGACGAAGGGGACCACTGCGAAAAATGGGAGGGGGGCTGCCAGAACAGTACCACCCGCGCCGTTGAATGCTCGAGAGTAGGGTCAAAGACCGACGGAACCGAGTCGTCGGTGGCCGCAGTTGCGGTGTGTGTGTGGGGGGGGGGTGTACTTCCCTGGGAACACGGAGCCTCTGGCGCACGAGGCGAGACCCGTTCTACGTATACTGGCTCTGTGTCACCATTGCCCTCAGGTAAACATCGCCAGAAGGCTCTCTTACTGCGCCCGATGATCGCTGTCCTAGGTCAAAGGGGACAGGGGGCTCTAGGCCCGTTCTGCTTGACGAGAGCTGCAATTCTTCCGAATTCAACGGGTATGCTGTCCGGTTGATCTGACCGGATGCCGTGGAGTCACCACTGACTCGACGGGCAGTGTCAGGTTTCTCCTGTTCCGCTGGAGCCGAAGGAGCGCTGCGCACGTGGAGTGGCGAAGACGAAAGAGGGCCTGCAGACCGTATAGACGACGTCAAGAACGGTGCTCGGGTGGGGGGCAACGAAGTGTCCACTGGAGAAGTTTTCCTTCCTTTAGACCTGGCGGGGAAGTGGGACGAGGTAGCTATTGTCGACTCCTCCTCGATACAAAAAAGGGTGAAGTGGTCACCGTTATTGCGAGGAAACGCCGACTCGAGCTTTAGTCAAGATCTCGGGGTTTCGGCGTTGGTCTTCCCGCACCTCAAACCGACCGCCACCGCATGGCCGGGAGGTGAAGGAGGGGGACACCCTCGCTGAAAAACACGACGCGACGGCGCGACACTCGTGGTGCTGCGCGGTGCGTGGTTCGGGAGAGCGGCGTTTGACGCACCCGCTCTCGTGCCCAGGTCAAGGGGAGCGGCGTTTGAGGCGCGGGCTCCCGACGTCCGGGGGCTCTCCTGTGAAACCAGTGAGGCTAAGTCGCTGCGTCGGTCCAACGTACGGGGCAACACGCGGGGCGAGATCGGAGCAGGTCGGCGCTGAGCGCTGAGCGAGCCTGGGACGCGAGCATCTAGTGAAATCAATGTTTTTCTCCCGGCAATGCTGGCGGCGGACGAGCAGGAGGGGCCGAACCGCCGTCGGCCTGTCAGCTACCGGTGCGGAAAGTGCCTGACTGGCGTCCGTTCGGGTTTCTGATCGAATTATGCGTAACACCGTAGCGAATTCCCGAAGCGGGAGCTGGGGTGGAAGAGGCAGGGGCTGTCGAACCACCACCGTGATGGCCGGAGTTAGACTGTTGGTGTCCTCGTATACTTGTGTTTTAGTGTTGACGTGTTCTGTTCTGTTGACCCTGGCCGTGGTGCTGCCCACGCGAGTGGTCGAACGGCGCTTTTGTTTATTTTGGTTGTGTTTGTTCGGACGTGATGATTTGTTCTCGCGGCGGTGTCTGATCATGCGTTCTTGCCAACGGCGGAACGCCTCGCCCGTTGCTAGGTCGGGGTTCAAAATGCCGCCAAGGTTGTGGAAGGGGTGTCTACCCTGTCTGAGGGACTGTGAGTCTTCGTGGCAGTTCAAGCAGTGACCTCGGTTTTCGCTGAGGTCGGCGGCGCGAACGGACGATGAAAGTAGGCCAGGGTCAACGGTCTGGATGGACGTGCAGACAGCATGACCTTCAGCATAGTGGTATTTTTCTAGGGGCCAGCACTCGGAAGAGGTTTCCAGCCACGGGTCGAGGCAGTCAGGGATGGATTTTTTGACGTTCATCACAAGCGGATTATTGCGCGATCCCGTCTGCCATGAAGGCGACAGGGAAAGCGTCTGGCCCTGGCTGCGACCATTCCTGGCGGGCCAGGACCCCGACGGGGCGGATGACCGCACACCCGTCGAAGAAGCAGGCAAAGAAGAATAATTTTCGCCGTTGATAGCAGGTGTCTTAATATTCGCGAGAGTCTCAAAAGCCAACCACATGGCGTCCAAAGTGCTGAACGGCCTCGATATCGTAGCCAAAAACCCCGGGTACAGCGTGGGAATAAAACTGGGGCACTGCTCGTTAACTGCCATCCGAACCACCTCCGGTGCCAAAACATTCTCAGTCCCCGTCGCTGCCGACACTACCCCTCGAAATGCACGGCTAACATTGCCAAGGGAGGTCCCGTTAGGCACGCCAAAAATATGCAACTTGGTGTATCTGGCCCCCGTGTCGGTGCGGTCGAAGTGGTTGCTCAGCAACCTCAGGGGGAGCGCAAACGCCTCCGGTCCCGTGGCTTGGCCTGCGAAGGCGCGCGATCCGTGCCCAACAAAATCATCCATCAAGGTAGTGAGGGGGGCGGTCATGGGCTTGTCAGGCGTGATGGCACGCGCAAGGAATTTCCGGGGGGGGTACTCCGGACCGGGGATGCAATTGGTAGAACTATGGCCTTCATGGCTGCTATCGTTGCACATCACGAGAATATCAGACGCGGAGGCCTTGACCGAATAAGTGAGTTATTGTGCGGCATCGGAAGGGTTCATCGAAGAGGGAAAAAGTGGGATAGAAATGCGAGAGATGTCTTTGAGTCCCAGGTGTGTGTATGCCCCTTTCACGTCGGCGGTGCGCTTTTTCGCGGCGGCTGCGGCGGTGGAGTCGATCGCCGATGTTCGGGCGTGTGAGCAAGGTTAGAGGAAACGGGTATGGCGCGGTCATCGGACATGGTCAAGCGGCCAAGAAGCGCGGCGGAAGAAGCAACATCAGTCAGCGGAGGAACCACTTGCCTGTTGCTGGTGATGCCCGTGACCTCGGGGACAAGAGCTCTTCTGCTGCCGTCCGTGGAGAAGCCGGAGGAACTGGCTCGAGAAGCGTCTCCCCGTGGGCGTTATAACCTGTTGCGCCGGTCACTCGAGCTCTCCTTCCCCTGCCCTCGGTTTCTCCGACGTCCAGCCCCGTTTCGCCGAGACGTGCCACTGCCGTGATCTGTATCTTGCCCACGGCGTGACCTGCCGTCATGGCCGGCCGAGTCCCCACCAATTTCCCTGGTTTTCCATCTAAGATACGCCTCCCAAGTACTGCAAATACTATCCCAGTGCCTGAACCTGGTAATTACCGGGCGTTCAGCCTCATTTAAAGCAGTACCATACCAACGGAGAGAAGCGGGAAGGAGGAAGGGATGCAGGAAAGCCTTTGCCACTCTTGTTCCGCTATCGCTCGTAGCACAGTACAAAAATGATTTTCATCCAACCTACTCCACTTGAAAATAGAGTTGACAAACATTTTTTCCACTGACCTCGGGCGAGCCATTGCTGCTGCTCGTTCTGTCACCCCGTGTGGGATGCTGAGAGTCAACTCTGATAACTCCACACAGGGCACCCGATGAGGTGTGGTTTGGACCATGACGATCGCCTTCGCGAGGGCTTCGACCTGATGCGTGCGGCTTGGGACGTAGTCGTTTCGAATGAGATTTGTCCGTAGGTGACCATAGGGTGACCCTCGTGCGGACGGACAGACAGTCAGACAGCCAATTTTTCTGAATCAGTTTGAGAGACCACAGTAGTACCACTTGTGGAATATAATTAATCGGAGGATTGACGGTCTGATGTTACCGCGTGTTGTACATTGGATATAAATACTCGTGGCACAAACCGGGAAGAGCGGCGTATGGCTTCCGCCTTCGGCATAACCTTTACCGCGCGTGCGTGCATTCCAACTACAATTCGTTGTACTACTCCACAACAGGTACCAGGTAGCATATTTTTCTTCTGCCCCCCCCCCCGCAAAAGGTTTCTATGTAACAACAGGTCCGCTCGCCGTGGGCCCGAGGGGGCGGGGCTACGGTAGTATTTTGGGCGGTACCGGGGCCACCGTGAGCCCAACGGGAGGGGTCGGTTACGGTGGCGATTTTGGCCGGTACTGGAACCGCCCGCGCCCAACTCGGCCAGGCGGGCGGGCTCGCACTGGGTCCGGGGGGGGGGGGCTCGGCTACGGGGGTTGGTCCTTGTATTATTTTTTATTTTTTTACTTTTGACGTTCAATTAAATATTATTTAAATAAATAAAAATGCTCAAGAACGGAAACGGGCAAAATCATAATTTTATCTTGTTGTACGATGTGTTTCATGTGGGCGGCGCCGGTGGCGCCGGCGCCTTTTCCGGACAGGCGGGCGGGCACGCCGCCGGCTCGGCACGGGGGCTCGGCTACGTCCCGGGCGGAGCAGGAGCCAACGGCGCGCCATCGCTTGCACTCGGCCACGTGGCCCACACCGGGTCGGGTAGACCTGAGTTCGACTCGGACATTTACGGGAATGGCAGCGCCTGCAACCCGTTTACCGCCTTGGGAGGTCAACAAGATCATGACCACCCGCGCAGTGGCGCCACTGCGCGGGTGGTCATGATCTTGTTGACTTGTCGGCCCAAAGCGCTAAACGGATTGCTGGCGCTGCCGCTCCCGTAATGGGCCACTGCGGGGGTGGTCATAATCTTGCTGACCTGTCGGCCCAAGGCGGTAAACGGGTTGCCGGCGCTGCCGTTCCCGTAAAGGTCCGAGCCGACCTCAGGCCTACCCGACCCGTCGTGGGCCACGTGGCCAAGTGCAACCGATGGCGTGCCGTTGGCTCCTGCCCCGCCCGGGGCGTAGCCGAGCCCCCGTGCCGAGCCGGTGGCGTGCCGGCCCGCCTGTCCGGCAAAGGTGCCGGCGCCACCGGTGCCGCCTACATAACCCCCGTAGCCGAGCCCCCCCCCCCCCGGACCCAGTGCGAGCTCGCCCGCTTGGCCGAGTTGGGCGGGGGCGGTCCCGGTAGCGGCCAACGCGCCACCGTAGCTGACCTTCCCGCTGGGCCCACGGTGGCCCCGATACTGCCCAAAACACTACCGTAGCCCTGCCCTCTCGGACCCACGGCGAGCGGACCTGCCTGTCCGAGGGGGGCGCCGGCGGCTCCGGCGCCACCCGGAGTACCGCCGTAGCGGAACGCCCGCCGCGGGCCTACGGCGAGCATGCTCTGCTCGGCGTTAGGGGGCCCAAGCAGACCCGCGCGGGCGCCCGTGGCCGCATCGACGGGTTGGTCGGCGATGCTGGGAGTCGGCGGGAGGACCCCGGCGACGGGGCTCCCGAACGGCTGTCCGGCCGGCGGTCCGAGCAGAGCGGTGCTGGAGGAGTGTTGCTGCGGGGAGGCCCCGGCAGCAGAGCTGCCGGGCTGCGTTCCAAACCTGCTGGCGCGATACCCCCCCCCCCCCCCCCCGAGGGCGGGACGGCGAGAGGCTTCGATGAAGTCGTTCATCGATCTCTGGAGCGCCGCGTGGAGCTGGGCGACTTCGTTCGCTATCTCCTGATTGAAGGTTGCAAAGCCGACCAGCGACGCGGAAGCCTCCTCATCGCCGTCGCTACACGCCATTGTCCCGAGTCCTCCCTTCGCCGTCGTTTTCGCCGGGCCTCTGCGAAATTTGGACGCGGCGAGACGGCGCGGACGCGAAACAGAACGCAGTGACCGCAACAACGGATAACGTGGACGCTGAAAAGAACACAATGACGGCAACAACAGACGCGACGAGACGGCGCGGAAGCAGAACGGGGCAATGCGACGGAAACGACATTGGATAGAGGCGACGGTGAGCACTATCCATGCATCGGCCTGGACGAGGGTGCGGCTTGGTTGTCCCCGTGCTGGTGTGCGCCAGCACACCATTAGTACGCGCCGGCGTTGGTTATAGCAGCGGTTGTTGACATGCACCGGCATCTTCCTATCAACAGCATCCGCTGTGTGGTGTTTCGCACCGCGTATCTCGTGCATCGGCGGAGAGCCTTCCTTGTGGTGACACGCGCCTGTCTTTGGTACGAATGTATCGCTAGTGGGGGGGGGGGTGAGGCATGCACCGGCCCGCATTCCGCTCAATCTCGACTGCAAGCCGGTGCGCCGGTCACGAGACGTGGACCGGCGCATACTCTGCCACTATCGACCGCCTTATAGTGCACCGGCACGGAATCGTTGTTGTGCGTCGCGACGCGTATGAGAAGTATCGTTAACGAGGGGCAGGGCCAAGGGTCGACGCATCGGCCCCGGCCCCAAGCCATGCACCGGTACATAGTCCCTCACCATCGACCGCCTTCCAGTGCACCGGCAAAGCGTTGTTGGTACGTACAGCAGTACAATGTGTCTCACGACGTGCATGATATATATATCGCTATTCATAGTGAGGGACGGGCCAAGGCCCGACGCGTTGGCGCCGGCCACGAGACCTGCACCGGCCCAAAGTCCCTCACCACCGACCGCCTTTTGGTGCGCCGGCACAGCATTGTTGGTACATACACCAGTACGTTGTGTCTCGCGACGTGTATGCTCAGTGTCGTTAGTGACGGACAGGGCCAAGGGCCGACGGCACTGGCACAACGTTGTTCACATATATCAGAAAATAAAAAAGTCAGCCGTGAGATCTTGGACACCAGGCATACATCAAGTATATGCCGGTACGTGCGAGTATGTTATCTCATTCGTGGTAGGGCATGTCTGCGAGGGGGAAAAAAAACTGGTACGTATGTGCTCGTGCAGCACAAAAGCCCTCCGTCCAGGGGTCATCAGTTTTTTTTTTTTTAATCATCACTTTTACTTTCCAGCCAAACTCGTTGGTAGGAGGCTTTTGCCCTCAGCGATCAGCGATCTTCTGGACAAGCCGTGGTCGCCGATGTCGTCCCTCCTCCCCCCCGGTACGCGCCTTCATTTTGTGTCGTGTTCCCATTAATGCCAAGCACTCTGTGAGCGGGTATGTATCTCCATTCCTGGGCACGGCCTTCTGCGGATATATCTGGTACAGAATATGTGCCCTCTGCTCCGGTAGTACGCTCGTCTCAATCAAATATCTCTACTGAGGTACGAGCCCTGTCTATGCTGCTGCGAATATCATCAGTATTCCCTCCTGTGAACGGCCGATTCGCGAATTCGCGGGAGTGTCCACGGCGGTAGGAGAGCGTCCTCTGGAGCCACTGGCGGTAGGCGTGTCCACTGTCGTTCAACTGTCCGAGTGCCGGGTTGAAAATGCCGGACGTGTTGAGGAAGCCCTCGGAGCAGGTCTTCATGCTGTGGTCCGTGCCATTGCAGTTGAGGCAATGGCCACCGTGAGAACATAGGGCTTGGGCGCGGGCAAAGCTCGTCAGGAGCGATGTCAGGAGCTGTAGGGTTTGCGGGTTAAGTGTGGTCGTCACCATGTAAACCTCCTCGTAACGTCGCAGCGGCCAGTCTGCCTGTGGGCTGCGATGTTGATGGGGGACACTTGGGCGAAGTGACTGCTGGGGTAGGCGTCGGGGGTAGACGGCGGTAGGAGTGGCCCAAGTGGTGAGTTAGGCGGTTGCCATGGAGGAGTCGAGCTTGTCTCGTGGATGCCGTCGGCGGTGGGGAAGACCCGGGTTGAGTCGGTGGAGGCGGGTGTTGGCTCCGGGTCGTGAAAATTGGTAGGAATTGGAGCTTGGGCGGAGCGATTGGCGCCGAGGTTTTCTCGGAGGTCCATCAATACCCTGCCCAGCAGGTTCCGACCACGCCAACGCGTCGCGTCGTAGGCGTCTGGATGGTCGGCCTTGAAGCCTATGCCCCAGGTGAGGTCGTGCGGGCTGGGGTCGACGATGTCCTTGTCGTCCGTTGCCGCTAGCTGTCGCCGTAGCCCCCGGTATTGGCGGAACAAGGAGAAGTTGATGTTGAGGGCGATGTTGTAGCGGTATCGCTCCCAAACCAATTCGTCGAAGTCGGAAACGGTTCGCACAAGTGCTTTTCGGTCAGCCGGGTCGCGGGTCTCTTTGATGCGGCGCTCAGTTCTGGTTTCCCCGAAGCGCGCAGCCTTCTGCGCCACCATCTGCTCAGCGCAGTTGTATGTGACCCTCGTGGTGTTTGGGTTTTATTACGAGGTGTGGGGGAATTTATAGCCTCATTTCTTTTGTTTCGAATAGCCGCATCTTCGACCACCTTTTCCTGGTCGTTTGGGATGAACTTTGTCATCATCCTTCGACCATCTTGTGGTCTGCATATACGACAGTTCAGGGTGGGCTAATGTGATATGAGTGAATTACTCATGGGCTATAGATATGGACAATATACTGCAGTCTTGTAGTCTCACGAATACGAGCATTATCCAAAGAGTGGATTAACCCGGCGGATATTCCGTTAGTCGAGAGTAACGTTCTTTTAGGAATGTTCTCTAGGGCGGATAGCCCGTTAGACGAGAGTAATGTCCCTTACCGGAGATAGGACCATGAGATGATAAGTTATTGCGACGCGCTTCGCTCCGCGGGCAGCCTACGCCGCCCGCTACGCTCGCCCAGGAAGGAAAAGTACATCAAATCACGCGAAGCGGACAGAGGTCCATGATTGAAGAATACAGTTGTTTTTATGATTGATTGTAGTGTTGAAAACTGGCGACTTGATAATGCCAAGAGTCTCGCCGCCATGCTTTAGGAGAAAACAGCTCGGACGCCACATACGCTTCGTGTCGCGGGCGGTTTTCCGCTACGCTCGCTCACATGTCATACGTACGTACATACCCCAGGTAGGTACTTATTTTCTTCTTTCGATATGCTCTATGTCTGTACTCGTATGTACGAAATATAAAGCATAGCACGGCACGGCAGCACCGCAAAAACAATGAAATGAAACCGAAAATTTCGGAAAGAAAAAAATCTCCGTCCCTTCTCGTGTATTAATTTCCTGCCTGATTGGACCACCTTACATCGGTCAAAAAGAAAAAAAGAAAAAAATCAAACAGCAGAGAATCTCTCTCAGCCTCGTGCGCTGCCCGCCCCTCTCGCGACAACCTCGCCAATGATTCGGTCCGGACAAAGCTTCTCTCACTCTCTGCCACAGTGAGCCCCGTCGCCCGCCTCGCGTGAAGCCCGGTGCTCACCGTGGCCGTCGTTCGCCAGCTCGACAATGTTGGTGCTCAGACTGCGTACCTCTCTCTTTGAGCTTCAAGCTCGGTCGCAAAAATAAGCACCGCTTGAATAATATTTTGCAATCCCGAACGACCCTTATAAACTCGTAGATACTCTCTCAGAAACCACAAATGGAGGCCAGACAGAGCCCATTCATGCTTCCCTCGTGTCTCGAGGCACACGCGACGCCTAGCCACGAAAACGGCGACCGCGCTCCTTGCAACCTCCTCTCTACCCGCCACCATCCGCCGACACCCGCGACGGCGCCGGGTTTGCCCGTGATGCCGTGCTCCGAGTACACGCACGCACACGAGGCGAAATAAGAAAAAAGGAAAGAAGGATTGAAAGTGCCAAGAGGAATGGAGAAAACAAAGAACCGCTGGATAGGTCCGGCAAGTAATAAAAGGAGGCGATTTCCAAGTGGAAGCTCTGAGAGGCCAGGAATGTACCAACCGAGCACGCATCTATGAGTAGTTCTATACTAGCAGAAGAACGATCGGTAGCCATAGGCAAGTTCTGTGGGAGTACATCAGATAAGAGGGATTTAGGAGAGCTTGTGGCGTTGGTTGGGACGAGTATATCTGGGCGACGAGTCCCTCTCCCCTACCTCTCACTTCTCTACCAGAGCACCTCCTTAGCTCTCGCCATCAATAAAGATCTAAATCAGAGGAAGCGAAGCTCTGCTTCCCAGGTGCCAGATACACCTGCGTCGCTTACCCTTACCCTGCCTCGGCCATCATTTCACAAAAGACAGCGATTAAAAAAGATAAGCGTGCCACTAAGTTCATACGAACGTCCTTCTACCCGCACGACCTTTGTGCAAGTAACTCTTATTACCCATCGACTGGAACGAACCGACCAAGAGAAAAAAAAAAACTCGTGGAAAAAATCATGGCTGGCGGCCCCAAGCGATCGAGGTAACGATGCTTGCAGACGCATGAGGCAGGCTTGTGAGTCATTGCGCATCAGAGCCGACAGCCTCACGCCAAATTGTGATCGAGTTCAAGGTCTAAAAGCCCCGATCACCCCGGACCCTCGCTTCGTTCGCGCGCCTCTCGCACACGTACCGGGAAAGCACGCGTCGCCCCTGCTCGTCCTCCTACCACGGCATGCTGTAGCCCGCCAAACGCCACGGTTGCTGCTACTGTCATGAAAAGGAACCGTAACAGAGAACTCACAACAGTAGGCCTAGCCTCCAGGCCTATGAATCGGCAGCGAGCAGTGTCATGCTCTACTCATGCACCTATCACGAGAAGCTAGGAGGGGGCACAGGACGAGTGTGACCGTTCTTCTCTTCTGTCAATTAAGCCGTTGAGTTTTCATCGGTAGAGCCTGCCATGACTATAAATACTAATTCCGTCGGTTGTGAACAAAAAAGGCATCTCACGTGCATCTCACGTGAACTTGTTATCCGTACTTTCGGACTTTTTGTTGTCTGCTTCGCAGTGTCCACGTGTAATCGGCTACAGCCTTGTAAGTTAGAGGTGTGGGAGTGGGTTGCGAAGTGCCGAATCTACGATCCATTCTCCGAATTCTCCGGATTGTTTTTGTTCAGGCCTGAGTTTTGTACGAATCTACATGAAGGGCCTTCAGGGTGGGCTAGTGTTATGGCATCCCGTCTCCCCTGTTGCGGCGTTATGGTTTATAGCAATCGTCCCTTCATCATGCCTGGCAGGCGTTATCGCCTGGTTTTCTGATGAGCGCCTCGCCCCCTCGTTCAGAAGACATCGAGCGAGGCAAACAGCAACTAATACAAGAGCTTATACCATCGTCAAGCATCTCGTGTGAGTGACCAGAACAGAGCCAAAGGCATCAACCTCCTAGCAGTAGTCGGTTCCTAGGTCCATACCGCCTTACACTTAACAAACTTACTGTTACGGGGGACCATAGCAAATAGGAAATTATTGCTAGTAAAAACAGGGAGAGATATAGTTATTGTGTCTACCGTAGGTCCTGCAATATGGTCCATTACGAAATACTACGCTTGTTTATGGAAACAGCGCAATGCCCAACTCTTTGTTGTCGGGGGTGTTCCCACGAAAGGGACAGGTGGCCAATGGCCAAGATGACTAGGGCAAAAACAGCAAATGAGTAACCCTCCCCTCTCGCAGGATATGATACAAAGGTAAACATACAATACGCAAGCCTTTGCTTAGTGGACAAAAACCGCACAACAATGTAGTCATACTCGTCGTCGTGCCCCGTATGATGAGTACTGGGTACCAGGAGGTATGTTTATATGTATGTGTAGATCATTATACGTTACCCCACCCCCCCCCCCCCCCTTTCCATCAAATTGGATTTGACGGGTGGAATACACTATTAGTACACGTTCCTATGTTCTGCGTTATTTGTATCCCCCTTGCACCGCACCCCCCCACCCCCCTTTCCTCCCTCCCAGAGGCACGCGCAGTGGCTTTGTCTTGGTGTTTGAGCATATTTCTCTGACATGGAGACATATTTATTATTATTACGGGGGTCCCTAGTTAATAGGACCTATGGTATGCATAAAAACCTATATATTTACCTATTTTTACGAACAAAATTTGGTCCCATTAACTATGGACCCCCGTAATAGGCTTGCAATCCGACAATGTGCAGCATGAGCTTCCATTCCCCGTTGATCGAGATCAAACCATTCCTGAAACACGTATTTGTTATGCTCATACACATATATATTATACTAGGGATCACATTTTTCATGTTCCAGGTTTCTATTAATGGTGATGATGATGATGTGGGGGATGGAAATTGGGTATCGGCTGGCAGAGAAGCGTATGAGGGATGCTACTGATTTATGGAAGGATATTCGGTTCATTAATTAATTGAACGGCATCTACGCTATATTGTCGGAAGGCAAGCATAATAATAATAGTAATATTGCTCCTCTTGCTCTAAACGGCGCCTGGCGGAGTCGACAATCCCTGCCCTCCTCACAATCTTTGAAGCACACTCGAAAAATTATAGAAATTGTCAACGTAGCCTTGGAAGTATTTAATATTACGGGGGATAGCAAATAGGACCAAATATTGTTCAAAAATAGGGAAATATATAGGTTTTGTGTGTACCGCAGGTCCTATTTACTATGGTCCCCCCGTAACTAGTATTTATTCACCATTTTACTTATGGTATAATATTACCTCCCGAAACAATATGGAGTAATTTTATTTACCATAACGGCTCAAGCCGAAAGTAGGTACAGAAGGGAATTAAGACTTTGTGCGTCGGGCTCCTTCTGTTCCCGTGATTTCTTACTTCGGGAGTGATTTCGAGAGTAATTCGCGTTAAAACTCTTGCTACCTTGCTGCTGTATGTAGACATTGTCGGATGGCAAGAACAACAAAAATAAAACAATATGCAAGAATTCCTTGAGCGGGAAACCCGTGCCCTGAAAAAATATACAACACGTCCACACAGGCTCCCTGTTTCCAGGCGCCCATCGAAACATTTGCCAGGTATAAATAATTTGCGGGGGACCATAGTAAATAGGACCAAATATTGTTGGAAAAAATAGGTACACATATAGGTTTTTGAGTGTGTCGTAGGTCCTATTTACTATGGTCCCCCGTAATAGCTTAAACCAACTGCCCAATCTGTCTTGTCTCCCGGATGGGGGTTGTCGTATACTCGTCATGTCATGTCATGCATGGCCGTATTCGTATGTGACCATCGACGCTTGCATGCTCGCATGCCTGCAATGGCGAGACGGGACGCGGGTCAAAATGTGAAACACACGCGGACCTTTGCGCGGGAAGCAACGTGGAGTTATCATACGTGCTTGAACTTGAAAATGATACGTGACTGCCTAGGACAATAAAACATACACTAAAACAACATCTGTGGGGTGGTCGTCACGCCTCCACTGCGGGCGAAACCAAGTAATATGCACTGCTCTGCTCGGCAGGATCTACCTGTACAGTAGTTGCAACTTTCAACGAGAGCACCTATTATTAATAATAGTCAAACGAAAATCGTCGTGAATTACAACAGGGCGTTCCTTTGAGACGTTGGCCCGCAACATTGGGGGTTCGAAAACATGAGTGAAATATTATGCAGATGGGTCTGAGGGTCTGATACAACCGCGCAGCGCAAGGAACGGCAAAAAAAGAGGAATAAAGGTACTAAACACCATTATGCAATAGCGAAAAAACCGGCTTGTCACCGCAGTCTTTACCCCCCTCGCCTTTATACTGCAGCCCTGTGCCAGAAGGAGTGCGAGCAGAACCCCGACATCATGGCAGTGGCGTGCCATGAATAGGGTCTTGCACACCATCTTACGAGCCACTTACGTTTAGTTTAGCACAATGAACACAACAGCCCTGAACAGGCGATGCCACGCCGAATCCCCACGTATGTCCACTGTAAAAGCACCACCACTCGGACCTCTCCCCAACAGTAGCTCCAAAACACAAGGTACCACAACCACGGCATTCACGTCTGTCTTCCTTGAGCACAAACTCTCATCACAAAAACGAGGCGTACGGGCGACCAGTCCCCAGGGATACAAGGTATTTTGAGCTTCGACAAGGCATTCCCATACACCGCTACCATCTATACAAACACCTACCTTGTAAGACGCAGTAATGGCTGGGAGCTTCACCCCTACGGTAGAACAGCAATAACACAACCGAAAAAATGTTTATACCGTAGTCCTAGTAAGAACACCCGCCCGCATACACATCAAAACAACTCAGAGAGGGTACCTGTGTAGTCTACCAAGTATAATTCGGGGCCCTTCGGTGATCAATGACTGAGAAACACGGCTTCGTCAGCGCGCCATACGCGTCGATTGATCGCGTACGCAACTTTCAAAAAAACAACTATTAATAGAAAACTTCGTTCTAAGCGCGAAAAAGACGCCCAAATCAATCCATTCACCTTAACCAGTAAGCCCAATCAATCACCGCCACAACCAAAGGAAAGGCTACCCGCCAACACAAGCTATGCTTAGGAGCGATTGGGTAGGTAGCAAAACCAATTCGCCGAGGCGCAGGGGTCGATACTGTACTGGCAACGTGCAAGGGCACACAGCATAGACAGCAAGGGAGGATTACATGAAGGATGTCGTCGTGGTGTCTGTCTACAGCTCAAGATACAGCAGTTTGAGAGCGCAGTTCATCCCAGCAGAGCTTCCATTTCTTTCCTCAGAAGCGAGGGGGTTTCCTCCTTCGGAACGCCGCTGATTCGCCTCGACCTGTGACATCGGGTCGGGTCGGGTCGGGTCAGGTCAGGTCAGGTCTGATGAGACCGAAACACAACAAAACCATGCGTCGCACTTTCGACACGCGATAAATTTCATTACAGTATGGGCCCGCCAACGGAAATCACCCAATCTGAGCGAGCCAAAGAATCTTACTGTGACACCACCCTTGAACAATCTTGAGCAGAGATTATTACGGGGGTCCATGGTTAATTGGACCCATGGTGTACATAAAAACCTATATATTTACCTATTTTTACTAACAATATTTGGTTCTATTTACTATGGTCCCCCGTAATAGCATATGCCAGTCTCATCGTTAATATAAGGGACGTTTAGATGGTAACTAAAGTGTCGAAACGTACGTTGTATTTCTGGTCAGACTGGTGCAGCAGCACGATTTCGCACTCCAATTCTCTTAGCGTCCCCCAACAAGTAAGCACTCCGTTCTCAGGATTACTAGGTTATTGATTGTAGATGGACCTTAACTGTATACCACGTAAAGTAACTGGTAGTCCACATCATTTCGCTCTATTGAAAAACCTAATTAATCCACACCACTACTATATGATGGTTCAAGTCGTAATTAATTGATTTCACGACCCCTACAACCCCTACTATTACTATACCACGTATAAGTCTTGAAACATATTTTGAACACCTGGTCTCAGTTTTGGGTCACGGGAATGGCGACTGAACATTTCTGTTGTATTCATCGTATGTTCATATAGGTGTGCCTCGGAGAAGGGAACAAAGCAATGCCTTGAATCACGTGCAGGAGTGTTCACCGTATAAAATGATTGCCGTAAGTTTTTGTCAAGGTGTCAAACGAGGGCAGGGCTTTCTGACGGCTATGATCAAGTTTTCGCAGGAATATTTATATTGTTGGGTACAGTACAAAGTTGTAGCGGCAGTCTGCTGTCGCAACGAGATCGACGGGTTAAATGGACACACCACGCGTATTCTAAACGCGAAAGTGTATTTTTGCCAAAGCGCCAGAGAATTAAAAAAGGGCTATTACGGAGGGCCACAGTAAATAGGACCTACGGTACACACAAAAACCTATATATCTCCCTATTTTTACTAACAAAAATTGGTCCCATTTAGTATGGTCCCCCGTAATAAGTTGTTTTCATGAATGGTTCATGTGCGCGATGTCGGAAGACAACCAACAAACAATCATAAAAAGAATAAATATATGAATAAAAATATCCCAGCGTTAAAAAAAAAGCGCCAAACCACGACTCGTGTGCCGCGTTCGCTACATCGTTATCAACGCCCACCTCTGAGGCATAAAACTACTATTACTGGGATCCATAATTAATAGGACCTATGGTATACACAAAAACCTATATATTTACCTATTTTTACTAACAATATTTGGGCCTATTTACTATGGTCCCCCGTAATAGTATTACTGCTATCTATCTGGTATATAATAACAACAGGTACCCGTGAGATGAGGTACCCCGTGCACCGAAAAAAACACCATCACTACCCGACAATTTCACTAAAACGGACTCGGAGCTAGCGGCAACTTCAATAATGCACGACGGCACCGCGATACCCACGACCAACAAATGGTGAGAGCTCAAGTGCTCAAGCTTTAATTTTACCAATCGGGCGGAGGATTAAAAAAACAAAAACAAAAAAAGACACCGGAAACAGCGAAAGCGAGACTCTCCGATAATAGTCGACTGGATGTCGAAGGGATACATGCCATACATATTCTGCTGGCTTCAGTTGTCTGCCTCGTCTTTCTTTGTCTCAAGGCTCTGCACGTGTGTACGCAACCATTCTTGATTCAACGACATCATCACGCCACTCGTGCGCTTCTTGCCGGTAAAATTGAAGCCCGTCGTAGCGACATACATAAGGTGTCGACCCATGAACGAAAGGTATATACTGGGTTTCGATTGATAGTGCGATGTGGCTATGCATAGTGTCCCAGGTATCGCTTAACAATACATCGAGAGGGCGTTACACATCGAAAGCCACCCTACCACGGACGGGCCCTGCCGAGTTCGAAAGCAAAGCCATCTACGGCATTTTGGGTGTTCCTTCTGACCGAGACCAGACGTCGCAAGCAACATATCAAAAAAAAAAAAAACCGAAACCCCTTCTAGACGAAATACCGAGCCCCCCGGCATGGGCATGTTTTCTATAAACGAACTCCTTCCCTAACCTTCGAGAGAAGGACTGACGAAAGAAGATGACGACTACCACCCTGTCCTTGAATACAAAGATCGCTGGCATATCAATATTGGATCAAAACGGTACTCATATATAGGGACACAGCGGTTCACGCTTACAGCATCAGCCATATCAAGCGGCCAAGTCAGGGAAACGTCCATTTCCATCGCTGGGGTCTGGCTGGCTTGGTCAGTAGCGATGATACTGTCTCAAAACCAAACAGTATACTGGATTGCAGCAGCATACAGTCGCTCCTCTCTCCTCCCAGAACGAATTTAGTGGGTTTCTGTACTATAATATGGCGTGCTTCTTTGGCGTAGGCCAGATAAACAATACTGGCGAAAATATTGGCCGGGTCAGTCGGTAGATTACTAGTGCTAGTACATACTGTGTCAGTGCCCAGCCCTACTCATTTCGTTTTGAAATACAACGTAAGGAGTTGCACGATGCGCATGCTGGACGGCATTATTTTCTGTTGCTGCGCGCTTTGAAAAAAAAAACGCGCCTGTAGTACTCCAGTGGTTCAGTCTCTATACCCGGGCCGAACAGGGTCAACATCACTTAGAGAAGTACATGTTCCCGTGGTCGGCCACAACCCTAAATAAAGCTCACCTCCGGACAGGTGTGAGGGTCCTCTTGCCGTCCTTCCCCTTCGACTCCACCTGAATCAGCGTATTGCACAAGGGGTGTGTGAGACCTCTGTACGTAATACTCGCGAGCATAAAAATATTGGAATGTCAATCACAGATTCT
Source organism: Macrocystis pyrifera (assembly GCA_031763025.1). Lineage (NCBI taxonomy): Eukaryota > Phaeophyceae > Laminariales > Laminariaceae > Macrocystis > Macrocystis pyrifera. The sequence goes on along the minus strand of JASSKH010000005.1, from coordinate 2,500,099 downwards.
GGCCGCCATTGCGGTAAACAACAAAGTAAACGCCAAGGGTCTCGGGTGACAATTACTCAACAGATATCGGGCAGACAAACGGCCCGCAGCTTGCAAACTGCTTGTGCACGCAGAACGCGGCGCAACTGGAAGGTGTCGCCACTGCTGCGAGTCTGTACGTCGCAGCGCAGCGAGCGCCAGGCTTGTCCCCAGAGCATGCGGCATCAACTTCCTACATCTGCACTGATCTAACCCTACGTCAGTACCGCCAAGAGGCTTGCAACAGCTACAGGTACAATCGCTACACTATAATTGGAGCGCGGTCTACCGGTAGCATTGCCACGACCAACACCTCACCTGGGCAATAAAGCTTCCAGGCGAGAGCTCTTTGCCTCTCGCTGCGATCTCGGAATCCGGGGAGTTGATCTGCGTGGAGAATCGTTTGAGGGTGGTGGCACGTTACGCCGCACGAGGAAAAACCATCGTCATGACACCAAACAACATCAGGACGTGCTGAGCATAATCCGCTGGACAACAGCTGTACGACGACACCAAGAGTCGAGCGTAAGCTACAGAACTGCACCATCTATTTCGATGTCGGCGGGCTTCATACCTTCATTTATCGAGCATATTGCGGTCGTGCGGCATATCATATCTCTGCTGTGAGCAACGCCCGTCTCACCTTCCTACTATTAGGCTTCGGGTACGGCGTTCCCTTCCTCTTCTTCGGTTCGCGAGCCTGGGGGGGCGCCATCGTCGAAGAGGCACGGTCCTTCTGAACCTGCAGAGGCTGGGGCGCCGACTCAAGAGAGAGCCTCGAACGAAGCGCGCGGCTGTCGACGGCAGGTTCGCCCTGAAAACAACCGACAAGGTTTAAAGGACGCGAGCGAAAACACACCGGTTACATCAAAACTATATACCTGGCACTTCGACAGTGTAGATCAAAATGTGACAGGTGCATAGTGCATACTGCATATATACTATAACGGGGGACCATAGTTAATAGGACCTATGGTATACATAAAAACCTATATATTTACCTATTTTTACTAACAATGTTTGGCCCTATTTACTATGGTCTCCCGTAATATTAATACGTTACAACCGTAAATTACACGTAGGGAGGGAGGGGTTACGAGGGGCTGCGCCGACTATCGAACAACATGAAGAGCAGTACGATACGGACACCCGGCAGAAAAACAGCCACATGTTCTAATGGGTACGTCTACTGTAATAGGGATGCGTCAAAAAACAACTGGATCTCGGCGGTCAGCCAGGAAGAAACTATTAAATATCAATATGTTCCATTCCACTACGTTCTTCTGCATCCCACTACATTCTTCTGGGCTAGGTACATACTTGTATGAATTATTAAACCGAGAGTCGCGTACATCAGGTATACTTCTCAACTAAATCCGCGGTCAGATTTGCACTATCACTCCAGCCAATAAGCGTTGAGCCAAAACGTCGGGTTGTCACAGGCGCCATTGGCCAGCGGCGGCACGGTGCTATTACGGGGGACCATAGTAAACAGGACCAAATATTGTTAGTAAAAATACGCAAAATATATACTTCGAAGTAGATTTTTATGTATACCATAGGTCCTATTAACTATGGACCCCCGAAATAGCACACGAACCCACGTTATGAATGATAAATGGTACACATGGTACTACTGAAGACGGGAAACCAAACGACACCACCGGGGTAGATCGAAACGCTGGATCCCTGCTCAAGTTATCCAGCTATGCGATAGCAACCCCTCAACAACTGCAAGACGCTTTCAGAAAACCCTCGAGCGCAAGCCGATAGGCCACTAGCGTTGCAAACTGTTGCGGGGGGGCATAGTAAACAGGACCAAATATTGTTCGTAAAAATAGCGAAATATACAGGTTTTTGTGTGTTCCGTAGGTCCTATTTACTATGGACCCCCGTGACAGCAGGGATTACTGTAGATGAACCCCTTTCACGCTCGCGACATAAATTTGCATCAGCAAAGGCTTCGTTCGCATCGACCCCACTACCGTCGTCCCACAGCCTATCGTCCATGATTAGGTCAAACTATTCAAATGTACCCTGCGCTCAGTGCGTATGGCGCGCGAGCATCACTCTCGTCAAATGCGTTATATATTCCAGAATCGCCTTCTTCCCAACCGCTCCAGGAGCGCACGACCCAATTCGATGGATTCCCAAAATATCAGACCGATACCCTTCCGCTCATCGAAATATTGACACCACCAATTTCGGAGAAACGAACACGCACCTCAATCGTATGCATTCGAGGCACTTCATGTATTCATGTATGATCAGCACACTAGCCCAAACATCGTTGCTCCTCTTGATGTTCAAACATGCCGCACCGCTCAACACAGCAAAAGTTCTTCGTTTTTAGTGCTCACGTCGTCGGTTGCGAAAGGTTCAGCTTCCGGGTCTTCCTGGTACGAATCCTCCGCGACAGCCTCAACCCCTTCTTCAGGGTAGCCCCCACCACCGTGGCAATAATCCTCCTCGTCACTGAATGTCTCCTCCGCTTCCTTGCGGGCCTTCCTCTCCTCTTCCTCTAAGTTGAACGCTTTCGCTCCTGACGCGGCAAAACACGAGACAAACCAACCGCAGGAACTAAAATGACACGCTCGAAGCTAAAGGTAGTCGGGACCACTGCAAGCACCAATACGACACAGGTGTCAGGAGATCAGTATTTTCGGGCGCGTCAAGGCCTCTTCAGGCCTTGACATACTATTTCTAGTATACCGGGAGACCAGACAAGGAATCAATACCGCTGTCTCCTCGTGTATGGCATCTCTGATTGATGCAGCGAACAGCGTTGCCGAAGCAGTTTCGCTGAACGCCTGCGACTATATGGCTGAACCCGAATCACATTTGAAAGGTTCCTCATCGAACGCGGATGGTTTTGCCCTACGAACTACTCAGTACTTACCTGCATGCATATAGACCGATGCTGAAATCAGGCCCGAAAGCGACACCACGAAGTTTGTATCAACGACGACACCAAGCAATTCCTACTTTCACTTTGCTAACTCGTTTGCTGCTGCAATAATACTACACTCTAATTCCAAGTAGTGTGTCCTTGAAACGGGTTGAAAATGTTACTGGGTTAAATTAAATTAACCTTGACAAACCAGCATAATACTTATATGGACCAAGACAGCACAGCGATGGCTGCGAGGATAAAAAAAAATACCTTGTACGATACCAGGTACGAGTCAACATGTCAACTACTGTACTCACTTGCGATCACCGCTTCGTCGATGTCGCTCACGCTGCGATCGCTGTCCTCGTCATCGAAAATAATGCCAGACAGGCCTTCGATGACGCCACTGCTCGCACCATCTCCCGAAGCCCCTGCCACACAACCACCCATGCAAGGACAGCATCCGATACAGGCGAGTTCGATGCAGAGAAGAAGAGGAAGAGCCATCGGGAAGCCGCGATCGGCGGCACATGGAAAAAACAAAGCAAAAGTCCGGTGCGTCGTATTGAGAAAGCTCAACACATACCGGGTACCCGGTATATCGTAGACGCCGTCGTGAAGAACGCTTACCGTGTGTCACTCGTGCGATAAGATAACACACGCCCTCGAAAAACTCAAAGCAGAATTCTCTCGACACGTTGGGAAGAGTGCGAAAACACCGACAGACGCGTTTCATGAAACGATCTCGACGAGATTCTTCCCACTACCGCCGTTTTCATTGCGTGCACCCCCCTTCTTCTACGGACCAACGTCTCTATGAAATTCGTCCCACGTCAGTAAAGTGTTCCCTGTCATGTTATACGGCACATCCCAATCCTGAAAGACGAGTAACGCTCGGATTTCCAGCAGTATGGTCATATACAGACGGTCCTCGTAATACTTCGGGACAGAGTGGTACGTGTGTGTTTTCTTCACATTCAACCGTTCTTTCTACCCGTCGACATCCAGCACGACTAGTGTCCGTGCCGATTCTTCAATCCTAGAAGAGATAGAAGTTCTGTGGTCACAAAGCTACGCCACATAGAGATACTACGTTGACACGTATGCAGTAAAAGCGTAGTGGGCAATGCAATGCCATGTCATCGTACTGGATACGACAGGCACGACACACACATTCTATGAAATAGAGGAACGAAAGGAAACAAAGAAAAAACGAAAACAAAGCAGACAAATCGAAAGAGAAAAAGAAAAGAAAGAGTACGTAACAAAGTCGTGACCGGGCAACGTGTGGCGTGATTGGATAGTGATATCACACCCCTGCAGATGTATTTATTGACTCTATTGGGATTTCAGAGGAAACATTTGACGCTATGCACTCGTAAGACGTTACGATTTGCAAAAGTGGCCACTCGGAGATAGATGATGCCAGTCGGCGCCCGAGTTGCGATGGTTGAATGCAAGGAGTCGTACGGCATCGGGGGTAAGATGATCCTATATACCCCTACCGGTGGCCGCTTCCGTTGCTCCTAGACGGTTGATAACTATCGATCATGACCATGACAAGGACCGGTCGGTGATAGCGATAGACCAGAAGATGCCGTTGCGTTGGTCGCTACCAAGAGGTCCCAGTAGACGGTTATAAGTTATAACTCAAGCCCGTCTCGTGCGGACGTTTCGTAACGACCGCTATTTTTCGCCGGCACTACGACGCGGAGGCGGACGCTCTTCGTGCCGCACGCACTCCGTTAATAGCGACTGCAGAGCAGGGCACTCTATTCCCAGAATCAGAGCACTCGCGTTTCTACAGCAGTGGAGATTCAAAAAGAACGAACACCAAAAACTCGGCCAATTTCTCAACATCGTTTCAAAATTGGCTCCAAAGACCACAACCCCTAGCCCCTTGGTACATCCGTCATTATTGAACTTCTTCGCAAGCTCCCTCAAGTGTGCTAGTACCAGCATAAAGCAATACATAATATAACACGGTGCGAACCTATATTCAGGGGAAAACGGTCCGACAAGCACACAAAGTTTCTCGCACCTGAGGAGACTCGCGTCTCGTGGCTGCTCTGCCGGTAACCGCCGCCCCCGCTCGACACCTTGGAAAAGTTCAAGTTTTTTATCGCTGATGTTGCCCCCCCCGAGTCATCTTCCATGCTCAGCTCGTTCGGGTCGTAGCGGAAGAGAGCGGAACTACAGCAGCCCGCATCAAAATGATAGCATGTACCACAGGAGGTGCACCAGACAGCACATGGCAATGTGCAGGGACGGGTGCGACAAAGGAGATGCTGTGAGCATAAAAAACAATGGAACCCACTCTCGGTCTCACGGTCACCGGCTGCTAAGACCTGAGGAGACAACCTCGGTGGAAAGGCACTTCGAAATTTGAGGGGCCGGTTAGCGCAAGGCCGGCTGCGATCGGAGTCCAAATAAGGCCACTGCTGAGCTCGAGCTCGGGCACTACTTGCAGTGGCGTACGACACCCGATAGGCCCATTAATACAAAACAATCAGATCTTGACCATAACCCAACCAAATCTCCTTCAGGCCTTTTGATACTCGTACAGCTGAGTGAGGTGGCACGCTCCTCCGTAGGATGAGGTGAACAGCAGTGGAACATCAAAACAGAACCTTCACTCCGCGATTCGCACCACCCAGCAGAACACGGCGTTGGACGGTCACACGAGACAGCAGTAACCCAAACGGTAATTTTAGTCAGTGTCACGGCGTTCAACGATAGAGGTCCACCCTAATTTTTATGAGGCTCCTATTACATGTCGCCCCAAGGTACAAGGCCGAAGTCAACGGGGACAAACACATGAATACGGCTGATGCTACACGCGTCTCGTGCGTGTACGTACGCTTCATGTCCAATAACGCAGAGCACCAAGTTACACACTCATCTATCCTTCAACTGGCGCTCGGTAAGGATGCCGAAAGTTTTCCCCCCGAATGTGATAGAACGCCTCTGGTCGTTCGATACTGTGTGTGTCAGCACACAAGACAAGACAGCACACACCTCGGACGAATTTCCAAGCCGCTACTTTTAGACGCCGGGGACGGTGCAAAAGTCGAGCGATGCGTCTACACAAGGACAAAACCTAGCTCGAGATATTCCCAAAGCCAACATTTTCGTGTTGTGTGCAGCCTGTCATCTTTGGAGAAAATCAGCTCGGGAGGTAAGCTTAGGGTTTTGTTTCAGGATCTCGCGTGCCATACATGCGAGATGTTGCTTCGAGCAGGAACCTCAAACAACGCCTTAAGAACGCCTGGAAACAACAATCAAGAACACAAACGGTTACACGGTCGAGGAGGGTGCAGCCGTCATATATAGAAGGGACATCGTACCTTGCAGGCGAGTTGCTGTTGGCTGCGGAGCTGTTGAGGGTGTCGATGGAGTCCTCTAGGAGCTGAGCGACCTCAACTTCAGCTCGATCGTTCATTCGCCCTTCGAACGCGGCGAAGACCTATTCCATGAACACGGATCATATACAGTACGTACGAGTACAGCGTACGAGAGTGTCATAGTGTCGGACCATCGAATCGCAAGGACGGCATTCGCAACATGGCGTCAACGTGGTAACATAGAAGGCAAGGGGCTACTCCGCGTCCTTCGATGTGCGGCCGTTATATTATGTATTCCGCAGCAGTCGAGATGCGCATGCGATCGCAATGAATCACCTGCTACCCTGGTATATATGTATTGCATGATAGACCTGCTACACTCAAATAAATATATCAGTAGACATCGTAGCAAATAGAAGTTCGTAACGTACGCTACTAACGCACCGGCCTGCATGGCAAAAAAGCGGCAAACCGGATCCTCGTTCTCGTATCGCCGGCGGCTGGGTAGGTGGCCGCAGCGCTGACACTCTCAACATGTTCAAGTCTTTATGGGTTATCACAGCGTTCTATACTACAGCTGTGCCTGGTAAGTACCCCAGAAGAGCGAGAGCGATATTGCCGCACTGCAGGCTGCTCGCTACCGCCCGTCGTCTTTCCTCGCCCCCCCGCCTCTTCCCCCCCCCCACCCCCCTTTGTTTGTTCAGCGCCCTCTGTCATCCATCGTAGGTAGCCGCGTGTATTGGGTACCACCAACACTTTTCTTGCTGCCGTATGCATCACACTGTCATTTTCATTCCGGTTTGTCTCCACAACGTGCGTGCCGTTCTGACAGAATTAAACCCTGCGGGTATCTACAACAACGAAAAAATCACTGCCTGCCGCCAGTCCAGTCCGCACCTTGGTCATGACTTTCTGCTGCGTCGGCATCGAGATGTAAGCTTGGCCCTCATCTAAAACGCGCCTTGCCACGCTGTAGCTGCCGGAGTCCTGAGTTGGTACAAGACGGAGGGTATTGGGGTATTGACAGCAGAGCAGTCGGTGCGTAGCGATATTTCACAAAACAATAGGCAGAGGTAAGGGAGGCATCGGCGACAGGTATTCGCCGAACGATCCACGAGGATATATGGACGTTTCTTGAATTAAAGTAACCTTCAACATCACAGCCTACAGCAATAGTTGGCCAAAAACACCCAAACATGTTCCCGCTCCACTTCCAACCTTTTCTGGGTTTGGTATGAAGCGAGCGAGCTTCAGGACACAAAAAGAGTTGAATGCGCAGGTGGCTCACCGCGGTTTGTGGCTACCACCGTGATGATGCAACGGCTACCGCGCATGGGCACACCAGGTAACGACGCAATGAGACCGATCCAATGACGAGACGGGCGCTCAGGCGTTTCGTCGTTTTGAGTTGCAACGTATTTTTCAGTTTGGAAAATTCTGAATGGTTGGTTTTGATACTGCTGTCCCGACGACTTCGTCTCTAAATGGGTTGAATGAACTATGAACTGCCCCTAGCTCATCTGGCGCATCCGAGAGGGTGTCATTACGTGATGTTACGGCAGATAAGACAGCTCTTATCTATGGGTGCAATATGGAAACGTAGGGGGGGCTGAAGGGGTAGGTTTGCCCCCACGGTAAGTGAACGCGAAAAAGCATTCCACTAGTTTTACTCCCCGCAGCTATTTTACGCGCTGCTGTATCACGCCCATGCACGTATAATGAGTATCATCCTATCATAACGAGACTTCCTATTACGGGGGACCATAGTAAGTAGGACCTACGGTACACACAAAAAAACCTACAATTTACCAATTTTTACCAACAATATTTGGTCCTATTTACTATGGTCCCCCGTAATACTACAGCTGTACTATACTATAATATAAACATTTACTTAATGTACAAGAGACAAGAGGCGTTGAGACGATGCCTGCATTGTGTGTCCGCTTTCTGAGAACATGTCATTGTGCTACATACGTACAGCACCGGAAAATTGCACTCTACTGATAATACAAGCATGCCAACAAGACATCCATCGCATAGGACACCGCCGTGCTAGAACCGGGCAAACGCGACATTCGACACGGCAAGGCAGCATATACATCGTATTGCACTGCTTGTAACTGCTATGCATGTATACGGCACCTGGTTGCAGTTTTTACGAGAGCGGAGTGCTCGTACCTAGTGTGTCCTTCATGCCATGTGCCCACGTCCTCACCTCTTCGAGCTTAGCGCGGGCCGCCCAGTAGAGAGCCAGGTCCCCGACTCCTCTTCCAGCGGCATCGCACGAAAGCAAGTCCGACAGCAGCGTGCGCGCTGCATCCACGCCGGCAATCTGCAGCATCCATCACCCAAAAACACAACAGCAGCAGCAGCAGTCGTAATCTACTATTACGGGGGACCATAGTCGATGGGGCCAAATTTTATTAGTACAAATAGGGAAATATATAGGTTTTTGTGTGTACTCTAGGTCCTATTTACTATGGTCCTCCGTAATACCAAAACCTGGGACTGGTACCACTAGACACTGAAATTATTGCTGTGCGTACAGCTTAGTACTTATGTGGGCCCCCCCGGGGTGATATTTTTTTACGTTGTTTGGGAGTGGTATCGGCCCACGGGGGTGGTACCTAACGTACGCCGGTGATAAAAAAACTTACCTTTTTATTCTAGTTTTGTTTTTGTAATCACCGGGGGTTGTTTTCAGGGCTATTCGCGGGTTATTACCTGACCCGCGGGACGGGTCAGGAAGTGTTAAAAATCTCACGGGTCGGGTCGGGTGGGGTCGGGTCAAGAGATCTTGAAATCTCACGGGTCGGGTCAGGTCGGGTCAAGAGTTTTTCGAATCTCATGGGTCGGGTCGGGTCAAGAGTATTTTAAATCTCGCGGGTCGGGTCGCGTCAAGAAGTTTTCTGCTTACCCGCGGGTCGGACCCGCGCATCCGGCCCGCGGATCCGACACTTGAAAAAAATCCCGCCTTCTGCTCGTACCAGCACTGAATAATACTCCTTCGGTATAAAAGCAAAACATTAAACTACCGACAAATGTATACTGCTGTATGCATGCGCATGTCCGCATCCATCCACATCCGCTACAACCAGGTCACTTTTCAGTGTGGGGTACAACAATGAAGATTAAATTGTGTTTTTGAAGTGTCGGGCCGGATATGTGGGTCAAACCCCCGGATCGAGATATATGGTCTCGCTGGTTGAAGTGACTTGACCCGCGACAGACCCGTATCTCACGGGTCAATCGGGATCTTGCGGGTCGGGTCTGGTCGAGTTAGGAGGTGTTCAAAATATCACGGGTCAGGTGGGGTCGGGTCAAGAGGTTTTCAAATCTCGCGGGTCGGGTCGGGTCGGATCAGGAGCTTTTTAAATCTCACGGGTCAGGGCGGATCTGGTCGGGAGCCTTCCAAAATCTCGCGGGTCGGGTCGGGTCGGATCAGGAGGTTTTACAATCTCACGGGTCGGGTCGGATCTAGTCAGGAACCTTCCAAAATCTCGTGGGTCGGGTCGGGTCAGACCCGACCTGACCCGTTTGGTTTGGCCTGACCCGCGAACAGCCCTGGTGGTTTCCTGTGTGTGGTGGGGTGAACGGCGGTGGTATCATACGTCACAAACGGTAAACGTAGTATCTCCTACAGCTCACACACGGCAGCACGCATATGATCGTACCTTATATCTGAAGTACAGCAGTAGCTCGAATACCTGGGAGTTTTCGATTGATATACTCCGGATACAGCAGTAGTAGGTCAGAGCTATCGAGGATTGATCTGCGCGACGCCGTGAAAAAATGTAAACCGCTTCGTGCTGCAGTTACAGCAGTAGACTACAGCAGAGATAAGAGTGCCTGTGGAGTAAATGCCCCCCACCTCAAGCAGCATATTGGCCTCGCTGATTTGGCTCTTGAGGTAGTCCGACACTTCCTTCGTCCGCGCCGCATCCAAGCTGCGGCTTATTCCGTTCACATGCCCCGGCACCCGCGCAGCCACCGCCGCTTTCCCCTTCGCCTGAGCTCGAGCCGTTAGGTGCGACGCGGGAGCTCCATCTCCAGGCCCCGCCGGGCCTGCAACGACTGGTTTGTGTTGCTTGGGCGACGCTGGTCTCTTGGCTGGCTCCGTGCGCTTGAGGCGCTTTCGCAGAGAGTGGATCGGCGTACCCGGAGCAACTCGGCGTTCGCTTGCCTCTTGCACGATATGAATGTCCACCTGCAGAAAATACCTTTGTTTTATTATTTTGCGGCAATGTGCTGTGCGCCGCGTGCAAACCCAACTTTGCCACCTGCAAAAAGACTCGTACTGGAAGAAGTTGGTCTGCCCTAAGATGCAGCAACTACAGCAACTATAGCAGCAGCGCTGGTCGCACAAGGCTAGGCAATAGGTGAACATGTTGACAAGGATGGAGGATCGCGTACATACGCGCCGTACTCGCATTCTGGGACAATTGGCAACGAACCTGGAACAGAAGCAACCAACGGTTGTTGTGGTTGTGGCGTGAACCAGAGGGGCCTTAAACCCGCGCGTGGAGATGCCGGTGATCATGGCTCACCTGGAATGGCTTACGCTGAGCTCTTTTCTTTGAAGGTCGAGATGTGGACTTCTTGGCGACGTTGCCTGCGTCTGGCCTCGCTGCTAGCACCCCCACGTGGCTTTGGCCCCCCTTTCCTGTCGCGGCCGATTTGTTAACTCCCGAGTTTTTGGCTCCTACTGCACCCCCTTTCTTCGCCCTCCACAGGGCAAGCTTTTCTTTCCGAGAGAGTCCGGCCTCGTCCATGATTGCCACCCCTGCTACGGGTCAGCGTAGACTTGTCTCTTGCCTGCGCTTCCTCTCGAGACTGCACACTTCTGCAGTACACGACGAGAAGAAGTAGGTGCTGAGAAATTGCCGTTTACATATTTTCGTTTTGCTAGAGATAGAATCGGAAAGCATCCATATCTTTTGGCACTCCCAAAACTCGAACCAAAGGTTGAGCCCCGGCATACATATGGCGTCGCAACAGCGCAGGAGGCCAACGAAGCTCCCACAAAGGGTCAGGAACTATCCAGCACCACGTCCGTGGCATCGTCAATGAAGAGACAATGTAAATTGTTCCAGGTGGGTGGAGAAAGTCGGGAAATGCTACGTTGGCCCCCATTGTGCCGTGATACACCATGGCTTGGACGTCGGACCACAATCCTCGTCCCTTGCCTGTCCCGTTCGCCGTTTCTTCTTGGGTATGACAGCCAGCTTACTGCTGAATGTCCTCCGATCGTTTTTTCGGCGAACGAACGTAACCGAGACGTCGACGTAGTCCTGGACGTAGTCCGAGATGTAGCAAGATTGTTCGAAATTGAATCTTTCAAGATCTTTCCGCATTTCTGGAACGGTGCTACGAGTGCGAGTACAACACAACAGCAGCAGTATCATGCACACTCCGCACTGATTAACCGAACCCTTTGTACGTACGTACTGATGAGATGTAGGCGGTCATTCTCTTGTCTCTTGCGAAGAAGTCCAACCGCTGCAGCAGTTCTTACAACACCACCTGAAGGGCACTCCGAGGTTATGATTGGCGCATACATTCGCGCGACGTCGCGGTGTAAGTGTTAATCGTCAGCATGTCGAACCACGAGTCGACCGATAAATTTCACGTGGATTTCACAGGTACTCACCATACGGGCTGGAGATAACCTCGGGCGCAAGACGACGGAGTGACTAATGTCTGCGGATGGGATGGGACGAACCATGTGGAGAGAGCTGAGCTCGGTTCGGCCGCCCGGGGGGAAGACGAGGAAGGGAGGCCGGCACTCCGTTCTGGTGACCTGCGTTTAGAGTCGGTGAATGTCGTGTGTATCGATAGGTCGAGTCCAACGTTTCTCTGCTCGGACAGACCATGATATATCTGTCTACACATAGATCATCTACTGTACAATAGTTCCTCACCTGCCGTCGTGATAATTTTGCAGGATGTTCATTGCACAGATCCAACCCAGGACACATGTGCTACTTTATGCAGATGTTATTGCTCGGGCCCAGCTACGTGAGGTAGATCTTGCGGGATCGGGAATAGAATGGATCTGCCTTGGGAGCTCTAGATCATCCAGTACAAATCGATCATCTGTCCGAGGTGCACAAGGTTTGGTTTCGGGTGGAGTCAAGACCCACTGATCCGCGCCTACAGTTAACGTTGCAAGCCGTTTTGTCAAATTAGATTAAACTCCTTTGATGGCGTTCCTGCTGTGATCACAGGACGCTGCAGATACCGACAAAGCGAAGCGTATGGATCAACAGGACGGCGGGGTCCGCGAGGACAACAGGGTCAGAGGTTGGTCATGATACAGTCTGTGATCCGGTACTCGTTTGACCATCGAAGAATTGCGCGCGACGTTTGTAGGTTGCAAAGTCTTAGCCTCACGGGGGCATGCCAACCGTAACTTCTACGATTGACACACGTACGTCGAAATGCCTCTATATTCTCATTGACGGAGAAGTAACCCTTCCGTCACCTCTTGATGCTCAACCCCCTCTGCATGTCGGTGTTTTCCATGCACAGAATATTATCATCGACGACGATGAGTGAGGAGAAGAGGAAGAAGAGTACGTGCATTGCCAAACTGCAGGGCGGGCGCCCCTTCCGGTGGTGGGAGATCGCAGACGGAGACGAAAACGTTGGAAGCCGGCCCGGATGATGGAAACGGAAAGGCGCATACGAAGGTACCGTAGTACGCCAGTGGATGCCTCACGGGGCGTTAATATCTTTCGAGCCTAAAAAGGCGGCCCGGGTCGTTTACCATGCGGTCGGGACGTATTTTGGAAGCCCTATTAATAGTGGTATGCTGCATCATGCCAGCGGGCCCGGTATACTGGCAGCACATCCAGCGAACAAAATATAACTGCAAAAAATATGTCACGGCTGCCACCCATATCCACGACCTCACTCACCCCTCTACCGACTTACTCACGCAACCACCCACCCACCAACCCATCCACTCACCCGCCATGTCCTACAGCAGTAGGTGCAGCAGTAGATGAGTGCCCAGTTCGTACGCAGCAGCACCATGGTCCAGTGGTGGAAGCACAGGCGGAGTAAACGAAACAGTAAAAACACGGCAACCACCCACATCCACGAACCCACTTGCCCACATACCAACCAACCAACCCACACACCCACCCACGCACCAATCCACACACCATTTACTACAGCAGTACGTACAGTAGTAGTAGATGCGTTGATTCATATCGAGCTTGTTTACTGCATCTTGCTGTGATTCCCAATTACTTTTTTATTCTCCGCCATGCCGGGGATAGCGGCCCGCCCCCCGTTCGCCCATTCCTTTGGCGGGCCACGGAGGGCTGCCGTGTGGAGCGACCGTGGCACGATCGCAGTACCGCGGGCGACCGGGAGACGCACGATACAGCCGCTGCCCCGCCTTCAAGACTGGAACAGGCATAGTCGTGACGATCCGAAGCGACGTCACTGCTACTACCTAGTAGTATTGATCACGACTCAAACTCGTCTGGTGCCATTTTTCAGCTGGTGCGTGAAACATGTATCAGCATGTATCAGGGCGTGCCAACATTTCTATGTATAGCACCCCTTCTTGCTTGCATCGGACAGCTCCATTCCCCTTCCTGCTACGACATCCCAACTTGACCCCGGGGCGTTTACCAAAAATAGTTTTGAGTGAGAGAAACACGGCAAAAAGTCGGCTGGCAAAACTTCCGGCCGGCCAAGGGCTATGTAGCGCATGGCGGCGTTGCACGCGGGCTCGGCCTGTTGTCCCCGAGCCCAGTCGGCGTGCGAATAGCGCGCTGCGGAATCACCGAACTGAAATTCGGTTAGCTGCGCCGACGAGGGGAGAAGGGTGTACTCATTATCTTACATAGGCGTAGTCGTATGACCATAGACTCTGGAGGGGGGGGGGGGGCGTCTGCTGTGTCGTCGCGGCATTTTTCGTCGAGAAGAGTGCGTTTGTTTTCTCTGTATTGGTGTAATTTTCGCTGTAAAGTCGCCCCAGCGGTGTTCTCCTGGGCGTGGCGTTTACTATCATTATTACGGTAGACGACGTGGTTGCGTCTTTTTTTTGGTGAATACTCATTGACTGCGCCTCGTTACGGCTGTGCACATAAATATGTGTTTGTTTACTGATGCTTTACACTCCGGTTGGCAACAACTTTTCACGGACACGATAACTCGTTCACAGACAGTCGACGCGATCAACTCCGTTGCTTGCTGTTCGTCTTTTTTTTTCTGATTGTATATATGTAGTCCCGTTGCGATACAGAGCTATGCCCAACTGGCGGAAGCATTGATCGACAGGCTTCCCCGCGGAAAAGGAGGTCATGCGCGAGTGACCGAAGGAGTTAAGGCATAATGTCAGGTGCGCGAGAGAGTTTCCTGACGCCCTTGGCGACGAAGGTACTTGGTCTGGCCATGGTACGAAGGTTCGTATTTTCAGAGGTTGGCTGCTGCTCACCTTCGGGAGTACCTTTTGAAATGTGGCGTCAAACCGCCCCCCTCTATCAAGAAGTCTGGTCTGCGATCGCTGTTGCGCCAGATGGCGCCGGGTATTGGCCGGGATACCGATTCGGAGGTTGAGGAAGGCACCACCAGTGCAATTGTGGCCGGCAATGGCGAAGCCGTTGTCGACGAGAAAACGGACTGTTAATAGCTGTCGTCGCTCTGGTGTATATTTGTCGTCGCGTCCAGCAGCGGGTGGTGATGGGCACGATTTTTTTTCTGTCGACGGCCCAAAATATCGCTCACAAACGCAGTGGTAGTTTGTGGTGGTCGTTTGCAGACGTGTTTTGGAGCCCCCTCTTTCTGCGCTGTTTCCTCGCTTGTTACCAGGTGATTTTTCGGCTGCCTCTCCCCTCCCCCGAACCATCGCACGATTGTGTGACGCTTTTTATTTGCGGAGCACTGTTTCCGTTTTCTTTGTATCCGAAGCTTGAATTGTGGTGCTGAATTTCCGTTTCGTCGTGCATAATAGGTAGCGGCCCTTGCCTCGAAATCGGATCGAACGCCGTGGTCGCCAATACAAGTGGCTGGAGGAGGGTCGGGGGAAGAGTGGAGAGGTTTTGGCGGTTCAGTGCTTAAGATACGACACGGGAGGCGAGGGCCAAATATTTTTATATTCCCTGGCGATCCTGGCATGTTGGCGGGTGGGGGTGCTTGGTGCAAATGTTGTGGAATTTTTCTGTTTGTTGCACGCGTTTTGTGTCTGTAGATAAGCCTCTCCTGGCGTCGTAGGAATGCGAGGGGCTATGGTCATACAACTACGGCCGTGCATGAAAACGAGTACACCCCGCCCCCCCCCCCCTCGTCCCCTCGTATGCTTCTGTATGCTCATCTGGTGCGCGTGAGAAAGTGTGGATTAACAGTAGTGATTGATTTATGTTACTCTGTTGCCCCGTTTGTTACCTCTTGTGTTTACTGCACCAGTCGGTAGCGCATTGTAAGAGATACCCCACCTGGCATTCTGTGACATAGCTCAACTTCCTTACAACTGCCGGGAGACTACCGTGCGAAAACTGTGGCGCTTAGTTTGGACTAGTTGTGGTGCAGAAAATAAGCATTTACGAAAGTACGTGTTCCTTAATTTAATTCTGCATTTGTATTGTCGGCCGCAGTCAGGACGGGTGTTCAACATAGTAAACAGGAAACAAGCGATTCGGCACAACATTAACAGGATGTGTCGCTCTTGATGGTTACTTTTGACACCCAGAATGCCGGAGGGGGGAAACGAACGTGCATCAGTACTTGAGTTTTTTTTTTCTCGAGACGCATCGCATGTACCAGACATTGCGTCTTCGGCGTCGCAGTACAGGAGAATATATACGCGTAAAACGGAACGACTCTTACTAAATGGGAAAAAAATCGCACGAGGCATCCACCAAGGTACTCCTTACGTGTACCAATCAAGCCAAGTGCAACGGCTTGATCGCAATCGCAACCCCCACACAGGTGCAGTGGGACCGCGGTTCTAATTGAAAGAAGACCTTGGGAAACTCGCCGTGGTGCCTCAAAAATCTATAACATAACAATGGAAAGCTGTGACGCTTCGTACAGCCGCCAAGCGAACAAACGGTCGCTCGTGTCTTTGTTTTTTTCCCCCTGCCCTTCTCACTAATTAAAAAACAGGATAGCTCGCAAAACGAGAACACGCCAACCGATCCAAGCACTTTAACTGCATAATTTGATACAACACTGCTACGTCAGACGAACTTACAAACTAACAGTGTTCACTTATTAATGCATTTTTCACCTGCCCGCCAAGTAACCCCCGCCCCCCCCATAAAATCCCATAACATCAAGCGCAACTACAAGACTTTGGAAGCCGAAAACGCTTCAACCGAGACAACCATTTCATGTTGAAGGGCTGGCTTGATTGGTTTTGTACCGTACGTGAATTGATGCAAACCTCGTGCGCGCAAGACTAATCACCCACCCCCCCCCCCCCCCCGTAAAGAACACGGTGGACAAAAACTAAATACAAGACGTGTAAAAGCCAGTACAAATCGACCGAGCCGAGCAGTGTGCCTGTATCATTGCGAACAACACCAACCGAGCATTCAGAGTAATGTGTAGTGATCGTTTTTTTTATGTAAGGCACGCCTTACCCCCCCCGCCTTTCAACGCCAACCCAGTAACCCCCCTCCCCATCCACACAGTAAAATTCTGAACAACAAACATAACTGCGAGACATTGGAATCCGAGATGGCGCCAAACGAGTCAAGCAGTCCGTGATGAACACTCGCTTAGATTGTTTTTAGCTGCATCATATTCGAAGCACTCCAATACCACGTGCGTGCAAGCTCATAAAAATAGAGGAAGTGTACGAAGGTTGAGACATGAGCCATGAGGTCTTGCTTTTCTTGGTAGGCGGGCTGTCCGTCTTGGACTTGAAAACACTTCAGGCGTCGCCAGAGGGATTCTTGCGCTTCAGAGTTCCGTTGAACTCGGGCGCCTCCATGACCGTCTGGAAAAGTTACAGCGAAGCAAAAAGGGGAGGGAGGGAAGGGGGATGGGAAGTGCATGCGGGCAAGGGGGAGGTAGGGGTGGGGTAGGTGGGCATCAGGGACCGTCACAGAGGTAGTTTGGTCCATGTACGGGAGCGTGTCAACTGTATCTATCCCCCCCCCCCCCCGGATAAATGAGATGGCAATAATAATGCAACGATAGTTAAGCAGTTTACCGGATGCGGGAGACATCGGGCTACTTTCAGTAGACCACGGCCGTGTTGCTAGCATACTACAGTACATTGTGCATTGGTCCGTAAGAAAAGCATTCATGCAGTAGAGGTGTATCCTTTTGACCAATTACCCGGGTACTCGCGAGTGATACCCGTCTCCCAAATAATCTTCACGGGAACGAGTAGCACTTGACACGAACGTTTTTGCCCCCCCCCCCTGGTACTCGTGTAATCGCTGTTGGAAATGCTGTCGTCCGTTTTTTATGACGAGAAAACATGAACCAGCTATGAACACAGTGTGGTCGTTGACTACTCAGCTACTCAGACTTGATCGGGGGGAAGGAAATGCGTCAGCTGTGAGTTTAACTGAATTAGTCCCTAGGTCCATACTGCCTTACACTTAGCAGATTGATCCTCAACTTTGAAAATTGCGCGATACATCAGACGCGCACAATGGACGTTCGGTAAATACTTTGGCTTATGGGGCCCAATGGCATCGACACTATTTATCATTTATCGGTCCCCTCGCCAAGAGCACACCACAAGAAGCTTGACCTAAATTAACACGACCAATAAGACGTTCGAGATCTAAGTAAGTATATCTACAAGGCGCTTCGCTCCGCGGGCGGCCTACGCCGCCCGCTACGCTCGCTCAGGAAGGAAACATCAAGTTATGCGAAGCGGACAGAGGTCCATGATTGAATATTGTTTTTTTTACGTATGGCCCCCCTGTAGATAGCTGCAAACTGGCGACTTGATAATGCCAAGAGTCTTGCCGCCATGCTTCAGGAGAAAACAGCTCGGACGCTACATATGCTTCGCGTCGCGGGCGGTTTTCCGCTACGCTCGCTCACACGTCGTACATACGTACATACCCCAGGTAGGGTACTTATTTTCTTCTTTCGATGTGCTCTGTGTCTGTGTATTCGTATGTACGAAAGATAAAGCACAGAACGGCACAGCAACACAGTAAAAACAACGAAAATGAAACCGAAAAATTCTAAAAGAAAAAAAATCCCCGTCCCCTTTCGTGTAATAATTTACTACCTGAGTGGAACACCTTACACCAGTCAAAAAAAAAAAATGAAAAAAAGAAAAAATCTTACAGCAGAGCTTCTCTCTCAGCCTCGTACGCCGCCCGCCCCTCTCGCGACCATATCGCCACCGATTCAGTCCGGGTAAAGCTTTCCTCCCTCTCTTCCACAGTGAGCCCCGTCGCCCGCCTCGCGTGAAGCCCGGTGCTCACCGTGGACCTCGACGCAAGCTCGACAATGTTGGTGCTCATTCGGGGTACCTCCCTCTTGTGACTTTCATCCCGGTCGCAAAAATAAGCAACGCTTGAATATTATCTTAAAATCCCGAACGACCCTTAAATACTCGTACGTACTATATCAAAAATCAGAAATGGAGGCCAGACAGAGCCTATTGATGCATCCCTCGTGTCTCGAGGCACACGCGACGCCTAGGCACGAAAGCGGCGACCGCGCTCCTTGCAACTCCCCCTCTATCCGCCAGCATTCGCTGACACCCGCGACGGTGCCGGATTCGCCAGCACAACCGTGCTCGGAGTACACGCACACGAAACGAAAGAATAAAAAATGAAAGAAGGACTGAAAGTGCGACGAGCAATGGAGAAAACAAAGACCCGCTGGAAGGGTCCGGCAAGTAATAAACGGAGGCGATTCCCAAGTGGGAGCTCTGAGAGGCCAGGGATGTACCAACCGAGCACGCTCAGAGATCGAGATCTAAGTAAGTATATCTACAAGGCGCTTCGCTCCGCGGGCGGCCTACGCCTCCCGCTACGCTCGCTCAGGAAGGAAACATCAAATTATATGCGAAGCGGACAGAGGTCCATGATTGAATATTGTTTTTTTATGGCCCCTGTAGTTAGCTGCAAACTGGCGACTTGATAATGCCAAGAGTCCCGCCGCCATGCTTCAGGAGAAAACAGCTCGGACGCCACATATGCTTCGCGTCGCGGGCGGTTTTCCGCTACACTCGCTCACACGTCGTACATACGTACATACCCCAGGTAGGGTACTTATTTTCTTCTTTCGATATGCTCTGTGTCTGTGTACTCGTCGTGTGTACGAAAGATAAAGCACAGAACGGCACAGCAACACAGTAAAAACAACGAAAATGAAACCGAAAAATTCTAGAAGAAAAAAAATCCCCGTCTCCTTTCGTGTAATAATTTACTGCCTGAGTGGAACACCTTACACCAGTTGTGGAGAAATAGACTGCTGTACGCCGATGAAGTGCGATGAACAGTGCAGTGATGTGCTGATGATGTTCGTGGAGTACGTGCAGTAGGCGGATCAAGAGTGTAGCTGAAAAGTCGTATTATTATCTTCCTGCAGGTGGGCTGATATTGAGGGAGAACGAAGAACTGCCCAGAGGGGGCGGGGGCGACCCCTCCCACTTGGCTCGTCTCACCTTCCCAACTGCTCCAATATACTGTTCCTATTCCATCAGTTCTCATGGGAAGAGCTGATCTACCGTCTACCTTAGGGTGACCAACGTCCCTCCCCAGTGCCAAGAGGCAGAACAAGGGCAGTACTTTTACCTGGCTCTCTCCAACGTACTCGTTCCAACCCTCTTGTTACCCGGTACCCATATCCTAACAGCATTTCTCAGTACATTTTACGTAGATCTTTCCTATGCACTGCTGTTGATTGGCCTACTATTGTACTGATTGTCTCTCTCCAACCCTCCTAGGCCCTATTTCCATGCTCACATCCAAACCAAGACAGAGGCCGTGGCGACTGTGATTTTCCAACGTACAGGCCCGATTGACTACAAGTACCCTATTAGAACATCCTAATAATTTCCATTGAAACCCCTGATCTCATATTAATTCTTACGTCCATCCTAAATGCTATAGGAAACCAATCTCACCACACTTGCCCCTCCAAGTTCATTGTCACCTCTCTACCTTAGGTGTTCAAGGAAATAACTATGACATGCCTGAGATTGCTAGTACTCGTACGATTACTGCAGAGAAAATATTACTTGGAAATGGAGCCTATACTGATACCATTCCCACTCACTACTTCTTAGTAGTATCTCATAAATTCTAGTCATAGACCGGCTTCAACTATCCATCCCCAGCAACAACCAATCCCATATAATATCTGATGTGAGTGGATCCTCCATCAGACATCAGACCAAGTGCAGCATGAATACTGTCTGAAGTCTGGATTACTTACCACCAATCCACCCTTCCATTGGATATGTGATCGTACAGTGCGTATTACAATTTCTTGTTTCACAGGATCATGACTACTATAGTCTAGCTCCCTTCACTGTGACCATAAAATCCGTATTGCTACCCTTCCCCCTTGTCTGGCTTAGTGTTTAGACACTGTCCAGCTCTATCTAACCGTCCCTCCTAACCTTAAATGGTATGCAAAAACTTCTTAGTACTCTTAGCCGTAACGTGCACATGCCAACACCAAGTCCCTACTTCCTCGCTAACAGTGGTGAGCTTCTCCTGAGAAAGATATACATTGTATCTTTTCCCAAGGTCCAACAGCTTGATGGTATGCGGTAGTTCCTTGCTCTCCGCATCCTCAGCCACCATCACCACTCGGGCCAGTTGCCAACCTGCACGCGATGTTTTGAAATAAATGTACGATCCGATGATGTCGCGTTCATGTATTCCAGGTCTACCTCTGGTATCACAGCAGACCTTGTACCCCGTGGCAACATATCTCTCATCTTTTGCACACGCAAGTGTACGTTTGGCTAATTGCACCCTGTACCTCCTATACCTAGCATTTTCTCCCCCTACTTGTACTGGGTCTCCGGCCCAATACCTAGATACTACACTTCCGTACTGTTCTAAATCCGTCTCATGTTCCCAAGTTTTTATGGTAACTTCATCCCAGCTGGTACAATATTGGACTGCGTTTTATCCTCCCAAATCCCTCGAAATTCGGTGTTTTGTTATAAGAGTGGGTGTGATACGGTAGTGGTCCAATTCCATACTAACATCCTCGGCGGTGAGATGAAAAGGGGGGGAACGTTCCGAATACTTACTCAAGACGTAGCTGCTCACGGCCCATGGCAAGAATTTCGGTCCTTCTTCTCCCTCATGTGGATTGTAGCACTTTTTACACCTATACTTAGACACCCTTGCATTTATTTCCCGTCCTGGTTCGTCCTTCCGAACTTCCACCAATAACAAGTTAGGGCCAACCTTTTCCCATCACTTGTGGTACCTGGTCCAACAAACAAGATTTTATAGGGTCCTGTCCAACACTGAGCTAATTTTGCAGTCAGAGCAAATTTCTTACTTGAATAATCAGCCTCACTTGTTTTTAGAACATGTTGTCCGCCTCCAGAAATAGTACTCTTATCATCATAAATCCACACCCAACTCCCAACTTCATACTTGGGGCGTCGATTTATCATCTCAATAAGATTTTCGTTGGCTGCTTCATATCTGGCTTTTATCAATCTATCTTCCTCCTTGACCAGCTCATATGCCTGCACTTGCCTGTCCCTCATTAGTTCTAAATAGTCCAACTGTTCCTGTTTCAGACCCTGGTGTCCTTTCACAGCTCTCCCTTCTAATATCGTCATAGGCAACCTAGGGTATCGACCAATGTATACTTCGTTCGGAGCCAACCCAGTCCCTCTACTGACGTTATTGTTGTGGGCGGCTACCGCATGCATGAGCATTTCGTCCCAGTTCTTCTGGTCATCCGCTATCAAATAAGACAACATCTGACAAAGGGTGTGGTTTAATCTTTCAACCATTCCGTTCGTCTGTGGATGATAAGAGCTTGTAAATTTCTTAACCGCTCCCAACGTCTCGTATACCGCTCTGCTAACCTGGGATATAAATTCGGTACCTCGGTCTGATAAAAACGTGTGGGGGCATCCCCATCTCGGTATATAATCATCTACTATCCGAGATGCACATCCCCTGGCTGTCTTCTCTTCTTTGGTCATCGCATACCCCTCTGCGTGCCTACTAAATAAATCTACAATAGAGAAGACATACACGTTGCCGTTTTTGGTCTCTGGCAAAGGTCCCAATAAATCAAATGATACCATCTGTCCCGGACGACTAGGTAGTGGTAAGGAAACTAAAGGCCATCTGACAGTACCTCTTGCGCTCTTTCTCGCTTGGCATGTATAACATCTTCTAATCCACCATTTTACACTATCCGCCATTCCGATCCACCAATAATAACGCTGTAGTAAAGCAAGAGTAACCTTCTCACCCAGGTGAACTGCTTCCGTGTGAGCGCAGTCCATCACCCAAGGCCTCAGCATCAGAGGGACATAGGTTCTCACAGGCTCTTCTCCTAGCAGACGTTCAAACCGTCCAGGATTCCTGTCGTCACGATGGGGGGGTTCAATGGCAAGGCGTTTCACCAACAATTTCTTAGAGTCTGGGGGCTCCAGTAGTTCACCCTGTGCCATTAACCTTTTTGTTTCCGTCTTCTCTAAGGTCTCAGGTATTACCTCATCCGAAACGTCACCCACAGGAATATTTGCTAGCATGAAATTTATGGCAGTCTTTGCTACTTCGTCTTTTTGTTGCGCACTGGACCAATCACTCGCCTTCCTCTCACACAATCTTTCTCCGAACTCCCTTGCTTCCGTACTATCCATCTCTTCCTCAGGAAGTTCTGCACTATTATTCTCCTGACTTTGGCTATTATCGCAGCTACCTGTTGGTTCTCTTTCAAACCTAAAAGTCTCTGCCCTTCCTCCGTCATTGGACATGCATGTAACATGATTCCAGTCTCCCACTGACCACTCACTACATCCGTCGGTCGTACCAGAGGAGTATTGTCCGGTATAGCGAATTTTCGTTGTTTTTCTACTGCAATCGGTTCTCGCTTCATACGTTCGCTTTGTATCACCTGCCAATTAGAAGCTGACTCCTCGTTTGTGGTGGGTGGAGCGGTCCTCAGTTCTCTCTCCCCCACGGTAAAAATAAACTCGGGGTCTAACACGTTCATCTCTTGCAAGCTTGAACTAGAAAGTTCCATCAGGTGTGCTGCTCGCACTCCACTCGCACCGATAAAATATACGTCGATATCTGCTGGGTCAGATAAACGGACATCAGGGTGATGATCTGCTTCTGTTGCTGGCAAGGGTAAGCGTGACATCAAATCCGCGTTCCCGTTCAATTTCCCCGGCCTGTATTCCAGGGTGTACGTATATGCACTAAAAAAATCATACCAACGCTGAACTCTGTTGACCTTCGTCGATAGACTCTCCAAATTTTTCAACGGTTGGTGGTCACTCACTACTACAAAAGGAATCCCGTAGAAAAGTTGCCTGTTTTTCTTGACTGCCCACACAATGGCAGCACATTCCAATTCGGTGGCACTCCAATTTCGTTCATTTGGCAAAGTAGTTCTGCTCAGAAAACATAAAGGTCGGGTGGACAAATCCGGCTGTACCTGTTCAATTACTGCACCCAACCCATCCACTGATGCATCGGTAATCAAACGGAATGGTCGTTCTCCAGTCAACGCGGCTTTAAAATCCGGAAATGCTAAAACGTCTGGACTGGCAAGTCGTTTCATTAAAAGCTGCACGATCCCAACATGTTCCGTGGTAAACACGAATTTAACATCCTTCTTTAGAAGGTTATTCAGAGGTCGTGTAACAGTAGCCATTTGCGGCAAAAAATTCCGGTAGTATGACAGCGCTCCCAACACTGAACGTAACTGGCTGACATTTGTAGGCATCGGCAACGTAGTCATCGCCTCGACTTTATCTGGGTCTGGCTCTACTCCCTTAGCCGTTACTCGATGGCCCAAAAATTTGATGGTTTGGACTCCCAAATGAGATTTCTTAGGTGCCAATTTCAGATCAAACAGCGTGACCCGTTCAAGGAAACCCTCCAAATCGCGAACATGCTCGGTCCCGTTCTTCGAAAAACACACAGTGTCATCGATGAAAAGGCATACCCGTTGTAATCCGTCGCAAACTCTCAACATAATTGACTGAAACCAACCAGGGCTGGACGCTAACCCCATTGGCATTACGGTCCACTCATAGTTCCCGGCTTGCGTACAAACGGCTGTCAGTGGAATAGAGTCTTCATGTATAGAACACTGGAAAAACCCACTAACCAGATCCATGGTACTAAAAACGTTCGCTCCTCCAAGATCAGATAATAAATCGTCCATCGTCGGCAAAGGCATGACAGGTATGACGAACTGGGCGTTCAGCCTATTATAGTTGCAAATTAAACGGATACGGCCATCCGCCTTGGCTATAACCACTAACGGACTGGACCAATTGGAGTATGACCTCCTCAAAATTCCTGCTAGAACTAATTTATCAAGTTCCGTTTGTACCTTCGCAGCCAACACAGGGGAATGTCGGTATGGTCGTTGTTTGACCGGTTGTGCATCTTTTTTCAAAATAATGCGAAAGGGGTCAATAGTAACATGTCCCAGGTCAGTGCTGTGCTTCGAAAAACGGTGCGCGTACTTATTTAACAGATCTCCAAGAGAATCAATGTCGGTGGCTGACCAGAGGCTCCCTTCAAAACCAAAATGTATAGCACGCAAGTGAACAGGAATTTTGTTCCACAGCCGCAAAAATGCTGCTCGTTGATCCTGATGCAAACTAGACAAAACTTCAGCTGGTGGTTCAATATCCGATTTTTCCCCGTTTCCATCCACGTTCCCGACATACGGTATTTCGTTCGGAATTATGGCCGCATTGTCCAATTCACATGGTGCCAGGCGCTCTCCCCCCACTCCCAAACGCATTCCCTGCTGTACCAAGAAACCACCATAATTCAAATGTTGTATAGGTATTTCGGAAACCCCTGATTCCACGATGGCTTCCTGTGGGAACCACTCTGGACCAAACCGTATATAATAAGAGCCTTCTGCGGCCTCGGTGCCATCACTGTTAGCAAGACAAACTTGTAACCAAGACATGGCATTCGGCAAGCGATGTCTATGACTGGCAACCCGAACTACAACTTTACCCGTTCCTCGACCTTCGATCATTCCTACAGCGCTGTTAACCCACTTCTTGTATCTCTGGTCATGTGCCTCGGAATCGCTTTCCTTCTCGACAAAAGTGACAAGTGTGCCAGACGCATCGATATCTTTAGACTCCCGAGTAGGAAAATGGGACCAACTATCCCGCCCTAATAGAACAGTGGTTGTCATGGCGGTGGTAGGTACGACGTGTGCATGCACAGCCATGCATACCGAGGGGGACCCACTGTATGTGCGGTTCGCTGTTTGTATGTTCAACCGCACAAGACTGGAGGTGTGCAACGGTACCCCATGGAAACCACCCCAAGTTTTCTGACCTACGGTTGTCAACCCGTCCTCTGAGGCAGCACCACAAGCAAGCATACGCAGCCATACCTTCTCTTGGATGAAGGATGCCGGGCTTCCTGTGTCCAACAGTGCTGTACACGCATGGGTCCTCAGAGCCTTGCTACCCGCGAAAAGCTGAACTTCCGTCGTATGGCGTGTCCTATCCAGTAAAATTTCACCCCCAACCGCTCGTGTAAACTCCGACAAAAAATCTGCTCGCTCCCCCGTCTTCAACCGCGCGCGAGCAGGGGGAAACACAGCAAAGGGTCCATCAGGGATGTTTTTCGTGGATGTCTCAAGCGCATAAATACTGTCACCGCCTGAGCAACCATTTAATTTACTACTACCCAAATCTCGATTGCTTCTCGAGACAGAAAGATTTTCCCTGGGCTCACACCGTTTCTCTACTATTTTTTTCAAGCCCGATGATCTCGGAACTCGCCCCCTTCTACCCGGCGTGTCCAGACTCAAAACTTCATTTATCAGAACGTGCGTACCTCCAACTCTCACTGGCGGGGTACGTCCGGTGCTGGGAGCACTGGGTGTACCTCTGCCTGGGTAACACCACGCTCGATTATGCTTCCTCGCTCTCTTCCCAACGACTCCCCGTGCGCTCTTAACCTGGGCGGGGATCGATACAGATTTCGGTTGATCAGCCGAAGGGGGCGCGCACAACTCCCCTACAGGAGTAGACATTGACCTGGTTTCCGTTTGACTACTATCTGCTACACTCGGCTCTTCTCTGCCGCTTCGAACTTGCATTTTTATGGGGGGCCTATTCCGACTAGTATTGCAGCTCGGACGGTCAGATGTCGTCGTTTTACTACTAGTGACGAGACGTGTGCAAAGCGGTGATACTTGGCTGACGCTCAACGGTGCTCCGGGGTAATTACTTCCATCACTACCTGGAAGACGACAACCTTGCTCACTGCTCTTACCGTTCATAAACAGGTGACTTCCTGTCTCTTGGTCCTGATCCACAACGTGCAATGCAGATTCGACCGAACTCACTCCATGCGTCACATCGGGCTTGCTCCCGTCAGCGACGTAACTCATATAGTCTCCTCCTGCAGCGCGGGACAAGGGGAGAGGCGGTCGCGATGCTGCCGGGAAGGGGGCCAACCTACCGTCGAACCTTCATGGATTTCGATTGTTACGGTTAGCGCGAGTTTTAGCCCATTGGCACGGTCTATCTTGCCATCGGCGCCAACGTCTCTCCGCTTCGTCAGGCGTACCGTCGCCAACAGCGGGATGAATTAATCCAGACAGGTTGAGAAATTTGGCGGGACATTCTCGAGCGAAGTGATTCTCTTCGCGGCAGTTCAGGCAGAGGTTCCCATATGATTTGCGGGCAACATCCCTCTCCTCGCGAGAATTAAACGAACGAAACGTAGAAAGGTGGGTCTTTATTATTCTTACCACACACCCCTTTTTCCCGCATATCCGCGTAAACCTTACGAAATTCTCCAAGCCGTGGCGGAAGACGAATTATTTGCGCGATCTTTGTCTGCCTCTGACTCACCGATCCAGTCGTGCGTAGATCCGTGGTCCCCGACTCGGAACAGTTCCCCGCCGAGCCCTTCGGGCTCCCTGGTGCCCCTGGTAGACGAAAATAACCCCTACTCTTTGTTGGCCCCGCCCCGCCCGAGGCAGGTGGTGGAGCCCCACCTCCTTCAAGAAGCCGAGCAGACCAAGGCCCTCAAAGAGGAGGTTACGGCCTCTTTCCTCGAGGCCAAAAAGGCGCAACAAACAATCGAGGCAGCCCATCAACGCTCGATAAATGATTTAGAAGCAGGCCGCGCGGAGGAATGGAAGATGGGCCGGGAGCTGCGGGATTTGGGCACCGCCCGGCGCAAGGCGGAGGAAAGGGACGAGGAAACGATGCGGGCCCTGAAGGCCAAGATGGTAGCGGAACGGAACGCCCAGCGGGAGCGGCTGGAGGCTCACCGCGCGGCGGAGAGCGACACCCGGGCCCGGTTGGCCCGTATCACGGAGGAGAACGTCGGGAGGGCCGAGACGGAACGGCACGCACGCTAGGCGGCCACGGTGGGGGCCCAGGAAACGGTTCGACAACGCGGTCTACGGGAGGTCGCCAGCGGGAGCGCAGTGGCGGCAGCGGAGGAGGCCGGTCGCCCAATCTTGCCCAAGCGTGAGAGGAAGCCCGTGGAGCGGAAGGACCGCTCTACTCCCGCGAAGGCGGCAGTGGGGGCCACCGCGTCTGCGACCACCGCACGGTCCTCGGCCGCAGCCGCTGCGGCTGCAACCACTTCGGTTTCGGCTGCATCTGCTTCTGCTGCGCCGGTTTCTGCTGTACCGGTTTCCGCTGTACCTGTTCCTTCTGCGCCGATTTCTGCTGCACCTACTGCCGGAGCAGCAGCGGTAACAGCAGCCGGGGCAGGAGCAGGTGCAGCAGGAACAGGTGCAACAGAAACCGGTGCAGCGGAAACAGGTGCAGCAGAAATCGGCGCAGAAGGAACAGGTACAGCGGAAACCGGTACAGCAGAAACCGGCGCAGCAGAAGCAGATGCAGCCGAAACCGAAGTGGTTGCAGCTGCAGCGGCTGCGGCCGAGGACCGTGCGGTGGTCGCAGACGCGGCGGCCCCCACTGCCGCCTTCGCGGGAGTAGAGCGGTCCTTCCGCTCCACGGGCTTCCACTCACGCTTGGGCAAGATTGGGCGACCGGCCTCCTCCGCCGCCGCCACTGCGCTCCCGCTGGCGACCTCCCGTAGACCGCGTTGTCGAACCGTTTCCTGGGCCCCCACCGTGGCCGCCTAGCGTGCGTGCCGTTCCGTCTCGGCCCTCCCGACGTTCTCCTCCGTGATACGGGCCAACCGGGCCCGGGTGTCGCTCTCCGCCGCGCGGTGAGCCTCCAGCCGCTCCCGCTGGGCGTTCCGTTCCGCTACCATCTTGGCCTTCAGGGCCCGCATCGTTTCCTCGTCCCTTTCCTCCGCCTTGCGCCGGGCGGTGCCCAAATCCCGCAGCTCCCGGCCCATCTTCCATTCCTCCGCGCGGCCTGCTTCTAAATCATTTATCGAGCGTTGATGGGCTGCCTCGATTGTTTGTTGCGCCTTTTTGGTCTCGAGGAAAGAGGCCGTAACCTCCTCTTTGAGGGCCTTGGTCTGCTCGGCTTCTTGAAGGAGGTGGGGCTCCACCACCTGCCTCGGGCGGGGCGGGGCCAACAAAGAGTAGGGGTTATTTTCGTCTACCAGGGGCACCAGGGAGCCCGAAGGGCTCGGCGGGGAACTGTTCCGAGTCGGGGACCACGGATCTACGCACGACTGGATCGGTGAGTCAGAGGCAGACAAAGATCGCGCAAATAATTCGTCTTCCGCTACGGCTTGGGCGACCCTATCCGCGCCTGCCTGCTCCTCCGCTTGGAGGGCCTGCGCTCGACCAACTTTTCGTCCGAAAGAAATCTCTCGTCCTGCGAGGTAACTGGC
This sequence comes from Macrocystis pyrifera, assembly GCA_031763025.1. Classification (NCBI taxonomy): domain Eukaryota; class Phaeophyceae; order Laminariales; family Laminariaceae; genus Macrocystis; species Macrocystis pyrifera. The sequence continues at coordinate 2,470,907 of JASSKH010000005.1, read as the reverse complement.
CCCGGCGTCCTCGCTCTACTCGTGATGCCGGAGGGGACCGTCCGGCCGGCAGGTACATTGATTGCCACTATTTGACCATTTGTGCCTGCCGCCGTGTCCACTGTATACTCGGCCCTACGTGGCTCGACACCCACCACTAGACATTTGTCTTCGAAAGACAACCCTTCCAGAAGAAATCTGACGTTATCCATCATATCATCCCTTACTGAACGGATACCAACACTCACCCCATCACCCGGCACGGCAGCAGAGGGTGCCGTCGTGACCGCTCCCGCCGAGCTCGGTGCCGGGCCCTTTCCCGCCGACCCGGGAGCTGCCTCCGGCGTCGGAGGAGCACGGCCCTTCCCCTTGCCCTTGGGCGGGACAGGAGAGACCGGAGAGGTGGGGGTCGAACCGGCCTTCACGACGTCTACGTACGACATGCAGCCGGGACCGGAAACAGGGGACGGCGTAAGAACCGTGGAGGGCACAGGGATGTCATCGGGCGACGAAACAGCTATGGGCGGGGCATGGCGTACGGTGACAGTGGTACTAGGCACGCGACGAGCCGGGCCCATGCTACTCGTGCGGGAGGTGCGCCTACTGCCGTATGGCGTAGACAGGCCTCTGGCGAGTGAGAGGAGCATCGGGGGAGGCACAGGGGCAGGTTGAGAGTGGAATTGTCGGCCAGCTCCGCCGCCTGCGGACGGCGACGAGGGTTGGCAAACTTTTCTTCTCCTACATCTTGTCTGCGCGACCCTCCTGTGGGGCTACCACTCGCCCCTTTCCCGCCGGTCGGGCTACTCACTCTGTACTCACTACTGGCGCGCAGCGTCCCTGACCTCGACGCCGCCGCTCTCGTCTGTGAGCGAGTTCTCGTCACAGGAGGGACGGGCGACCCCATACCCTTCCCCTCCCCCCCCACAACACGCGACTCACCGTTGGAAGACATTTTCTTTTTCTTGCTGAACTCGTCTGCCGTAAGAAGTACTCGGAACTGCTGTCGACGCCGGTGTGGAGAAATAGACTGCTGTACGCCGATGAAGTGCGATGAACAGTGCAGTGATGTGCTGATGATGTTCGTGGAGTACGTGCAGTAGGCGGATCAAGAGTGTAGCTGAAAAGTCGTATTATTATCTTCCTGCAGGTGGGCTGATATTGAGGGGAGAACGAAGAACTGACCAGAGGGGGCGGGGGCGACCCCTCCCACTTGGCTCGTCTCACCTTCCCAACTGCTCCAATATACTGTTCGTATTCCATCAGTTCTCATGGGAAGAGCTGATATACCGGATACCTTAGGGTGACCAACGTCCCTCCCCAGTGCCAAGAGGCAGAACAAGGGCAGTACTTTTACCTGGCTCTCTCCAACGTACTCGTTCCAACCCTCTTGTTACCCGGTACCCATATCCTAACAGCATTTCTCAGTACATTTTACTTAGATCTTTCCTATGCACTGCTGTTGATTGGCCTACTATTGTACTGATTGTCTCTCTCCAACCCTCCTAGGCCCTATTTCCATGCTCACATCCAAACCAAGACAGAGGCCGTGGCGACTGTGATTTTCCCAGTGACGTAGTCACTGGGCTCTCAACCAATAAACATTTACGATCCTCAAATCCCCTCCTTTTGTTCACTATTTTCAAGTCTAATTCCATCGATTTTTAACCATCCCCTCCCTAGAATTTCCCACTTTATTCAAGTGAACCAGAATTTGGCTCTGTAGCCTAATCAACTGTCAAAGTCATGTTGTAGCCAAGTAGTTAAGAAACAGAACGTCGCCAGGATTTCACCGACCAATACTTTCTACAAGTAATTTTTTCTGACTCGTTCAATCTGCATCGATGTCAGTATTGTCAAAGGAGGTCAGCATCTGTCTTTGAATTATGAAGCAAATGTCATACGTACACCTCAGTCGGGACAACCGCGGCCACTTCGACAGGCAATACTCGTATACCTACTATACGAGTACAGGCACCTTTGTCCTTGACTGACCGTTTTGTGACATGTACGAGGTCCCCAGGGTATAGCCAAAAAAAAGCTGCCACCTGGTGTTTTCGTGCGTGCGTCGGCTCAGGTGTGAAAACGACCGATTGAGAGATGTGATTGAAGCTCACAACTTTCCAAGCTGCGTGATTCTGTGTCAAAACAACCTCCTTGTAGTCAGCCAGACACAGAGCTGCAGCATGCTGCTGCTGCTGCTGCTGCTGCTGCTCAGAGCTTTGGCCGTTGAAGGGTTTAACACTATACGAGTACTTGTACGCGAATACCGTGGGAGAGACAAATCGAGAAACCGAGAGCGGACGATCAAGGATCGTCCAGACGTCCAGACTCCAGACTCCAGACATACCAGACTCGCACACTCACATCCTGGATAGATAGCTGCACCACTTTGGAGAGGGGTCGCCTGGATAGATAGCTGCACCACTTTGGAGAGGGGTCGCCGGCCTTCTTGCCCTTGTCCTTCCACCGCGACTTGCCCGACTTCGACCGGCTCTTCTTGGCTGGCTTAGGGCAATCTCGCTGGAAGTGTCCGTACTCGTTGCAGTTGTGGCGCCGGTCTTTGCTGGTCGCGGCCATTGCCGCACCACGGCCGGAGACTGCGGGCCCCGACGACTTCCTCGATTGTACGTCGATAAAGTAATTCACAGCGGTTCGCTTTATTTCCTTGACATTTGGAAACGGTTGCCGGTAATGCATGTCCCGCATGAAGCTGTAGTCCGACGAGTGAACGAGAGCATTTAACACTAAGTCCTCGAACGTCTCCTCCGGCGTGGTCTCACCCATATCTTCAAGCCGAAGTTTTAAGTCGTCCATGGTTGCCAGGAAGTCGATGACGTTCTGACCGTGTCGGAGCTTGGCAGAGTGGAGTTGCTCCCTGAGGGCTCGCCGGGATTCTTTTGTGTTTCCGGCGAAGCGTTCCTTCAGGGCCGCCCAAGCCGCAGCTCCATTTCCCATTTCACCCCCAGTCTTCCCTTGAAAAGGCTTCGTGGTAATGTTAGCGGATTCAACCGTGGAGAAGTAAATGAGGGAGAACAACTGGTTGTTCCGACTTTTCCAGTTTGAAGCTGCTGTAGCAGCGTCCATCCCAGTGCCACTGGGGCACGATTCTCCGTCAAGAATCTTCAGCAGGTCCTGCGAATGAAGACCCACCGCCATTCGAAACTTTTCCGCCCATTCGCGGTAGTTCCGTTGATCTTTGCATTGACCAACGGTTTCGAGCGTCTTTTTCAACGCAGTGTAAGGCGATCCTGTCATCGCCTCCCGATCCTTTTCCAGGGAACGGGGCTACGCTCAAGGCGCGTAGGCTTTCCTCACACGCGTAACGCCCCGAGTACCTGAGTATCTCGACGCGCAAGGGACGGTGCAAGATCTTGTTGCTACACGGATGTAGGCTTCTCAGGATTGCAGCCCTGGAGCTCACAACCCTTATCCGCCGGACACTCACCAGTATCCGCCCAGACTCCTATGCTCCGGGAGACACAGGAATAACCTACCAGCCACAACGACAACGAGTGCAAGGCTCAGCGAGAGATCCAGTCGCTGACTGCACGCCTGGCGATGCTGCAGTCTCCGGGGCAAGGCAGTTTCGCTCATGTCGGGAGCGCACATCCGGCCGCTTTTCCACCACAACCGTCGGGTGCCGCTGGTTTCGCTCATGTCGGGAGCGCTCACCCCGCCGCTCTTGCTCAACCACAGTCGGGGGCTGTTGGTTTCGCTCATGTCGGGAGCGCACCCGTGGCTCCGCCTCCTCCGCAGACACAAAACGGTTTTGGCTACTCGTTCACCGCGATGGGAGTGCCCCTGCCAGCGGCGGCCACGCTTTCTCATGGGGCTCTCACCGCGGAATCCCGGGCTGAATCGGGGGAACTTGCGTCTGCTCAGGCGGCATCACAACCGACCTACCGTCTACCCGATGGGGTTTTTCGAGCGCTCATGGCGAGCACTCCTGACCTGTCAGGTGAAGGTGGGCTTCGTACCGACGGCACCTACATTGAGCTATTGGTGGACAGCGGGGCATCATTCAACTTCGTCGATCCGGAGCTGACCCCGGGACTGTTAGCCTCAATGCGGGACTATGAACCTCTTCAGTTTCCCCACCAGATCGTCGCAGCTGGAAAGCACATCCTGTACGGGGTAGCTGCAGGCACCGTCAACGGCACCATTACCGATGATGGTGGGAACAACCAGGATTTCTCCTTTCGTGCAATCATCGTCCCTGGGCTGGGAACGAACCTGTTTTCCGTCTCCATGGCCATGGTGGAGGGGATGGCTGCACTGTTCTACCCGGAGAAACCGAGGTTCGAAAAGGGCGACCTCGTTGTGCCGATGAAGACTCTAGGCGTCGACGCAACGACCGGACAAATCATGTGCTCCATCGCTGTCGCGATCGAAAACCGTGCTGGTACCTCCGTGAAGCCTAGCGGTGCTGCCTTAAAGGTGGTTTCTGCTGACCTGTGGCACCGTCGCGTGGGGCATGCCAACCGCAACAGCATGGAAGTTCTTCGGAAGATGCCGCACAGCGGTGTTGAGTACAACGGTGACCTGACGCCGTGCGACGTCTGCCCATTCGGCAAGAGTGAGCAGCAACCCCACCCGAAACAAGCGTCGTATGACGTCCAGCGGCCGTTTGAACATGTCTCTGTTGACACCATGGGACCGATCAACCCTCCGGCACTGGGCGGCTACACCTACGTCACCAAGTTTGTTGATCAGCTGACGAAGTGGAAGGAGATTTACCTCATCAAGAGCAAGACACACACCATCGACTCCCTCGTGCTGTTCAACAAGGCCGTCGTGATTCCGTCCGGAGAGCGTTTAGTCCGCCTGAGAGGGGACAAAGGTACGGAGTTTACGAGTGAGGATTTCCGCCAGTACTGTCTAAACATCGGCGTCAAGTTGGAGTTTGCTTCTACCAATACCCCTCAGCAGATCGGCGCAAACGAGCGGGCAGGTCGAACGCTTGCTGGTATCGTGCGCTGTTTGCTTGCTGATTCGGGTCTCCCGAGTTTTCTCTGGGGGGAGTTTATGCTGACTGCAGTCTACCTGAGCAACCGGGTCCCACATGCGGCGTTGAGCAACGGTACGCCCTACAAGGCACTCTACGGCAACGATGCTTACCTCGGGAACATTCGAGTTATCGGGGCTAGGTCGTTTGTACACGTAGAGACCCACACCAAGAAATTGGAGCCGCGTGCTTGGGAAGGACGCCTGGTTGGATATAGTACAGACAGCAAGTCTTACCGGGTCTACAATCCAGCGACGAAACGTGTCAGAGAGAGTCGAAATGTTGTCTTCATTGAGACACCCTCTGCACTGCCTCGCGTGGAGGTCGGTGGTTTCGACAACAGCAAGTTCACGTACGACGAAAGTGACGACTTGGTAAGGGATGTGCGTGAATACACGTCTAATCAAGATATCGGTTTGCCTTCTCCTAACCTGGACGCTGCAGAGCCGTTAGTGACCGACTTTTTGGAACAAATCCGTGATGTCACCGATCGCGATATTGGCGTTAGCCCTGTTGCTCCTACCCCGCCTGCTTCGCCTGGGGGAGTGAGCCCTTCCGCTTCGCCATCGGGATCTACGCCGTCTGGTGCTACGCCTGGTGGTTCTGCGCGTGGTGATTCTTCGCGTGGTGGTTCTTCGCGTGGAGGTTCTTCGCGTGGAGGTTCTTCGCGTGGTGGTTCTTCGCGTGGTGGTTCTTCACGTGGTGGTTCTGCGTCGCGCGGAGGTCGCGCCATTACACCGGCCGTGACCAGATCTGCCTCAAGCCAACCTAACGCCAGAACACTTAGCGAACTGAGACGGCTCGGCTTTGCGTACATCACGAAAGGGGAGTGCCAGGACGTAGCTCACAAGAACGGCATGTCTAGATTCGTGGAGTACGCGTATGCTGTACAGACCATGCAACCGGGAGTCCCCAAGTCATATGCTGAAGCCATGAATCTTCCAGACGCTAAGTTTTGGGGAGCTGCCGCGGACAAAGAAATGGCCAGTCTGAACGAACTAGGAGTGTACAAGCTGGTACCGCGATCATCTGTTCCTCCGGGACAGAAAGTCATCAACTCCAGGTGGGTTCTGAAGCGTAAAGCTGATAACTCATACAAAGCGCGGGTTGTGGCTCAAGGCTGGAACCAGGTTCCGGGCCTGGACTGCGGCAGTACGTTTGCTCCGGTTTGCCGTCTGCAAAGCATCCGAATGGTGCTAGCAATTGCCGCGGAGCTGGATCTGGAGGTATTTCAGCTGGACGTGAAAACTGCTTTTCTGTATGCCGACATTCAAGAGGAAGTATTTGTAGCTCAGCCACCTGGCTACCAGACCCAGGACAAGGATGGAGGCCCTCTGGTCATGAGGCTGGAGAAAAGCCTCTATGGGCTAGCTCAGAGCCCCGGGAACTGGTTCCATACCATTGATCCCGTCCTCAAGGTCATCGGTTTCATCCCGCTGAAGTCCGACACTTGTGTCTACATATACCAGCATGGGGGTGTCACCGTCATCCTCACCTTGTACGTGGACGATCTACTCGTGATTGGTGGCAACATCGAAGTAATCGAGAAGATCAAGGCGCAGCTCATGGACAGGTTCAAGATGACTGACATGGGAGATGTGTCGCGTGTACTTGGGCTGCAGGTCACCCGCAACCGTGCCGAAAGGACGCTTACAATCGACCAGGAGGACTACACCAAGTCCGCGCTGGAGCGATTCGGTTTCGCCAACTGCAAGCCAACACTTACTCCCGGATACGGACCTGAACTCTCCACAAAGCAGCCGGAGGAGACCCTACTGAACGCCGACGAGAAGCAGAGGTACCAAGCGATCGCAGGCACGGTCATGTACCTGGCTTCTGTACTCAGGTATGACAAAATGTACAGCTCGGGTCAGATTTCTCGTGCTATGTCAAATCCGTCAAAAGTGCACATGGTGGCGGCCAAGCACATTTTGCGGTACCTGGCAGGGTCCACGGACTTCAAAATTGTGTACAAGAAGGGAGGCTTTAAGCTCACGGCCTTCTCGGACTCAAACTGGGCTAATAACCCGGACAACGGCAAGTCGACGTCGTGTTACATCATGATGTTGGCCAGGGCTCCAATCAGTTTCAAATCTGGTCTTCAAAGCCTTACAGCCATGTCCACAATGGAAGCTGAGCTGGTTGCATCGGCACTCGCGATGAAGGAAGCCGTGTTCTGCATGAACATGCTGACGGAACTAGGGTTTGGGGAGCAGTTCGTTCAAGTGCCGCTTCACTGCGACAACACTGCAACTCTGCATGCGCTTGGAAACCGTTCATATAGTTCTCGAACCAAGCACATTGCACTCCGTTACTTCTACATTCGCGAGCTAGTATCCGAGGGGAAGATTTCGACTCACTACATCTCCACAAAGGACAACCCCGCCGATATCGGGACCAAGCATTTTGCTAAACCGCGTTTCCAACAGCTACTGGACATCATCAGCAGCTTCTGACGTCAGTATCGTCGTCAACATCTTATGTTATTTGTTTGTGTCATCAACACTGTGTTTGTGTTTGTGTGTTTGTTTTGTGAACCTGTTATTTGTGGAAATCAGCTTGCTATTTCAATGGTCAACATTCGTCTCGAACCATTACTGGTTGAACGAGACATGTAGGATTGAAGGTTATGGTAAATTTGGTTTGTGCAGGAACGATGGCAGTACTTTTGCAAGCGCATAAATGTATGCACGTAAGGCACAAAGCATTGTTAAAATTGTACTAGTAAACGCATCGAACTACTATATTGCAGGAAATGGTTTCTTGACTGTTTTCTATTTTATCACTGACTGAATTTTTTTTTGGTTTTATCATCGAATTTCACATTGAGGGGGAGTGTTATGGAAATGTTAGCACATGACCATGTTTGTGTCAAAGTTCAAGTAGCACTGCTCTTGTGTCGTAGATCATAGTCTATGTACCGTTTCGGCTTGTAACGTATATTATGCGGAGGAATAGCAGCCGTATCGTCCCTGCTCGTAGGACTGAGTATCGCAGCCGTATCGTCTCTGCTCGTAGGACCGAGTATCTCACTCTCTGATGTGACCTTTATCCGGATCGTGATGGTATCCTAGCTGCCTATCCATCTCTGGAAGCTGCCGTCGTCTGGACTCTTGCATTCTCTGTGGAGTACATCTGTGTGTGTTGGCCATCTAAGCGCCAGTGTTTACGTGTTATCACGTCTTATTCTCTCTACAGCACTGGAGTATCTTACTCCCCGGGCCATCGCTAGCCCGGTGTCATATCTCGGGTAACAACGAGGACACAGCCTCTGTCTACATTGCCAGGGTACAACGCAAATATCCATAATATTCTTTCTGACTTTCGCAATAATAATGCCTTGAAGGGGGCGTTCGGTCACTTGTTCCCAGTTCTGGAGGACCGCTTGACACAACTCGTCAAAGAAGTGTTTATTCGTGAAATGGCTCCGGATTTTGCTCAACCGTCGCGACTCGTCTTGACGGAAAGACAGGGTTATTATTTTCTGTGCTGCCGCCATCATTTTCAGGCACGAATCTATATCCAGTATGCAGTTCAAACTACGCGGGAAAGTGTCCGCGGATGTGGCCGAAAAAATAGCACAGGTGAAGAGCAGGGATCTCATGTCGATGGCGGCCGACCCCTTCAGCAGGGAAAACGTCCAGTGAACATGCCAAGACATTCATGTTTTTGAGAACTCTGCAGGCTAGCTCACCTGATTCTATACGTTGACGGATGATGGGATAAACAAAACACGAACTGAAGCTATATCAATGCTGATGCCACCAGGCGAGACGTTTAAGCTGACGAATAATCCTTCCACTCGTCATGAACTACGGCGGCCATGACATAGGTCTTCCATCGACATGCCACGAACTGATGCCCGATTATGCGACGCGGCTAACAACCGTTGCGGACGGCCCTGTTGCATCGGCAACATTATTTCGCGAAACTACCCAATCAAGCGGTTTTCGAACCTGTGCTGAGAGTGGGCGCTTCTGACGGCGACGGTAGAACCCTGGGGAAAATGCCAAAACATACATTGGCATGACGGAGGAGCAATCAATTCAGGCTAACTCTACACGCACATCTACTGGTTTGGGTATATAGACATAGCAGCCGCAATCAGCTCCCGGAAGACTTCGTTCGGCACAAGTTTAGAAAAACACGCTGCTCTTGCCAAATACGTAGGAAGTGCTATTTGCAATCAACTCATGTCACCTGAGGAACACTTGTCACCTTACGGCACGGTCGAGCTGCCTTGTGGACACACTTTTCACCGCTCTTGCGTGGACGATATTATCCGCCACACGGGAAGTAAGTATTGTACAGGTTCTGACGAGAGATGCCTACCACTGTTTGCGTGTTATTATGTGGATCAGCGGTCGTGGTATCGTCCCTTCCTGGGTTCGCGCGAATGTTATCACACCAGCCTCTTCCTCGCCAAGTACACGAAGTCCGCGTTGACGACGGCCTGCCTTACGATGAAGATGGCCTAGCGAACGCTGTGGAGGACGGCCCCTTAGAATGTTGGCGTGCGTTCGGTAGACGACAGCAGCAACAAGGTGGATCTGTCCTATTTGTCGCCTTCAGGAGGGACGTCGCTAACGTGACCTATCCACCGTTCATTCCTCCGCCCGGTTGGGGGGTGAGTGTGCTGCAGCTCCGGCAGAGTGATCTTCGCCTACCGCAGTCCGGCCTTGTCCAACTCGTCCAATCGGCCATGTGGAGCGACCTTCAGTAGTGGGCGCGTGATGTCGACTCTGCCGTTGAGCGCGCCTCCACCGGAAGCACCAACGAGAACAGCTTGCCTACTTTGCCTCTGTCGCCACGTTAGTTCGAGCTCTTCCCGCGTTATTTTGGTACACGAACACGGTTGGACGGAACATGGGCGTACGTGAACCCCACCCTCACGGGAAGGGCACGGCTATCTGTTCTGATGCCGTAGAGCAGCTGTGAGTACGGCCGAGTGAGTGGTTCAACGTCATCTTTATTTACAAGCTGCGTGATATAGAAGACACTCTCATCGGGCTTTTATAATACCGGTGCCGATTTTGATAAAACTGGGCCCTATTAGTAGTCATCACCAGGGTTACTGGAGCCTGTCCTGTGACCACATGCTGTTGTGGCGATGAGTTAGTGCGGTATGGGTCCGCCAACAAGACACACCTAATCTGGGCAAGCCTGAGGTTCTTATTATTGGGGCGCCATCTTCAAACAACCGGGTTCACCACTTCTGAGCCGTTTTTCTTATCCCAATTTTTCTTAGCGTTCTCCAAAACGTGAGCATTATGTTCTTATTGGGCACTTCCTGCGACCTAATACCTCGTGCGGCGGGATAGCCTCGTCTTTTTGGCCAACCCTGAACTTCGTGTGCAGGATCTCACTGGGATCCGCGTGCAGTGCAACTGCACGCTGTGGGCTATTCCAACGTACAGGCCCGATTGACTACAAGTACCCTATTAGAACATCCTAATAATTTCCATTGAAACCCCTGATCTCATACTAATTCTCAATGAAACTATTACGTCCATAACAAGGGCTATAGGAAACCAATCTCACCACACAATCAAAAAAAGAAAAAAATGAAAAAAAAAAAGATCTTACAGCAGAGCTTCTCTCTCAGCCTCGTACGCCACCCGCCCCTCTCGCGATCATCTCGCCACTGATTCAGTCCGGGTAAAGCTTCCCTCCCTCTCTTCCACAGTGAGCCCCGTCGCCCGCCTCGCGTGAAGCCCGGTGCTCACCGTGGACCTCGACCCAAGCTCGACAATGTTGGTGCTCATTCGGGGTACTTCCCTCTTGTGACTCTCACCCCGGTCGCAAAAATAAGCACCGCTTGAATATTATCTTACAATCCCGAACGAACCTTAAATACTCGTACGTACTCTATCCAAAGTCACAAATGGAGGCCAGACAGAGCCTATTGATGCATCCCTCGTGTCTCGAGGCACACGCGACGCCTAGGCACAAAAGCGGCGACCGCGCTCCTTGCAACTCCCCCTCTACTCGCCAGCATCCGCTGACACCCGCGACGGTGCCGGGTTCGCCCGCGCAACCGTGCTCGGAGTACACGCAAGCACACGAAACGAAAGAAGAAAGAAGGACTGAAAGTACGACGAGAAATGGAGAAAACAAAGACTCGCTGGAACGGTCCGGCAAGTAGTAAACGGAGGCGATTCCCAAGTGGGAGCTCTGAGAGGCCAGGGATGTACCAACCGCAAGGCGCTTCGCTCCGCGGGCGGCCTACGCCGCCCACTACGCTCGCTCAGGAAGGAAACATCAAATTATGCGAAGCGGACAGAGGTCCATGATTGAATATTGTTTTTTTATTGCCCCTGTAGTTAGCTGCAAACTGGCAACTTGATAATGCCAAGAGTCCCGCCGCCATGCTTCAGGAGAAAACAGCTCGGACGCCACATATGCTTCGCGTCGCGGGCGGTTTTCCGCTACGCTCGCTCACACGTCGTACATACGTACATACCCCAGGTAGGATACTTATTTTCTTCTTTCGATATGCTCTGTGTCTGTGTACTCGTCGTATGTACGAAAGATAAAGCACAGAACGGCACAGCAACACAGCAAAAACAATGAAAATGAAACCGAAAATTTCTAAAAGAAAAAAAAATCCCCGTCCCATTTCGTGTAATAATTTACTACTTGAGTGGAACACCTTACACCAGTCAAAAAAAGAAAAAAAGAAAAAAAAATGAAAAAAAGAAAAAATCTGATAGCAGAGCTTCTCTCTCAGCCTCGTACGCCGCCCGCCCCTCTCGCGACCATCTCGCCACTGATTCAGTCCGGGTAAAGCTTCCCTCCCTCTCTTCCACAGTGAGCCCCGTCGCCCGCCTCGCGTGAAGCCCGGTGCTTACCGTGGACCTCGACGCAAGCTCGACAATGTTGGTGCTCATTCGGGGTACTTCCCTCTTGTGACTCTCAACCCGGTCGCAAAAATAAGCACCGCTTGAATATTATCTTACAATCCCGAACGAACCTTAAATACTCGTACGTACTCTATCCAAAGTCACAAATGGAGGCTAGACAGAGCCTATTGATGCATCCCTCGTGTCTCGAGGCACACGCGACGCCTAGGCACGAAAGCGGCGACCGCGCTCCTTGCAACTCCCCCTCTACTCGCCAGCATCCGCTGACACCCGCGACGGTGCCGGGTTCGCCCGCGCAACCGTGCTCGGAGTATACGCACGCACACGAAACCAAAGAAGAAAAAAGGAGAGAAGGACTGAAAGTACGACGAGAAATGGAGAAAACAAAGACTCGCTGGAACGGTCCGGCAAGCACTAAACGGAGGCGATTCCCAAGTGGGAGCTCTGAGAGGCCGGGGATGTACCAACCGAGCACGCTCAGAGGTTGAGATATCTATAAGTATATCTACAAGGCGCTTCGCTCCGCGGGCTGCCTACGCCGCCCGCTACGCTCGCTCAGGGAGGAAACATCAAATTATATGCGAAGCGGACAGAGGTCCATGATTGAAACGAATATCGTTTTTTTTTTTTATGGCCCCTGTAGTTAGCTGCAAACTGGCGACTTGATAATGCCAAAAGAGTCCCGTCGCCATGCTTCAGGAGAAAACAGCTCGGACGCCACATATGCTTCGCGTCGCGGGCGGTTTTCCGCTACCTTCGCTCACACGTCGTACATACGTACATACCCCAGGTAGGGTACTTATTTCTTCTTTCGATATGCTCTGTGTCTGTGTACTCGTCGTATGTATGAAAGATAAAGCACAGAACGGCACAGCAACACAGCAAAAACAATGAAAATGAAACCGAAAATTTCTAAAAGAAAAAAATCCCCGTCCCCCTTCGTGTAATAATTTACTACTTGAGTGGAACACCTTACACCAGTCAAAAAAGAAAAAAATGAAAAAAGGAAAAAATCTTACAGCAGAGCTTCTCTCTCAGCCTCGTACGCCGCCCGCCCCTCTCGCGACCATCTCGCCACCGATTCAGTCCGGGTAAAGCTTCCCTCCCTCTCTTCCACAGTGAGCCCCGTCGCCCGCCTCGCGTGAAGCCCGGTGCTCACCGTGGACCTCGACCCAAGCTCGACAATGTTGGTGCTCATTCGGGGTACCTCCCTCTTGTGACTCTCAGCCCGGTCGCAAAAATAAGCACCGCTTGAATATTATCTTACAATCACGAACGAACCTTAAATACTCGTACGTACTCTATCCAAAATCACAAATGGAGGCCAGACAGGGCCTATTGATGCATCCCTCGTGTCTCGAGGCACACGCGACGCCTAGGCACGAAAGCGGCGACCGCGCTCCTTGCAACTCCCCCTCTACTCGCCAGCATCCGCTGACACCCGCGACGGTGCCGGGTTCGCCCGCGCAACCGTGCTCGGAGTATACGCACGCACACGAAACCAAAGAAGAAAAAAGGAAAGAAGGACTGAAAGTACGACGAGAAATGGAGAAAACAAAGACTCGCTGGAACGGTCCGGCAAGTAGTAAACGGAGGCGATTCCCAAGTGGGAGCTCTGAGAGGCCAGGGATGTACCAACCGAGCACGCTCAGAGGTTGAGATATCTATAAGTAGTTCTATACCGAAACTAGTGCAGGGCACACGCTTCTCAAACGAATGATCTATTGATAGATCAGAACTAATTTACCTGATTCTTATCGGGGAGCCGGTACTGCATACTGTTAATAGTACCAACCTAAATAATGACCTTTTAAGCGTCTAAGCAAGAGTGTGCAAACCTGCTAAGGGATATCTGTGTCCCACTCTTGTTATCCTCACAGCAACATATCACCAGTCTAAACACGTGTCGTGCAGCTCCTATTTTGTGCCGAATCCGCTACCCCAGCGATCCGAGCAGGTCGGCGCTGTCGATATACCTCTGTTGTAACATCGCGTTGTACGTTAATTCGTATATAGTTTGGGATCAATGAGGCCTCCTGCTGTGACCAGCCGGAGACTCTCACCCAGGGTTACTACTCCCGCGTTGGTTGTCTGGCAATCAACGCGGCACCTCGTCGCAGAGAGTAGGTACCCCGGTAAAATAAACACTAACAAAACTGATGCCGTTGTCGACGGTACACCTCGCTACCAACGATGGGCGGGCGGGATGGTCTGTTTTTTCCTAGCCTCTGTCGTTCTTTTGTAGAGCTGCGATATGGCTCACGGAGTGATACTCAATCACTGTCTCCCAATACAACAAGGAGGCTTTCCCGAAAAGGGATCCACCCTGCTGGCGTCCCCTCTTTTCTGGTCCAGATTACCGTTGTAACATCGCGTCGTACGTTAATTCGTATATAATTTGGGATCAATGAGGCCTCTCTCTGCTGCGGCATGAGATCACACCCATACTTGTTGACCCTTCTCTTATCTCAATGTCGTCGCTCGTTTGATGCGTATCCTTTTTGCGGGTGCCTTCTATTCCTTATTGTCCCCAAACTTGTAGCCTAGTTGATTACGGGTTCTGCTACCGTTGGTTGTCCCGTGGGAACGTCGTCTACGATTTTCCAAACCCCCCCGACGGTGATACGCGCTGAGGTATGCGATCGCGGTGTGATGCACCCGGACCGCGTTTCCCTGGTTGTCGGCACGCAGTGTTGTAGCGTGTCTCCGTGCGGTTCTTCCGGAACAAACATACGCTTATGTCGTGCTTGAGGGGCGATATACCTGGTATAACTTTTAATGTAATCATCATTTTTTTTCTTGATATTTTTATGCCTCCTTTCTCATGCCATATTACAGTTACTTATCAGTAGTACTCGCGCAAATTTTCTGTGTGCACATTATGTAGCTCCAAGTAAGTACAGGTAATAGCCACCTACCAGGTAGTAATCAACAGGGAATCATCTGCTCAGGCTGGAAAAATTACCAGTTACCACATTCTTGAAAAAGAGTGCGTTCTAAAATAAATTCAGTACGTACGTTGCACAAGTAACGGCTCCCGATCGACTTGTTTTTCTGTCAATCTCGACCTGCTTTCTTATCACTGGTTGTGGCCGTCCTGTCCTGTGCTCTAAAGAAATCACTTGTCGGATAGGAGACCACGATCTACAGACAGCAGCAGCAGATCTATAGGTCCTAACCTTCCGCTATGATATGTTGGGGAGGATCAGTACTGTCATAAGGATTACCCTGGGCCGGGTAATCGATCGGTATTTTACCCCCTATAGCTCAGTAGGTACCAGTCGTCTCGAAACGTTGATCTACGGATGCGTTACTTGGAGCCCGATCAAGACTGATTACGGCAGGCTACGAGAGGTCCACCACAAGATGCTCCTCCGATGCCTCGGCTGGCGGAAACGAAAGCACGAAGACCACTTATTCTATCCTATGCCAACGCGCTTCTCAGGACAAACTCCGAAAGCGTTGAGACGACGGTGCGCAGGCGTAGGCTATTATTGCTTGCGGGCTTTGTGACACGCATGGGAGAGGAGGGTCTGCCGAAGAGGGTGATGTTTGGGGAGATGGTCGGGGGTGAGGACTACTCTGGAGGACAGGAGTGAGACTGGATGGGGTACCTTGAGGACGACCTCAAGGAGTTTGGCATCGAGCTCGAAGGGTGGTACGAGGTACCACGGAAAGCCGGCGGATTGTTCCGACGGGTGGAGGAAGAGGCGGAGGTCTTCATGCGGAAATGACATACGGATGAGAAGGAGGCATCGGCAGAACGGTACAGGATGGCTGCAACCGCGACGACAACCGTTGACGCCAATGCACGCGCGCACGATGGCAGGGAGAGGGGGGGGGGGTGAGGCGGTCTGCCCAACAGACTGACGCCTGGGTATGGCCATCATCATCGTCACGATGCGCTCCCTTCTTTGGGACCCAATTTACTAATATGGGGCCACCCGGGCAAAACTTTGCGTGTCTGTACGCACCAGTGCCTGCTTTTCATACTACCTATCTCCCCCGCCCCTTTTTGTCTCTTTTTGGTCCCTTTTTGTCCCTTCTTTTCTCTTCTTTCTTTCCTCTTCCCTTTTTTCCCCGTTTGCCCCTCTTTGTGTCTCCTGTTTGCTTTTTGCTATCTGCTCTTTACTTCTGCTTTGCTTCGTCGTCTTCCTTTTCTTTTTTTGTTTTTTGTTATGAGGCTTAGATTGGGTAGGCGATTGGTTAACCTTTTACCTCTAGCCCAACGGACTAAGACCTTAGCAAATGGCGACGACGGCAGAACGTGGGTCGTTGGTCGTGAGTTCGAATCTCACGTCCACGATGAAATCGCTTTTTAAAGAAAAAAGAATATCCTCATGTCAAGAATCTGAAAAAATACTTCTGGATCCCCAGAAATTGGAACCGCGTGTTGGTGTCACGCGTCGACCCGTATATCCGGTCCGTTCCAGGGGGGGGAAATGTGCTATGAGGCGTAGCTTGGGTGGGCGATTGGTTAACCTTTTGCCTTTAGCCCAACGGACAAAGACATTAACACTATTAGTTTCTTTTTCTGCTTCCCTGATGTTCTTGGTAGCGGAGTAACTCCGTTCTATACCCCTGGCGTAGCTTGCGGACCTGCAGTCTGCGAAAATCTGCGCTACTCTTGTGTGTTTCCTTTCTTGCTTTGTTGCTTGAGTTTTTTTTTTTTTTTCCCTTGTTTGATTTCTAAGCCCGACCAATCCCTGAAGTTTCCATACCTCCGTCCAACCTTGTACTAATCGTAACACCTAGGGAACAGCAGGGTAACACTTGCCCTGCTCTACATCCTCTCTATTTATTCTGGGTAATTTTGCGGTCTTCAAGGTTTCTGTGGCGACTTGTACAGCGTACCGCATGTGTACCTGATACGTACGTGCGCGGACCTCACTTTTGTTTCGATCTGACGTATATGTAGATGTATGCGTATTATTCTTTGCTTGTTTTTTATTTTATTTTTCTCGAGGTATTCTTCCACTCTAGAGTTATATTAGAGCCTGTCCTGCGACCCTTGACTGCACATTGTATGTATTGTGGCGATGAGTCAACGTGAGAACAACAACACAACCTTTACCATGGTACATTTATTTGACGTCGTCGAGGACACAGGCTCGAGTCTCATCCTTCGAACGTTTCTTTTTTAGAAACGCTTGCGCGTGCGTCCCTAAAAACACTTGTCCCTGGTTCCCCAGGTATTGGAACGAAGCGGGTAAGTCAGCGTATACGGCCGTATACGGTACCGATGCCCCAAAGATCCCACCAATCAGGGGGGGGGGGGCGTACTCATTTGTTGCTTGCCTTAGTCATTTGACCATTGACCACGCATCCCTTTCGAGACGGAGCACCGTTCCTACTCCTAATAGAGACACCTCCAACAATTGGGCGCTGGTTACGTTGTTTCCATAAATTACATAGAAACTTTTTGCTAATCTTATCCCCTTCCTGTTTGGCCTCCTGTGGCCACCATCTATCTCCTAGGATAGCGATCGTTTTCTCGCTGCTATTCATTGTATCAAACTCCTCCATGTCACATTCGTCTATTTTCCTCATCTCCTCTTCTAACACATCCCGCTCCTCCTTGTATATTTCACATTCTCCTACTATGTGAGTTCTACTCTCTATTGCTTTGCCACACGGGCACATCTGTGCGTCTACTTCCTCCTCTTCCCGGTTACTGGTGTACCTCTTTCTTCTTTCTGGCAGGTCCAGGTCCCCTACACGAAAGCGCAGTTTCAGCGTTTTCGCGAAGTCCGTTGGGCCATGCAAATACGTTTTCATTCCTATTCCTTCCCTCAATCCCCCGTATATCTCTAAGTGTTTTTCCGATTCCACCTTGTTTCTTAGCGCTAGCCTTTCCCTTCTTTCTATCCTTTCTTCTAGTTCTGTCTTGTACCTCCCAAACTTCCCGGCGGACATCATCTCTTC
This sequence comes from Macrocystis pyrifera, assembly GCA_031763025.1. Taxonomy (NCBI): domain Eukaryota; class Phaeophyceae; order Laminariales; family Laminariaceae; genus Macrocystis; species Macrocystis pyrifera. The sequence goes on along the minus strand of JASSKH010000005.1, from coordinate 2,453,135 downwards.
TTGGTTTCCCCCTAGATCCTTCCATACTTTCTCAAGTACGACATCCCACCTTGTTCCAGCTCGTCCTTTTGATACTTTCTCCCATACAGCTCTATCAACGATGGCTGGCAACCTCTTTTTTGGCAAGTTCCTTGCTTTATATTGCCAGTTCAACTTTCTCATGTCTCTATTTGTCTTGAGTGGGCGCATTCCCAGTTCTGCTCTTAATACTGTATTACTAGTCGTACTTGAGCATCTTAGGATTTTTTTAGCTGCTGTCATTTGTACTGTTTCCAACTGTTTTGCGAGTTTCGCGTTCCCTTCCCATACTTCTCTTGCATATTCTAGCTTTGGTACTATCACATTCATCAAGATACATCTCTTAATCCTAGTGTCCTTGAGGTTCGGGTCTGTTAGGACCGCATCCATCTTGCCTACTTGTGCCTTACCCTTTCCTATTACTTTTGCTATATGTGTATCCCAAGAGCGGTCTTTTGAGATCTCTACGCCAAGGTATGTATACTGGTCTACGATCGGCAATTCATCTTCTCCCCACTTCCAACTGAAATTTACCGGGTTTACCTTATCTTCGTTGCAAACAACTACTGCGCATTTCTTGACGTTCGCCGTCACCCTCCATTTCCTGGTGTATTCTAGCGCCTTCTCTATTTGTTTCTGCAATCCTTCGGGTGTTTCTCTGATGTCCCCACGAAGTCATCCGCAAACATCAATCCCGACACCGTATCTTCCCCTACCGTGACTCCCTGCCTTGCTCCCTCGACTGCTACTATCAGGTCGTTAATATATATCTTGAATAAGTTAGGTGACAACGTACATCCCTGTGCAACACCTTGTAAAATATCAACATACTTCGATATTTCCCCGTCCAGCATCACAGCACTTCTGGCATATTCCGTCATCTTTTTCATCATTCTCCACATCTTTCCTCTGATTCCTATTTCCCACAGTTTTTTCCACAATCCATCTCTCCATACGGTGTCGTAGGCTTTCTGCACATCTAGAAAGAAACAGTACGTTGTTAGTCCCGCGTATTTCCTACCTTGAATAATCTTACCTAAGGTGTACACATGGTCTACGCAGCTACGGTTTGGCCTAAACCCTGCTTGTCCTTCGCTTATTTTGTCTTCCTTCTCCATCATCGTTCCCATTCTATCGTTCAAATCTTACAAAATGTTTGGCCTACGTGCTTAGTAGCGTTATCCCTCTATAGTTCCCCGGGTCAGCCTTATCTCCTTTCTTGAATAAATTTACTACTACTCCTTCTCTCCACCTCCTAGGTGCGTACTCGTTTTTCCATATCCAGTTATACAACATAATCATCATGGTAAGCATTCTTTCTCCCCCGTACTTCATAAATTCATTCACTATTTGGTCTGCCCCTGCTGCCTTTCTATTCTTAAGTTTAGCTACACACTTCTTTACCTCTTCCCTTGGGGGTGTACTCGATGGGAGAGATGTACTCGATCTCATGCATGGCCGTAGTCGTATGACCATAGACCCTCGCATCCCTACAATGCCGGGACGGAGCATGTCGGGTTTCCACCGACCAGGCAGACATTGCTTGCACCAAGCGCGAAGCGCCGTGAGGTGTCCGGCGAGTCGCATGAAGGGTGAGCTGCATCCTACTAAGAACCGCTTGTGAGGCGGACTTGCATATGGGTGACAGCTTCAATGAGTTAGTTTAATTTCCGGTGTGGCCACTTCCAGAGACAGCAATGGGAGTACTATGTAACTGCCTCTTGGGTGCCGTACCTTGAACACTACGTGATACGATCAATTCCCTTGTGCAGAGTAAAGGTTCTTTACTTCGCACAAATGATCTAACTAGACGACCAGCTGTGGGCGACCGCCTAAAAAAAAAAAAAAAAAAAAACGGTACCCTGGATGTCTAGCTCACTTAGTGAGCGGCATGTTTTACAGTGTCGTTGCCAACCGACGCCAACCCAACCCGTATATAATATATGGGGGGGGGGGGGGGGGTATAAGGATTACCGTGGGCTGGGTAATCGATCGATCTTTTTTTACCCCTACACAGCTCAGCAGGTAATATCTTGAGTTCTTCACAGCAGTAGCATATAGTACAGATCCAAAACAGGGAAAAAATCGTACTCGCTCGTACAGGCAGTAGATCACGGCTCCCACCGGCCAATACGAGCCAGATACTACAGATCACGCATACATCTATCTGCCCTGAAATATCTAATACTGTAGATAGATCAGTTGTGTGGAATTCCATTATATGTCCGATGTTTTTCAAGTATGTCCCGAAAAACGGGCGGGTTCAGTTTTTACAGTACAGTCAAGGTACAGCAAGCAGTATTACTGTAATAGTGCTGTTGACATACAAAACAGAAACAAGAAGACGAGGTCCTCTACTCTCCTATTCGTGCATCTTGCTACCTCAGGCTGCAGGACGAAATATTCGGCATGGATTTTGCTGTTGTTGTCATCTGCGGCGGCCACGCCTATCGGACAGCACTACTCGTACGACGTGCTGCTGTAGTACTACTACAGTAACTATCGTAGTCAAAGGGGATCCGTCCTCTACGGGCCCCTTTGTCGTAGCCGTTGCCCGCCTCTGAGCGGAAGCTTTCAGTGATGATGATGCTGCTCCTCTCTCCGCAGCGTCGTCCCCGAAAACCCTGGCCGAGGCGTCGTGTGACATCTCCGAAAACTGGCCGCCTTCAGGTATCGGTTCGGTCTTACTTGTGTCGTCCACGAGATCCTGGTCGAGCTGCTGCTTGCTGTTGTGTAGACTACTCGTATATAGACCCTGTTGTAGTCTGTGATACACCTTTTACGGGGGTCCATAGTTAATAGGACCTATGGTATACGTAAAAACCTATATATTTACTTTTTTTACTGGCAATATTTGGTTCTATTTACTATGGACCCCCGTAATAGTATACCAATACGTACTGCTGTAACATAGTGTGATGTTTGGGGAGATGGTCGGGGGTACGGGCTACTCCGGAGGACAGGAGTGGGACTGGATGAAGTCCCTTGAGGAGGACCTCGAGGAGTTTGGCATCGAGCTCGCAGGGTGGCGCGAGGCACCACAGAAAGTCGGCAGATGGTTCCGACGGGTCGAGGAAGGGACAGAGGTCATCATGCAGAAAGGGCACAAGGATGAGAAGGAGGCATCGGCAGAACGGCACAGGATGGCTGCAACCGCGACTAGACTACAACCAACCGTTGACGCCAATGCATGTGCGCACAATGGCACGGAAGAGGCGGAGGGGCGAAAGGGGGACGGACGGGGGGGGGGCGGCGGGTGAAGGCGGGGGGGGGGGGGACGAGGCGGTCTGCCCAACAGACTGACGCCTGTGGGTATGGCCATTATCGTCATGATGCGCTCTCTTCTTTCGGACCCAAGTAACTAGCACGGCACCACGCAGGCGATTTTGCGTGTCTGTATAAACCAGTGCCTGCCTTTCGTATTATCTTTGCCCCCGGCCCGCTTTTGTCCATTTTTGGTCCCTTTTTGCCATTTTTTTTGCTTTTCCTTTTTTCCCGTTTGCCCCCTCTTTGTCTCCCTCTGTATCTTCCTTTTTGCTTTTTGCTAAGTATCTGCTTTTTATTTTTGCTTTGCTTCGTCGTCTTCGTTTTCTTCTTTATCTATAGTAATTATTACTTTATTTTTCGCTTCCATCTGGAGTTCTTAGTAGCCGAGTAAGTATGTTTGTTTTTGGCTCTTATCTCTGTTCTACTCCCCTCTGTGATATGAGTGAAGTGCTCATGGGCTGTAGATAAAAAATCCCTGGTATATTGCAGTCTTGTAGTCTCACGAATACGAGAAAATCCAAAAAATGGATTAACCGGCGGATATTCCGTTAGTCGAGAGTAACGTTCTTTTAGGAATGTTCTCGAGGGCGGACAACCCGTTAGACAAGAGTAATGTTCCTTAGCGCAGATAGGGCCATGAAGTGAGAAGATTTATATTAGCAGAAGAATGATCGGTAGCCAAAGGAAAGTTATGTAGGAGTACATCAGATAAGAGAAATTTAGGAGAGCTTGTGGCGTGGAGTGGGACAAGTATACCTGGGTGTCGAGTACCTCCCCCCTACCTCTCACTTCTCTTCCAGAGCACCTCCTCAGCCCTCACCATCAACAAAGGAGATCTAAATCAGAAGAAGCGAAGCACTGCTTCCCAGCTGCCAGATACACCTGCGTCCCTTACCCTTGCTCAAACTCGGCCACCACTTCACATCTAGCGTCGACGGCAGCACTTCAGCCCCCTTCTCCACCTCCGTTTCCATCCGCTTAAGCATCCAATTTAAGCGCCTTCAGACCCCCATCGCTGTCCGAGCAGTATGAGCCTGCGTAGTTCCTGCAGGAACCATGCAGCACCCCATCCTCCTGGGACGAGACAGCTGGATGCGCTTCGAGCAAAGGTCGTGTACCACGCTCCAGCAACAGCCCACCCCCCCCACCAACCACCGCGGCGAACCCGCGGTGAGCTCTCCTTGAGTCAACATGACCCCAACGGAGCCTCAGCATTCATTCCCGACGATCGTTCCACTGACGACGTCTGCCACCTCCGATTCGCCGACAACGAAGCTATTTCGCTTTCCTCTACCCCCAAGCTTGTTACGGTCAACCTGGTGCATCAGTCAGGCGCTCCAGCATTTACTGGGGACTACATGGTGAACATACTCCCCCGCGAGAACCCCCTTTCCGACACGGCGATTTTCGTCTCCGACGGGTACCAAACGGTCCCATGATCTGCATCTACCAATCTCGAGCCGGGCGACCTCCTGGGAACCTCCTGCTCCCCACTGGTACAGGCAACACTTACCACCCTTGGACACCCTTCCTTGCCCTCTCCCCACCCCCTCCGATTCCGGACCTACATGCCCTCCACGACAACATCCCCGTGGCCGACCAGAGCCCATCGACAGACGACCCCCCCCCACCGCACCAAAAGCCCCGTGCCCACAACTCCTTGCACGCCTCAACGCCGATCAACGGGAAAGCTTCCTCGACCTCTGGCAACGCCTGCCGTTACACCTACGCAACGTCAACTTCGACCTTCACGGTTCTGGATGGACCCTATCGGTGATCAACAGCCTGGGCGACGTCCTCTGCGAATTCCAGGACGTCTTCTTCACCTCGAAGGTCGACTTCGGCTCGTGCTCGCTAATGCCGTTCAAGATCACCGTACCCCCGGACAGCCCACCGGTCACTTCCCGCCCCTATAGGATCAACCCCATCCTCGCCAAGAAGACCGACGCCGTATTAGACCAGTACCTGACCGCCGGCCTGATCCAGCATTCCACGTCACCATACTCCAGCCCTATGGTCGCCATCCCCAAAAAGGATGAGGTGTCCGCATCACAATAAACTACGAGAAGCTCAACGCCATCAGCTCCCTCGGACAACTCCCCATCTCCCGCGTCGACGAAGTCCTTGATTCCTTGGGCAAAGGTCGCATCTTTTCTCTCTTCGACCTGGTCTCCTCGTTCCACCAAATCGCCATCGACGAGGACACCATCCCTTTGACAACGTTTTGCACACCTAACCGACTATTCGAGTGGCTTGTCATGCCGGAAGGCAGCAACGCCTCCCCCGGCTGGTTGGTCAAGGTCATCAACGAGGTCATCAAAGGCCTGGAACGCGTCGCCGCGTACCTCGACGTCATCATCGTCTTCGACCTCGACCCCATCGACCACGTCGCCAAAATCAGAGCCCTCTTCGGACGCCTCCGGAAACACCACCTCAACCGTTCTCCCGCCAAGGCCAAAATTGGCGCCACCACCGCCGATTTTCTGGCACACACCATTTCCGCTGGCGGTTACACCCCCAACTCCGACAAGGTCGCCGCCCTCACCAAAATTCTGATGCCAACCGACAAGAAGCAAGTGCGCTCGCTCCTTGTAGGCATCAACTACCACGGCAAGTTCCTGCCGAACCTTTCCGGACGTCTGCGCCCTATCAATGCCCTACTCAAGCAAGGCGTCACGTTCGATTTCACCCCCGCCATGGAAACGCCATCCTACAAGAACTTGCCGAACCTCCTATCCTCGTCTACCACGACTGGGACGCCGTCGCCGACAACTCCCGCCCCTTCCGCCTCTACTGCGACGCTAGCATCGACGGCTTCGGAGCGACCCTTGAGCAAGAACAACCCAACGGCTCAGTCCGCCCCATCCTCTCGATCTTTAGGCCGGGAGCATCTGTGTGGGTGATCAAACGCCTCCGCGGACATTTATGGTCCACCCGCTTCCAGATCTACTCGGACCACAGGGCGCTCGAGAACATCGCCAAGGTCGGAGAACATAACGCCCGTGCCCGGCGCTGGCTCGAGTTCCTTTCGGCGTATACCTACACGCTGGAGTACCAGAAGGGCACGGCCAACGGCAACGCCAACTTCCTCTCCCGGCTCCCCCAATCAGCCACCGACGCCGACCGCGCCGGACGCAACCGCCTCACTGGCCCCGACACCGTCTACTTCATCCGCCCCTGCGGCTTTGCGCCGAACGACCCTCCCGCCCCGGGTATCGGCTTGGGTGGGCTCGTATCCCCCGCTTCAAGACCCATCCCAACCATCCAGCCGCTCCCCTTCACCGACGATGACTTCCGCCACTTCCGCCTACTGGGAACACGTATGGAGCACCCCACCCTTTTCCCGTAACCCACACCTTCGTCGGGCCTATTGCGACCCGCGACTCCCCCACCGGACAGCTTGCCAGCACCGAGAATGCCGCCGTGAACACCAGAGCTCCTCCAGGCTCGGCTTCCAGGCCGTCCGTCACCTCTCCGCCGTCCACCATTGGCGCCACGACACCAGCCCTTTCAGGTCTGGTATCTTCACCGACCCGCCACCGCGTCGCTGCTGCCACGGGAACCCCTCGGCCCACAGCCGACTATCGTTTTGAACGCCGACCGCCACCCGTCGTACGCAAACGATCTACACCCACCTGTCGTGCGACCACGCCCCCAGCCGGGGCCCAGCCCAGGCTTCCTCAAACGACGACGCCCCCAGCTACAGCCCCCGCTCCACCCGCACCATCGACGCCGCCCGAGCCATCGGCACCCACTATACTAAGACCTACCCGTTCAACAACGTCTTCTCCGCCGGCACTAACACCACCGTCACTGCCCATCCGGAGCCCGTCGTCGAACCCGATGACGACCCCTACCTCCTCGCCTGCGTCGAGAACTGCACCTACAAAGACTGGGTGCGAGAACAACGCGCGGAGCCCCTGTGCTGCGCCACCATCCGCTTCCTGTCGTTGGACTCTCCTGCCCCCACGCCGAACGACCTCCTGGATTTCATCCCCTCTGTCCGGCGCCCACAACTTTCGGACGTCCTCACTCTTACCTCCAAAAGCAAGCTGCACCGTACCGCCGACGAAGCCACCCTCCTGGTCCAACGATCACCCACAACCCCACCCGGGAACAGTCTACCACCACCCGCCCCCCTTACCCCACGCGTCTACGTGCCAATGTTAATGCGCCCCTGGGTGCTGAACACATGCCACGCCATCACCTCTCTACACTTGAGTGTCACCCGAACGGTCCGCATGCAGGCACGTTTCTTTTGGTAGATTGGCATGGACGCTTCCGTCCGCGGGTAGATCCGCCGCTGCCTTCAATGCCAGGCGCGGAAGACTTCAACGCACACCATTCGTTGGCCCATCCTTTCTTTTCCTTTGCTCAACGGGCCTGGCAACACCGTCAGCGTCGACTACTTCGGGCCCCTGCCGCTCACACCGCGCGGCAACGTCCACATCCTCCTCTTCATCGACCGCTTCAGCCGCCGCGCCGACATGTATGCCGTTTCAGCGGCGCAGTTTTCGGCCGCCGGCACCGCCGACATCTTCTTGAACGAGTACATCCCTCTCTGGGGGTGCCCGGTTACACTCCTCTCCGACAACGGACTACACTTGCCTCCAAGCTTGCGAACATCGTCTACGACCGCGTTGGTATCCACAAGGTCAACAACAGCTCCGACCACCCCTGCACCAACGGCGGCGTCGAGCGCATCAACCAAGTGCTGGCCCAAATGCTTTCTATGGTCGGCAACGAACAGCAGACCGACTGGGACGTGTTGCTCCCATACGTGTCGTCGGCCTACAACAACTCCGTGAACGCCGCTACAGGGCTTGCGCCGAACTAAATCCACATGGGCCGCCTCCCTCACCTCCCGCTCTCGGTCTTCACATGGGCCGCCTGCCTCGCCTCCCGCTCTCGGTCTTCGAACCCGACAACATCGGCGGTCACCAAAGCTTGGACAGCGATCACCTGGTCTACATCAACCTCGCCACCGACCGACAACGACGCGCCTACTCCCTCGTCCGCGAACTACACCGACTCACCGTCTCGCATATCCAGCACCGCAACGCGCCCATCATGGCCGCCCTCCTAGCACCTCCCCCCTTCACCGTAGGTGGCTGGGTTTGGGTTTACAACTCCGCCTCAACCGTCCGCCAAGGCGTCAAAGAGGGGACCGACGATGCAAACCTTGCCGGAACCCGACGACACCAGCAACATACCCAAGCATCTGCCCGCGGACCTCACTACATACGTGCTCACAGCTTCTGCCGCCAAAGTCCCCACCTTACCACGTCACCGTCGACGACGTCACTCCTCCACCGGAACGCCTCGAGGTCGAGCAGACCACTGGCCATCAACTCGTACGCGGCCGCGGCGGGGTCATCGCCGTTCTGTACGAGACCCACTGGGCTGGACTTCTCAGCCCCTCTTGGGCACGCGAGCTGGACCTTCAACACTTCCGGCGCCACATCCTACTCTACTGGTCAGGATCACCGACCCAGCACCGCCAGACGAACCGCCTCTACCGCCAGATGCGCATCGGCGCCCCTCACCGCGAACTAGCACGATCCCAAGGACAAATCTTCCTCGCCCCCGGCTACGCCTTGGTCTCTCGCAGTCTTTGGCTCCACAACTTCAGCACCACCATCCTCCAACCCGGAGCACACATATGGTACAAGGCGCGCGACGGCCTTTGGTGGCTGGGCAAGATCGCTCACCGCTCACCCCCGGACTCCCCTTCGGGACCTCCACCGGGACCTTCACCTGGCGGCTCCTACATCATTCGGTTCCTGGACGACCCCGGCCCGATCAAGATCGACCTCTAGCCCGCCCGCTACACTACAGCACGGAACGCTGTGTACGGATCGTGGTGTCTTCAACGCCATGGTAATGATAACCTAGCGCGTGGGGTGCTGCGCAACTCTGATGCATCCCGCGGAGCCCCCACCGTTTCCATTGCCCCCCCTGGTTAGCCTTGGTTTAGGCTTTTTGTTAGTTTTGGGTATTTGGTTCTGGTTAGTCTACAATAGCCGAGAGTAGTTCTTCAAGGTTAGTCTTCAATAGTCATCAGCAGCCAGCTTCTTGGGTGTGTTTGGGGATATAACCGTCTCTTCCCTCCCCCCTTCATTGTTTTTCTTCTTATCGCCTGCACCTCCGTGCAGCCTCCTTACGTTCAATATCGTAATCAGCATTTGTGTTTGTACTTCACTAACCTACCGCCAATTCTCGGCAATACTACGCCGAGGTAAAATCATTTTGTAGCCTGGGTAGTACCCTGACCTCCGTCGGTTTCCGCCGACCCCTGGTCATCGAACTAGCATTATATCGAGTTTTCAGCTCACCCATATTTCTTCCATGTTTGCCAAGCAGGGCCCAAGTAGCATTGGTCGCCCTGGATGGCCGGAGAGATATCGGCCATAGTGAACCTGACAGGATCGATTTTTTCTGACCTGTGTCCAGCTATTGGTCAGTTTCCTAGTCCCGATGGCATTTCGTTTTCCCTTTCCCTTCTTTCCCTTTCTTTTTGTTCGGTATTCTTCGCGCCCCTCTACCTCCTGGCAAACGACACCACCTTTGACGTCGCCCCTGTTGCCCGAGTTACACACGCTATTACGGGGGGCCATTGTAAATAGGACCTACGGTACACACAAAAACCTATATATTCCCTATTTGTACCCACAATATTCGGTCCAATTTACTATGGTCCCCCGTAATAGTACTTTCACCTCGCGCTATCTACCGATTTGAACTGCACGTAATAGGCCAATCTTCTAGCGGATCTTTTTGCCGACACCGTCTTTGAGATTGTTTTTGTTGAGTTAACTACCTTGCTACGTTTGCTGGTATTGTTCACACCACGAACAGGTCTCCGAGACGCCGCGTTGTTCGCTCCGTCTCCCGGTTTTAGTAGATCCAAGTGTACGCAGCCCTCATAGCACTCTAGCTGTGTCCCCTTTGTCTCGCGTGATGTCTACCGTGTTAGGACCTTCGCCACAAGACAAGGCATGGCGCCTATAGGATATTTATGTTTTTGGATTGTGACCCCTGTCTCCTGTTGAGAGTTTGCTGGTTTGCCAACCCGGTTCGGCGAACAACCCCCGTTCGTACTTCCTTGGGTTCCATACAACTGCTCCAGTATCAACTTTGTGAGTACTTTTTCTGCCTTCACTTTGGTCTTCGTGTTTTTTTCTTCCTCTAGCCTTCGCTTCGGGTTCTGTCTCCTTTTTCTTTCGTCTTTCTTTGTTTTCGCGTTTGCTGCTTTCTCCTTCGCCTCCGCTTTGAGTTCTGTCTTCCTCTTCTCTGGTCTCCCTCTATTAATAGTGGTTGTTTTTAGTGAACACACCTTCGTAGTGTTTGGGTCTTATTACGAGGTGTGGGGGAATCTATGGCCTCATTTCTTTTGTTTCGAATAGCCGCATCTTCGACCACCTTTTTCTGGTCATTTGGGATGAACTTTGTCATCACCCTTCGACCATCTTGTGGTCGGCATACACGACTATTCAGGGTGGACTAATGTGATATGAGTGACGTACTCATGGGCTATTTATATAAAAAATATATAATGCAGTCTTGTAGTCTCACGAATACGAGACTAATCCAAAGAATGGATTAACCCGGCAGATATTCCGTTAGTCGAGAGTAACATTCTTTTTGGAAAGTTCTCTAGGGCGGACACCCGTTTAGCTTAGACGAGAGTAATGTGACCATGAAGTGAGAAGATGTTATATTAGCAGAAGCACGATCGGTAGCCATAGGAAAGTTCTGTAGGAGTACATCACAGGTAAGAGGAATTTAGGAGAGCTTGTGGCGTCAGGTGGGAGGAGTATATCTGGTTGCCGAGTCCCTCCCCCCTACCTCTCACTTCTCTTCCAGAGCACCTCCTCAGCTCTCGCCATCAACAAAGAAGATCTGAATCAGAAGAACCGAAGCACTGCTTCCCAGCTGCCAGATACACCTACGTCCCTTACCCTTACCCTAACCTGGCCACCACTTCACACCTCGCGTAGCTTGCGAGCCTGCAATCTGCGAAAATCTGCGCATTCTCTTGTGCATTTCCTTTCTTGCTTCCTTGCTTTCTTGCTTGAACTGAACTTTTGTTCTCTGTCCCCCCTGTTCGATTTTTGCTTTTTTCGATTTCGATTTCGATTTTTCGACGTCGAGTTGTTTTTTTTCATCCCGTGTATTTCTTATGGGTAATATGCGGCTTTCTCGATTTCTATGGCGACTTGTACACCGTACGTACCGCATGTATGTACCTGTTACGTGCGCGGACCTCACTTCTTATTTTTGTCAGGAGGTGTAAATGTGCTTCAGTTCTCATGTGTATTATTCTTTGCTCGTTTTTATTTTTACCGAGGTATCTTCCACTCACTCCAGAGTTTTTTTTTTATGTGTGGCGATAACAACAACAAACAACAACGTGATGAAAAATAATTTTTACGAGTACTATACTGGTGCACGCTGTACGTCATACAAAATTGATTGTTGTTGTGGGCCTCGTTTCGTCGGGATATAAAGAAGTATTATTACAATTTCGAACAAAATGTTGGAGCAGATATCAAGTTCATTTCTCAAAAGGAAACTTGCTACGTGTGAGCATGCATGGGAAGGAAACGGCGAACGAACGGAATCGTGTTATGGTTTGTAGCAATCGTCCCCTCATCATACCTGACAGGCGTTATCGCCTGCTTTTCTGATGAGCACCTCGCTCCGTCGTTCAGAAGACATCTGGCGAGGCAAACAGCAACTTATGCAAGAGAGCTTATAACATCATCAAGCACCTCGTGTGAGTGACCAAAACAGAGCCAAAGGCATCAACCTTCTAGCAATAGTCGGTCCCTAGGTCCCAACTGACTTACACTTAACACTGGCGTCGTCGGCAGGACGCTTTTGGTACCTGTTCCAGGTCTGATTTTTTTTTTTCCCCGCCGACAATTGGCTTGTCGCTCTTGTAGTCTGTTTTTTCGGCATCTTACTGTTTATTTGATGTCTTCTCCTTTTGGCGAGCGCGTCAACCACACCATGGCTCAAATGCTAGCGATGGTCTGCAACGAACGACAGGACGACTGGGACATCTATTTGCCGCACGTGGAATTTCCTTACAACAATTCCGTCAGCGCCGCCACCGAGTTGGCCCCCAATGAGGTGCACATGAACCGCCCCCCCCGCCTTCCCCTCACCATCTTCGAACAGCAATACGCCCGAGGCCATCAAAGCCTTGCCGGCGACCACATGGGGTACTGCGACCTCGCCGCGGACCGGCGCTGGTGCGTGAACAACACGCTATCACGGTCTCTCGCGTGGAGCGCCGTAACTCAGCACTCTCAGACGCCTTCAAACAACGCCCTGCCTACACCATCGGTAACTGGGTATGGATCTACAACACCGCTGCCACCATTCGCCAGGGTGCGAAATCTGGCACAGACGCCAAGGTTCTGAAGGCGAAACTATTGCTCAACTGGACAGGTCCATTCAACATTTTAGCTGTCGGCCCCGCGCCTTCCGACCCGACGCCGGACGGCCGCCCTTGGCCGTCAAATTGCCATACTTGGACCTTCCTAACGACATGCCGGGCGCCGACGCCCACAGTCGCGTGTCGGTAGCCCACTGCAAACCTTGCACCAACCCACATGACACAACCGACCTCCCCCGATACCTCCCCGCTGGAGTAACGCTATACGTCCTCAACAACCATACCACAAAATCCCCCCCCTCCACGTCTCCGTCTCGAAAGGGATGCGTGGTCAATGGTCAAATGACTAAGGCAAGCAACAAATGAGTACGCCTCCCCCCCTTCACGTCACCGCCGACGACGTTTCTGTGCCCATTGAGCGTTTGGAAGTCGACAAGATTTCCAGCCACCGGTCAGTACGAGGCCGGGGCGGAGTCATCGCCGTTCTCTACGAAACACACTGGAAAGGCCTGCTCCGGCCATCTTGGGAACGTGAATCGGACCTCCTTCACTCTCGTCAACACATCCTCGGCCGGCGCGCCCCTGCAACTTCGACAGGCAAACAGGGCGTACCGCCGTATGCGCATGGATGCCGCTCAACGCGAGATCGCCCGCGACAAGGGCGCCCTTTTTCTGCCTCCTGGATACAGCTACGTCGACCAGCAAACGTGGACTCGCCGGTTCAGCGGCACCACCTTGCCTATCGGCGCTCACTTTTGGTCCAAGGGTCAAGATCATCTTTGGTGGCTCGGAAATATTTCCGCCCACACTTCAACTCCTGGACAGTACGTCGTTCGCTTCTTGGACAACCCCGGACCGGTCAAGCTCGCGCTATCTTCTGCTCGGTATACTACGGCTGATAGAACCGTTCGCGGCTCGTGGTGTCTGCAAGTGCACCAAGGAAGCTCCCTCATGCGTGGTATTGCGCGTAACGTTGACGAGTCCCGCGGAGCCGAATTAGCTAGCTCTGCCGACTTGAATACGTCCCTGTAGCCAATTTTAGTTTTTCGCATGCGTGTCTTCCGTAGTCGCTGAGGCTGGATTTGGTATCGTGTCACTGTTTGTGTGGTTCCTTTGTTTTGTTGTGCTGTAGGTGTACTGCTTGTTTAACTTTTCACGAACTCTCCAGTCGTTTCCCTGCTTTCACGTCAGCCAGCTGCTAAGTTCTTGCGCCGATTGGGCTAACGGTTGGATTAACTTATGTCTCCTTGTCATTCGGTCATGCGTCTCTTGCGTTCCGTATCTACAATTAATTGTTTTTGCCCCCTCTTCGAGAGCGGCGGAAACGTTCGTTCGCGTTTCGATTCCTTCAGTCGTACCAGTTTTTCTTGTTGTTGTTTTTCGTATCCCTTGGCCCCTCTTTGGTTTTCCCGAGGCCATGTTCGTGAGCCTTTGGTACGCATCGTACAGGTTGCCCTAGGTTTAGGTCTGACCCCATTTGCCGTTCATGCGTTCCCTCTCCGCCTTCTTATTATCCCCAAGCAGGCCGAGGTAACATATTTCGTTTTTTTTTCGCGACCGTTTGCATTCCGTCCTTTCCCGCGCGATATTGCAGACTGTTATCAGGTATACATTGCGTAGTAGGCGATCGGTTAACCTTTTACCGATAACCCAACGGACTCAGGCCTTAACAATAGGCCGTAACGATGTCTGCTCATTGTATGTTTTGTGTTCTAGCGCGCTCAGTGTCGGCGAATCTCGCACGGGTCATTTCTGCCCTCTTTTATGAGATCAGGTCTTGACTGTCTTGGGTTCTCCCATTGCGTGATTTCCTGTTTTCCGACACTGTTCTCACTATTCGAGTGAGCCCCTTTGCGCCAGCACTTGTTTCAGTTGCGTTACCCCCCCGTTCGTGTTTCAATTCTCGAAGCACCCCGTGCCTTCGCAGTGCTTAGTGTAACGGTTATTTTCGTTCTTTGTGTTTGTGTCTCGCTTTCTGTTTAGCTTATGCCGCTCCTGGCTACGCGAGCCACACCGCTTCCTCGAGTTCAAGTTCTCGATTTAGCTTCCGGGTAGTTCTAGCTTGTTTTGCCTGCTTCCGCGTATCCGTACTTTCGGAGTTGTTGTCTGATTTGCAATGTCCACGTGTAATCGGCTACCGCCTCGCAAGTTACAGGTGTGGGAGTGGGTTGTGAAGTGCCGCATCTTCGATCCATTCTCCGAGTTATCCGGATTGTGTTTGTGCTTACCTGATTTTTCTATGAATCTGCATATACGGCCCTTCAGGGTGGGCTAGTGTTATGGTATCCCCTCTCCCCTGTTGCGTCGTTATTGTTTGTAGCGATCGTCCCCTCATCATACCTGACAGGCGTTATCGCCTACTTTTCTGATGAGCGCCTCGCCCCTTCGTTCAGAAGACATCTATCTATTAATATCTGGCGAGGCAAACAGCAACTAACTGTTAATAATGCAAGAGAGCTTATAAAATCATCAAGCACCCCGTGTGAGTGACCAGAACAGAGCCAAAGGCATCAACCTGCTAGCAGTAGTCGGCCCCTAGGTCCATACTGACTTACACTTAACAATCGGATGCAGCTGCTACACTCGCCGTTGGGATGGCAACAACAACAGCAACGAATGACTCCGCAAAAAGCCCCACTCTTCGATGCGCGACAACATGGTGTACATATTGCTCTCGTTTTTTCGCGGGCGCACCGTTCAGAGCCTGATTTGCTCGGCACAGCAGGAGGAGGCAGTAGCGCACCCATAACCAATCATTGGTGCCTGTAGACTGTGAGGCTACTGCCCCCCAGTGGCAACACACTGGAAGCACGCCTGCCGCCGTTTTTTTTTTTTTTTTTTTTTCCGAGGACATTTCGTTTTTCTGCTCTAGCTCCCCGAACGTTTCCACCGGGCCAAAATTTGGCAGACCGGATATATATATATGAATGAGCTCCTTGGTGCACTCCCTTTAGTGTGCCAAACGACAGCACTTTTCGTGTCCCCCTTCGGGGCGGACCTCGTCGCTGAAGTTTTAAAATGTGGTTCCAGGCGCTTGAATTTTCGGTTTCTTGTACTGCTGTGTGTGTGTGTGTGTGTTCTTCACATTAAACCGTTCTTCTACTCGTCGACATCCAGCAAGCCCAGTGTCCGTGCTGATTCTTCACCCTAGAAAGATACGAGCTCTGTGGTCACAGACTACGACACAGAGATAACACACCGTAATGCATTAATAGCCTACGTAATACCATGCCTTCGCACTAGGTGCGGCCGACACAACATACATACATACGCCAGCAACCAAAATACACCATAAAGAAAGAGAAGCAACGAAAAAACCAAACCGAAAAAGAACAAGAAAAAGAAAAAGAAAAGGAGAAGAATCCCAAATAAATAAATAAAATGGGAAGCCAAAGCTCAGCAGACACATACATACTTACCCCGAGCATGAGCCAAAAGGGACGTGCAAGGGGAAAGATACGAGAAGGAAAAAGGTGACTATGCATCCCGGTGAACACTTAACTAAGTAAAAAGAGCAATAGTGAGTGGGCCAAAATACGCTCGTCACCCACCCACTATGTAGTACTTCTTTCATAAGGATAAGAAGGGAAAAAAATCAAAATGCATACCGAACGGCCGCAGCAGTTGGCGGTACGAGTAGTACGTACTCAGGTATTTTTTTTTTTTTTCTGCTGTATGTAGCAAGCACAAGCGGGAGCAATCCAGAAGACGTTCCTCCTGTGTGACAGTCAGACTGCCCGTTTTACAGCAGAAAAAAAATACCCCGCCTACACAGCAGTGTGTGTGTGTTCCCGTTCTTTCTAACCGTAACCGCCGACATCCAGCACAAACAACCAGTGTCCGTGCCGATTCTTCAATCCTAGACTGAGAAGAGATACAAGTTCTGTGGTCACAAAGCTACGCCACAGAGATACACAAGCAGCAGCAACTACGTTGCCACGTTGCCACGTACCAGTCCGATATTTTATACGTATAGGGTAGAAGAGGTCGGTATCGCTTCTGAAAACGCTCTGATATGATATATGATATATTTGTAAAAAAAAGTGATATATGATATGATATGATATGAATCATATCATATATCATATCATATCATATGATATGACAGAAAACCCTCCCAAGCGCCCAGAATCTCCCGAGATCCACTTTTTTCTTCGAAGTTCCGAGTTCTTCGAAATACCCTGACATGGCTCTAGCTAATCTAGCTCGCACACAAGGAGCCATCATAACTTGTCTGCTGTAGTCCACAGCAGCGGTCGTTCTCACGGCATGGTCTTCTTTGTGGTTCGCGTTGAAGTTGGAGTTGTCATTGTTTAATCTTTATAACGATGATTTTCGTATTTCGGCTTGCTTTTGTGTTAATATTAGTAAAAAGAAAGGCGGAGTGCTGCTGTTGATTTCAGGGTGAAGATTCTAGTATGTGGTGTCGTCAGTGTTATTGCACAGTGCAGTCTTCATGATACTCTATTTTGAGGACAGGCGGTTGAAATTGTCTGGTGATTGCACACAGCTAGCTGCTGTGCATGCCTTGGGCCCGAGGTATTCCTGATTGTTGCGTGCGTAATACCTTATAGCAATGTGCGCCTTGTTTATTCCGTGGAAGCGAAATATATGCTCTGTTGTACCACCATGTACGTACGTACGTGGTACGTATATACTGCTGTATATAGTATAGGTGTTGTAGGCGAGTAGAGCCTGGTAGAGGAGTTAAAATATACTACTATTACAGGGGTCCATAGTTAACGGGACCAAATTTTGTTAGTAAAAATAGGCAAATATATAGGTTTTTATGTACACCATATAGGTCCTGTTAACTATGGACCCCCGTAATAGATACCAGTACCAATTAAAAAAATGTAAAGGTTTCCAACAACACAATAATAACTCGGCGTAATGCTCTTCTTGCACTGCTGGTAAGCACATATTTCAATAGTCAAACATGTGTCCAGCGTCAGTCAGTAATAGTAGGGCGAACCGTATATATACTACTCGTATAACGTTTTCGAGCACAAGCTGGGACGAAAGGTGGGTGATGATGCACACACAGCCAGCGAGAAGAGCAGTATAAAGTAGCATCATCAGTAATAATAATGTATTCATGGCATGATGCCGAGTTATTATTGTTGTTGGAAACCTTGACATTTTTTTAATTGGTATTTAGTAGTATGTTTTAACTCCTCTACCAGGCTCTACTCGCCTACAACACCTATACTATATACAGCAGTATAGTACCTGGTAGGCTATATTATTACAACGTGCTTTCTTAGTTTTTTATAAAATACCAGCTACAATACACTAGGGGTACATACGTACCACGTACGTACATACATGGTGGTACAACAGCATATATATTTCGCTTCCACGGAATAAACAAGGCGCACATTGCTATAAGGTATTACGCACGCAACAATCAGGAATACCTCGGGCCCAAGGCATGCACAGCAGCTAGCTGTGTGCAATCACCAGATAAATTTCAACCGCTTGTCCTCAAAATAGATTATCATGAAGACTGCACTGTGCAATAACAGTGACGACACCACATACTAGAATCTTCACCCTGAAATCAACAGCAGCACTCCGCCTTTCTTTTTACTAATACTAGAGCCATGTCAGGGTATTTCGAAGAACTCGGAACTTCGAAGAAAAAAGTGGATCTCGGGAGATTCTCGGGCGCTTGGGAGGGTTTTCTGTCATATCATATCATATGATATGATATATGATATGATATGATATATCATATCATATCATATATCACTTTTTTTTACAAATATATCATATATCATATCAGAGCGTTTTCAGAAGTGATACCGACCTCTAGTATAGGGGCGATTTGCACGTTTTGCGGCGTAACTTCTGCTGTTTCATGTTTTTTTAGACCCCGTTTTTTACATCGGATTCGTACGTATCACTGGAACTCCCAAAACCGAGGTTTTTGTCAAAAATCGAAGGACACACACCCCGCTCCCCACCCCCGACCGAAGAGCAAACGGAGCGCCCGCGCGAGAACCACCGCTCGAAGCCCTTCTCATATTGTGTTGGGGATGCCACTTTCTGGAGGTGCTGGTAACAAGGTGCCAAGCACGAATCTGAACGAAAATCAGAGGCATCGAGTAATCGCGCACATGCTCAAAGAGACCAAACAGGGCAAGTTGAACCATGGAGACCTGACTCCATCCAGTCCCTCCAGGATCAGACGACGTTGAACACGGCGGACGAGCTGATCGAGGTGTAATTTTTTCACTCCCCTTGATCATCCCAAATGCTATTTTAACCATTCATTGTCCTCGTTTTAATCCACCTGTATCACCCTGTTTCGACTGTGTATTAAAATTGCCCCTATGTATATAAAATATCGGACTGGTATGCAATAAGCACATTGGGCAATTCAATTGTCAATTACGATATACCTGGATACGACAGGCACGACATACACATTCCGTGATAGAGAGAAACGAAACGAAATAACAAACAGCAAAAGGAAAAAAAATCCAAAACAGCACACGAGCAATTCAATTGTCAATTACGATATACCTGGATACGACAGGCACGACATACACATTCCGTGATAGAGAGAAACGAAACGAAATAACAAACAGCAAAAGGAAAAAAAATCCAAAACAGCACACGAAACCGAAAATTCAAGCGCCTGCCTGGAACCACATTTTCAAAATTTCGGCGACGAGGTCCGCCCCGAAGGAGGACACGAAAAGTGAGGTGCTGTCGCTTTGGTGCACTCACGGGAGTGCACCAAGGAGCTCATATCCGGTCTGCCAAATTTTTGGCTGGTGGAAACGTTTGGAGCCAGAGCAGAAAAACGAAATAAATGTCCTTAGGAAAAAACGGCGGCAGACGTGCTGCCATCGGCTTTGTTGTCTGGACTTTTCAGTTTTTTTTTTTGTGGGGATTGCGACACCACACACAGGTCAACAAGCAAGCCATGAAGAGGGGGGTTATGGGCTATGGGTCTACGGTTCTGTGGTCGCCCACTTGTCCAAAACCCCTCTATAAAACCCAATGCATTTTTATATATTAATAGTACGTTGATACAGGGGGTGGGCTTAAACGTCCCCTGTGAGCCCCCAATCATTCGTTGGCAACCATTGCCATTGCGGCAGGCGGCACCAAAAATAACAAATCAAAGAACCAACTCGCTGTCACTGCTCACTACACAGCAGAACAGCCTGGTTAAAACGTGGAGCGCGCTGGATCATGGGGGTGTCATCCAGCTTGCAAGCCGAGATGGAGGCTGTGCCTGACACGGGGAACGAGATCAAAGTAAGAGAGAGGAAATAAAAATGGTGTATTCATACGTTCACTGTTCTCATAATATAAGCAGAAGAACATGCTCAGATATGTTGGATGTATTCACGAGCGAGTACATTGCCCCGCCAAGGAACGTGTCGTTGACATTTGGGCACACTGACGCTACTACTGCTGCTTGCTGCAGTAGAGACCGGCCGTCTCGTGCGACTTCCTAGTCTCCGATCGTAGGGATTTGAATACCCGAAATACCGTGCGTGCCCCTCTGTTTAGTTGTTGAGTGACTGGTACCAGGGTACTACTCTGTACCCTCCGGTAGGTGGCGTGACTCAGAAGGCGGACACCGAATATCAATACCAAGAGTACCAGGGATTCATAGCATCTAACCTGGTGCCTGCTATTGTATTATACCAAACTGGTATCAGGTACCAGCCACGCGTGAGCACAGGCAGTAGAGCAAGCGCAGTTCCGCGATGTATAATCGTACTCGTATCTGGTACCTGGTACATGGCGGTGTACCTTACGGTGACAAGAGTACAGCAGTAGTACTCTGTAGTAGTAGCAATATAATACTTTAAAATTAATAGTAATCTACTGGACCACAGCCTGGTAGGACTTCGCTCTTGAGCAATTATTGTTCCACATCCCACTCCATTCGGGGTGATGAACGGCCAAGGGATGAGCTTGAGCAATGACAGGATGCAGGATAAGAGGATGTGCCAAGTGACGCTTTGCTCTCTTTCGTCCTCGCTGCCGAGTACCGTACGGAACGTGGAGCACATTCATCATTACTCACTTGTGCAGCGGTTTATTAAGACCTGTTGATATTCGTATGAACACAAAGGTGTGCTGGAGCCCAGATCCGAAAACCTTGAAATATCAAAATTCGGCTGACGTGAGAAAGAAGCAAGACGCTTCCCACACGCGACGAAGAAGACACACGCAAAATGAAATCAATGTGCAAACCGAATGGCCGCGGGTATCCACTCAACAACTACAGCATAGAGTTACCGCCGTTCCCACAACTAACCTACTCGTGTGACTACCGACTACAGCGGTTGATGTCTGGAGTGCTGCCTGCACCGTACGAAACGCAAGGTCGTCGTGAATGCCCAGAGAGGAACACGCCTGCTGTGCTGTCAAAGCGACGACTCGCGAATATGCGGTGAAAAAAGACCAGTCAGACCGAAAACCACCATACAGATATCAACGATCGCTATGTTGTTCCCGGACTGGTGTCTGACAAAGGGTGCAGCCCAGCTAATACCACGTACCTGATCCCTGACAATTGCGGGGGCCATATACGTACGACTCGCAACAATACAAATATCCCTTGTTCGGGTTATATAGTATCAGTGCGCAGAATGATTAGTTAAAATTGTCCTGTTGACCCGGGCAGCATCCAGGGGAGCCGCTGGCCTATATCTTTGACAAGGAATCACATATAGAATACGCGCGCTCGGTTTATCACAATAATTGTAAAATTAGGTAAAAATGGAATATGGACGAGGCGTATTACGCAGCTTGCAAAGTTGAGTATCAAAACCCGAAGACGGAAAATAAATAATTCTCTCTATTTCCAGTACGAAATAATTAAATTGAAATTGGGGTCAATTTGTTTAATTGTTTTGGTCAGATAGCATTTCCGAATCGAAAAATAAATAATTACTGATGTCGAACTCACAGCTGACGTATTTCAAAATTTATAAGATACCAGTGACGTAAATAGAACTGCAGTCTACTAACAGCTGTAGTACAAGTGGTAACCATATATATACTCGTTTGGGCGGGTCGGTATTACTCGCCCGGTTACTTGCCCGGTGGCTTCTTCTTGGTTCTTTCAATTGTTTTTCTCGTGGCTAATGGTCATGGTTGGTGCCCGGTGGCTCACGTCCGAGTAGCTAATGAGAGGAACGACGAACGCGCGCTTTGCTCTCCCTTTTCAGTTGGCGACACCCGAAAGAGAACCTTACACCCCTATATACCCCTACCATACCTATCTCTGGGTGTGCGCTGTCTTTCGCGTCAAACCGTTATTTCTGTCTATACTCATGAAAGGCATCCATCCCAACAGATCCATCCCACAACAACTGACGAACGAGAGATATGCACGGGAAGCGGAAGAAAGGGAATTATTTACCAGGTATCATATATGCATGAGTATTTCCGGCTAGCGGTAATTAACCGCAATTAATCCGGCTCGGGGCAGAATATTGTTTTTCAGAAGAGATTCCTCGCGTCCCCTGTACCAACGTTTCAGCATCTTACGTACTGATGGTGATGCATTGGATATCAGATATTAGTATTGGATATCGTATCGAAAGTTCAGATATACCGTATCGAAATATTATGGTATCGTATGGAGTATCGTAAGGATTTACTGTACGAAGGCCTTTTGATACGATACGATATTTCGATACGATACGACACGATACATCGTTAAAACCGCCTTCGGAGCCCCCAAAGGTATGATATGTGCACAAAGACACCCCCGCAGCACGCGCACACAGCACACAGCACCCACTAGAACAGCAACCTCATACATGTTACGGGGGACCATAGTAAACATGACCAAATATTGTTAGTAAAAATAGGTAAATATATAGTGTTTTATGTACACGATAGGTCCTATTAACTATGGACCCCCGTCATAACAGGTGGACTTTTCATGAACAACTCGTCCGCGGGGTCGGCTGCGTCTGCCGCAAGCAATGACGTGGTCGGCGTAGACCCCGATACCGTAGGCATCAAGAGGTACCTTGTTTTGCTTGAGGGGCGCTCGCGTGTGTGTGCGATGTGCCACCACGCTAGCTACCACTGACATGGCGACGCGGGTTGATGAGCTGACATCCAAAAAATCTCAGTACAAAAATTCATTTCGCCCACAGATCCACAATCAGGGAAAAAATATATTAAACACGGCCGGGTGTAGTGGCCCATGTTGCGGTATATTTTGATAGGAAATTAGAGTGTTTGCGATAGAGGTAAAAAAAAACAAACTTTACTTCCGCTAAAAAAAGTGAATTTCCTTCCCTTCCTGATTTCGGTGTGTTTGCGAGTGAGGTAAACCAAATCCTGCAGGCGACGCCTCCGAAAATAAGAAGGGAAGTGGGGAGGTGAGGCAACGCGGCAAACAAAAAAAGAACGAACGCTGTGAACGGGAAAAAAAACAGCGTGCGAGTCGCAACGGCAGCCCAGCAACGTTTCGGCGGCACAGTTGACCGCGAAGCCACCACAGCCATCCCACGACTACAAGCAGCAATAGCAGCTAGCTGGTGCTAGACGCAGCTAGGGGCAGCGTGAGCAACAAAAATAAACAGCGTCAGCACCAGCACCAGCACTAGCAAGCACCAGCACCAACCAGCTTCCATTTTTGGACTGCTGTTGCTGCTGCTGCTGCTGCTGCTGCTGCTGCGCTCGGCCTACGCACGCCACAGCGCCGCGCGCGCTCCGCTCCGCCGCCTGCTGCTGCTGCTGCTGCTGCTGCTGCAGCAGCCGTAGTATGGTGAAATCGAAATGATACACGAGCTGTCATGCTGTCGCGCTCTCGCCGGTAATAACTTTCGGCGTCATTGTCGATATCGATATCGTGCACTTCGCGCCCGATATTGTATCGAAGTTATTTACGGTACGATATCCAACAATATTGGATAAACCATAAATCGGTATTGACCCCTCCATATAGAATGGAAACCCCCCAATATATACCATGTAATTTTCGAAACGCTGCTCTAAGGCCATCTCTTATGGCAAACCGGTTTTGATTTTTGGAAATCGAGGTTTCAGCACCTTCGCAGGCGTGTGTTTGACCAGGGAAACGGGCGAATCGGGCACGCTTTTCTTGGAGTCTCACCAACCATTTTGCGAGAGGCATTCAACGCCGTTTGCCGTTTCTTCAGGATAGCAGTTTGAAAATATGTGGATACACTCCAGTTTCCTCTATTCAGGATCGGACGGGATTTACCTGAAAAAGAGGCCATGTTTTCGGCTGGAATGTCGATACATATCTGAAAATGCCTTCTTGATTTTTTGTTTGAAAATGACAACATCCTAAAAACTTCAAACTACTCCCCTGAAGAAAAGAAAAACGTGCATATATACCTCTCCCCAAAAGACTGCAAGTATTCCGAGAAGAGCGACCTTGATTCGGTCAGACTCCGGGTGTAAAATACGTGATAGCACGTACACAGTTTCAGGTAAGGTTTTCGGTTTTCAAAACCCTCCCATAGGAGATGGCCTGGGATATTATCGCTATCAGCACTATAGCAGTACTTGTACTGCTGTGCCAGGTGTAGGGTTCTTCTCGCATTCGATGGACGGCTGCTGGACGAAACCAACGAGAGCATGAACAAGCAAAAACATCTGATTTCGGTTAATTTTAGTACTCAGGTACGGTACAGCAGTACTCGCCTTGTGCGCCACGGCTATTATTAATAGTAGTACTGCGTAGAGTGAAATGGCTGAAAATGACTGCCCGAAGGCCTGAACGAACCGTAGTTGTTCTTAAAGTAGTGCATGGGCCACTCGGGGATGATGATGGCAGCAGCAGCAGCAGCAGCAGGAGTATCGCAGTCAACCCAGCATCGAAGACGTGTTTACGCTGCTGCTGTGCTGTGTGGCGCGACTGTGTGTTTAGAGGGGTGGACAGGGCTTCTATAATTTTTTCGATCAAGAAATCCGATCTACGCATCCCGCGTGGATGAGATCGCTCGATCGAAAAAGTTAGAATCGAAAAGACTTCAACAGCAGTATGGGAAAGCACGATCTTGTCTCCGATCGGAAACCTGATACTTCGATCCACGTACGTCTGACTGCGTACCTGGTAAGAATTATCCCGAGCACGACTGTTTCTGAAAAAGGATCCAAACTCGAAAAAAAAACGAGAAAAATAATTTCTAGGCGGAAACTGGGGCAAGATCGGCGCGAGCAACACTGAGCGAAATGTTTAATTCAATGCGGCGAGAATCCGAATCCTCGGCAGGCATCGATCTACCAATCAAACTTCTGCGTCATGAACCCCGAACGGGGCGCGCTCGTTAAGGGTTCCGACGAACCCCGGGTCACAATGTTCACACAATGGCCGGGGATTTCATACGTGGCGCACGCTGGCCAGGCGTATGATGAACAAATATTTGGCCGCCGGTTTGCAGAAAACGGACAACATTTTTTTACCCCTCTCGCATGACAAAAAATAGTTTTTCAGGTTTGGGAAAAGAGAGTGGGACGCCGCCGGCAACCACTGGCCCCCTATATATACCACGGATCCACCTGCTATTTTCGAGCGGGTCATCTGTGTTCATTGGCTTGCCCGACACGAAGTGGGTTGGCCGTGGGTTGATTGTGTGTCGAGATCGAAGGTCGTATCTTTTCATCAGCGTGTTGACAATTTAAAAGGAGAAAGAACAAGTTGCGCTGCGTGCAGCGGCGTGAAGGAAAACAAGAAAAAAGGGACACTTTTCCCCCTGTTTTTTCCACACAGCGGTGGTACGAGCAGACCTTCAGGTGTTTGTTGAAAGTATAGTTTGGAAGCCAAACTTTGCAACATTGTGCTTCCATTAGTATCGGTCTCACAGCTGACGTATTTGAGTTTAGCAGGGATGAACGTTACTGGCAACGGTTACACGAAAGAAGTTGGTGTTGCGGGTGAGTAACAACGTTTCTTGCGGTAACACAAATAATTGTAGTGTCCCCTTTACGGAAACGCCTTCAAAATGGTGGAGGCATCTCAAGTCGTGAAAACCGTATCAGCGGATGAGCGATTCTTTCTCGCGGTGCAGCTGTAACTACTATTATTACGGGGGACCATAGTAAACAGGACCAAATATTGTTAGTAAAAATACCTAAATATATAGGTTTTTATGTATGCCGTAGGTCCTGTTAACTATAGACCCCCGTAATAAGTAAATGTGCAATTTTCTTGAGTTACCGGTATCCTTTGTCGCGAATTTTGGGTAACGTATATCCCTGCTACAAGTCGGTAGTGTGCGTTCTTTTTACCCAGCTTCACCGGCATACCCGCTTATCAGTATCTGCACACCCAGAGTCTGTCCTGATTTTTTCTTTCCCAGTGATGTGTAATATGTACAAAAATATATTTTCAGAGTACTACTGCTGTATGTGGTCAGGTCACAGACTGCTGATGTGAGACAGAAAACCCAAATCATGGCAAGGGTGTATGATATTACACGCAAGCAAATGAAATGCCAGCGTACCTGGTACGAAAAAACACAACAAGAAGATAAGAATTGCCAACAAATCTGCGTACATATTTACTCTCGAGTATCGGTTAGACTTACACCAAAAGGAATCTGAAAAAATTACAGAATATAATGACACAAGGTAAACAAATTAAGGAAGAATACGTGATGGAGAGAAACTGCTGCACCAACCAAGCTACACCCAGAGCGAGAGAAACGCCCGAAGAAGAATGTAGAAGAGCAATAAGAAAAAGAGAGAGAGAGAGAGAGAGAGAGAGAGAAAGAGAAACAAGGCGGGGCAAATGTAATGCCCAAGGGATCTGAAGCCTACGTGCCCGTCTTTGCTGCATCGTCGAGCCGGGATCTGACAGCTCCTTTTTACTCTCGTTGGCAGCGGTTTCCAAGATTCAGTATTGCCGCTCCCGTGCCCCCCGCAGGAAAAAAAAGAGACCAAAAACAAAAAATAAATAAAAAAAACTGTCAGTCGGAGCATTGATAGCATAGGTTCCACTTCTTCGTCGAAATGAAACCTTGCGACACGATCTGCCATTTCGATTTTGTTGCCGTCGACAGTGGCACTCGCACGGCTACTCCCCCAGTTCACCCCCCTTCCCTTCCCCTTTCCGCCACTCTTGATGTCCTCTGCTGCGTGGCGTAGCCAGCTGCTCTCGGCCTCGTCCCTGTGCCACCTCGCCATGAAACGGTCCGTCGCTTCGACGACCCCCCGTTACCGCTTGCCACCCTTGTTTGCCGCAGTGGGCCACAACACTGTCTCTTCTCCGAGCAGCAAAGGGGAGCTTTCCGTGGACCCCGCGGTGGTCTGAAACCCCGAAAGGTCGTCTGCTAAACATTGAGCCCACTTATTTTGTGGTCGGCCTGGTCCCGGATCCTCCCCCCCTCCCAAGTCAGCCGCCCATTGTTCGTCAGCTATACACCGCCCGCAGAAAGCAGACGCCGTCCGCGGATGGCCGTCTCAATATTTTTTATGTGCGCCTTCTTACAGGCCTTGGCACATGATATGAGCTGATCGGTACGTTGTCGGCGCTGTAAGCCATTGACTCGTAGGAGGAGCTTGTGGTGTGCTGTTCGGAGCTCAGCGAGTAGCAGGACCTTCGTCACCCGGGCCTCTAACATGCGCAGCTTCAGAGTGAAGAAGGCAGTCTCTTATATCGAACAGTCCCCCCCTTAGACCGCTTTTAGCATGCCCATGCGAGTCGGACCTGTCGTTTGGTCGCTGACAAAAATGTCGGTGCTTGCGTCGACAAGGCCGCCCGGATACAAAACCTGTATTTCCTGTCTATTCCTCTGGCCTGCTGCTTCGATGACGAATGGTGAGGTCCGGGGTGACTGATTCGGTGTCCGCAGTAGCATGGTCTCCGTCTGGTTTTCGGACACTGTGAGACCTGTTGAGAAGCTCAGCGTACGGGTGTTGCTTCGTTTACCTTGCGTGGCAGGTATCCCGCCAGATGAGAGCTGAGTATTTCCGGCTCTCCGAGAAAGGTCTTCCTGATGCCGACCTGCTGGACAAGCTGCGAGAATCTTACCAGACGATGGTGAATCGCACGGACCCTCTGCAGAAATACAGGGGTGACAAGGTCCCGCAAAAGTGGGATTGTCCCAAGGTGAGCCCGCGGCCGGCGTCAACCTTCTCGCAGCACGAACGGCACGGTCATGACGTACACGTCAAGGCCTCTCTCTGTTTTTTGCTGGCCGCTGAAAGGTACGTGGTTTGACGCACCCGTATGGTTTCTCGACGTATGCGTATTGCCATCGCTTACGGTTGTGGTCCCCCCAGGTAAGGTTCGGGAAAACAGAGCTCATGATGCCAATTATCACCTGCGGCGGTATGCGGCAGCAGTTCACGTGGAAGCCGCAAGCCACGACCATCAACAGCGACATCACGAAGGAGTGCGACGAAAATTTCCAAGCTATCGTAGACAGGTAGGTCACGCCCCCCGCTCTATTGTGGGCAGTGTCTACTCCTATTTCCGCAAGGGGTACTGTGCAGCACCACTCCAGAAATTCTCAAAGTGTTTGCGTGGCCTGCAGTGGTATTCGACGGGAGACCAAGCGTGAACATGACTCAGGTATACGTGGTATGTTTTTGGAGGCGAGAGGAGGCTGCCGTGTGCCCACAACACTTGACGCGAAGCCAGCCAACTCGGGCAAAGCCTACCGTCGACGCACAGGCAAGCGAAGCTGAGGTAGTTAAGTGTGTGGATGAACCGCGGGAGTCGGCGAATCGCAGTGCACGGATCAACTGCGCCGTTGGATGCTTACCTCATACTTGTACAGCGATTGTTTTTCTGCATAAGCCGTGCATCGTCGAGAGCTGTGCTGCTTTATCGCTTGCGACGACAAAACGTGCGCCCAGTGAGTAAACGTGGCCTTCCGACCCCTGTTGCTCTCCACAGGTCCCTCGAGCTGGGCATCAACCACTTCGAGACAGCGCAGGTGAGCTGGCCCCCGCTGCTGGGTGCTTGCTATGCTCGTGTTTTCCCGTGCACATGTTGACCAGCACCGGGCGCGAGTATTCCCTAACTGTGCCTTGAATAAGCTACAGCGGGTGTGAATGCCTGCAGAAGTGTCCATGGTGTGGCATTTTCCTTTCGGATGTGTTGACGCTGTACCCGTAGTCCTGACTATGCCTCTCGTGACTCCTCAAAAGAAAGTCCCAATCAATGGCATACCTATGTGCCCCCGAAATTGTTGTAATTCTCACTTTTTCGAGGCGATTCGGAAACACCTGTGTAAGCCCAAAACTGAAAATGCATCGGCGTAGCGCCATATCGGGGGGGGGTGAGGTTCAATCAATACTCCTCGTCCTGGCGCTGCCCGCTGGCCGACATCGTGCGCTTGGCAGGGGTACGGCACGAGCGAGATACAATTCGGACACGCGCTCAAGAAGCATGAACGATCACTGTTCATTTTGCAGACAAAGGCTCCCCCCAGAGAGGACCCCAAGTTGTTCCGGGAAGGCCTGGAATTAAGCTTCAAGAAACTCCAGGTACGGACTACCAAGGGGGGATACCTTCCAGAAAATGCCTATTTTCTTCGTTGGACGCAGGAACCCCGGCTCACAGTAGGCAGCTACAGTAGATGCATGCCGGTAGATAACAATGGTTGCTTGTGATACCGTTAGCCAGCTACGGTTAAGTTCACGCCGTTCATGCTGTTTAGGAGTAACCGAGCATATGGCGCTTTGCCACGGCACTTCCCCATTCGCGAATGATGTTGACAAGAGTGGTAGCAAACACCCCAGCATTCTCGTGGTGTACGTCTGGTGTGCGTAGGTCCTGCTGCGGTCTATCCTAAGCGTCCCCAAAGCAGCGTGTTTTGTTAGCCTCGCCCGTGTCAATGCCCCTCGCAATAGCATTGTTCCTTGTCGCGAGGCGTCTGATTTGGTGCTGCTACCGTGCATATTGCTTGCCGATTGATTGCCGGAACGCGCAGGTGGACTACTTCGACATTTTCTCGATGCATGGCATCAACACCATGCAGCAGCTCGATTGGACACTGAGAGAAGGGGGCTGCCTGGAAGTGCTCGAAGAATACAGGGCTGCCGGCAAGATACGCTGGATCGGCTTCAGCACTCACGCGCATGCTCCTGTCATACATGCGGCGATTTCCTCGAACCGATTCGACTCCATGAACATCCACCACCACGTGAGGCCCGAAACTGCGCATAATTCATTTGTTGTTTGCTTGCCGGTGGCGCTCTTTTGTTCTGATTCGTCCACGTTTAGCGCGTCAAGAGGACGGGCTAGAGTTCGGGAGATTTTTTCAGTGGCCATGCAGTTTGGAGAAAAGCGAGCGGCGATTGGATGTAGAGGTACTTATCCTAGCAACATAAACGACAAACGCGTAGATTTATAGTGCTACTGAAAGGATTTTGCAAGTGATGCGAACGACGAAGGGTACGAAGAATAATTCAATGATATATTACAGCAAGTGTGATATCATTCCGCTTTCCGAAGAGCGAGCCAACCGTTTGAAGGGCCGCCAACAATGGCAGCAAAGATGAACGGCCACGTGCGCCTTTGGATGCGACACCATCGATCAAACTTAACTTTTCAACCAGCCCACCCTTCTTGATCCCCGTGGCGTGGTTGCCCGCCCAATGCTGAGGAGGCCGTCCAACGTTCCTCGCACATGGTTGCTGAACCATTGCTCACCTGGCGGCATAGAAAAAAAATGCAAAGACTGACCTGAGCTTCAAATGTATACCTGGTATAACGTTTGCCGGTGCAGCAGCATTTTCCGTGCATTATGTTGTCGCAACAAATGGTATGCCTTTGACAGCCTCACGGCGTATTTCTCTCTCATGATTTCCTCGCGATTGGCTTGGTCAGTTTGTCGGATCTTACACGGCATCAGGCACCAACCAGGAACTAGGCGGTTGCGCCGGCAACATGGACAACGTCAAGCTAGCGCATTCGTTGGATATGGGCGTGTTTTGCATCTCCCCCAACGACAAGGGCGGGAAGCTATACAAGCCTTCGAAGGTGGGCCACGATGTCATTGTCTTTTCGCGGAGGTTTTGTTTTCTCATGGCGGACTGGTTGCGTTCGCCGGTTCATGTCGCCTGCCCTCCGATTCGCTCGCGCAATGCCATGTTCCTTTTGTGCACATATTTAGACCTTGGTGGAGTAACTTCGGTGAAATAAGAGGCTTAGGGCACAAATGTTGGAAGAGTGGGGTTCGGGAATGGGAGGAATCACCGCTGTTCTGAACGCGATTACTACTACCATGCTGTTTCGCGCTCAGGGCTCCTGCTAGCGCTGGCCATACTGCTGCTTGGGTTGTAAACACCTGGGCAGGCATGTCTATTTCTTGAAATGAGCAAGGGGTGCGCGGTCTCTAGGATCAAACCATGTGATTCGGAGGCTCTGCTACGTCGAAAAAATGACCCGTTCTCTCCGTAATGAACTCCGGCAGGTGCTGGTTGACGCGTGCGCGGAGTCGGGCATCACGCCAATCGAGTTCCACTGCCTATGGCTGTGGACGCAGGAACCGGTGGCCCACACATTCGTGAGTTCTTGAGCGGTTTACCTAGATGTAACGGAAGCGTTCGGAAGCTGCGCGGTCCTCTCTGAAGATCTTCGGCCTCGCGGCTGGGGGCGTGCAAATATAACTTCATGACTGTACTGTAGAGGGTTGAACTCCGCCACGCATGCTGCACTGAATTGACTCGCCGTGAAGCTATCCTTCTAGGGTTCTCACGCGGTGGTGGTTTGTTCCTCGTCGACATCCTGATGTTTTTTACGGTCTTGGCTACGGCGATGCTTCACGGCGCTCTTGTCCGGGCCCTGATAGTATTGCAATAGTGCAGTTGACCATACCGATCGATGAGACTGTAGGGCTGGTCGAAGAACACGTCTGCCAAAGCGACTGGCTGCATCAGCACCAACCTACTGTAGGGTATCTCTTGCTCTGGGTATTATTGTGCTAGTGGTGGGTGGTAATGTATCAGGCAAAAGACGAAAAACATCTCTCGACAGTGTTCAATGGCGATTCTCAGCACGAACGTATTGAAAGAATAACCCCAAAATGTGTTTGCTACACTCGAACACGTTTGCTGTCGTGTGGCTCTCGGCCTCGCCAACCTCACGCGCGATTATACTGGATGAAACTCTGGCAGACCGTAGGAGTGTCAAGACCATCGGACTTCGATGAGCACGTGGCCGCTGCCAAGATGTTCCACCGTGCTGCCGACCTAGTGCCGCCTGTGGAGAAGGCCTTGAGGTGATGAAACGCGAACATTTTATTGGAGATCTTCTAGGGGCGTTTTTGGAATGCTCGAAATTATTGTGCATTGTGTGTGGGGCGGAGCCCCGGGCAGGTTCCCTATGATGTGGTTGTGGTGTGAAGGACACACCGGTTGGTGTCTCCGGTATTCACGGACTAGAGTGGAGGACCTCTGGTGACCTGGAACTTGTGTGTGATGAGGCGATACAATCTAGCGGGCACACCTGCTGACGATGCCAATGTGGGGTAGAACTCCGAGCAAGTTTTCTCCTGTGTGTGTGTGGTGGTGTAGAGGACACACCGGGGTGGGTTGCTGTCTTGGGTCTTCACGGAACGGGGTGGAGGACCTCTGGGGAACTTGAACTTGTGTGTAATGAGACGGTACAATCTAGGGGAAGGGACCTGGTATCCACAGGAGTTAGTACCGCATTCAAATGAGCATCATTCGCGTTCGTTGTCTCCAGTCTGAATTAATGCAAGGATGTTAGCATGTCATTTTGGGGGAGGGGTGGTTGCCCGATAAGTTGCCATCCTCGGGGTTTCCAGGGTCAGTCGATGGTTACCGATTTAGATAGAGTAACCGTATAAACGGTTCCCAAAAACGCCGCAAGGATGAAGAGTTACCCATACCCGTGACGGTAGACAGCAAGGTAGAACTACGTATAAAAATATAATTATCAAATCGCAGAGTCGGTGGCTTCCCCAGGTTTCTACTATTAAGTCACGCACGTACCGAATGCTGATATACGTATTATATAAGTGCGTTAAAAAAAAAAACTTCTGCTGCAGACTAGGTACTACCTACTAAAAATAAATACCTGTTGCCGTACACTATGGATAACGTACTGCACCTACTGGCGTGCGTACCGCATGTACCTACTGCTGATGCAAGTACGTACACTGAAAAAATAACCACTGCTGTTTACCTGCTGCATCTACTAGATAACCTACTGATGATGTACGTACGAGCCTACTGCACATACTGTTGTTCGTACTGATGTACATTTCCACTGTACTTACTGCCCTAACTACTATCAGTATATATATTGCACAAAACTGTTGATACTCTACGTACCTAGTGGTGTACGTACAGCTGATGATGCGTGTAGTTATCTACTGCTGTACGTACTTCCTGGCGTCGTTGTGCTACCGCACTAGAACCCCGGCGTTGTGCAGTTAGGATACCACTCCCATCTTCCGGATTGCTGTTTTTTTGTTGGTGTTGGCCACGGCCGAACTATGAACGTCGAGAGAGTCCGAGGGACAATGAACGCAAGCACTGCGTATGGCAGATGCAAACCTACACGAAGCCCCCGTTGCTGTTGCGCACAGAACTGGCGAGGCGTGGTGGGGGCTGGCTTGTGCCTAAGTGTGAACCATCTCCCAGAAGGCCGACGGGCACTGTTTCCAGTGACATCTGTGCCTCCTGTTCGTAAGAACGAAGCATACTGCTATAATACTGGCTGTGTAGTAACAAGTGCCACTACAGTAGGACTCTATGCATTTTACGCTCCCTGTTGATAATATATCATCATAGACGTGGAACCCCCAGAAGTAGAAGTGGAACTCCCAGTCGGCCGAAATCGGTTCTGCTGGAGGAGTAGAAAGCGGAGGAGAGGGCTGGCGTTCCGCTGCTGGTGTCCGCGTGTACTCACACACGGGTCTAGAACACTTATAGGCCGACACCTTCACTTTACGTTCGCTCTTCCTCGATAAATCACTCCGGGGACGCACGCGCTTAATCTATCGTGAGGCTTGGTGTGCTGGACGTGTCAGATGCCGTACATAATTGCTGCTGTACTCGGTTTGTCGCACACCCTCGACTTCTGATGCCGATACTCTGACGAGGCATGCAAAAAAGGTCGCGACGCCGCTGCTGTACGCGCAGAACGGACTTTGAGAGTCGATCGGACAAGGGGTATCCCCTGGGTGTGACGTGGTCGATTTTCTGGGGTCACTTTTGCACTTGATTTTCTCGTGTCACTTCTTCAATAATGAAACTAAAATACCCAGTCTGAAGACTGGTGAAATGGTGTGACTCCGTCGGTTGCTATAAAACCGTTTTGCTTTGTGCGCGTAACTAACGTGCTATTGCTGCTTACACATTCTTGATCAGGGAACGTATGGTGAATACGTTGGGCGAAGAATGGATGGCGACATGGTGGCACGGGCTGCCAGCGGCTTGCGATACCCCCACGGGTGAGACGCTTGCAACCTTTTTGCTCCTTGAGCTCTCGGCTTGGATGTATCACCCTGAAATTGTGTACAGGACGGATATGCCGCTGCATGAGATGTACGGCTTTTTCTATTTCCGAAAGACTTCACCCTCAGAATTCGAACGTTCAGTGTTGACACTTGGCAGTTTCGTCCACAGAAACCTCAATGGCGTGGAAGTAGGTAGTGTGCAAGGAGCTCGCCGTCAAGACGTGCCACGGAGTGGGTCGGCGGCAGCTGGTACGAGTGGTTTGATAATGCGGTGCCTGTTGAACAGAATAATAAATACCCTTCGGGTTTCGGATGGCTTATATTGGTGTTTCATATATTTTACCTAGTACCTGCATCTGCGCAGAAATTGTTTGCGGTAGAGTGCAGGCACGCGACTCGGTCGTCCTTGAGATGCAACATGCGTGTTTCTCGAGCTTAGCACGTTTCTGGCCTCCCCTGTCTCTGGAAGTGGCCACATCAGAAATTAAATCAATTCATTGACGCTGTCATCCATATGCAAGAAAATCCGCCTCAAAAGCGGTTCTTAGTAGAATGCGGCTCACACTTCATGCGGCTCGCCCAACACTCCACGGCGCTTCGCGCTTGGTGCAAGCAATATCTGCCTGGTCGGTGAAAACCCAATGTGCTCCGTCCCGGCATTGTAGGGATGCGAGGGTCTACGGTCATACGACTACGGCCATGCATGGTAATGAGTACACCCCCCCCCCCCCCATATACATGGAGGAGTTTGATACGATGAATAGCAGCGAGAAAACGATCGCTATCCTAGGAGATGGATGGTGGCCACAGGAGGCCAAACAGGAAGGGGATAAGATTAGCAAAAAGTTTCTATGTAATTTATGGAAACAACGTGATGAGCGCCCAATTGTTGGAGGTGTCTCTATTAGGAGTAGGAACGGTGCTCCGTCTCGAAAGGGATGCGTGGTCAATGGTCAAATGACTAAGGCAAGCAACAAATGAGTACGCCCCCCCCCATATATATATTATACCAGGTATATGGGTTGGGTCGGCGTCGGTTGGCAACGACAGAGTAAAACATGCCGCTCACTACGTGAGCTGGACATCCAGGGTACCGTTTTTTTTGGGGGGGGGTTTGGCGGTCGCCCACAACTGGTCGTCGAGTTAGATCATTTGTGCGAGGTAAATAACGTTTACTCTGCACAAGGGAAGTGATCGTATCACGTAGTGTTCAAGGTAAGACACCAAAGAGGCAATTACATAGTACTCCCGTTGCTGTCTCTGGAAGTGGCTACACCGGAAATTAAACTAACTCATTGAAGCTGTAATCCATATGCAAGTCCGCCTCACAAGCGGTTCTTAGTAGGATGCAGCTCACCCTTCATGCGACTCGCCGGACACCTCACGGCGCTTCGCGCTTGGTGCAAGCAATGTTTGCCTGGTCGGTGAAACCCGACATGCTCCGTCCCGGCATTGTAGGGATGGGTCTATGGTCATACGACTACGGCCATGCATGAGATCGAGTACATCTCTCCTATCGAGTACACCCCCCCCCCCAGCCGAAGCATCCGTAACGTGCGTACCTGTCCGCCCTCCAATTGCGTCACACACGCCCTCTAGGTGTGTTTGTGCCGCACATCGTTTGGCTGTGGAATGTCGTGACCGCGTGGGGCATGTACGAGTTCGCCAGGGACAGGTGAGATTCACACGTGGTATGTTCCGTTGGTTGTAAGTGATAGGGAGCTTAGGCAGAGCACTCATCAATCGGATTGCCTTACGTGTAACGCGAGAAAAACAGACCTCGTTTGCCTATTCTACTCGTGCCAAGGCGTGCCTCGGGGTTTCCGCCTCCTTTGCTCTAAACCCTTAGGCGTTGCGCACAAGGCTCGATTCGCGCCGCAAGATGCCCTAGATATCGGAATCAGTAGAGGGCTCTTCGTCGTTGTATTGTTACTCCACAGGTGCTGTATGGATCACGTTGTATACCCGCAGAAGTAGCATACCTTCCCAATGTCCCGGCAAGACTCGAGCACTACACCCTCGCCGTGCCATCGAACTCGTCGGGAGCATCTACTCCTTGCCTTGATGTCCTGAATAGCCCTCGCGCGCCCACAACTCGAACTTATCGTCTGTGACAGCCGCCCACATTAAACGCGCGTTTTGTATGCGCGTTGCACCACCGGGGAACACAGCGTCGTTGGTTGGCCCACTGTCACCTCGACACCATCGCACCTGATCGCTACTGTTGTTTGTATTTGTCGTTGATGAAGGTGGCGCTGCCGCGCACCTGCTTGGCCTTCTCCATTTTAGTCTCGACTTTTTCCCTTTACACGGTTGGGAGGCGACAGCGAAGGCTACATCCCTCCGCAATCATCGTTTGCTTTTGGACGACATTGTGGAGGGAGGCGAGATCGAAGGCTTAGTTCGCCGCAGTAGTCGCAGGCGTGATGCAGCAGACGGAAACCCTACGTGCAAGTGGAGTTTGCACTCAGTGCTCGCGCGACCCCGTCTCACCATGTACCATTCTTCCGCATTGCCCCGCAAAAACCGTTGCCCTGCTGCTCGAATGCTCTGGCGACGAACAGGTACGTAACGCTAGAGCAAAACTTGAGCGCACGCAAGCCGGAGATGTCGGATCAAGAAAACATCGATGCCTGGAACAGTTTTACACCAGGCTACCCCTACAGACCCGACGTCGACATGGAGCCCCACATTCCTGACAGTTGCCCCAACAAAGCCAAGGCAAGTCCCGTCATTTCGGCGGCCCAGTGTCGCAAGGCCCAGAGCTGCTGCTTCGTTTGATGGGGATAGTATGTATATGGGTAGGCATACTTTCGCTCAAGCTCTTTACCTTCGTAAAATCTCTTAACCATACCGTGATTTGCTTAGATTTCTTCTCCATCTTGTGAGCAACAACTTCAATAGGGAACTCCATTGCTTGGCTATGAACTGTCGTAAAATAGTGCCATATGGTAACTACTGTATATGATAAGTAGTTCACCTGGGTTTTCGAACCAGTATTCGTACGTGTAGTTTGTACGGTATTATTAGCGGAATCATAGACCAGATGCATGGCGTCCGTTTAAGCGTCTCCCTCAACGTCGTGCTGAATGCAAGTGCGATTCCCGCTCGTTCACTACATGTTGGGCAGGTTTTGGAGGTGCTGAAGGAAGCCCACGAGTGGCTATGCAAGGAGAACGAGGCTGAAGTGCGGAAGACTCTGGGAAGCAGGGGGTGGTTGTCAGCCTTCGACCTGCAACCGGATGTGCCCTTTCCCGAGAGGAAATGATTACCATTTCAGCAATATACCTGGTATTAGCAGAGCAATAGATAGGTATGGAAGCAGCCCTGGTCAGCAGAATTAGGAAACACCGCGGAACAAAGGGCCATAGGACCCGTGACCGGACGTGGACGAGCTGCGGGTTTCCGCATCATCGTCACACAAGCATTGATCCGCCCGAAACTTTGATGAGCTCCAGGCGATAAAAACCCTGAGTTGCAGAATATCGCTCAACAATATGGGAAGCAAACAACAACAAACAACTCCTCGGCACTATCACGAGTATTATTATTAGTATGCTTGCCTTCCGTCAATATAGCGTAGATGCCGTTCCTATGTAAACCGAATATCCTTCCGTAAATCAGTAGTATCCCTCATACGCTTCTCTACCAGCCGTTTCCCAATTTTCATTCCCCACAACATTTCATTTTAGCTACCGGTATAGTATATCCTATTTCTCGTCAACGTTCCATCCCCAGGTCGTTGGTCGTATTCCTCCGGCTTCTTCCTCCCTTCCCCTAGCGGCCACGCGGTCCCTCAGGGCTAGTTTATACCTATGTACTCGGCGCGAAATCGCGCACCTGGGTGGTCACCGAGATGATCTGGAAGAGGCGTTCTTTGCAAACGCCTTCCCGCGCCAGGGACGATCCGTCCGTCCCTCCGACAATACTTGCCGCCAACCGATCAATTAGATCGCTGCCTTTATTTCCGAGGCGCTCAAAGCTTTCCACCGCGAGGGTGACGAGTTTGTAGCTGCGCTCGTCGAAGGACACCTGTCCCGGACGAGCGTAGTAACTGCGCTTGCGCGCCTCAGAAGTGGAGGCAGCTGAAATCCGTCTCGGTCAGCGCTGCCTGCCCGCATGTGGATCCCCGCTTGTGGGTCCGCATACGTGGCGTCGAGGAGTATCGCTTTATTGCGATACTCTGATGCCGTAGCATCTCGGAGTCCTCCCGCCTCGATGACGATGTCCATGGGGAGATCCCTGTTGGCGTAGAAGGGGTCTCCTCTTTCCATTGGTGACGAATGGACGTCCTCTTAAAGGTGCGGAAGAGCACGTGCACCAGAGGCTAGTGCTGGTTTACTTGCGCGCCCGATCGACGACATAATCATGCATGCCGCGTAATAGCCTCCGCTGCACCGCAGCAGGGGCACCTTGCCGCCAGGAACTCCTCAATCCCCAGAGACCGCCGTCCCGCAGCCACGAACTCTGACGGTGGGATGACTCTGGCCGAGTCGACAGGTCTCGCCCTTAGGAATGCAGTAGCCCCTTGTCCCGATTGGCTCCGTTGCCGGGCCTTGGCCAGACCCCTCGACTCTTTCTCTTCTTGTGGGTTACCCGTGCCTCGCTGGGTCGTCGTCTCGACGGGGAGCTGGTCTAGTGAACCAACGTTTCTCTCAAAACGGACTCGGTTTACCAGCTTCCCCAGTCTATGCTGCGCTTTGCTGGAGCTAATAGATTTTGCATCGTGTGCCGGCAACACTTCCGCAACCGACCGCCCTGAGGCCTCTTACTCTCCTCCTCGAAAAGCTTTATCCCGCCAGCTTTCCGGCACGATGTTCGCCATGGCTTCTTCTGAAACCCCATACACATCGCGGAGGTCCCTGATGCCGTTTCAAATGCGCCGGACGAGGTCTGAATCGGGGAGCTCCCTCCGGACTTTGTCCCCTGTAGCGCCGGACAGATCAGCAAGCACCTCCGGCACCGTCGCCACCAAGCTTACGACCGACGCTGACATCCTCCGGGCTTCAGCCGGCGCCAGTCCAAACCCTTCGGCCCCCGTGGTCAGTCTTGTCTGCGCCTGTTGGTAGGGCTGCAAGACCAACTGATTTGTTGGGCACTCGTTCTCGAAGAACGACGTTTCTTCTGCTGTCCCCGGGAGATCAAGCAATTTCTCCAGCATCCACATCGCATTGCCGTCTGCTTTTAGGCATGCGGGCAGGGACAGTTCCGGGTCCATCACTCTTTCTGTATAGGCGGTCCGTTGCACCATGGAGCCGGTGGCGATCAGGTTGGCTGCTTGTTTGTCTGGCATGCGCGGTAGCATCCGCGCGAGTTGTTCCGCTCCCCCGTTTTGGACTATCTCCATTGCGCTCTCCATCGCGTATTCGTCAGTACCGACGGGAACCCCAACCACCTTTACTCCACCCCGTTCCGCGATGCGGACGCCAATACCTTCACGAAGGGCGATTTGTTCCGGCATAGGCACGTGCCCCTTCGGGGGTAAGGCAACCGTTTTGCTCGGGTTGATTGCAATGCCGATGTCGGACAGCTCACGCTGGAGGAAGGGCACAACTTCCACAGTATCGGGTGTGATTTCCATCATTCCGACGCTGATGTCGTCTAGGTAGGCGAATGCCTCCACTCCTTTTGGCTCGAACTCCGCTCG
Organism: Macrocystis pyrifera; assembly: GCA_031763025.1. NCBI lineage: Eukaryota > Phaeophyceae > Laminariales > Laminariaceae > Macrocystis > Macrocystis pyrifera. The sequence continues at coordinate 2,413,387 of JASSKH010000005.1, read as the reverse complement.
GGTCCGCTTCAGCACCGGCAAGACAGGCATGCAGAACAACGCCGGCCCCATGGCATCCCCTTGCTGTACCCCACTGAAGCATTCAATCTCACCTGTTTTTCCCGATTCCATCTGGAAGAACACGGGAGCAGTTCTCTCCCCGTAACACTTTGTCACGAACGGTGTAAGCGCAGGCACGCAGGTGGCTACCTCTGCAAGCACACCCGTCCGTTTCACCGTGTTGAAGGCGTTTGAGCAGTCTGTGAGAATCAGCCAGTTTTTTGCTTCGTGGTGACGGGCGCGTAGCGCTACCTGCTCCACCCCCCCTCGTACTCCGACTCCAAACTGTCTCGCCTCGCGGTTGGTGTCCTCCACTCGTGGTCGCCACTGCCGCATGGTCCCGGCTGTGAGAAGACGTCTCCATGCCATCCCTGCGCAGACGGTGTGCCACTTTTCACCCAAGGCGGGTGAGGTTGGATTGCAGGAAGAGATGCCAGAATTCCGGCGGAAAGACGATTGGATCGTTGATAATTCTTCTCCAGAACGCTTCAATGCCAGCCCCGAATTTTTGGCGCCCAATGCCAGTCCTGATAATTAACTGCAGGTGCGAAAGGCGCAAGCCATCGCTTCGTGCGCCTGATAGCACGTTGCGAGAGTTGATGACCTCGAGGGTCACCTGTGGGTCGAATTCTTCCTCCGGGCGCCACTTGGAACTACTCCCCTCGTCCGGGTCGAAAGAACTTGCTGCCACCGCTGCTGCTTCGGAGACGGCGGTCTGATCCTCCTCCGGGAACTTTGCTTTCACTCGCTCTCACGTTTCCTCGCTCCCCGGCGCGCGCGGTTCCGCGAAGAAGCTGCGTGCTGCTACAGTCACCCCTCTGTATGGCGGCATGCGGATGACGCCCTCTTGAACAAATCAACGTCCGTCACTTTGCGAGCTTGATCACTCTGTCTTGTCGAAGTTCGACGGGTATACTCCATTATCCACGGGAGTAGAAGGCTGAGATCACCGCGATCGACAGACGTGAACCTCTCGCGCCGCTTCACTCGTCCATCTTGCGAGTGCAGTAGAGCCGGGAGGATGTACCACAGCTTGATTGACCTCAAGAGTGAGGTCGGCCTCACCGACTCTCTGTGTGGGCGATGCTCTCCCAGGGCTTGGTTAAGGAGGCCAAGCACGTGGGTGATGAGCTTGGCGTAGGCAGTAGCCAACCTTGACTGCACTTTAATAAAAGTGACGAAGCGTTGTTGAAGGTCCTCAAGGGGGATATCGTCGAGTGGTCCTGCGATCCCCAGCGTATTTTGGTCCCAGGGATAGAGAAGCCCATCCCGGCGCCCATCCTCGCGGTCGCCAGGTCGCCCTCCGAGTCCCGCTGCCGCAACGTGCAGTCCGGGGTCTGCCTGAACTGCCGCTTCTAGTGCTTCCCGTATCCCTTGACGAACTGTGCATCCCCTAGCGCCCCAGAGCAGCGGCGCCTGCGCCCCGCCTCGCCTGGCTGCATTCACCATCACCACGCACCGCGAATGCATTGCATGTTGGCGTCCACAAGGTAACCCCACCATTTGGTGTCCCCGAGCAATCGTTGCCCTACAACCCCCGCAGGTCGTACCTCTTTGGTCGTCTGCGATGAAAGCGCGAAGTTGCAATACGCTCCCTGGTGCTGGACCTTCTCCTTCTCCGTCCCCTCCTTCCCTGCGAAGTTCACTTCCTGCATCGCCACCCCCTTCCTCGCCAGGGGCCAGGGGCGACTCGCCGCTCCCGGATCGAGAGACTCTCCCCCGGCTCGTGGCGGCCCCTCTTCCACTAATCGCCGCTCGTGATCCCCTTTCAGATCCGTGCGGTCGACCTCGCCTGCCTCTTGCGCTCCCCCTACCCCCTACTGCGCCGGTGGGCGTGGACGCAGTTGCTCCAGTTGTTGCCGGGTTGATACTGGGCGGTGTCAGAGGGGGAGGCGAGCGTCGCGGCGCCGTGGCATCCCTGTACATTGCGGTGTGGGGGTTCCCCAGGGCTATCGAAGCAGCATGTCCTGGCTCCGCCTACCCTCTTATGCCCGATTCGCCCTCTGAGCATGGGGCTTCACCTTCCGGTGGTGTCACCCCCGCTGCTAAAGGGTTGCTCGCCCGCACCGGGTCCGTCCCTTCCGTTGTGACTCCTGCCGTCTTTGGAGTGGCGTTGGGCTGTCTCAGGAGGGGGGACAAGTGTCCCGATGCCGTGGTGTGTCCCCATCTCCGGCAGAGCGAAAGTTCTCCGCGGCAACATAACCAGCATCTCCTGGCTCTGCCTGCCGCCTTACTCGCGGGTCGCCTTCAGACACCGAAGCCTTTCCTACCGATGGCGTCACCCCCGATGCTAACGGGCCACTCTCCAGTGCCGGGTCCGTTCCCTCCGCTGTTGCCCCTACCGCCGTTGGAGAAGGAGGCAGCGCGTTCCCTGGCTCAAACACGTTTATGGACCCTAGGGTCCCCGCCTCCGTCAGAAAAAGAGGCAGCGCCTTCCCTGCTCCCAGCGCGTTTCGGACCCGTAGGGTCCACCTCGTCAACCGATATTTCTCATGTGGAGTCGAGGCCCGCCAGAAACTCTTGGACATGGGGTAGGATGTAGATCCTCCGATTCTGGAGCCGGAGAACGATGTCCTGCGGTCGGATACCATACGCGGCGAAAACTCACGGTAGTAACCGGCTGCCGCTCGCCATTCCCTCGGCCGGGAGAAGTCGAGGTAGGCTCCCTGGGGCAGGCCGAGAGCATCGCTGAACAGGGTGCACAACAGGAGCGAAGAGGTTGGACTTCCCCCATGAGTCCTCACCATCTCTTCCCAGGTGTTGTGGGAACCAGTTTTGACGTAACTGGCCGGCTCCAGCCGGGGGTCGTCCTCCTCCAAGAGTTCTGCGAACTGCAGGGATCTTGCTACCGCAGACCACCTTCCCCCTAACCGTGCCCTTGGAAGGTCCTCAGCCAGCTTCGCTGGATGGAGCGGCCGGTTTCTTGCCGGCCATTCAGAGCGACACGCAGCGCATGGCTGTGGGTCTGCTTGCCCACTCGCGAGGCGTTCCGCACGATCTAGCATGCAGCGGGCATGCACTTGCTCTCCGTGGGGGCAGATTCCTCTAGAGCCCGCCCGCAGTACGTGCAGGGAGAGGCACCCCTGTTCCCCGCATTCTGACGCCTTTCTACTGCACTCCTAGTGTCACCTCCCTGTCCAATCGGTCCATTGTGTAACCGGTCACTCTCCGGCGCCCTGTCCGTTCTCCGACGTGGTTGCTTCTGCTGTCAAAAAGGGAGGAAGTGCGTCACCTGTCTCCAACGCGTGTTGGACCCCGAGGGTCCACCTCGCTAGGCGTTCTTCATATTCGGCGTCAAGGTCTACCAGATACTCTTGGACATGGGGTCCAATGTGAAGTCTTTGATTTGGAAGTCGGAGCAGGACGTCTTGCTGTTGAATGGCATATGTCGCGAACAGCGTACGGTAATGGCCGGCCGCCACTTCCCATCCCCTCGTTCGGGGGAAGTCGAGGTATGCCCCTTGGGGCATGTCCAGCGCATCGCAAAACAGAGAGCACAGCAAGAACGAGGAGGTCGGGCTCCCACCATGGGCACGTAACATGAGTTCAAACGTGCCGAAAGCGCCAGTTGTGACGTAGCTGACTGGCTCCGGTCCGGGGTTGCCCCGCTGAACGCGGGTGGCGAACTGCAGGGCGCCCCTCACCGCCACCCACCTTCCACCGTGCTCATTCATGGGCAGCCCTGTAGCCAGCTCTGCCGGGTGGAGAGGTCGGCTTCCTCCCGGCTACACCGAGCGACACGCAACGCAGGGCCTAGGGTCTGTATGCTTTCGAGGTGTTCCGCGCGGTCCAGAACACAGCGGGCGTGCACAAAGCCTCCGTGGGCGCACGCAACGGGTACGCGAACGTAGTTGTCTTCTGACTCCTCAACAGAACCATCGAGAGGCCAACCGCAATATGTACACATAAATCGTCGGACTCCTCTAATCCCCCTCCACTCCCTGATTCCCTTCAGCCTGGCTCGCGGCCTCCTCGACACCCGACTCTAGTGATCTCCACAGTGTTTCCAAATGTCTCTGTTGGTGCTCACCCCCTGCGATAGTGCGGTCGTACCTCAGGTGGAGCCTGGGCACTATTACCGTGAGCCGGAACGTTCTACGAAGTGGCACTCGCATCCCTCCTGGGATAGCCACCCGAAACCGATCGTCTCCCCTGCCGTCTGCCCCCTCCACGCTTTCTGTGGCACATCTCCTGTGAACGAGCCAGCCTCCAAAAGCAAACCGCTGGTCATCCTCCATGTGCCTGTTACAGGCCCCACACGGCGCTTGCGCCTGCGGCTGGGGGGGTCGTGCCACGCCATTCTCCTTGTGTGTCCTCCTCGCCTCGTTTTGTGGCGCTCCTTGATAAATCCACCGTTTCTGAAGTAACTTGGACCCTTCCCATGAAGTGGAGCTCGGCAGCGGTGACCCTGTCTCTGATGGCGCTTTCTTCTGCCGTGTCCACCGACCTGCCGAGAGCTCGAATCTGTTGGCGGAGGAGGTGTAGATCCACCTGTTGTTGCTCATCGTGCAGGGCTGGATTTGGGCACGTGACTTCGTGTACCCCACCGAAAATCCTGGCTCGGGGAATTGCGTTTTCGCAGAATCCTAGAGCACAACGGCGGTGTACCTCGCACGAGCAAGACACTTGTACGCAGGCCGCCGCCTCAACCAGACCATGATAAATGGTGCATATCACTCGCCGCCTCCTCTCGTCTCTTGTGGTCCCTGTTGGTGCCTCCGCTCCTCCGTTAGCCGGAATCTCTTGTTGTGCGATCGTCAGCGCCTCTACCATAACTTCATTGCTGTGTTGACGTAGCGACATCCTGTCGGCCTTGTAAATCGTTACGGTCGCTCGGCACGCCGGACACCTCAGGTTGGCCCCCGCCCTGACTCTGAGTGTGGTGTAGCATGGAAGATGCAGTCGATGGGGGCAGCTCCCTGAATATACCATCGGGGCGCCCAAGGTCTCGTAACAGACACTACATACAGTGTTCCGTGGCTTCCTCCCGGAGCTGATCTTCTGCGGGCGTCGGCGAAGGTGTCCGTAGCGGCGACGGGGGGGCAATTCGGACGTCGGCGCGAGTGCCGAATTATTTCCTTCCGGCATCCGTGCGGACGTCGGCCGTACCGGTCTTGCTAGCGCCGATTGTGCCGTCCTGATCGCTGCCTGCGATAGTGTTTCGACCGCAAGGACCATACCCGGTGTCAAAAGTGGTTCCGCTGTCGAAGGGAGGCCAGTTGTCGGCAGCACCGGTGACGGTGGCTACGACGGCGACGGTGACGGGCTTGGCGATGATGCTTGGGGTGGCCTGGTGGACGGAGAGGTATCTGGCGACGGTAGCAGTGCCGTCCGGGGGGTCGATACGGGCACCGATATGGTTGGGGGAGGCTGTATCGACGGTTGAGACTGCCCCCTTGATGGAGGATGTAGTGGGCGCGACACGAGCACCATCGGTTGCGCTGTCGGCGACATAGTAGGCCACGTCGATTGTTGCTGCTGCGTTGGCGGTAGCTGTGCAAGCCCTGGTGTCTGGGGTGGTACCTCTGACGGGTGTTCTTGACCCCCCAAGGGAAAGGGGGGTCGTCAGGGGCGGCCCCGGTTCCGTTGTCGGCAACTGCAATGAACCAGGCATATCTGGGGGTTCTTCCGGCAACGACGGAAGTACTGGCTGCAAAAACATTGCCAACGGCGCCATCCACGCCATTGTTGGCTGTTGAGGGGACGCCCTATGGACTGGCTCAGTGGGGAGCTGCCTGCCCCCCCCCCCCATCCGATGATTGTGCGCTGATGGCAGCAGCTATTCGGGTGCACGCCCTCGTTCTGGAGGAGATAAGCCCCTCTCCAGGTGCACTCGTTGTGTCTCGTCGTCCTTCCCCTGTGGCCGTTCCCGCACCTGTGGACGATCCTAGTGGTGCCGCCGCCCCGTTGGAACCTCTGACAGATGTGGTACCGCTGTTGGGTTGGCGGTGACTCCCTCTTGTCCCCACGCAGCTATATCCCTACATGGTGGAGTTATCCTCTCGAGGTATATCTCCTCTGAATAGAGTCAACTTCCATGGGATCGCTGCTTTTCTGACGACGCCTCTCACATGTTTCTCTCTGGGGGAGGGTTGGGGGGGGCGTTCTTGAGTCCTGTGAACCCGCTGTCGCGCCCGATGGCAGCGGGGGGGGGAGGTCCAGACCCTACTCCACTATGAGCTCTGCTACCGCCGAGCGCTGACCGGCACCCCCGCTGACTACTTGCAGACGTGGGTCCCCCCAAGGGACCCCTTCGGACGAGGCTCCCGACTGCTCAACGAGCGCCTTGAGACGTCGCACTCGAGTGCCTGGAGGTCAGTGCTGCACCTGGCGGTAGAGGGCGAGGAGACGCTACCTGACTCTGAGCATAACCGCCTGTGAGAAGCGCCAGGTACCCCTGTTGACTCCCCGTAGGTGTGGGTCCCCCCAAGCGTCCCCTCCGGAAGGACCTACTTACTGCACGTTGTGCATTTTGATAACCACGATTTGAGTCCCGAGAGCCCGGTGCACCCGTTGGTATGGGGGGACAATGTATTGCCCTGCTACCAGAACCACTACTGGTGAGGGGCGCCCGGCACCCCTGCTGGCTCATCACAGGCGCACCCGCCTTCAAAAGACCTCTCCTGTCGAAGCTGATCGCTCTGCGACGGGCGTCCTGAGAGCTAACACTAGAGTCGCTAAATCTCGGTACCGTGTCCAGTGTCATCTGGAGAGGAGACTGTACCCCAATATAAGCACTGTTGCTGGAGGACAAAGCCCGGTAAGCCTGCTGAGTCCTCGCAGGTCTGGACCCGCTTAAAATCCCCGACTGGGCGAAGCGTCCGGCTGAACGACGAGCATTTTGAGGCGCAGGAACTGCCCCGTTTGTCAACAGAGGGGGGTGGGAGAGTACACTGCTCACCCTTATATCCTCCGCGCGCGCTGTCTCGCCCCCGCAACCTCGCCTGGGACGGGAAGGGGTCGAATTCCTCCTACCCCAGGCAGCGCCTCCGGTGACCCGAGTATCACGTCGAGACCGGGTCCTGTTTTGCGGAGTGTGGAAAAGGTCTTCTTCAACCTCCATGGGCGAAGGGCTCCGTCGCCATGTGACCCCTCTCCCAGGACGTTGAGAGGTGCTCGACAGGCCACGACTCCTACAGAGTCCGCTCCCCACTAGAGGGTCTGATACCAACTGAAAACCCGTCGCCTCCACTTCTGCTCTGTTGCTCCACGCTCGAGCACTGGCTACAATCTCGGAGAGAGTGGGTACACCTTCTGATGGCCACGGGCGACGGCCCTGGACGGCTGGTATTTCTCGGCGAGTTACCAGGGCCCCCTGACTCCGTGCGTCGTCGGTAAAAGTGACCCGAAGCCGCTGGTGCGGGCGCCTTGCGGGAGGGGAAGTGGATCGTTCGTTGCCGGTGCCCCAAGATTCCTGGAGGAAGCGAGGGCGGAGTGACTATGGCATTCCCTCCAGAAGGCGATGGCGAGCGGTGCCTCGGACGCGAAGTCGGTCGAGGCGAGGACCGATCGCATGATGCTTCCCTGCCCCTCCGAATTCCGATGGTGTGGGGCGATTGGGGTGCGTTTCTATCCCTCGTTGGCAGCGGCCAGCGCGACGCCCGTTGCTGGGGCTGGCTTGGTGCTACAGCTGGGCCTCGTGTTGCTGCACTCATACTCTCGCGTTCCACCGCCGGCGGGACCTGTGATGGGCGCCTTCCGGCTGTTGCGGGGACCTGACCCCTCTCTTGCTGCGTTCCACTTGAACCTTGCTGCGGGAGGCCCACTATAGCCCTCGCTTGCATCCATGCCGGGGCAGTCGTTTGCTGCCCGCGCCCCACCGGCCGTGGTACTATCGCTAGGCCCAATGCAGCTGGTGATGGCGAATGGTACCTCGGACGCAACATCGGTCGACGCGAGGGCCGAGCACTTGAAGCTGCCCTACTGGTCGTCATCGGCCCGCGCGACGTTGGCTGCTGGGGCCCTCCTGATGCGACGCCTTGTGCCCTTGTCCCTACGCTCGCTGTTGTCGGGGGGCTCGTATGCCTCGCACGCTCTAACGGTGGCGTGCCTTCTACTATATCCCTGCCGTCCGCTGCGAGTGCCTGACTCCCCCCCTGCTGCACCTCGCTCGCTTGCTCGCCCCCTACCGATAGTGGCGCTATCGCAGGTACTGCACGTGTCGATATGCCTGCGACCTGCTGCCCGGAACAATCGGTTTCCGGCCCCGCCCCGGTTGCAATTTGTTGCTGCAATTTTCCTGGCACAGGGGTTGCGCCAAGGATCCTTGGCTGGATCCATGCCGGGAGAGTCTTGCCCCGCCCTCGTCCGGCTGGTAGTGGACAGGTACAAAGAGAAAAATTAAATGAAGAAAACAAAGAACCGCTGGAAAGGTCCGGCAAGTAGTAAACGGAGGCGATTCCTAAGTGGGAGCTCTGAGAGACCAGGGATGTACCAACCGAGCACGCTCAGAGAGTGAGATCTAAGTAAGTAATTCTACAAGGCGCTTCGCTCCGTGGCTACGCTCGCTCAGGAAGGAAAAGTACATCAAATTATGCGAAGCGGACAGAGGTCCAGAACAGTAGCACAGCAGGGTTGGCCTTCGACCCGACTCCACGAGGGCGTTCACTGCCTTCGATGTGTCTTAGCCTGGCAGTCGGAACAGTGGTAGCGCAGCAAGGCTGGCCCTCGACCCAGTTCAACACGCGCGTTTACCGCCTTCGATGTGACTTGCAGTCAGAACAGTAGCACAGCAGGGCTGACCCTCGGCCCAGTTCAACTTTCAACCCTCGCAATGTAGGCATTCGCGCAAGAGGAATAGGGTGGTGTGCAGCAGCTCGAGCCATGCGCTTTCCTCATCTCGCCGACTTGTTGTATATGCAATTCACTGCTGTGTTCATTTCACGCGGTAAACAAAATAGGGCTACCTGGCACCAGACACCGCCTGGTATACGGTGTGGGTCTGTGTGCCCTTCACAATAGACTACCATTTTCACCCGTGAACATCCACAACATCCAGTGTCCATGCCTTGTCCTAGAAAGAGACTAGCTCGCGCGACAGGAAGTTGTAGTAGTTGTACAATGTTTTTGAAGGTTTCTGCGCTGTGGAGCGCATCGCTTGAGTAATGTATTTAGCTCTGCAAAAAACGATTATCTCAATGAAATCGATCCCAATCCTTGTAGTACTGGTGCAGGTGCTCATGCCGCTGTGGTGCCCTGCGGCTGGTAGCACTTCGTTTGAAACCGAAGTGTTGTTCTTGTGTTCCGGGGCCGTCCCTTGTTTGTTGTGTGCCCGGAGTCTTTGCCGGCTGGTAGCACCTGTCGCCTGTTCCGGCCCAGCTAGCGGTACATCTGTCGTTAGTACTACATGACGAGACTGAGAACAACAACAACACATCCATTGATATGATACGACAACCGCCAACGCGGTAGCTTAACACACTGCAGTTAGGAGCTCGACCACTGCCGTAGACTTGTCACGTTCGTCATTTCCATTCTTCTAGTGAAAGTAGGCTGTGGAAGAGTCTGGTTTATCACCACCATCAACACGAAGAAGAGATGTTGTAGGATACTGAATGCCCTTCACGAACCAAGATGACTATCCCATATCCCTGCCCACAGTACGACCACGAGCAGTACCGATAGCCAGAACGCAGCCGCTCAGTCTGAGCCACCGCCCGCTTGCTGGGGTGCCGTCTATGCCGGTGGCGATTGGTCTCTCTCGTCACTCTCACCAACTCCAACTAACTGCGACTCCACAAAAGTATGAGACAGGCAAACTGAGAGCAGCGCTCGAATGAATTTCATCGAGGACAACAACAATGTGGACAACTTTATAGGGCACGTTCCTCTGGCGAACCAATAATGGCTCTGCCCCACATCCTCTCGTTGAGACAAAACATGCGAAGCAAAACGTTCGATCGCGACAGCAAGCGATTTCTTTCCAACGGCAACGCAGCCCACGCGCCACACGCCAATGCCTCCTGGGAGGTACCTGGTATTCAAGCTTGAACCGAAAAACCGGCGTTTTTCACCCTGGGGTTATGTTGGGGTCTTTACAGCGGAAAATGTGTTCCCAACAGAAAATATACCGAGTATGCGACAGTGTACGCAAGTATATTTGGAAACAAAAAAAGCAATACTGCTGTTTGTACGCACGCGTTTTGTTTTTACGTTTTTCAGGAGGGTGGTTTTGGTAGAAGAGAGCATACTTTAATTAAATGAGCATGTCTTCAGCAGGTGGAACTATTTGAGGAACAAAAATACGGCGACCAACATCATCAGCGCAGTAATCGACGTGGCCATTTTTCGACCGCGAATCGATGTAACCCGGATTCGATTCGTACAACATAGCGTATTCTAGTTTCCCTTTTTTGCGTTTGTGTGGCCTGGCCGATGCTTCATGCTTGATTTGGTACATTACAAATTAAAGGAAGAGTTGTTGCAGTGCTCGGCAGGAGCTGGCGTGGGGATGTTCCCGATTTCGAACTTTGTCATGGTATTGGGTTTCTCGTCCATACCCTACGCCGCATCCAGGCTCCATCTCCACGCCATGGATGTGAGACCTTCCGTGAGATGGCGGCCTACTATTAATAGGGTCATCGAGACGATGTGCAACTAACCGCTGTTGTTGCACTCCTTCACTACATACCACCTTTCCCCGCCATGAATCCTCCATCCCTTCCCCCCGTGATGATCGCTGCCAGCTGTGGTTGACGAAGGTGCTGCCCTCTACCCCGAGACGCCCAAAGTTATCCATCGCAAAGACCAGTAGAGGGTGACGACATGTATGTAAGGGTGCGACTTCTCCTCGCCCCACGACGGCGGTGGTAACGTTTTCTGGCCTGACCAACGATACATGTTTCCAAGAATTGGGATATTTTAGCAAATTCTGTGGTGAAGAGCTCTATATACTATACATAAAAGGGTGTTCATTTAGATCTATACCAGCAACGGTAGCTGATTGCGGTTGCGACTTGTATACAGGCTTGTTCAAGCCTATCGCCCCAAATATTTGTCAGACACGAATGCCGATCGCAATATCTACTCCAGTGTCACAGAAGTGGTATCATAGTGACCGCCATGAACAACGGAAGAGGGTGACATAGACAGTTTTTTCTTCATGGGAAATAGTCAAAAGGGATATACAGCCGTCTCCTTCAGCCAAACGGGGGTGCGTTATATGGAAAACAAGCCCGCGGCAGGTGCCCGCACGTACCCCAGCCTGCCTCAAAGTTAAATTACGACATCTTGGCAAGACGCCTGCAGCCCAGCACACCTCTTTATTTTCATTTTCCCAGCACGTTATTGGGGCTAATGGTACCGTGGTGCAGGAGGCTGCACGAGGACCCCCCCTTTTCAATGCAGTTTGGGCGGGTACGCCCCCGCAATTCTGTTATATTCATGTATATTGCTCCTGTTGACTAGGATTTCCCTCCATTTGACCGAAAACGGACCCCTCTTTGACCACTCTCGGTAGCTTAAAGTATTCCACCGCGAATCTATTTCGAACAGACCCGAGATCCACACGGCGGAGCATCGGCCCATCTTCCGCCGTGGGTCTGTCCAGAATGCATTCACGGCGAGACTTCGATGCTGTCGAGAGAGTCGATGTCCCGCCGTGGATCCCTCCACAATAGATTCACGGTGTAACTTCGATTCTGTCGAGATTCGTAAAAAGGGGGCATGTTTTCGGTGAAAAGAGAGGAAAATTACTATTATTATTATGCTTGCCTTCCGACAATATAGCGTGGATGCCGTTCCGATGTAAACCGAATATTCTTCCGTAAATCAATCACACCTCGGATAGCGTAACACTCGGATAACATTTATCTACGTTATGGAGCCTAACACAGGAACGTGGTAACGTACCATTAATAACATAGTGTTAGCACTAGAGGAGCGATCACGGCAACGCAGTAACACAGTGTGTTAACTGGAAACCCACGAACGCGCACGAGCCTTAACGTTATATTGCTGCTTGGTCTCGTCCAGCTCTGGTACAGTAACATTAGGTTATGCCGTGATCAGTCTCTGAACTAACACCGTAACACAGTGTTAGGCTTTGACCAAACACGTACGTTATCACTCCAAGATTCCCAGATCGATATCCGCATATTTACTACAACACGATAACATACTGTTATTGTCGACGCAGCGTTAGACGTAATACAATAACATTATGTTACCCTTAGGAGGGGTGATATATGCATAACACCCTAACATAACGTTACCATGTTCGCCAGCACTACTAACACATAACATTGTGTTACAGATAACACTAACGTAACATAACGCAATGACCAGCACTACTAACACTGCGTTATCTGAACCCCCCATCTGATTGCCTTAGGGTCGGATAACGTAACACTTAACGTACGTTAGATACGTTACAGTCTTAGCCGGCCCATACGTAACATTATGTTAGGATGTTAACCTAAATGCGGACGTCCCTGTAACATTATGTTACGGTGTTACCGTCAGTAAAGATCTGATGGTAACATTCCGTTACCGTGTTACCATAAAAACCAATCCGGGTCTAACTTTATGTTACTGAGTTACCGTTGGGGCCGAAGTCGTTCTAACGTAATGTTACTACGTTACCCTTTGGATCTTCCCGAGATCTAACATGTGTTACCTGTGTTTGTGGTAAAGCCGGCGTGTGGGAGTAACATAGCGTAGCCGTGTTATCCAATTTCGCCGACATCCCAAGAGGGGATACCTACAAAAATATCCCCGGGGAGGATGATAGCATGGCATCCCCGGTAAAAAACGCCTCCATATTTGAAAACCCCAAAACAGGGGATATTTAGGAGAGATCCCCGCAAAAAAAAAAAAAAACGCCTCAATTTTCTTTGTGGAAACCCCGCCAGTACGTTATCCATCTATAACACATCACGTTATCCATCTATAACGTAATCTGCACACTCGCACGTACGAGTTAACACGGCAGTAACATATTGTTGACTTTAGATTGGGGGTGTACGTTATCTACTAACTTGTGTCACTAAATACATTGCATACGAGTTAACAACATTAACATAATGCTATTAATAGTGTTTTATCGATCATACCAGTATACGTTATCCGTTTGACGTATGTTATGTTGTTATGGTAGCAAGACTTCCGTAATACCCTCACATAACGTCGCTCGAAACGGACTGCTGCTGCGGCTGATACAGTAACATAATGTTAATGTTGTATTGACCATAATAATAAACGTTATCCCTCTAACGTGTGTTACGATAGCCCCTACTGTAGTAATAGGAATTTCACTGACACACTAACATAGTGTTATGTACGCGTTTATATGGCCGTGTACGTTATCCGTCGAAAGGGTGTTACGGTAGCACGAAGAATCCCGCTGACACACTAATATAACGTTACTCGCTACGGGCTGATGTCGCTAAAACGGTAACATAATGCTATCGTTTAAGTGACCATGTACGTTATCCCTTTAACGTGTGTTACGATAGCCACCAGGAATTCCGCTAACACGCTAACATAGTGTTACTCGCTATGGGCTGCATACCCTAACACCGTAACACATATACTGCGGTCAGTACGAGATCAAGGTAACACTCTAACATAAAGTTACGCGATCGCCTGCCAATATCATAACATACTAACACTATGTTATCACAAAATCCAGAAAGTAGTTAACGTAGTAACGTAATGTTACGTGTTTTTTTCGCTGACGCCTAACATTAACATAAAACGTTAAGTGTTACGTTATCCGAGGTGTGAAATCGATCCTATTAATAAAATCAGCCACGCAGCTTGCAAACATGAGTTTCGACTAAATCCTCGAATTCACAGCTAGCTGTCGTTTCTGTCGGTCACAGCCGGTATGTCGGTCAAAGCCGTTGGTCATAGTCGCATCAATATCTGATAAATGATAAGTCTGACTGTTCGGATCAGTGTGATTTGTGTAGCTAAATTTAGAACCATATCATACTAAAACTCAACACCACTCAATCAATATTTGCAAGATGAAAAGGTTTCGACATGTTGCAACATCATATCATACTCCCTTGCTCGGGTTGTATAGTATCAGTGCGCAGAATATTTAAATTGTCCTGTTTACCTGAGCAGCATCCAAGGGAGCCACTGGCCTGTATCCTAACAAGAAATTACTTACAGAATACGCGCGTTCGGCTTATTATACTTGTAAAATTCAGTAAAAATGGAACATAGACGAGACGTATTACGCAGCTTGCAACGTTGAGTATCAACTACTTAACCAGTCAAACTCACAGCTGGCGTATTTCATAATTTTATTCAAAAAATAATCTATGGATATCGCGGCGGGATTGATGTTCCACCGGATGGGATGCATATTTTTATGTGGATGCCTTTTTAGGGCCCCAGGTACGAGAATCCGAGCCCCCCTTCCTCGCACTTAGACTTCGGCCTTCTAATATCATACTAACTTACCAGTATATATTTTTTTCTCTCTTTCTCCCCAGCCTGATGTCGAGCTCAGGTTTCACGTCATCTATCCGCACCTGGCACACGAGTTGATCTTCACACGGTAGAAAGTAGGAACGTAGATCCCCCCACGCATGTGTTATAGAAAACAACCCATGATGATAGTGATCAGAATTATTGACAGCTATTGTTTTCGTATTTTTCTTTTGTGAATACTTTGGGTATATGGGTGTACCTGGTATCTGCAAGCGAGGACTTGCATGTTGATTCGAGTTAGGAGCAAGGATAGTACAGGATATAAATACTTTGTAAATAGTACCCCTTCGGGTCCTGCCCAGGTGAGTGGCGCAAGAACGAATTGAAAACGATACATCATACGAGGTACTAGGTACGATATTTTATCACACGCGTATGCTACAAATACTACGACGTTATGAAATATCTGCAAATTATACTGATGTACATATAAACTTTTCTAGAATTGCACCTGCCAAACATAAATGGAAGTAGTGTGGAACTAAACTGTTACGATCAACTGAATCGGTTTTATAGATTTTCTTGATGATCCCGCCAAACATTTTATCAGATTTGTCTGTATGTCAATGCATTTATTTTTGTCTGTGTGTTGATGCATTTATTTTTGTCTGTATGTTGATACATTTCTTCGTTGTGGCGCTCACGGCGAAGAAGGCCTGTCCCGCACAAAACCGAAGACTGTGCTATGGTACCCCGGGAAGCCACCTCTCGCGCCAGGAAAGCTCTGCGGGCTGCCCAGGAGGACCTCACCACACAGACCCGCCGGTTTCCCGAGGCCGGAGCTTCAGTCTGGGGTTTACCCCTCGTTCCGGCCGCTACCAGCCCCCAGACGTGGAAAAGGGCTCTGGGATGGATCACGCCAACTTCGGCCACCCCTCCGACAACCGGGTCCACCGGCACCCGAGAGTTGGTAACGGCTCTGCGGTCCGGGTCAGCTTCCATCGACGCCCGGGAGTTTGAGGGAAATCAGCCGGGCATGATAGCAGATCCGCCGCGGCCCGGGTGACGTCAAGGGCAGTGGAACCTCTCGCCGCGGCGGGGCTGGAAGTCGGGGGGACCGAGGGAAGGAGAGAGAGGGCTCGCGTGACGGGCGCAACAGGTGAAACCGCTCACGGGGAGACGGTTCTCGAGTCAGCTCGTCCAGCTCCTTCACGGACGGCAGCAGAAAAGCCCCTGTCCCCGAGATCACGGGCATCACCAGCAAGAGGCAAGTGGTGCCCTCACTAACTGGTGTTGCTTCTTCCTCCGCGCTTCTTGGCCGCCTGACCATATCCAATAAGCGCGTCATGCCCGTGTCGGCGAACCTTGCTCGCGCCCGAACATCGGTGATGGACTCCGCCACCACAGCTGCAGCAAAAAAGCACACCGCCGACGATAAACGGGCGTACAAACTCCTGGGTCTCGAAGACATCTCTCGTATTTCTGTCCCCCCTTTTCCCCCTTCGATCAACCCTTTCGACGTTGCGCAACAACTCACTCGTTCGGTCAAGGCCTCCGCGTCTGATATTCTCATTATGTGCAACGATGACAGCCATGAAGGCCTTGGTTCTACCAATTGGATCCCCGGTTGGGAGTACCCCCATCAGAAATCCTTCGAGCGTGCCATCACGCCTGACAAGCCCACGACCGCCCCCCTCACTACCTTTTAATGTTGTTTTTAGGCAGGTGTCGCGCGCCCTTGCAGACGGAGCCACGGGACCGGAAGCATTCACGCTCCTCCTGAGGTTTTTGAGCAACTATTTCCACCGCACCGACACGGGGGCCAGCTACACCAAGTTGCTTAATTTTGGCGTGTCTAATGGGACCCCTTTAGGCGATTTTAGCCGGACATTACGAGGGGTGGTGTCGGCAGCGACGGGGACTGAGCGTGTTTTGGCACCGAGGGTGGAGGTTGTTTGGGAAGCTGTTCGGATGGCAGTTAACGAGCAGTACCCCAGTTTGATCCCCACGCTCTACCCGGGAATTTTAGCCACGGTATCGAGGCCGTTCGGCACTTTGAGACTCTAGCGAATAATAAGACCCCTATCAACGGCGAAACATATTTTCTTTGCCCACTTCTTCGACGGGTGTGCGATCATCCGCCTCGTCGGGGCCCCGGCCCGCCAGTAATGGTCGCGGCCAGGGCTGGACACCTTCCCTGTTGCCTTCATGGCAGACGAAATCACGAAATAATCCGCTTGTGATGAACGTCAACAAATCCATCCCTGACTGCCTCGACCCGTGGCTTGACACCTCTTCCAACTACTGGCCCCTACACGAACACCACTACGCTGCAGTTCCCGTTGTCTGCATGCCCATCCAGACCGATGACCCTCCCCTCTGGAGCGGCCTACTTTGGTTGTCCGCTCGCGCTGCCGCACTCAGCGAAAACCGAGGCCACTACCTGAACTGCCACGAAGACACACACGCACTCAGACAGTGTAGACACCCCTCCCAAAAGCTTAGCGGTATTTTGATCCCCGTCCTCGCAACACTCGGCAACGACCGCGAAGCGTTCCGACGTTGGCAAGAACGCATGATCCGACGCCGCCTCGACAACAAATCCTCACGACCGAACAGACAGCACAGCCAAAAAAAACAATAGCGTCGTTTCGGCCACCCGCGTGGGCAGCACCACGGCCAGGGTCAGCAAAACAGACAAAGTGACGACTACAACACACACGCGGGACGAGGACACCTACAGTCTAACTCCGGCCATCACTGTGGTGGTTCGACCGCCACTGCCTGTTCCACCCCAGCTCCCGCCTCGGGAATTGGCTACGGTGCTTCGCCTAACTCAAGCGGAACCCCAAACGGACGCCAGCCAAGCACTTTCCGCGCTGGTAACTGACAGGTCGACGGCGGTTCGGCCCCTCCTGCCCGTCCGCCGCCAGCTTTTTACAGGGAGAAAAAACATTGATTTCACAAGATGCTTGTGTCCCAGGTTCGCTCAGCGCTCAGAATCGACCTGATCTGACCTCGCCCCGCGTGTTGCCCCGTACTTCGGACCAGAGCAGCGACCCAGCCTCACTTGTTTCACGGGGGAGCCCCCGGGCGTCTCCCCTGGCGTCGGGAGCCCGCACCTCAAACGCCGCTCCCCTCAGCCTGAACACGAGAGCAGGCGCGCCAAACGCCGCTCTCCCGAACGACGCACCGCGCAATACCACGAGTGTCGCGCCGTCGCGTCCTTTTTTCAGCGAGGGTGTCCCCCTCCTTCACCTTCCGGTCGTGCGGTGGCGGTCGGCTTGAGGTGCGGGAAGGCCAACACCGGAACCCCGAATACTCGATTGAAGCTCGACTCGGCGTTTCCTCGCGATAACGGTGGCCGCTCCACGCCTTTTCCTATCAAGGAGGAGTCGACAAGATTAGCTACCTCGTCCCCCTTCCCCACCAGGTCTACAGGAATAAAGCCCTCTCCGGTAGACACTTTGTTGCCCTCCACCCGAGCACCGCTCTTGAAGCCGTCTACAGGTTCTGCAGGCCCTTTTTCGTCTTCGCGCACGCCACTCCACGTGCGCAGCGCTCTTTCGGCTCCACTGGTACAGGAGAAACCTGACACTGCCCGTCGAACCAGTGGTGACTCCACGGCCTCCGGTCACATCATCCCGACAGCATACCCGTGTCAATCGGACAATCGCAGCTCTCGTCAAGCAGAACGGGGTCAGGGCCCCCTGCCCCCTTTGGTCTAGGACAGAGATCATCGGGCGCAGTAAGAGAACCTTCCGGCGATTTTTTTGCTTGCGGGCAATGGTGACACAGAGCCAGCATACGTGGAATCGGACTTGCCTCGTGCACCAGGGGCTCAGTGTTCTCAGCGAAGTACACTCCCCCCCACCTACGCCACAACTGCGGCCACTGACGACTCGGCACCGTCGGTCTTTGACCCTACTCTCGAGTATTCAACGGAGCGGGTGGTATTGTTCTGGCAGCCCCCCTCCCATTTTCGCAGTGGTCCCCCTCGTCTTCTGTCGTTGACAACGTGTCATGTTCCTGCGCGGAACAGTATGTGATGGCTGAAAAGGCTCGCATTTTTCTGGACCACGGCGCAGCGGAGCGGATTATGACCTCGCCAGACCCACGCGACCACAAACGCCTCGGTCGAGGCATGCATAACTTCGACTGCGCCATCTAGGACCGCGTTCGAGAAGACGCCGTCCTTGCTGGTGCTTTTGCCAAATTCACACAGAATCCGGCTATGAACCAGCACCTATTGAGCACTGGCACCAACAATTTGGCTGAAGCGAGCCCTTTTGACCTCGTGTGGGGCATCGGTCTCCGGAAAGATGACCCCAAGGCCCTAGCCCCTATCGGCGTCGTGGGAAAAAAATGCTCGGGAAAGCTCTTTCCGCCGTTCGCGACACCCTTCGCCCAAGTGAGGCCGGGTTGGAACACCCTGCCTCCTCTCATCAATATCGCACTCCAACCACGCCCGATAGAACCCATGAGATTTCACCAGCGCTGGCGACGGCCCCGAGGTTTTGGCTTTCGCCCCTAGTGTCGACCCCTCCCTCGCGCTGCCAGAACACGGCCCCTGCCTCGTCGGGAGCACCATTACCCTCGACGCCGCCTGTGTTACAGCTAAAATCGCGATTCACAGCGGAGCTGGCGTTCTTGCACCTTTTGGTTGCGTGGCGCTTCTTGACACTGGCTCCCACACTTTCATTCGACGAGATGTTTTGGATCGCATGCTCTCGGTTGGTGCGGCATCCAATTGCGTGCGAGCAGAAATGCGCTCTTCGTTCTTGAGGGGGCTTTGGCGAATAGGCCCCTCTGAAAACTTCGACGAGTGTACGCCTGAGCGTCCAATTTTTCGAGAAGATGACCCTACTTGCTCCCTCACAGTCTGGGCCTGCGTAGTCTCCCCCTCAGTGATGCAGCATGCCGTACTGCTGGGACGTGACAGCTCGATGCGTTTTAATAGCCGTCTGACCAACGCGTTGTTGGCGAGCTCGAGTTAGCTCACCATGCTCCCACAGGCATGTCCGTTTTCGCCCTCGACCCCGCCGCTTCGGGTGAAGGCTTCCGTCTATGCTACGAGGGTGCTGCAGGCGTCGCCCTGTTCGACGATCCTCAACTTCTTACGTCAAAATGGTTCGCAGCGATGGCTCCCCGGCACTCACTGGACACTACTTGGTCGACATGATGCCCCAGCCCAACCTGTCCTCGGCTGAGGAGCACTTCGTCGTCTCCGGGCGACAGATTCTTCCCTTCGTTGAAGTGGCGGATCTCGAGCCGGGGGGTATCCGCGGCGTCGCCCACGCCCCACTGATGAGCGTCCCGCTGGACGTTTCGCAGCACGGTCACCGAGCCCCCATCCGGACTATCTGAGGTGTTTTTGGTCTCAGCAGTTACAGCTTGACCCCTCGCAGCTCCAGCCTCGCCCTCGCCTGCACTGCTTGAGCGTTGGAATCCAGAACAGCGCGCTTCGTTCCCGCGCGTCTGGGCACGTTTGCCATTACATTTGCGAGCGGTGGCTTATGACCTTCACGGCACGGACTGGACCCCTGAGGCCATCGAACAGCTGGGCGATATTCTCTGCAAATTTCCTGACGTTTTCTCGAAGTCCAAGTCGGATTTTGGCTCCTGCTCCTTGATGTCTTTCGTGATTTCGGTCCCGGAAGGAAGCGCTCCTGTCACGTCCAGGCCGTCCCCATAAATCCCATCATGGCCAAAGAAGTAGAGGCCACCTTGTACCGGTACATGGCGCCAGGCCTGATCCGACACTCGACTTCTCCGTACTCGGGCCCGCTGGTGGTCATCCGGAAGAAATCTGGAGGCATTCGGATCACCGTTAACTACAAGAAACTCAACTAGATCAGCAGCCTCAGCCAGCTGCCTATTCCTCGCGTGGACCAAGCCCTCGACTCCCTGGGGAAGGGACGGGTGTTTTCCCTATTTGATTTGGCCTCCTCATTCCACCAGATGGCCGTGCACAAAGACACCGTTCCTCTCACGGCGTTCATCACTCCCAAGGGCCTCTACGAGTGGCTCGTCATGCCCCAAGGCAGCAGTGCTTCGCCTGGCTGGTTCGTCAAGGTGATTAACGAAGTCATTAAAGGTTTGGCACGGGTGGAAGCCTACCTCGATGATGTGATCGTTTTCGACTCTGATTCGACGGCCCACGTCAAGAAGATACGAACCCTCTTCAAACGCCTGCGCAAACACAACCTCAAGCTCTCCTCCTCGAAGGCTCGCCTGCCGAAAAAATTTCTGGGACACTCCATTTCGCCCGCAGGTATACGCCCAAATGCGGAAGACGTTTCGGCATTGATGAAAATGCCCATGCCCAAAATTCTCAAGCAGGTCCGTGCGCTGATGGGCGACGTGGGATATTATCGCATATTCCTGCCCGACCTGCCCCCACGGATACGCCCTCTCACCGCCTTTCTCCGGAAAGGGTTAAGTACGCCTTTACGCCGGCTATGGAAGTTATCCTACGCCAGATCCTCGCCGAGCTCGCTGCCCCACCGATTTTGGTCTCCCCTGACTGGGACGCCGTAGCCGACGACTCCCGCCCCTTCCACGTGTACTGCGACGTATGTATCGACGGTTTTGGTGCCGCGCTCGAACAAAAACAATCGGACGGCTCGGTACGTCATATTGCTTATACCAGCCGTGCTACCCTCGACTCCGAGAGGCACTGGACCCCGATGGACTTGGAAGCTGGCAGCATTGTCTGGGCCATCAAACGACTCCGAAGTTACCTTTGGGGCACGAATTTTCATGTATTTTCGGACCACAAAGCGCTTGAGAGCATCGGCAAAATAGGGAACCACAACGCGCGAGTCCAGCGGTGGCTCGAGTTCCTCACCGCGTTCGACTTCACCCTCGAGTACCGCAAGGGCAGCGCCAACGGAAATGCTGATTTTCTATCCCGTTTGCCGCAGCCCGCAACAGAACACGACCGCTGTGGGTCGAGCAGCCTCACCCCCGTCGAGGACGGCGGTATCTTCCTCATCCGAGCCTACGGGCTTCGCACTCGCTCTTCGCTACCCCTGGTGTCGGTTCGAGTGGGCTGGTGCTCCGCACCGAAAGCGCCGTCTTGGGTGGGCTGCCTTTCACCTCCTTGGATTTCACGATTTTCGCGCACACGGGCTACGTATGAGGATTGACGACCTTTCTGCTCCTTTGAGGAGATTCTTCGCTCGTGTGCCTGCTTCCGTCGCCACCGTCGATTGCCGTCCTGGCTTGTTTTTTTCCACTCACCGCCAACCCCGCTTTCGCTTCGGTTTTGTCGTACCCTCAGGAGACGACCAGGGCTGTGCAAAAACCCCCGCAGCAGCGACGATTGTCGCCCAGCGCGCGCTCCTCTCCCGACGAGCACCTTACAGGGAGAAGATTCCGCTGTGATCACTGATCCGGCCGTGTCTGCCCCTTCACCACCTGGCAATCATGCGCCTCTGAATATCTTGCCGCCTTCAGGCCGCATCCCCACCCGGATGCACCGACGAACAGCCGCTGCCGCTGGTACCGCGCCGCCTATGACAAGCCTGCATTACCCAGGGGCGCATGAGCAGCGGCACATAAATGCGAATACACTTGTCGTTCAATAAACAGGCCGTGCGACCCACCGGGCGTTGCGTGCCCGACGCAAGGGGGGGGACGGCTGTCGGACGAGTAGAGCGATGCCCACGTCGGTGGTGTGCAAGCAGCCTTTCTTAGCCAGCTCTTGAACCTCCGAAAAGGGAGGGCGCTGGTGGGAAGGGAAACACGACAAAAAGTCGTCGAGCAGAACTTCCGGCCGGCCAAGTGCTATATAGCGCATGGCGGCCTTGCACGCGGGCTTGGCCTGTTGTTCCCGAGCCCAATCGGCGCGCGAATAGCGCGCTGAGGAATCACCGAACTGAAATTCGGCAGCTGGCGGAAGCCGTACAAGAGGAGTTCCCACGGGCTCGGTGCGGTCGCGGTCGGACGGGATGGGTACCGTCGGGATCGACGAGGCGGCAGGAGCCGGGGCCATAACGACGGGTGCGGGCGGTCGCGGCCGTGGAGCTCGCGGCGGGGTGATAGCACGCCGGACGGATGGTCTAGGGGCTCCGCCGGGCGTGAAGCCATATTACCGCGCGCACCCTACCTATGCTCGAACGTTTCTATTGGTGGATCGGTGTGAGCATCTGCACTCGGTGGTGGTTACGCAACTGATTGAAGTGCCAAGCACGGAAAACGTCGTGGCAGACGACCCGGTGGCACACCATCACGTTGTCATTGCCAGAAGGGCCCGGCATCGCCGTCAGCGTCGACTACTTCGGCTTTCTCCCGGTGACCCTCAAGGAAATACTTAGATCTTGCTTTTCACTATCGTTTCAGCCGCCGAGCCGACATGTACACCGTCACAGCGGCAGAGTTCACCGCTGAGGGCACGCTAACATTCTCGTCAAACGGTAATTCCCCTCTGGGGATACTCGCGCAGCATCCTCTCGGACAACGGTCTCTAGTTCCGCTCCAAGCTTTCGCACGTGGTTTATCAGCTTCTCGGGGTTCGGAAAACTGTCACTAGCTCCTACCACCCAAACGGCAACGGTGGGGTGGAACGTGCAAACCACATAATGGCCCAGATGCTGGCAATGGTCGCCAAAAGAGCTCCGAAACAACCGGGATAAACAGCTCCCTCATAATTTGATTACAACAATTCCGTCAGCGTCGCCACGGGTTTGCCTCCCAACGAGGTCCATATGAGTCGACTGCCACGCCTGCCTCTCGCGATTTTCGAGCGTTCTCGAGTCCCCGGCCATCAGAGTTTGGCCCGCGACTATCTAGCTTACTGCAATTTGGCGAAGGATCGCCAGCAGCGCGCGTACGATATCGTTCGCGAACACCACGCCCTCACTGTCGCTCGCGTGAACCGGCGCAACTCCGCTATTTCCGACGCACTGCGTCCAGTCCCCCAATTCCCCGTTGGCGGCTGGGCGTGGGTGTACAACACGGCGGCCACCATCCGCCCGGGCGCAAAGCCTGACACGGATGCTAAATTCTTCAAGGCCGAACTCTCGCTCAACTGGACGGGCCCCTACAAAGTCCTCGCAGTTGGCCCCAGCCCCTCGGCGGACACCCCGGACGGATCGCCTCTCGGGGCCAAGGTCCTGTATTTGGATCTTCGTTCCGATGTGCCCGGCGCTGATGCTCGCCGGCGCGTATCAGTTCAACGCTGCAAGCCCTGTGCCAACCCCCACGACCGTGGCGACATGCCGGAGTATTTTCCCGCGGGGTTGACGCAATACGTGCTCAACAACTTCTCCAAGAAATCCACCCTGTACCACGTCACCCAGGACGACGTTTCGATTCGTCTTCAACGACTGGAAGTGGCAAAGATTACCGTACACTAATCGGTTCGAGGTCGAGGTGGCGCCATCGCGGTGATGTACCAAACGCACTGAACAGGACTATCCCGACCATCCTGGGAACGGGAAATGGATCTTCATCTTTCTCGCCACGAATGTTTGCGCTACTGGGCCGGCACCCCGAACCAGCACCGCCAAACCAACCGCCTGTACCGCCGGATGAGAATCGGCACGGCACAACGGGAACTTTCTCGGAGTAACGGCGAGCAGTTTCTGGAACACGGCTATGGCTGCGTATCGCACGCCGATTGGCTTCGCCGATACTGCAACACCGTGCTTCCCAACGGGGCCCACTTTTGGTACAAGATGACGGTCTGAAGTGACTCGGGAAAGTCAGCGCGACTACGCCAACGGATGGGGTATATTTTGATTCGAGTTTCGGACGACCCGGGACCGATCAAGCTTCCTCTTTCTCCGGCGCGCTACACGGCTTCGACGAGAGCTGTACGAGGTTATTGGTGACTGCCTGGCTAGTGCGTTTGCATCGGGGGTCCAGCGTAACGTAGATGAATCTCGAGGCGCCGCCGTGGATAGCTGATTTTCGCTTTTCGGCTGCATATGACTTATCTATTTTTCTTGACGCTTTCCTGGACTTTGGGGGGTGGTTTCCTACCTTTTGACGTTTTCCGAGTTTCGGGTTGGGGTTTTTCTGCTCAGTATGGTTCTGGATTGTTTTGCTTGGGATGGGTTGGGGATGGTTTTTGCGTGTTTGGTCCTGCCTACCCCCCCGCTCAGTGCGGGGGCTGGTCTGGGTAATCGAGCCACTCATTTGTGGCACAGGACACGTTTCCGGAGTTGTGGGCTGGGTTCGTAGGTGGTTTTTGGCGTATTCTGTGTCATTTTTTTTCTCGTCCTACGGACCCCCCCCACTCGGGAGCTGGGGGCGATCTGGACATAATTGACTACACCCACTGGGGAATGGGACCATCTTTTTTTTAGTGTTAACATTTCGCTTTTTTGTACCAGGTAGACACTTCCTCGCCCTACCCACGTTGCAGGTGGCATGGCGATGGCTTTCCTTGACGATATTTCCCTGCCCCTCAAAGTTTGTACAAGTATGTACGGCTGTACTGCTGTACATACAAACCATGCACAAGCGGTATACCATGATACATCACAGACTGCAGCACTATACTATAATGGGGTACGAGACAGCTATGAGGTACATAGGCTGAACCCAATTAAAAACATGCGCTTGCCACACCACCAGACCTTTGCTTCGAAAAGTCCCTGCTGCCGCTTGGTACGCTGACCCAACCCACAGACCTGAAAACCGAACCCGGATACGGCTAGGTATGAAATTAGCAAGGTTCTACACTATTTGACTTTTTCGTGGCATGCCGTGGCATTGCCATGATGGTACCACCCATGCCATACCAGCAAGTAAGTGCACTTACTTGTGTGGTTCACTTCTGTCATCGACCCTCAGAGACGAGTATGTACGAGGTGATACTATTATGTACGTGTGTTTTGGCCAATCAATCTCGTGATGGCTCGCGGGGGGCGCTTTCACTCGATTCCAGTCTCTGTACCTCACAACGGAAAAGGTGTACCGTACATACTACTTGTACCTGTTTGGGGTTTTTGCTCTTTTTGTTTCGCCAACCAAAAACAGTAGTACGTACGACGTCCATTCCGCCACTCGCGTGTCTCGTGGGGTGTGTTATCTACTTGATTTGAGCATGTACCTGTTTTTAAGTAAAAACGGACCAGGTATGGCACCTTTTTTTTTCTTTTTATCATACATCACTTTTACTTTCCAGCTTAACTCGTACCAGTAGGAGGTTTTACCCTCAGCAATCTTCTGGACAAGCCGTGGTCACAGGGGTCATCCCTTCTCGCCCCCGGTACGTGCCTTCCTTTTTCACAAGGGTATATTCGCGGGAGACGAGGCCCGTGTGGGACGGGACGGTCGGGTTTCGCTCGCCGCAAGCGGGATTTTTTTTTCCTCCCATTGTGATGGGAGTGGGAATCCCGTCGTCAAAATTGTTGCCTCCCATTGTGATGAGAACGGAAAATGCCCATTTGCTTCTTACTTGGGATGGGAATGGGACGGGAAGCTGGGGAATACATGCTTCATTCATGTGGGTATTGGAGTCGAACGTGACACCAACGGGATGGGACGGGACTAGCGTGTCGTATAGAGGAGGAGGTGGGAAACAGTGGAAGAAGTTTGGGAAAAACTATGGGGGCACAACTGGAAACGACAATGGGGAATATATGGGACTGCTCCACGGAACACGGGAGGTACACGCCCCCAAATCAGAAACCGAGGCATGCATACCATTAATAGGGTACATACATACGTCGCTTGAAATCTCTTCTCTTGAAAGAGGTCAGATGCACTGTGTTGTTGATATTTACGACTCAACTATCTGTAGAAATCTAAATTTCGGAGGCAGGACCCAAATCCCTGACGTCTGCCTGTTTCTCCCAGCGCCACCAGCGCTCACTTCTGCGGCAACACCGTTGATCACCAGTGACCTGCTTGGTTGCGGGAGAGGCTCGGCAGCAGATCCACCGGTGGGGTCCGCCCTCGCCCTTGTACTTGTGTGGATGTGTGGGTAGCGGGCGAGTTCTCTCTCTCCGAAAGAACCACGGGAGAACTCTTGAACTCTTCTGGTTCTTCCCGTCATCCAATCCAAGATTCGGCCAGTAGTCAATCGCGGGGGAAATATTGGAAAACACGAGAACGGTTATCACGCAGGTTGCAAAGTTGAGTATCGACCGATCGGTTGAACTCACAGCTGACGTGCTTTTTTAGTTTTTCATTAAACAATGCCAGTACTGAGTAATGGTGTAGTGCATTTGTGTGGGCTTGCGACCGGGAGGTTAGTGGGAATAAGATGGGAATGGGGATGGGAGAAGCCGTGCCCTCAACGGGAATGGGGATGGGAGAAGCCCTCCCCACAACGGGAATGGGAATGGGAGAAGCCCTCCCCACAACGGGAATGGGAAGCAAAAGTGGGATGTGGGGATGCTATAACAATAGATCGGCCATTTGGGGAGCAAATGGTTGTTGAATTCATCGTGGGATAGGCAGGATCGGATGGGAATTGGGAGCTCCAAATTCACGGTGGGATTCCCGGCCCATTCCCATTCCCGTCCCATCCTATATATGGGAAATCTCGTCTCATTGTCTCCCGTGAATACCCTTGAGTTTTTAGCGCGCATAGGGTTTTTCAGCATTCATTCCCATTGCTCGTCGATTTTCATCGAATGCATGTAGCTTACTCACCACGCTCTCTTTGTGCTTTCCGCTAACAATCAATTTTTAAGCAGCAAAAAGTCCCTATATTCGTACATTCTTACGAGTAGTCACTCGGTGAGACTCGAACCCACGAAATTGTTCTTGATAGGCACCTTTTTTGGGTTCTTGCGTAAACAAAAACAGGTAAATATACCTCAACTTGCGTATCATACAGCAGCGCGTAAAGAAAAAAGTGTTTCTTGTTACATGATTCACGTATGTATGTATATTAGTGTTGGATATCGAAACCACGAACGTTTCGGTACGATAAGGCCAAAACAACTTCGATAACGATAACGATAACGATAATTATCGTTATCGTACCGATAATACGGAAAAATTGATAACGATAACGACAACGATTATGGAGGCGAAAACCGGCGCAAAAGGCCCTTTTTCATTATTTTTGGGGTCGCGTCATGTCCACGAGGACCCGTAATAATACAAGTGAATGCAACACCAGCAGAGGGTTCCGAGGATCAACGTATTCCAGGTTGTTGTTCTCGCATTATCTCATCGCCACAATACAATGCAGACAGGCTCCCATAACCCTGGAGTGGAAGAAATACAGAAATACCCCGGTAAAAATAAAACAACCAAAGAATAGTATTTCCTTTT
The DNA here is from genome assembly GCA_031763025.1 of Macrocystis pyrifera. Taxonomy (NCBI): domain Eukaryota; class Phaeophyceae; order Laminariales; family Laminariaceae; genus Macrocystis; species Macrocystis pyrifera. The sequence goes on along the minus strand of JASSKH010000005.1, from coordinate 2,385,718 downwards.
CCTTTTCCTTCTCGTATCTTTCCCCTTGCACGTCCCTTTTGGCTCATGCTCGGGGTAAGTATGTATGTGTCTGAGCTTTGGCTTCCCATTTTATTTATTTGTTTGGGATTCTTCTCCTTTTCTTTTTCTTTTTCTTGTTCTTTTTCGGTTTGGTTTTTTCGTTGCTTCTCTTTTCTTTATGGTGTATTTTGGTTGCTGGCGTATGTATGTATGTTGTGTCGGCCGCACCTAGTGCGAAGGCATGGTATTGCGTAGGCTATTAATGCATTACGGTGTGTTATCTCTGTGTCGTAGTCTGTGACCACAGAGCTCGTATCTTTCTAGGGTGAAGAATCAGCACGGACACTGGGCTTGCTGGATGTCGACGAGTAAAAGAACGGTTTAATGTGAAGAACACACACACACATGATAACTGATGAAGCATATTTTATGTTCTCACCTCAGACAAAAATAAAAGTGAGGTCCGCACACGTACGTATCAGATTCATGCGGTACGCTGTACAAGTCGCCACAGAAACCGAGAAGACCACATACTGCCCAGAAGAAATGGACAGGATGAAAAAAACAACTCGACGTCGAAAAATCGAAATCAAAATCAGGAAAAAAAAAAAACAAAATCGAAAAGAGACGAGAGATAAAAAAAGTTGAATTCAGGCAAGAAAGCAAGAAATCAAGAAAGGAAACACATGAGAGAATGCGCATGCTTTCGCAGATTGCAGGCTCGCACACTACGCGAGGGGTGTAGAACAGAGACAAAAACAAAAAGACAAACATACGTACTCCGCTACTAAGAACACCCGAGGGAGGAAGCAAAAAAGAGACTATAATAGACCAAAAACAAAAAGAAGGGAAGACAGGTGGGTATTTTTTTTTTATTTTATTTTTTTTCATCATCACTTTTACTTTCCAGCCCACTCGTAGGAGGTTTTTACTCTCGACGATCTTCTGGACAAGCCGTGGTCACAGGTGTCGTCCCTTCTCCCCCCCGGTATTTGCCTTTATTTTTTGTCGCGCATAGGGTTCAGCATTCCCACCGCTCGTCGATTTTCATCGAATGTAGCTAACTCACGCTCTCGCGCTTTCCGCTTATCAATTTTTTATGCAAGAAAAAGTCCCTACGAGCATGCACTCGGTGAGATTTGAACCCACGAAATTGATCTTGATAGGCACGCGGACCACCTACCAAGCCACCGGGGTTGGCTACCAGGTATACCGGGTATTATTGTGTACCAGGTATTATCTCCCAACCTATAACGCTTGCCGTGTCTCCCCTGTCCCCCGTGGGGGCGTTCGGCCTTTTATCGTTTATCGTATCGTTATCGTTTATCGAATTATCGAAACTAATATTGAAATACCGAACTTTTTTCGGTTCGATAAAAAAAATATATATTATTATATATCGAACGATATATCGAAAGTTTCGGTACGATATCCAACACTGATGTATACCACTCTGACCCTAAATATAGGGACCGTTAGCATATAATTGTTCGATCAAAATGATCCTTATATTTTGGATCAGAGTGGTATGCTCGTATCGCATGTGCTTGTACCGCAGTCGTGGCGTGTATTTTTTTAGCAACACTACCGAACACCGGCCGGGTGGAACGCCCTGGATCATATGGGGATATCGTCCAGCTTGCAAGCCGAGATTGAGGCGGTTCCTGACACGGGAAACGAGATCAAAGTAAGAGTGCGTAGATAGAGCAGTAGGTAGGTCTTGAAACTATTCTAAAAAAGGTTGTTTCTCGAGCACAGATAGATGTGTGTGTATTAGGTATGGCGATTGGCGTGTATACCAGCTCGTAGCTGGTGTGTACGCCTAGACTCGATTGCCGATGGCCGGTCAATACACAGTCAAAATAAATGTTCGAGGCAAACGTATAGCCACTGTTAGGTGACTTGTACGAGAAGCTTCAATAGAAGAGAAGAAGATGTGGTGACCCCAAGCCACAGTGTTGATTCATTTGCTCAGCTGGAAGCTGATGATGGTGAGCAAAAGTAGAGTGAGCTCAAAGGGGAGCGATGCGCGTGTGCGCTCACTGCTCGAAACAAAGGACGACCCCTACAAATTCGTTCAACAACAAAAATAGGGAAATACCCTTGCATTCAGTTCAATATAAAACAACACGGAGACCCGCAATTCTACTGCTAAAAACAATAAAACTTGGGGTACGTACTCATGACCCTCTTGTAGCCTATTTCGTGTGCCCGAAGACGGAAAATAAATAATTCTCTCTATTTCCAGTACGAAATAATTAAATTGAAATTGGGGTCAATTTATTTAATTGTTTTGGTCAGATAGCATTTCCGAATCGAAAAATAAATAATTACCGAAAGGTTCCTCGAAGATTTTATATATATATATATTTATAAGGAACTAAGAAAACACGTCAGCTGTGAGTTCAACCGATATATTTGAATAATCAGTCGACCGAAAAAAAAAAAACGCAGGGTATTCCTGCGACGTACCGGTATTAATTAATGCCCGAATTGCCGTACCACCTACCTGGTATATACGTGCTGCATGAGTCGTCAATTTTGGTCACCTTTTTCTTTTCTTTTTTCTCGACAAGTTAACTTCGGCGCCCCCCAGGCAACAGGGGCGTCACCGACCTCGATATATATCCTTCACGAGGAATGGTGAAGAGCATTCTACGAGTATAGTAGTACCAAGATTTTCTGTGTTGAAATGTATGGTAATATATCGTGTTCTGTGTCAGTCTGGGCGGTGTGCGTCCTCTGTTCTCTGTTGCTGTCCTTGGTTGGCGCGTCTGGATTTTATTGTTACTTCAATCACAACTAAAACTATGCTACTGGTCCCGACGGGATACTGAAGATACCCTGTCTATTATTTACCAGTGCGCACGCACCAGGTACTGCTGTACATGTGTGCTGCTGGCTGTAGATTCTGTACGTACGTAATACAGTAGATCCACGATGCGCTGCTTGTTATTGAGACCTATTATTATGCAATATGCACGAGTGCACAGCAGTAGATATTATTGTAGGACTGCTGCTGCTGTATACTGCTACAGTAATACTACTCACAGACTGGAAAACTGTCCGCGGTACTTAGAAATGCGTAAATGTATACCAGATGACGCAAGTGTTATCGAGTAACGACTATGATGGCTACTGACAAGTACCATCCTTAATATGTGTCGTGCCTGTCCTACCCAGTACGTACGATGGACATGGCACTGCATTTGTCTGCTCTTCTTACTTATTACACTGCATAACAATGCACCAGGTACTGCTGTACAGCAGTATTAATATGTCGTTGTGGTTGTAGTTTTGTGACCCACAGAGCTTGTTATCTCTCTCCTACTAAATATTTAATATTTAATAGGATTGAAGAATCGGCACGGACACTGGTTGTGCTAGATGACGATTATTTTTTTTTTATTTTTTTTAAATCATCACTTTTACTTTCCAGCCTAACTCGTACGAGGCTTTACCCTCAGCAATCTTCTGGACAAGCCGTGTGGTCACAGGGGTCGTCCCTTCCCCCCGGCACGTGCTTTTAGTTTTTTATCGCGTACAGCGTTCAGCATTCCCACTGCTCGTCGATTTTCATCGAATGTACGGCGAACTCACGCTCCTACCCATTCCGCTAAACAATTTCATGCAAGAAAGAGTCCCTACGAGCATGCACTCGGCGAGAGACTCGAACTCACGAAATTGATCGACGGGTAGAAAGAATTAATGTGAAGAACACAACACATAATAGACCATGCTGAATGTATATCTGTAGCACTTGATATACGCGAGCACTCTCTTCTATACCAGTTGTATACCAGCAATATATCATACAGATAGATATGCTCGTACGAACTTGTACTACAGCAGTAACAGTGTACTCGTACTACAGCACTATACTGCCGTGCCAGGTACAAAAGGGGGGCTTCGCCGCCATGGGCTGACGCCCGCATACGGCTACGCACATGCCCACAATGGCCCAGAGGATACCAGTATACTCGTACTCGTATGCAAATCGAGGTCATACTGCGACAACAACAGCAGTACAAGTACTGAAAAGAGGGCATTAAAAAATTGGTCGAAAGCCGAAAATAGGTATACCTACGAATTTTAAGACTTTTAAAGGTACACTAAATGTACGAGTTAGGCTGGAAAGTAAAAGTGATGACTGAAAAAAAAAAAAAAAAAAAAAAAAAAAAAAAATCGCACTCGGGAAAAGGCTTTCTGGCCCTCCCCTCTGATAGACCAACGCCCGATCGCACCTACCTGTGCTGTTGGCTCAAAGGTTAGCACCCCTCTGTGGCTGCCTGTACTCAAGTTGGGTTTCACCTATTTTTGGCTTCAATTGCACCCTTTTCTGGACAAACTGAAATACGGCCACAAGGCCGTTGGGACCAGGTGACCCGAGTTGTCAACAAAAAAACACGATATTTTTTGTGTGTGTGTACAATATTCAATATTGTTACAGAATACCGCACGCTCAGTAATAATAACCCAGTAGAAAGCTGGGTCGTTGGCTATACGGCGACAAGGCCGTCGGGACCAGGTGACCCGAGTTGTCAACAAAAAAAACACGATATTTTTGTATGTGTGTATAATATTGTTACAGAATACCGCACGCTCAGAAATAAGAACCCAGTAAAAAGCTGGGTCATTGGCTAGGAGAAGCTCTCTTCTCTGGGAAAGACTTCCTCTTGTTGTGTAGGTACAGCTTGAGCCATTTATAGGTAAAATTGAAGCCAAAGTAGGGGAAGCCCAACTTGAGTAGCCACAGAAAAAGGTGTCTTATGTACAAGACGATCGGGCGCTGGCCAGTCGGAGAGAGGGCCAGGAAGTGCTTTCAGGAGTGCAATAATTATTGTATACCTCTTATAAATGGCTCAAAAATCGTAGGCATACCTTTTTTTATCTTTGGCTATTTACCTAAAAAACACATGTTTGAGTGAAGAGGAAGACAACACAGATTCAATCAAATTCAATGAACCATCAACTTTGCCTCTGCAAAAAAAAAAAAAGTGACCAGTACGAACTACTGTCGCACAGATTGACCACTCGGAAGTTACGCGATGCGGGAGCAGTCATCATTTGTTACTCATATTATAGATACCTGTCCAAATACCAAGCACTACCCAGAAAAATATCTGTCCAACTACCTGCAGTTGCGTGCGCCCATCATATAACACGATCGACCCGATAACCAAACAAACTGATAATCCCGCACCACCCTCAGGATCGACAAGAAAACCGTCTGAGAAAAAATCTGTATCATTCAGACTGCTGTGTGCTGAAGATGGAACATGAATGAGCAACGTGCACGAGTACTGCCCTCGTTCACATTGGAACAATATATCGACATTCCATGGCCCCACGCCGTCCGCACGAGCCCCTGATTAGGTCGTCGGGTACACCCTCCTCAGTGCTGTCGACGGAGGCCGACACGCAGGCAGCAGTATGCCGCAAGCAGTACAGTAGCACAGCAGCAGCAAGTAGTAGTAGGGCGAACTCTGATGATCCGTGTGTCGACGTGCTGTCTCTGTGAACAGAGATGGAAGAGGTGGCACCGAAGTTTGAAAAGGCGCTCACGTGGCCATTATGGAAAGAAGATTGATCTGAGAGATCAAGAGAAGAGAAAAGGAAAGGAGAAGAACAGGAGCGAGAAAGTGGGCGTTGCGGTCACTTCATTATCTCGGGACAATGCCCATGCTACGGACTGTTAGTCCGTCCTGTCCCCTGTATTATCCGCTATCTCGTTCTCGCAACATTCTCGCAACGTTCTCAGCATCGTTACTTATGGTGGTGGTGCATTAGATGTACAATAGACCGTACTACGAGCAAGACAGACTCGTAATCTATCCGCACATTGCGTATTTACTCGAATATCCAAACTAAGATACTCGTATACGGATACGTAGGGACTGCACACCAAAATAGATACGTTTGAATCTCAACGTCCACCTTCTAATACGTCTCCGTGATGGAAGTCAGTAGCTAGAGTAACGCTAGATTGTGACTTAACTTTCTTCTTTTGAGGGCGTAGGCGATGATGATGTCGCCTCTGGTCCTGTGCTGATGGCTTAAAGAGCAAAAAATCAATATTATTTGCTGTTGGGAAGTGCTGCTGTAGTTGTTTCTGCTCACATGGACAGAAGGAGCCAAAGCTTGCTAGAGCTTGTGGAGGCTCCTCAGCTTAACTCGTTGCGGATGCTTAGATAGGTAAATGAGGCCAGGCCACCTGATACATGCCGTAGGCCGTGTGTGCTCGAAGTAGATAAATGAAAAGAAAAAACGAAACCCGCTGCATTCTAAAACACACCGCCGAAACTACAGCAGCGGGGCGACCGATGCCAACTCAAGGCGGCTTGCGACGAAACAAACCCCTCGCGGTAGCCCCAGTCCGCCCACTCTTCTTGCAGTTATCGGGTTTGTGGAAATCGGTCGCGTATAGCTCTCGCAATCAGTACTGCAAACACATGAGATTGTTGCAGACAGTGCACAGCAGGCAGACGCACGACAGACTAACTACGTAATTGAAGCCTGTATTCACCCCATAATGAAAAGCATTTTTTACTTAAAGGCAAAAACACGCATTTTTACCAGAGCTTTTCGCGGGTCAGGTCAAATCTCACGGGTCGGGTCGGATCGGGACCCGACCCCCTGACCCGACCCGCGAGGTTTTGAAAGCCTCTTGACCCGACCGGACCCGACCCGCGAGATTTCAAAACCTCCTGACCCGACCAGACTCGACCCGCCACCTTCGGATTGACCCGTGAGACACGGGTTTCATGCGGGTCGGGTCACCTTGACCCGCCAGACTATCATTCTTGACCCGCAGGTCCGACCTGCGGATCCGGCCCGTGGGTCGACACTTCGAAAACAATTTAATATTCATTTTTGTACCCACAAGCGATATGTGTCCTGGCTGTGGTGGGTATGAATGGATGCGGGCATGCGTATATGGATTTGGCAGTGTTTTTTAGTGTTTGAATAAGATACCAAAGGAGTGTTATTGAGTATTTGTACGAGAAAAGCCTGTGGGTAAGAGAGCGGGAAGTGTTTAGAGTGTCGGATCCGCGGGCCGGATGCGCGGGTCCGACCCACGGGTAAGCAGAAAAGGACTCGCGGGTCACGCTGGCCCGACCCGCGAGTGACCCGTTTCTCGCGGGGCATGACCTGACCCAACCCGTGAGCTTTTCATCACCTCTTGACCCGACCCGACCCGACCCGACCCGAGAGATTTAAAACACTCTTGACCCTACTCGACCCGACCCGTGAGATTTTAAAACCTCTTGACCCGACCCGACCCGACCGGCCCGTGAGATTTTGAACACTTCCTGACCCGACCCGACCCGACCCGACCCGCGACATTTTGAACACCCCGTGACCCACGAAAAGCCCTGATTTTTACCAGTAAAGAGGTAAATGGGGTAAGGCTGCCTGAGACATGCCGTAGTCCATTGCGTGCGATGAAAACAAACATGAAAAAAAACAAGCGACACCCCGCCGCCTTCAAAACACACCTCCAAAAAACTATACCACGGCAACCGCACAACCAACTCGAGATCGCATTCGACACCACTCTCACATGTTAGCCAAAGCTTTCGCCCGCTTCTATACAAGGTCCGGGTTTGTAGATCTCGGCCTTGTACCTGTACGATTCTCGCAATTACCCCGCTATAAAGAGGTTTTTGCCTGTGGGCAAAAACAGCCTCATAACGATTGGAGGTAAATGAGGCAAGGCAGCCCGATACCCGCCGTGGGTCGTGTGCGTGTGAACTAAAAAAACGGAAAAACAAATTCAATCCCGCCGCATCAAAATCACGCCACCAAACCACATCAGCTCGGCGACCGCGACCACCTCGAGACGATGTGCCACGAAACAAATCCCACGCGTTAGCCCGGGGTCGCCCGCTTCTTTAGACACGGGAACTGTGGGAATAGGTTACGTACAGGTCTCGCAGCCCATGATGGTGCGAGAATACGCAGACAGACAGTACACAGACGGACAGACAGACAAACCGATTATATAATGAAAGCCTCCACGCACTCTGCCATGAAGGGGCCGAAGCGACTTCGACCTAGCCTCATTCCTAGTAGGGAGGTAAATGAGGAAAGACCGCCTGATACATACATGCCGTAGGCCGTGTGCGTGGGAAGAAAACTAAACGAAACAAACAAAAATTGAAATCCTGCCGCACTAAAAACACACACCACCAAAACCACAGCAGTCCAGCGACTGCAATCACCTCGAGACGGCGTTTCATGAAACAAGTCCCACGCGTAGCCGAAGCTCACCCGCTCCTGGGGACACCAGGCTTGGGGAAATCGGTCACGTACAACTCTCGCAATCAATTGGTAATACGAAAAACGCAGACAGAGCACAGCAGGCAGACTAACAAACAGACAGACTAATCACACAATACAAGCCTGCACGCACGCCGGTATGAAGAGGCTTTTTTTTTGCCTATAGGCAAAAAAACTGCCTCATTATGAAGAGGCTTTTTTGTCTATAGGCAAAAAACGGCCTCGGTTGCTACGCTCCGTAAGTCTTGCCTCATTAAGAAGAGGCGAAAAACGTCCTCATTAAAAGACAAAAGGTTGTATGCATTAGATATATGCACTGGTGGTTACGAGTAGAGAGATACACGAGGCAAGGCGACCCCATGCTTGCAGCAGGCCTTGTACGTTCGAAGAAGAGAAACAAACGCGAAATCCTGCCGCACTCAAAACAGTAGGGCTGTGAGTTGGCTGACTACACACGTTGGCAGCTAGTTATTAGTTGGCTAGGTATTTAATTTAGTTGCAGCGGTGTCAACTATCCAACTATTTCGGGTTTTTGAGTTTCCTTGCATGTACGAAGGCTTGATTCGTACGGGGCACGCATTTCCCCACAACATCAGGATTCTTGTGCAAACAGAGAGGGGTCTACTGTGTCTCATGACGCATCGACCCATCGCAAACGAGGAATTTTACGATGCACTTATTTCTTTACAAGAACCGATTCTAAATTTGGCTTTTTCATCATACTTTTTGTGTATAAAATGAAGTAAAACAGCGTAATTTTGTGATTTTTCCCTCCGACAGGCCCTACGGGGGTGCGGCCTCCAGTGGGACCCCCTCGGTCAGTTTTTTTTAATGCCTGACTTTGGTCGAATATTTGACTGGTACTAAGTAGAGTAAAATATTATTAGGCGGGAAGCCCAGCCAACTCACAACCCTGCAAAACCTACCACCAAACAAACACAGCTTCCTAGCGACCTCGACAAGCTCGAGACGGGGTGCCACGAAACACATATATCCCATTCTTTAGCTAGTGCTCGCCCGCTTAAGTAGAAATTGGCCATCTACAACTCTCGCAATCGACGAAAATGCGAATAAAAACGCCAAAAGACAGTACACAGACAGACAAACTAATACCACAATGGTAGCCTGTACGCGCTCCGGCATGCTTTTTTTTGGTAGGACTGTGACTTGGCTGGAGTTCCCGCCTAGTTCTAGTTGACTGCCCAGTTGGCTGTCCAAGTCAGCCAACTAGTCGACTAAAGTTCGGCGAGCGAAGCGAGCCCAGCAGACCCTCTCCGGCCGAGGAAGGAGCACTGGAGGCGCCTCTGGAGGATCCCGCTGAAGGCGCCGCCCGCCGGAGGCCAAAATTACGCTATTTGACTTCATTTCATACACAAGAAGTATTATGAAAAGGCCAAGTTTAGCACCGGTTTTGATAGCGAAAGTAATTTATCGTAAATACGGTCGTTTGCGATGGATCGATGCGCCATGAGCTGCAGTAGAGCCCATCTTGTTTGCACAAGTGCGAGCTCCTGAACGAAACAAGCCTTCCTACAAACAAGGAAACCCAAGTGCACAAAATAGTTAGATAGCTGGCACCGCTGCAACTAAATTGAATACCTAGCCAACTAATAACTAGCTGCCAACTTATAGACAGCCAACTCAAAGCCCCAAGTTTTTGCCTACATGCAAAAAACGGAAGGGTCGCTTCGCTTGATCGGCCTTGCGAAATTGAAGCTGCTGTGTGAGGAAAGCGCCGAAAAGCAACAGAAAATTTGGTGTGGCAATAGACACGAAATAGGCAGCATCAGATTATGGCGTACCGAAAGCGTCAACACACAACACACACCTTCATGCATTAAGTGGGCAAGCGAAGGTAATAGAGTCCCGGTGAAGGTGCATGTGCACGCGTGTCGTCGCTGTACGTATATTCCGCTCACACGTATCTTACAAGCTGCAAGCTTCAAACCTTACCGTGTCGGAGCTCAGCGTACGGTATGGTTTTGTTTTCGTCCCATGGCAGGTATTCCGCCAGATGAGAGCTGAGTATTTCCGGCTCTCCGAGAAAGGACTTCCTGACGCCGACTTGCTGGATAAGCTGCGAGAATCTTACCAGACGATGGTAAATCGCACAGACCCTCTGCAGAAATATAGGGGTGACAAGGTCCCGCAAAAGTGGGATTGCCCCAAGGTGAGCCCACGGCCGGAGTCAATCTTCTCGCGGCCCGAACGACACGATCATGACGTGAACGTGAAGGCGTTTGTAGCTTGCTGGCCGCTGAGAAGCACATGAGTTGACGCACCCGCATGGGTACTCTGTGCGTGCTTCCGTCGTTTATGGTTGGGGTCCCTACAGGTGAGGTTCGGGAGGACAGAGCTCATGATGCCAATCATTACCTGCGGCGGCATGCGGCAGCAGTTCACGTGGAGGCAACAAGCCACGACTAGCAACAGCAACATCACGAAGGAGTGCGACGACAACTTCCAAGCGATCGTAGACAGGTACAGTAGTCCAGGCCCCACTCTCTATTGTCGAGAATGTCTACTCGTATGGACGTCTGTCACAGTATACAACACCTCCTCAGGTTTCTCGAACCTTTTAATGTGGCATGCGAAGCCCACCGACTCGTGTAAATCCTATGCCTCGTACCTTCAATGGGACAGGCAAGCGAAGCTGCAATAGTGTGTTGACGAACCGTGGGAGTCGGCGAATCGCAGCGCAAAAATCGACATTAAGGTTGGAAGCAAATCTCATTCAGCAGCTGTTTTGGTGCGTAAGCCATGTGTCGTCGAGAGGTGTTCTGCTTTCTTGCTTGCAACCTCAAACGTGCTCCCCCACGAGCAAACATCACCTTCCGGCCCCTGCTCCTCTCCACAGGTCTCTCGCGCTGGGCATCAACCACTTCGAGACCGCGCAGGTGGGCTGTCCGCCTCTGTTAGAATATTGCGATGCTTCTGTTGTTCCGTGTACGACTTGACCAGCACCAAGTGCGAGCACTCTCCGCCTGTGCTACGAGCTGCGCGTGTAAATGCGTGCAGATTCCTTCATGGTATGGTATTTCGGTCAAGGATGCTTTGGCATTATACTCATAGTTCCGATTATGCCATCCCCGCGGCCTCTCGGAGTCAGTCTGAATTTCCCCATTAGCCACCGAATTGTGATTATTTCACACTTTTATGAAAGTGTTTCGGAAATGTTTGTAGGAGCCAAATGCACAATGCCAAGTATCGAACGGGCGCCACATTAAGCAGGGGGGACTACAGTAATAGTACTCCTTGTGTTTACGCTGGTCGTTCACCCGTACCATATCCTTGGGCAGATGTACGGCACGAGCGAGATACAGTTCGGACACGCCCTCAAGAAGCATGACCGATCACTGTTCATCTTGCAGACAAAGGCTCCCCCGCAAGAGGACCCCAAGTTGTTCCGCGAAAGTCTCGAACTGAGTTTCAAGAAACTCCAGGTACGGATTGCCATGGGCGTGCCTTTCAGAAAGGAAACGGCTCATTCCTCTTTGTTGGAAAGGGGGAGCTCAGCTAGGCAGCTCGATAGACGTTGATGGACAAGGACGCTAGATTGTGATACCGTCAGCCAGCTACGCTTAATGTAAATGCTGTTGGGTTTTCCTTTCAGGAGCGGAGCAAACGGCGCCCTGCAGCCTCGCCTGCCCGTCATGTAAATGACGATGACAGCAGTCGCAATGTACACCACAGCCTTCTCGTCGTTTACCTTTGGTGTGCGACATATCCTGCCTCAGGCCTGTCCTGATTTCCCTGAAAGCAACGCGCACGGTTAGCTTCGCCCGCGTTATGGGCCATGACAATGGTAGTTTTCCTTGTCGCGATGCGTCTGGTGTGGTGTGGCTACCGCACATACGTTGGTCGATTGTTGCAATGCGCAGGTGGACTACCTCGACATTTTCTCGGTGCATGGCATTAACACCATGCAGAGGCTCGATTGGGTTCTGAGAGAAGGGGGCCTGCTGGAAGTGCTCGAAGAGTACAGGGCTGCAGGCAAGATACGCTGGATCGGTTTCAGCACTCACGCTTATGCCCCTATCATCCATGCGGCGATTTCCTCGAACCGGTTCGACTGCATGAACATCCACTACCATGTAAGGCCCAAACTATGAGTAGTTTATTGGTTGTGTGCTTGCTTTATGTTGCCTTTTGTCTCGATTTGCGTGTGTTGGCGTCACCGCAAGGGAGGAAGGGCGGAGCAGAAGTTCGCATTGTCCATGCAGTGAAAAGAAAGGCGAGCGGTGGTTAGGTGTAACTGCACTGATCCCAGCAGAAGAAAATACTAACATGGTGGTCAGAGGCTTGGACTCTACGAACACTGTGAAGTACAACACTATTGAAATGACTTCGCAAGTGATGCAAATGATGATGGGTACCAGGAAGGACTGGATGTTCATTATTTGAAAGTGTGACATCACCCCGCGCTCCGAAGAGAAAGCAAATCCATGTAAAGGGCCGCCAACGTGGGCAGGGAGGAGTGAACCGCCACGCCCCGGCCTCTGAGACGACTTGTACTCTGCCGGTACCGTGACCCTGCTAGCGGCATGGTACTCCCTCTATAAATGAGGCACAATATATATCAAACGAAACTTGGAAAGCCGCCCACCCGTCCTGATCCGGCGTTGTAGCTGCCAGTGCAATGCTTACCGAAACCGTCCAAGATTCCTCGCACATGCTGTTGTTGTTCCAAGGCTACACCACTGCATAGCTGGCGGCATAGAGAACCAAAAGAGCTAATAGCGACTTATCGGCGGCAGCATCCTGCCGGTGCAGCAGTGTTTTCCGGATATTGTCACAACGATTCGCACGCCGTACAGAGTTTCACAGCGTGTTTATCCCTCATGATTGCCGTACGACTGGCTTGGTCAGTTCATTGGGTCTTACACGTCGTCAGGCACCAATCAGGAGCTAGGCGGTTGCGACGGCAACATGGACAATGTCAAGCTAGCGCATTCGTTGGACATGGGCGTGTTTTGCATCTCCCCCAACGACAAGGGCGGGAAGCTATACAAGCCTTCGAAGGTGGGCCACGATCACCGCTGTCGTTTCGCGGAGGATGCGCTGCTTCCTTTCGCGGTCGACTGGTTGCGTGTTCGTCCGTTCATATCGTCCGCCATCATTGAATTCCCTCGCGCGACGCCATCTTTCAATTCGCAAATACCTTGGTGAAGGGACGCTTCGGTGGAAATAGATGCCGAACGCAGAAGCGTTGGAAAAATGACGTACGAGAAGGGGAGTATATGCCGCTGTTCTGCGCGCCACTACTAGTATGCCGCTGTCAAGCCAGCGTTAACGCTAGTGCCTGTGGTACTGCTGCTTGAGCTGTGAATGTTTGGATAGGTATGTTGACTTGTTCAATCCAGCAAGGAGTGCGCGGTCTGTGTGTTAAGAGTCGCTGTTATTCGGGGACTACCTCGCGCCAAAACGATGACCCGCTCTCACCACAATGGATTGCCACAGGTGCTGGTCGACGCGTGCGCGGAGTCAGGTATCACGCCAATCGAATTCCACAGCCTATGGCAGTGGACGCAGGAACCGGTGGCCCACACATTCGTGAGTCTTGGGCGGTTTGCTTGGATATAACTATAGCGCCAGGAAGCTACGCGGCCCTCTCTGAAGCTCTTCGCTCTCGTAGCTGCAAACGTGCAAACGTAACTTCCGTATACACTGTTGTGCTGTGCTCGTAGCCACGCACATATTCATTGACATATTGAAAATCTGTTATTCTCTCGGCCCTGGGACTCGCAGGTTCCAAGAATGTTTCCACCGACCTAACATACGGCAGAGTGGATGAGCCTTCCCCCCCCCGCCCCCGCCCCCCCCCCCCCCCCGCTGTGAAATGAGTACTATTTTGTTGTGGATACTCCACCTGCCAAAGGAGGAGGAGTCGGTTGAACCCTTTGTGTATGTCTCATCCACAGTAAACCAGTCGCCGTTTTCCGATTGAGCGGCGTACAAAAGTATCTGGCACTGGTACTTGGTACCAGATCCAGGTAAAAGATTAGATTAGGTTTGACTTGGTGACAAATGTTAGCATACACCAGTACTCGCTGCTTGAGTTGCTTGAGTTTTAGAATGAAGCGTCCGCTTGGCGTAATATCCCCCGGGAACTTACGTAGTTCCGCGATGACGAACATTAGCAGTCTGGCAGGAACCACAAGTCAAGTACTGCGGTAGAACGTTTCCTGGAATTCCCCTATGGTTTGAATGAAGCGAAGCACGATCAAAGGCTGGTGGACGTACTACCACATCGTTTCAACCACGATCAGCATTCTTTTTGCGCCGCGAGATGTCAGAACATGGATATGAAATTACTGGGACGTTACTCTGGGCGCTTATAATGGATATGCCCATATCATACGTTGCTTGAAATACGAAGATTGATGTGTGGATCCGTCGGCGGTACTGAATACGGTATATTTATTAATGGCGCAGGAGGTTTAGTTTTGTTTAGTTTTTGCTTTGTGTTTTGAATTTGAACTTCTGTAACTTGGGTGGGTTCTGACATGTTCACAATACAAAGGCTTTTGTTAGGCTTGATATGATTTTTGAAGATTAGAGCTGTAATACCTTGAATTTGTTGAGGTTTAGGAATTGAGAACTTGGAGGTATGCTATCTTGGATTTTTGTTGAGGTTTTAGAGTAGAGATTTTTGGAGGTGTATTGGATAGTTGTTTTAGGTGGTTCTTATTGGAAGTGAGTTTTTCGTTGGTTTTGACTAGATTTCTTGGATAAGTATTCTACATTTTGGGTGATTCTGACTCTAGGGTGGCATGCACAGTAGCAATAGAGTGCTACGAGCAGGAGGGATGTTGGATTTACTCGTGCCAACGGCTGATAGGTGTAGCGGCTGGTAGTCGGCGGAAATTTGCGGTGGTTAAGCTGGATTGTTTATCTCCCGGATGTAGGTTTCCCGAAGGGGAACAAATGATATATTTGGGGTCCCGGTGCACGGATGGATGCCAACGTCTAGGAGTTGTTCTTCTACCTCCCCTTTAGTCCTTGTACTGAGTAGCGGTACATAATGTACATATTTCGACCACCTCATGGCGACCCGGGACTTCACCCACTGCTCCTCTTGACCGAGCACCCCCCGTGCACGAGTCGACCTCTGAATTCATCTCAGCACCTATGACACGGATTGAAAGAAGAGCGCCACGATGTGTTTGCTGACGCTCGAACACATTTGTTGGATGTCGTGCGGCCCTCGGCCTTGCCAACCTCATGTGCGACGTTAACGGATGGCACTCTGGCAGACCGTGGGAGTGTCAAGACCGTCGGACTTCGACGAGCACGTGGCTGCTGCCAAAATGTTCCACGATGCTGCCGACATCATTTCACCTGTGGAGAAGGCTTTGAGGTGATTAAAAAAATTGTGCTTCTAGTGAAGAGGTTATTGCACCGTTTTATAAGCCGGGATTTATGATGCGGCCCTGTCGCTTCGTCGGTACCAATAATATCGCGTGGCGTTTGGGGTGAAACTAACCTCCTACGAACGGGAACATCTTTTTGCTCAGGGAACGTATGGTGGATGCGTTGGGCGAAGAATGGATGGCGACATGGTGGCACGGACTGCCAGAGGCCGCCGGTACCCCCCACGGGTGAGGCGCTGCCAACCCTTATATTCCCAGAGCTCTCGACTTCGATGTATCACCCTGAAAATACTGCAAAGGACGAGGTGGCACCGCATGAGTTTATTTTTGCAGTTGTTCCAATTTCCGAAAGAGGTCGTCACCCCCAGACTTCGAACGGGTTATGTGTTGGTGCGAAAGGGTTTCTCCCACGCAAATCTCAACGGCGTGTAAGTAAGTTAGTGTGCATGGAGCACGCCGTCAACCCGTGCTGCGAAGCGGATCAACCGTAGCTGGTACTGCCGGCTTGAGATTGCCGATCCTCTTCAACCGCACACGAGTCGGTTTGGGTTGTAGGATGCCGTGTATGGGTGTTTGTTGTAATATGCTTTACACCTGGCAAAAAACAGTACTACAAGAAAAAAAACTGGCAGAGTGCAGGCACGCGTTGTGGTCCTTCAAGAGATGCGACAGGTTCGATCCCCGAACTTGGCACGTTAGTCTACGCCTTGCCGAAGCATCCGTGACGTGCGTACCTGTCTGCCCTTCAATTTCGTCACACGCTCCTCTAGGGGTGTTTGTGCCGCACATCGTTTGGCTGTGGAATATCGTGACCGCGTGGGGCATGTACGACTTCGCCAGGGACAGGTGAGATCAAACCAAAACACGATAATTTCCGGCAAATGGGAGAAGATATGGGTAGAGCTAAACGTGCCAGATATTGCTTTTAGGTATGACTCGAGCGAGAACAGATTGTTGGCTAGACTGTAGTTAGTCACGTGACTTAAGTAGGCCAGTGGATAGCGCTATATAACCAAGACAGGTACCGGGTGCGCCCATGTCTTCTGCCCGTGCGGAGGCATACATTCTGCGGTATGCTCGCCTTCTTTGCTCTGGACCCTCGAGCGTTGCACTAGGCTCGATCCGAGACGCAAGGCGCCTAACTATCGGGGCCAGTAGAGGCTTTTCAGCATACATACTCTGCAGATGCCCGAGCAAGGCTCAAATTCCTACGCTCAACCGCAGTCGGTGACATACCCTCGCCGTGACATCGAACACGTCGGGGCCATCTATTCCATGCGTTGAATGTCTGAATACCCCCCGCATGCCCGTGCCTCCAACATCCCGCCTACGATAATTGCCCACGTTATGCGCACATTTTGTATGCGCGTTGCAACATTTGGGAGCACAGCGCCCCATGTTAGCGCACTGTCGCTGCGATGCTATTGCACCCTGTTGTTATTGTACTGCTCCTGGCGTTTGGCACTGACGAAGGTGACACCGCGGAGCGCCTAAGGTTCATTCTTATCGGAGAGCTTTCTTTCCAGATTTTCCAAAGTTTGGAAATAATTGGAGATATGTATCAATATACGGAGGCGTTCAGTCACTATTCGTGAAATTCTCCAGAGGAAAAAAAATCGTGTTTGTTAAATTTCAAATATTTGGAAAAAAAATTCAGGAAAATCTGAAAAAAAAAAAAAAGTGCGAGAAAAAGACATAGAAATTATGCAAAAAAAAAAGCTCTCCGATAAAAATGACCCTAAGTGGCCTCTGCCGTCATCGTTTTTTTTTATTTCTTGATTACATCAAGAGAGGTGACAGCGAAGGCGACATCTGCCGCAGCAGCCGAAGGCGTGATGCAGCAGACGGAAACCCTTCGTGCAAGTAGACGAGGCGTGCTACGATCGGGGTACAGCAGCAATTTTTGGCCTAAATATCTCCGACTGACCGGGGTCCTTAACCCAATGTCGTCGGAACACGAGTGGCGTTTCACCATAGCTTTTGGTGAGTTTCCTATATAAGTTCTGGGATTGCCCATCGGGGTTGCGCTTTTAGCGTTTCTGAAAATCCGATTTTGGGTGAAGTATAGAGCTCCTAAAATATCGTGAAGTGATGAGCCTCAGAAAAATTACAGCAGGTGACATCTCATACCCTAGCACGCTTCAGACATCGCACTCAGTGGTCGAACGATCCTGTGACATCATGGATCACTGTTCCGCATTGACCGGCACAGCCCTTGCCGTGCTGCGTGAATGGTTTGGTGACGACGATCAGGTACGCGACGCTAGAGAAAAACTTGAGCGCGCGCAAGCCGAAAAGGTCGGAACAAGAAAACATGGATGCTTGGACCTACTACACACCGGGCTACCCTTATCGACCCAACGTGGACATGGAGCCCCACATTCCTGAGAGCTGCCCCAACAAAACCAAGGCAGGTCACGTTTTGTACGGCGCCACGGTACCGCAGGGCCCAGTAAAGTTGTCGGTTCGCTTGACGGGGGTGGAATACGAGTACAACAGTAGGCATCCTGTCGCTCAAGCTATTTACCTTTGCCTCCACTTTGAACGATACGAGTATTTCCTTAGATTGCCTTGCCTTCATGTGAACAACAACTGCGATAGGGAGTCCAATATGTGACTGTGAGCTGTGAGGGGGCTTTTAGTGGGTAACTAAGCCACTTCAGCTTCGTTTTTGGACCGGCATTCGTGTTTACTACCAATATTGGAATCACAGACCAGATATGGGTGGCGCGGCCGCAAGCCCTCTCCGTGAACGGTGTGCCGACTGCAATTATGATGCCCGCAACTTGACTCCGTTTTGTGCAGGTTTTGGAGGTTCTAAAGGAAGCCCACGAGTGGCTATGCAAGGAGAACGAAGCGGAAGTGCGGAAGACCCTGGGAAGCAGGGGGTGGCTGTCAGCCTTCGACTTACAACCGGATGTGCCCTTTCCCGAGAGGAAAGGAGTACCATGGAGGCGTGTTACAATAGGGGTGGCAAATTTAGACAAAATAGTTTCTGGTTGACGGGACTCCTCGACTAACGAACTACCCAACATCGTTCGAAAACACGTTTCCTGCAGTAGGCCGTGATGTAGCTATTAATAGGCCATGACATTCCTCATCGGTTCAAGTTTTCATTGTGGTGGTATTATCTGCTGAGCTATAGGGGTAAAAGATCGATCGATCACCCAGCCCAGGGTAATCCTTATAACACTCTCCCCCCCTCTGTACGGCGAGATTTTTGGGGCGTCGGTAGCGCATGCGGCCATGCGCTGATCTACCCGGTAAGTTTCAATGCCCGGGGAACCAGGGGGGTACCGTATGTATTTAGGGATGCACGCGCAAGCGTTTCTATGAAAGAAACGTTCGACGTGAGATTCGAACCCGTGTCCTCGACGACGTCTAATGTGACGGTATTTCCCGCTGAGCTATTGGGGTAAAAGATCGATCGATTAACCCAGCCCAGGGTAACCCTTGTAACATCATTGTTATCTCGAAATAATTTTGTTGGGTGAGGTGCGAAGCTCCTAAACTGAGGAGCTTCAGAACCAAATGACGAATATTTGTAGTAGCACACGTCCATGATATGGTAGCGGTAGCAGTTCAACAGACCGTCACACCAGAATTCTTGGCCAGCTGAAATAGCAAGCATCGCGAAACAAAGGACCACAAGGTCTGTTCGTAGCCGATAAAAAACTGGCATAGAAATCATACTATGCAGAGAGGGACGAGGCTCCGGGTTGTCACAATATCGTCGGCCAAGCATTGATTCGCCAGGAACACTGATGAGCTCCAGGCGATGAGAACATCCTGCGTTTCAGAAAAAAAACTCCATGAAGCCGGAGCACTGCTGCCAATGGCGTGGGGGTGGAGCAGTGACCAGGAGTAGGGTAAACGGGGGTTTGCCAAGGGAAGAAGGCGCAAGTAGGAGTCTTCAAGAAGGGAAAGGGGTGTATTTATTGGTTCAGAGTGATCGAAGAGAGACTTCTGAACTACTGCGGTAGTAGAAGATGTTCGACTCAAGTCGGAATGGAACTTGTACGATACATTGTCGGACGGCACAATTAATAATAAACGTGGGAGTCACAAGAGGCCTCGGCACTAGTCATGGGAGTCCGCACAAAGCGTTCCTATATGTATGACCCATTCCGGTCCACGAATAAGAGCGTGGACTATCACCACCTTCATCGACACCTTCCACAGAGCCATCACTACCCCACTTTTGTGAATATGGTGCCATGCATGGTGATAAGATTCATTCCTTGTTCGGAGAGCTCTCGTACTCGGTGCAGTGATTCATGTGTAACGGTATTTGGGAGTTCCACACAAGAAGCATGCGTGTTGCTGGGTGGAGCATTCAACGGGTTCACGATGAAGTTCCTGTGGAAGCAGAAAGCATCTTTCGGAAAGGATTTCGTCAAGAAGTCGGCATGTTGGTATTCCGACTTCACATGCGTGGTTTAAAACCCTCCCTGATCGACTACAGTACTTCTCGTAGGAAGTGGTGGCGGACATCGATGTGCTTCGAGTTAGAGTTCGACACGGGGTAGACCGCTATCTGGATCGCACCCTTGATGTCCTCCAAAGCCTGGATGCACGGATCTCCAAAATCAGACAAGAGAAAATACGGACCGTAGAAAAAGGGCCCCCTTGAAACCCTCTGCCATCGCAACGTACTCGGTCTCACTCGTGATGAGTGTGGAAGTCCTCTGCGTCCTACAGTAGAAATCCCTTGAATGGTCGCATCCCCACACATCACAGCTCCACCCGAGACAGACTTCCTCCTAGTGGTCCGGGGGGTATAAGCTGCGTCTGCTTAAACCACCCACTCTAAGCCACTGCCCCTCTGGAAGGTAAAGCCATAGCTACTCGTCGCCTTCAGGTACTCTAAAAATCTCTCTCGAAGCCAGCCAGTGCTTGAATTCGGGGGTATGCATATACCACGATACCGCTGCCGGGCATGATGCCACCACAACGCCCACCGGGGACCGAGAACCCTCAGGTCGAGGTCGGTGAGGGTCATTGAGTCGATTTTTGTACTTTTCTGGGGTTCGATGAGTTGTTTATTTTCTGAGGTTTGATGAATCGTTTTTGTATTTTTTGAGATTTGATGAGTCGATGTTTCTTTTTTCTGAGGTGTGATGAGTCGGTTTTTGTATTTCTGAGGTTTGAAGAGTTCATTTTTGTTTTTTGAGATTTGGGGAGTTGATTTTTTTATTTTCTGATATTAAGAGGAGTTGATTCTTAATTTCCTGAGATTTGAAGACTTAGTTCGTGATTTTCTGAGCTTGGAGGTCCTGATTTTGATAATATTGCTGAGATTTGAGGAGTTGACTTGTATGTTTTGAGATTTGACACTCTGATTATTTTTCGGGGTTTTTGAGCAGCTGTTCTTCGATTTTCGGGAGTTCGAAGCCCTGACTTCATGCTCGTCCTATTGTTTGTGATGTTTTTGTTTGCGATTCACTATATATTTTGGATAGTATACCCTGAGATTGAGTTTGAGAGGTTTTGTTGGGATTGCTGTTTCCCGTTGCAATTTTTCCTGTTCGAACAAATGAAGCTGAATCTTGAGATACTCTGATATTTTTGTGTCTGAATGTTCAGGCTAAGATTTGAGGCAGTGGTGATCTTGAATTACCATCTTTGACTACGATAACTTGGATTTGGATTCTTGGTGATCTTGACATTATCACCATGCATGGTATTTATCGCGAGAGATGTTTTGTTATCCCATTCACCAAGTAGAGAGCAGAGGGGCAGTTCGAAGTGCTCTAGTACTCGGCGCAGGGATTCATGTGTAACGGTATTTGGGAGTTCCACAAAGGGGATATGCGTGTTAGTGTGTGGCGCATTCCACGGGTTGTGACATATTTTGTCCGCCCCGCTATACTTTGACTTGTTCCTTGGATAATATATACTACCTGGTATATATATTTTTCCACGGCCAAGGAACGGGATTGGCGTGCTTATTCCACAAGTGTGTGCACTCGTAACCATTTGCTGTAGTAGGTCGTTTGAGGAGTTGGAACACCGCATCAGCACATCTTTTGGTCTCTGCTTAGCACCCCCTCGCGCTGAAAATCTGCGAAAATCTGCGTATTCTTTTGTGCGTTTTCTTTCCTTATTCTTGCAAGTGTTTTCGTTTCTTCTCTCTATTGTAAATGTAGAAGATTGAACGGAAAACATCTGGAGTTTGTGGAGAGGTATTTAATCGTTGGCATGCTTGGACAGAGGGGATGGGGAACAGGTTCATAGAGTTGATGACGGGTGAAGTTGGTTGATCTTAGAAGGTAGGCTGGGAAGGGTTGACACAGTGAGGAAGAAGACCATCTACAGTAGTAGCACTCTACTCGTTGGGGTGCACGCACGGGGGTGGTTTGATATCCTTGAGAAGGTCGGCGAGTTGAAAGAAGAACCCGCCCGCCCTCCCTTGGGGTTGAGGTATGATAGGTTTTAAGTATAAGTTGGCGGTCTATGTCGGGTGTGTGTTATATATGCTACTTTTAGGTTAAATGTGGATAAGGTCCAGCACTTGTTAATAATAATTCCAGATTCATGAGCAAAACGAACCCTTTTTTTGTGTTTCAGATGTCGATTTCGATTTCGAATTTTCGACGTCGAACTGTTTTCATCCTGTCTTATAATGATGAATGGTCGAACACGTTCGCCAGAAGAAACTTTCGCCACATGCAAAGAATTGCAAATAATTTGAGTCGTTTGTCCCCCAAACGGGACTGACTGGAGTTCTACAAGGGTATATGGTAGGTTTCAACTTTTGCCCTGAAATTGGACAAGTTGAAGAACAGTGTAATGCATTATTAGAATAGTGAAATGTTGAAAATATTCGCTAGATGAACCTTTCCCTACATCCATGTAATCGCAAATAATTTTTCGAATACGCCACAGATGTTCAATCGAAGTTTTTTCTCCCCACGCTACACATTGTTGTGAGATATTGACAAACTGGACAGGCTCCAATAACAAATTTCAATTATTTGAAATATTTGAAATGACTGCATCGTATCTACTCCAGAAAGCCCATGCAGAAGGTGGTCACAAATATCGGGACAGCATTGCCGGCAAAGGCAACGAACGATGGAACGATCACCAGTCCCACAAATATCAAAGAAAGTACGAATACATATCCATGAAAAGTACGCGGTAAAAGAGGGAGTGACATGAATACGTCAGAAGAACGCGTCTAGGGTCCGCATCTAACCATCACCCGTCCCACAAATATAAAAGAAGGGTGATCCAGGACCAAACAATATATGATCAGTGCTACCACACGACAAGCGCAATAAAAGAGGTAGCACCCCAATCCTCGAGCAACCCCCACCCCCTCGCTTATTCTACTCCCCATGCAGAGGTTGGTCACGAATATCGGAACTGCTTTTCCGGCAGAGGCAATGCTGCAACGATCACCAGCCCTACAAATATCAAAGAATATACGAATATCCATGAAAGAACGTGGTAAAAAGGAATGAATACGTCACTAGAACGCGTGTAAGGTCCGCATCTAACGATCAGGCGTCCCATAAATACACCGGCCAGTAGTCAATCGCGGGGGAAATAATGGAAAACGCGCAAACAGTTATCACGCACGTTGCAAAGTTGAGTATCGACCGATTGGTTGAACTCACAGCTGACGTGCTTTTTTAGTATTTTTATAAAATATCAAAGAGGGGTGGTCCAGGATCAAACAATACCTCATACCAGGTAAGAGCTACCACACGACAACCGCTATATCGAAATCGGGCGAGCATTTGCTGCTGCTCGTCGCTGAGCTGTGGTTTGGACTATGACGATCGAGGGCTTGGATCTAATGCGTGCGGCATGGGCGTAGCTGTTTTGAAAGAAGGAGGGAGGGATGGAGGAAATCCCTCGCCACTGCTGTGCTGATGATCGCTCGTGCGAGCACAGTAGTACAAGAATGTATTTCATTCAACCCTATTCCACTTGAAAATAGAGTTGCCAAAAAAAATCCGCTGGCCTCGAGCGGTTGCTGCTGCTCGTTTCGAGACTCCGTTTGAGATGCTGGAAGTAAACCCTGATAACTCCACACAGGGCACCCGATGAGGTGTGGTTGGGACCATGACGATCGCCTCTGCGAGGGCTTTGACCTGATGCGTGCGGCATGGGGGGTAGACGTATTGTAAGGAAGGAGGGAGGGACGGAGGAAAGCATTTGACGCTGCTGTGCCGCTGATCGCTCGTACGAGCACAGTACAAGAATGGATTTCATCCAACCCTATTCCACTTGAAAATAGACTCGATAAAAAAAAAAAATCCGTTGGCCTCGAGCGATTGCTGC
Source organism: Macrocystis pyrifera (assembly GCA_031763025.1). NCBI lineage: Eukaryota > Phaeophyceae > Laminariales > Laminariaceae > Macrocystis > Macrocystis pyrifera. The sequence goes on along the minus strand of JASSKH010000005.1, from coordinate 2,361,767 downwards.
TGCTCGTTTCGTGGCCCCGTTTGAGACGCTGGAAGTCAACTCTGACAACTCTACACACAGGGCGCCCGATGAGGTGTGGTTGGGTACATGACGATTTTGCCTCCGCGAGAGCTTCGACCTGATGCGTGCGGCATGGGCGTAGCCGTTTCGAACGAAATTTGTCCGTGGGTGACCATAGAGTGACCCTCATCGGACAGACACTTCTTCTGAATCCGTTCGAGAAACCACAAGTGTACCACTTGTGGAATACCCTGCGAGGCTTCTAACATAAGTGCCCGTCTATGAACCGAATCAGGTTCGGCCCATCATATCAGTGAGTGCTTTGGACATTCCTCATGGCCAATCGGTGGCTCTGCCCCATACCCTCTCGTTGAGACTGAAGCTACGAAGAAAACTGTTTGATTGCGACAGCAGGCGATTTCCGTCCAACGACAGCGCAGCCCACAAAACACACACGCCCATACCCCCTAGAATACGGCTGGACGGGACCCCCCCTTTTCGAGGATCTGAAAGTTGGGCAAAATCCGAGCGTTGCAAGCATATTTTGGAAGTTCCAAAATAACGCAAAATCATAGAACGTAGGCCAGTCCAGAAGATGCCTAGCGCCAGTCCAAACGATAGCCCTTCTAGGCATCTTCTGGACATTGAGAAGGACGCAAAGCCCACAGAGCGTATAGTGATTCGCCCACTGATTTTATTGCAGATAGCTGTCAGATGGGAGCACAGCCATTACAAGAGTAGAACATGATACTGTGGTACCACGAAGTAGCACCCAAAGCGCCAAACGGAGGGTGGCAAGGAAATAGGGCTGCTGTTGGCAAAGGAAATCAGCCAGGACACGGATGGGCTCTACTGGTAGGCGATGCAAATATCCTGCACTGCACGAAAAGAGCACAACAACAATAGGCGAAGCAAGCAAGTCCTTGGCACCTACAGTCGCCACGGAGAAGACGAAGACGCCTACAGTCAAGCACAGTAGATGTCATAGATGATTCTATCGTACGCAGGTGCCCAGAGTTTGAATGTCGATTTAAGCTTGCCACGATTTCGCGTAGCGGTTACAAGACGTACGAAGCAGGACGTACGAAGCAGGTGCCTTCCAAGGATAAGAAAGGTAGGTATAACACTCATGATGGAACTATACGCTCACAAGACTAAACTGTGGCTCGATGTTTTCACTATATTGGATGGAGAACGTTGAAATAGTTGTGCGCGGTCCTCTCCGCCGGCCTTGAAGCGACGGGAGTCCAAGATGGAAACCCATGCGGGTGCCTTCCGGATCCGCACATATCCTCGCTACACAACACGTGACGGTTTTCTACCAAAAGACATCAGAACGTCCCCACGTTGATCCACACTTGACAGGGCCATCAACACTGACACATTTGTAAACCCGGTGGAATGGTGTGCCTGATAGAATATATATTTTAATGGCGGACCGGCGGCTCTGCCCGATGCCTCAACGTTCGATCCCTACAAGAGGCGGACATCCACCGACTCCAATGACAGCACAGTCCACACGAAATACTCGTGCTCCCAAGCAGGAACCCACTAACGCCGAAAAGCCGGCGTCATCTACGGGGTGGCTCCTGGGGTAAAGGCATGAGCAGGACTTACTGGTAAGACTGGAAGCCAGGACACAATACTCAGCAATGTTTTTCCGCTTTGGGCGTGCAGCTCCGCGCGCCTTCCTTGTCCTCAAGACAGCTATCGCCCCTACGACGCAGGTGGCAAGCGACGAGCAGCGAGTGCCATTCGAACCCACTCTCCGAATAATGTTCGCAATCGCAATGGTAGTCGCTGCGACATCATACGCCGCCCGCGAGGATAGCCATGCTACTCACACCACAGCAGCCGTACCTTTTCCAGCCTGCACACTACCACACCACACAAGCGCTGACTGCCACAGCACTCGCGTGTGCAAGTAGAGTAGCATTACTACATTAAAGACGCTCTCTACAGTAGTAGTGCCCGTTCACAGATCCATGTGCTTCTTTATCGAGCTAACGAGTGCGCTCTTGGGTACCGCTCCGACGACTGTCAAGACGCTCTTGCGGTCGTTGAAGAGCATCAGCGTGGGGATGTTCCGGATTTTGAACTCCGCCACCGTCTTGGGGTTCTCGTCCGTGCATAGTTCCAAAACTTTGAGCTTCCCGCCGTGGTCGGCGATCACCTCGTCGACGACCGGCCCAACCATACGACATGGACCACACCTGTGACGATATGCCGATACGAGCATGGAAATGTGGAAAAGGGTGGTCTCGGAAAGTGCTCCGTTGGCGGGGGGGTGGTGTACTCATTATTATGCATAGCCGTAGTCGTATGACTATAGACCCTTGCATCCCTACAGTGCCGGGACGGAGCACGACCGGTTTTCACCGACCAGGCAGACATTGCTTGCACCAAGCGCGAAGCGCCGTAAGGTGTTGGGCGAGTCTCATGAAGAGTGAGCTGCATTCTACTAAGAACCGCTTTAGAGGCGGATTTTTTTGCATATGGATGACAGCATCAATGAATTGATACTGGTATCATATATGGTGTGGCCACTTCCAGAGAGAGCAATGGGTCCACTATGCAACTGCCTCGTGGGTGCCTCACCATTTACACACTACGTGATCCGATTATCCCCCTTGTGCGGAGTAAAGGTTCTCTCCGCGCAAAAATGATCTAACTCGACCGCTAGCCGTGGTAACCGCCAAAAAAAAAAAACGGTACCCTGGCTGTCTAGCTCACGCAGTTAGAGGCATGCTTTACAGCGTCGTCGTCAACCGACGCCAAACCAGCCTATACATATATATATACCACGTATATAATATAGGGGAGGGGGGGCAGGCCGAGGCTTCAACACAGACCCCAAAGGCGCTGTGAAGCATGATTTCCCACGGGTCTGGGCCGCACAAGCCCTTTTTTTTCAAGGAGTGTACATACAAGCTACCTTGGTACCAGGACGACCTATTTAATATACGAAGCAGTGATTTCTGTATATGAACCTATGCTGCGCGACCCCACCCACTAGATGTTCAGTCTGCCGCGTTCCGGATAGCACCTTCCGCGCTCTCGCCGCGACGAGCGCGGGCCCGCGCAGCGCGATACGGCGTTTTTCGCCCATTGTGTCACACACGCATCGTACCCACATCGATCAACGGAACCGAAACGTCCCAGGATGGTGCATCCGAAAAGTTGACAGGCAACCACAACGCAAAATACCGACGACGGCAACAACATGCTTTCATTTTATTTACACCTGGTACACGTGTACCGGTACCAGTGCCGGGAGCTATTGCGGAATGTCGATACACGCTGCTGTGGTAACGGCTCTGGCATCCGCACGCGTGGCACTCTCTTGATCCGCAATATGACGAATACGATGAATAGTATACAGCAGTACGTACCAGCTTTAATAGTTTGCTTCATCGAGGTACGTACCCGCTTAAATAGCCTGCTTCGTCGATATGATAAAACGTTAAGCGAATGAGCCACGCCCGGTGTCTTGGGAGTATCATACGTGTATGTGCGACCTCACAGCTGAGGTGTTTTTTTATCTCTCAAATATTGCGAAGAATGTATAGTCCGTGTGGGTACAATCCTCAGATACTCACAATACATTTCATACTCCATACGATATACTCGGAGTATCGAGTACGTTTCGTACTCCGAGTACTGAGAGTATTGCAGTGCTGGCGGCTAAATACTGCGAGTATCGGGTACCGGGGGTATGAGCCGTACTGCAGGCCCAAATGCTGCGAGTACTGTGACAGAGCTTCGAGTACAAGCAGCACTCGCAGTACAAAATATCCGAGAAACTTGCAATACTCAAGAATATCCAGAGTGTTGCACCCGGAAATACTGTGATTACTCGCAGTATATACTCCCGAAATACTGCCAGTACTTTTAAGTACTCCAGGTGCCCCCCCCGAAAGTAATTTTCTCCCACTCCCGCTGATGAACCCATCTGTTTTCTGCAAAAAACAGGGGATGGAATTATCGAAACGGTGCACAGATGGTATAAGTATATCAGGGATATAATTAGCTGTTGCGCTGGCGCAACATTTTGGTCAAAACAGCCGTTTTCCGCAACAGCCGCGGAGGGCGGGCCTGGTTGCGCGCAGCGCAACACGCGATTTTGGGCACGCAATTTTTTCAGCCGCAGGCCCAAAATTGGCGCAAAACAAGTTGAGCCCCCTTTGGGAATTCGCCGCAGGTGATCTGTTTTTAGGCCATTTCTCCATTCGCCTGTACAGTAGTACAATAAAAGAAAATTAGGTTCCGAACCCGATACGCGTCTTTTCGAGGTTCGGGAGAGAGGCATTAAACTCACTTTGTTACTTGGTTTTCGGGCATATATTCGCGAATATATCGCATTTTTTTTCGCGCAACATACACCGGACCATTTATTATATCTCTGAAGTATACTTCGTACTCCGAGTATACAGCGCATATTGGGACTACTTTGGTACTGTAAGTACTCACTGTACTCGCTGTAGGCGGAATACTGCGAGTACTTGCAGTACCTGCAATACAGAACCTTGCAATACTTAGAGTACAGAGAGTACTCAGAGTATCGCACCCCGAAATACTACGAGTTCGGAAGTATTTGCCGTACTGAACTTCGAAATACTGCGAGTACTCGCAGTATCTGCAGTACACAAACCCGAAATACTGACCCAAGTACACGAAGTAGGTACCTACGAACAGCATTTTCTCCCTCGAAAAAAAAAAATACGCCCAGATACTGGGAGCATCTGTGCAAACCCTGGTAAAAAAGTGCTGCAGCTTCGTGTTCGGCACTCGTGTGCATGATACGTAGCCCACACGCGCGAGTCTCTCACCAAGGCGCTCGGAAAAATACCAGAACCGGTCGATCCTCGCTGAGCACCTCTGCCTCGAAGTCGTCGTCTGTTATCTCCGGCGCGCAACTTCTGGCGTCCATGCGCAGTCCACCCCCTTGTGGTCTGCGCAATAGCACCGTGGAAACCCTGGAGCAGCACAAGACGGTGAGACGGCACGTATGCCAACACAACGAGCAACAAGTTGTGGTCGCTTGTATATACACTGCTGTACACTTTTTCCGTGCTCGCGGACATCAGTGAAAACACATGCCTGATACACGTACCAGTAATAAATACCTGGTACGGTACCGTACATAAAAACGCATGTTGCGGGTATATAGAACTACTTACAGATATCTCACTCTCTGAGTGTACTCGGTTGGTACATCCCTGGCCTCTCAGAGCTCTCACTTGGACATCGCCTCCTTTGATTACTTGACGGACCTTCCAGCGGTTTTTTTTTTTTCTCCATTTTTCTTGGCACTTTCGGTTGTTTTTACCTTTTTTCTTCTTTCGTTTCGTGTACGTGCGTGTACTCCGAGCACGGCACCACGGGCGAGCGCGGCACCGTCGCGGATGTCAGCGGGTGGTGGCGGGTAGAGGGGGGGTTACAAGGAGCGCGGTCGCCGTTTTCGTGGCTAGGCGTCGCGTGTGCCTCGAGACACGAGGGGAGCATGAATGGGCTCTGTCTGGCCTCCATCTGTAGAATTAGATTGAGTATGTAAGAGTCTATAAGGGTCGTTCGGGATTGCAAATTAACATTCAAGCGGTGTTTGTTTTTGCGACCAAGCTGCAGTTCACAGAGAGAGCAAGTTTGAGCACCAACATTGTCGAGCTGGCGAACGAGGGTCACGGTGAGCACCGGGCTTCAGGCGACGCGGGCGACGGAGCTCACTGTGTCAAGAGAGGCAGGAAAGCTTCACCCGGACCGAATCGGTGGCGAAGTGGTCGCGAGAGGGGCGGGCGGCGTACGAGGCTGAGAGAGAAGCTCTGCTGTTCGATTTTTCTTCTCTTTGATCGGTGTAAGATGTTCCAATCAGGTAGAAAATTAATACACGAGAGGGGACGGGGGACTTTTTTTTCTTTCAGAAATTTTCGGTTTCTTTTTCATTGTTTTTGCGATGCTGCCGTGCCGTGCTGTGCTTTGTCTTTCGAACATACAAGTAGAGGCATACAGCATATCAAAAGAAGAAAATAAGTACCCTACGTGGGATTTGTACGTATGTACGACGTGTGAGCGAGCGTAGCGCGCGGAACCGCCCGCGACGCGAAGCGTATGTGGCGTCCGAGCTGTTTTCTCCTGAACCATTGCGGCGGGACTCTTGGCATTATCAAGTCGCCAGTTTGCAACTACAAAAACAAAAAATATATATTCAATCATGGACCTCTGTCCGCTTCGCATAATTTGATGTACTTTTCCTTCCTGAGCGAGCGTGGCGGGCGGCGTAGGCCGCCCGCGGAGCGAAGCGCCTTCTACCTCGTACAAGTATAGACTATTACATGATTAATACTGCTCTGTACTCTGCACCAGGATAGCTGGTAGTCTACAGCAGCAGTAGTCTACCAGGTACCAGGTATGCACCCAGTGTAGGCCCGCCAATAAGAAAGTGCCCAATAAGAACATAATGCTCACTCTATGGAGAACGCTAAGAAAATTGGGTTAAGAAAAACGGCTCAGGGGTGAACTCTACACAAAATCCTACCCGTGGTATATACCACTGGCCTACCTGGTACCAGGTATGCTCAAGGTTGTTTGAAGATAGGGGTACAATAAAAATTTGTACTGCAGCTGTGCTTGGATCTCCGAACATGTGACATGTTGATCGCCCCTCAAGAAGCGCCGCGTCAGTTCATTATTAGTCGTCGTCGCTTCAACAACGAGCAGCTGCACCGGATACAACAGCCGTCGCTGCTTCACAACGAGCGACTGAACCGCAAGCCAACAATCGACCTCAAGGAGAGAGCGCACATTTCGCCTGCACTACCCGCAGCAGTAGGCTCAGCCTAATCAGTCCGGGCGGTGTACCCGCAGTGGCCCATCAGATTCCTCAGGAGTATCACACTCGTAGCTTTGTAAAGTGCGGCATGTACGAGTAAAACATGGTAATGTAAACAACTACAGGCACCAAAACCTTGTCAAAGAAAGCCGAGAAACTCGAAAGCTTACCTCGCCCTGCCCAGTCCATAGCTAGCTCTCCCTAGGCCCACAGTGGATCCTCTCGACTGGACGAAAGATTCCCCCCTTCTCGGACTGCACAAGAGCAGCAAGAGCACCACAGCGCTCCACAACCTAGGGAACAACGAGATGCGCCAATTCCATGAAAGCACTGAGGATGGTCCCGAGCCTAGCTTGGCCCCTCGGCTAAACATCTCCAACCAACGCTTCTAAACGTCGGTTGACGAACCCACGCCTAATATGGGGGCGGGGGTGGCCCTTCCGCGCTGTGCTCGTGTCTTGTTTGCCTCCGAAAGCACGACAGCACCACGTTGGCAAAGTCTTGGTTTTCAACACGAACTAGCGGCGTTATTGTCGTAGATCTAACCCAGTTTACTCTAGCTACGAATATATCACCTCAAGCTCGGCTCACAAGCATTCCACCCCGCCACACTCTAATTTTCCACCACCGCTACGGAAGAAGATGAGCATGGGCGGGAGAAAGAGATCCGCACCCTTCTTGCTAGAAAAACCCCTCGCATCTCGGCTTCGCTTCGACAGGGAGCTCACTGAGTGCAAGCACCTTCCTTCTGAGGAGCAATCCTGCCTTTCTGTTGATCGTCGCCGCGATGATCGTAGCTGCCCGTCAGCATCTCTCCGTGCTGCCCCAGCTTGCATCGCGACGGACTTTCCCGCTCACGCAGGAAAAAGGGAAAAGCTGGGAGCCAAGGGAGATGGCGCCACCAGGAATGCCGGCGAAATCGAATGGTGCCCTTGGGATACCACGCGGGAAAAGCGAAAGGGGGAGGAGGTGTTGGGGGGGGGCGCTTCTGCTGATGATGGTGATGCTGAAAGCTGGAGCGCGATCTGGGCAAGGACGGGTCCGTCATTGCTCGGACGCGCAAGAGGTGGCCAGTCGGATTCACAAGGTGGATGCGGTCGGGATAAACCGTCCGAGAAGGAGGCTGAGGAAGTTGACACAGGTGAGCCCAGCATAGCGATTTGGTCATTGTAGAGCTGCCGGCTGCGCGGCGACTACATGAGAGTTATCACTAAAAAATAGAAAACTCAAAAGTGCGCCAATTTTGAGTTTGAAATCCCAACGCGGCTCATAAATTTATAAACCCCCATTTCAAAATTAATAAAACCCCCAACGTAAATAACCATTGCAGTGTAAGCTTATTCGTACCGGTATCTGGTATGCTTCACCGCCGCGCGTACCTCGAGCGGCGAGCCACTGGCTGGAGTATGTTCGCATGGTTTACTCTTGGAGTTATGAGAAAAGCTACCGTGGGGTTAGACCGGACCGGTACTCCACGAAACATTTACGTGCTCGCCGCATGCACCCGCAGTATATTTCGGTCCATTACCGGTGCATGCACCTGAACGCGGAGGCGCATACCCTTCTGTCCGGCCGTAGGTATACACCGCAAGCACGCGGCAAGCTCGTATGACTGGAGCAGCATCAATAGCCCATTTGGCCCCACGATAGGTTCCTTCCAAGATATAGCCCTAGATCAGGCCATCACAACCCTGCTAGCCCTTTGCCCGTCCACGGTATGTCCGTTGAACGACCGGCGGTGATGTATGCAAGTTTAGATGTGGAATGCCACCGGTAGTATACTGACATTTAAACTTCCTGTGCACGCGGCAAACTTATATCTCATGGAGAATTGGCTCGCTTCGACTCCAGATAGATTCCATGATATCCCTACTGTAGATCATCTGCGAGTCCTTTGCCCGTGCGACCTACGGGCGGCGAACGAGCGGTAGTCATGTTTCTTTTCTGGGGGGTATATACCATGAACATTTCCTGATACTATTTACAATGAGGTGCCGATTTCCAGACCACCCCGCGACAGGCCAATATACACACGTGGTCATCTCTATTATTTGTACGGTCGTATCGTTTACTACTGACCATGCTAAATCCATGTAGTTCCACAGCTTGTTATTTTTTGCACCGTCCCCTTGCATACTGATACTGCGGTGCACGTATGGTTGCAGGGTATATACCATGAACAATTCCTGGTATTATTTACAATGGGGTGCCGATTTTAGGATCACCCCGTGACAAAGCCTATACACGTGGTCATCTCTATAAATAGTACGATCGTATCGTTTACTACTGACCATACTAAATCCAAGTAGTTCCACAGCTTGTTGTTTTTCGTACCGTTCCCTTGCGTACTGATACTGCGGTGCACGTATGGTTTTGTCTTGTTTTCTTCCATCGATACCTTTGTAGCCCGTTTTGTGACCATCGGCTAGATTTCAGGGGTCTTGAGCTAATGTAAGAACATAATTATCATCCTACAACCATCAACAGCTTATATACACCACCGGTAATAAATTGGCTTATATTGCGGGTGCAGGCGGGACGCTCGTAACCGCCGGAGGACAGTCTCGTTTCTGCTCTACGATAGCTTTCATGATGGACCTGCTGCAGTCCCGTGCTATACATACACTCCTGCCGGTCAGTTGGCCATCTGAGATGTGTGGGGCAAACGAGTGGCGGTGGTTTATGTAAGCGCTAATATACACCACCGATGGTGTAGTATATGTACCTGGTACTCAATATCTGACAAATACCTGCCGGTCGTGTGTATGGTTTGCCGGGGTAAAATTCGTTTTTTTTCAGATTATATTCGTATGTACTTTCTTTCTAGGGAACAACTATTTCACATTGCTAAAGAAACGACAAGTGCCATCGCCTCCGCTACGACTTTGTGCACACAGCAATGCAACCCGCGCTTGAATTTGACAGTAACCGACAAGAAATTCGCTCCAAAAGTTCACCCTCTTGACTCAATTCTTGATGGGAAGTTCGAGAAAAAATATCCCGAGATGAAAAAGGAAAAAACAAGGACGTCCAGTCTTCTTTGTATCGGGAAACGGTGCCAAACATGAATGCGGCCACAGGCCGAGCGATTGCCATCACACCCGGTGGGTGCCATCGCCGCAACGAATACCATCTGTGATCTGGCCTTGATGCAGCAGGAAGCGAGTCACCCCTGGCCTTCAGATGCGAACGCATCACTGCTGTCTCACTTGAGAAAACGATCGAGTAAGAATACTATACCGTACCGTACGAGTACATACAGCAGCACCATGCAGAACTTTAGGTGCGGAATGAATGCAGCCTTGGCCGCAAGGCTCAAGCCCAGCTGCACGCACAGCAACAACTTGGCCGTGAGCGTAGGGTGGGGTGCGCTTCCACGGAGATGCGGGCGGCGCCGTCGAAATCCCGGTCTCGGCTGCAGTATAGCAATACGCAACCGATTGTCGATGACTACTGCTGTGTGTGGGTATGTTCTTGTTTACACGTCGTGCCCAACAGCAGTAAACCAGGACCACATAGCCTGCGATTTGATCTGCACAAGATATGTTTCACAGGGGGGGGGGGCAGCATTCTCGTGCTGCCGGCCGCCGATCCCATGGGGTCACCAGAAACGTGCGATTCGCTCACGCTCGCCCGTCCGTGTCTACGCTGCTGCTCTACGCTCTGGGCTTGGTGATGCGCTTTTTTTTTTTGTGCAAAAAGCAAGGCTGACTTTTTTTAGCTCGTAGCTCAACGCCGCGACTTCGACCCCTTCACAGCTGTTTATTTAATTTTTTAGAGGCAGCATCATCGAACAGTTTTTTTGGTGGCAATTTTTTTGTTATCCCCATGAATGGAGGTCGTCCCTCGTTCATGTCGTTGCACGTTGCATGTGTCTCTTATATGTATATTTTAGGTTATTGTCCGAGTTCCTGGTTGGTGAAAAATCGGCAAACGTGAAGAAGTTGTGGCGACAAAAAAAGTTTGTATTCCGAGGCGACTTTTGGCCAGTATCGAATTGCGCTGGCAACCAGAGGTTTGCCCCAATTTGGATGCCGGTTCACGTTTGCTTTGTCGTGATTTGCGCACAACAAAGGCACATACACCCCCTTTTCAACTGTGTCTTCGTTGTTTTGACCTCGACCACTCTCCGATCATGGCAGGCAGGTGGTCGAGCTTCGCTAGAGGTCGTGATGCCATGTTTTGTACGATAGATCACAGCTAGTGTCCGGCCGGCGGATGTTCCGGCTTCCTACGATGATACTTCTCACGTATCCATCCTACCCGTTACAATTTTTGCAGGTCCAAATCCGGAGCGAGCGCTGGTGCAGCTAACAATCGATGGGATGTTTTTCGGTGGGTCCTCCAAAAAGGCCCTTGAGCGATGTGGTCAGTTGTCGGGTGTGAGATCTGCAGAAGGAGCGGAGCGTGATGCTGAAGGTGTAATTGGAGCAGTTGTTGATGAAGGGATGGATGTGGAGGGTGCGCCCGCGGAGGCTGGGCCTACTTGCTACTCTTGCAAAGGAGAACTTGGGGCGGAGGGCGGGGATGTCTTGTGCTCATTCTGCGATCGGGCCGCATGCCAGAGCTGTTCACAGAATTGCTTCTCCTGCGGGATTCCGCACTGCAGCCTGTGCTTGGCGACCGACTTTAGCTCGCAGTTCGAGTGCTATTTTTGTCCCCCTTGCTATCAAGATAAGAGAAGCGAAGTATGCCCGGGCGATTCAAGCAGTGTGTTGGATTGAGAAAACGTTCATATGGGCCACGGGTTTGCTGCTGGGATTTGATTATGGTGCTATCACTCCGGGCTCTACCGACCCTCAGTATCTTCATAGCTAGAAAGTTCCAACTGCTCATAGTGTGGTTGTACGAAGAATCTGTTTTTTTTTTTCAATGTGAACGATATGTTCGCCCATTTGCGTGGGTCAGAGTGGCAGAGCAGTAGTAGTGGTAGAGTTAGTACACGCCTTGAGGAATCGTGGGTACTCTGTCCTTGAAACACAAAACTTGCATCCTTCTTTCGTCAGAAGCGAGCATTGGTTTTTACCAAGGTATAGTGCATCCCAAGGCTGGCATTGAAATACGTAGTATTGTCCGATACGTAGTTTTCGCTGCGCAGCGTAAGCGCGACGGCCAACAGAGAACTCGTAGTCTGCGGTGTCAACAAATAGAAGTTTCATTGACGGCACATACGCCTCGCGTTATCAACTGAATTGTCAAATTACCCGCTCGCAGTATAGCAGTCACCCTACACCGCAGTCTTCGAGTCTTGACCCGACAAAAGGGACTGCCGGCATTCTTCCGCGCACACTCCCTCGAAAGCTCGATAATTATGGTTGAGTGATGGTAAAATGTGTAGCATCATCAGCGACCCCAAACACCCTCGCTCGGGGTCCCTCACGCCGTAAACCACGCGCCGTACCCTGCTGTGCACAAGAGCCATAGCGCACCTGTCGGGAGATGTAGAGGAGATAGAAATTCGGTCAAAAAATGGTATGCCCAGGCGTGTAAAGGGTTGAAACACCAGGCACAGGCTGAGAGGCGGGCGGTAGCATATCCTTGCATTTGTGTGTATTACTTTTACTTTACGTCAACGTTAATGTTGACACGCTCTTGCCTCCTCTTTACCAAATACACCAGTACGGCAGGAGTGGTAGCGATAGCCTTTGCTTGTAGCCGTGAGCACGACGAAAGCGATTGAAACGGTAGGTTTCGCTTGATACACCCACACCCAGTGGGACGTAATTTTTTCGACTACAAGTAGATCTTACGACGTTTCGATACACACGTACGTACTCACATCAGGCAAGGTTCCCGCGTGATGTAGAGATCGAACCCCGTGCACAAATACTGTTTGGAGGAGAGCGCCTGCCCCCCGACAGTTGGCTCAGCACGTGTACCCCGACCGCCCCCCGCCGCCCCCGTTGAAGCATCGCTAGCTGCAGCTTCCGCCCCCCCCTCCCCCGTGCCCTCTGGCGGTAGCTTACCCTCTCGTGTGCCCTCTTCTCGGACGGTATCTTTCTTTGCCGCCGCCAGCGCTAGCCCCACGCCTTGGACGCACAGCATCGCCGCGTGGTGTAGGGGGTGATCTCTCATTGAAGACGGCCACTCGTCGTGCACCCTTTGTCTCTCGAGCGATGCCGACGCGATGACCTTTCCCGCAGCGGGGTCAACCATCACCGCTCCCACCGTTGGTCGCCCTCCTGCCTGTCGCCGCCCCCTGTCTGCGTCTTTGAGAGCGTCTCGCATGAAGGCCACAGCGTCAACAGCCTCTTGTTCGGGAATTGCTCGGGCGGCACGGCGTGCTTCCTCAGATGTGCTGCCAGCGAGAACAATCAATAAATAGGGATGTACGTCGAAAGGAGATGGTACCCCGACCAAGTGCTCATGTTCCAATTTATTCGTGCCAAGCTCCTACCTGGGTATGGAGACGCATCGGGCGGCGCTGCGGTAGTAGTGGTGGTGGGGCTGGTGACAGTGAGGGGCTAAACACAAGCAAATAAACAGACACTACACTTGGATTTCCACCAGGGCGGAGGACACACGCTGGGCTGTATGCGAGAGGAGTCGCCGGAGAAGCACAGCTGACCATCACCTGTGGTGGAATATCATGGGCCACGCAGACTGTCCGTTCTCAAACTGCTGGCGCGTGCGCGGCTCCAGTTTAGGAACAGCGTACGATATCGGCTTGAAAGAATACCTCTCCTCTATCATCCTCCGTGTAGGCTCTTCGAGCGAGTAGTACATCTCGGGAGGAGCCAACAAAACTTGCAGAAGTCGCCCGACCCCAGGTTGCCGAGAGGACCGTATTCGCTTGAGATGATTGAGCTGCGGACGTTGCAGTGCAGTCAAAGGTGGCGCAATGTCAGTGCGAAGGGGCGACTCGTGTTACTGATTACTGTATGTCATCGATGGCAACTTGTCAGCACACCAGCTAGTCTAGGAAGAGTTTCGTCCTCCCGGTAACAACATTTAGATGACAGGGGACAGCGTCAACGGTCGGTGCGGTTGCCCACCAAGAGCCACCGGTATATTTGGAAATCGAGTCTCATCGCGGTGAACTGGATTCACAATCTTCAAACGTGATACATAAACCTTTCCCGTACAATACGATGCAGCATTAGTTGGTTGGAATCGTTGGGATCGTACGGATTTTTCGAGAGCATCATGTTTTCGGTTCGTCGCCGACATCCAGCATCGATATATCGACATGGTATACCAGGTGTGTCGACATGCACTTGTCACGTCAGCACGTAAATGTCAAGCGGTGCAATTTTTCTCGACGACCCTGGCACACGATGCTCTGCACTCTATGCCAAAGTTCGCCAACCCAGACGTCACGGCGTGCCGCAAAGCAAGGTAGGCGATAGACCGCATTGATTTCCGACTGACCTGGGCCTCGCCAAGAGGAAGGAGCGCCGACAAGTCTTTCACGACCTGGCTCGCCTGGCGGGGCTCGATGGCTGTCACCAACACGTCAACTCGAGCGGTCGCCGCCAGCTCGAACTGAAGGGTCAAAGGTCAAAAGGGACAAGACCAGATCACCATAAGTGCAGTATGGTTGGAATATATGCCAGCGCCAAGCTGAAGGGTTGGTAGTTGACAGGGTCAAATGTACTCTGTCTTGCGCAGTTGTGCACAGATTCGGACAGGAATCGAACTCCTGGTTCACGTTACACCCCAGGTTGGTTATAACAGGTACTGCCGTTTGGTCGGGCAAAAATGTTGACAGTCCCGCACAGAGAACGTACAGAACACAGAACAGCACAAATTTCGATAGCAGCCGTAGCTAAGCAGGGTATCTACGGGCACGGGCGATGATAGCAAACTGGGGATATGTCGTGAATACGAACAAACCTCGTGATCATCCTGTACCACCTCCAGCATGCTTGGGCGAGGGTGCTTGTTCTGCACAATGGGAATGACTAGTAAGTCATTCCCATTGGTTCTGCACAAGAAGCTGGGGATTTCTGCGCCTGTTGTTGCTGCAGACCGCCGAGGCGTTCTACCGCAAGGGGATTGGGAGATTTTTGCGATTTGAATTGCGAGCAGGAGCAGAGATTGCTCGTTTCGTTGTGTTGTACGTGAAGGCACAGCAGCAACAGTCCGCACCCACATATCATCACAGCAAAGAGCACAGCTGCGTCCAAGGTGAGTAATCCTTTTTCATGAGGATGTACGCGCAAGGACCTTTCGAGATATGGCGAAGTATCAAAACGCCCAACGTTGCATATTTGTCTACCTCGTACATGAGATACGCGGCGAATTCGCTCCACAGACGTGTGTGCTCCATGCTCCATGCTCCATGCCCGTCCATGCCCATGTACACGTGTTATATTCCCACCTCTCGTGATGTGCCGCCTGCTATGCTCTGTTCCTACCGCTAGTCGTACTGCGTGGTCAAACCGTCTGAGCGCATAGGCGGAACCTGCTGCAGGAAATACGTGACTTGACTGCAGCATGATACGCTCTTCACACTATGGAAATTGAGGAAATCGATGACAACTCGAGCCAAGATGCAATCTGTCCAGCAACGACCCCTCTTCCGGCGAAGAAACGGACGAAGACCAAAAAGGACCCACCTGCTGTGCCTTCATCGAACACCCTCAAGCGCTTCCTAGGGCCCCTAGGGACCCCTTCTATTTCAGTGTGGGAGGATGCGAACCGCCAGTGTCCGGTGTGCCAGCAGAGCGGGTTCTCTTCCCGATCGCTGGCTTTGCACGTCAACAACTGCCTAGATGCTCGCAATAGCAACAAAGCTGACGTCGGTAAGGGCACAGTCCGTGCCCGGGAGCAGGCGCAAGAGGCAAACACAGCAGCAGCAGCAGCAGCAGCAGCAGCAGCAGCAGGAGCAGCAGGAGGAGGAGGAGGAGCAGGAGCAGCAGCAGGGGTCTTGGCGGAATCCACCCTGGGGCGGAACAACCCTTCAAGTTGTTCTGCGCAGACAGCAGGAGAGCGAGCGAGCGAAAACCCCCGCACAGGTAGCAGTGGGAATCGCAAAAGGGCCGTACAGGTGTCGAGGGAGCCGAATAGAACAACCGAGAGATGTACGACCGGGGCAGTGGACAGCATCGGCGAACAGGTGCCTCGCCCCAAGAGGACGGCCAACGCGAAGACGGATTCAGCCCATCAGGGTCTGCCCAGTGCCGCCGAGAGACCAGGTGCGTCGACTGGAGTGTTGCACTGTGAGGAAAACCGAAATGTTCCTGCCCCTGTGGTACTCTTTGCCTCTATAATAGGAATGCTGTCAAATTCAGGCTGCATTTTGTTTTTTTTTGTTTTTTTTTTTCATCATCACTTTTACTTTCCAGCCCACTCGTAGGAGGTTTTACCCTCGACGATCTTCTGGACAAGCCGTGGTCACAGGTGTCGTCCCTTCTCCCCCCCGGTACGTGCCTTAAGTTTTTATCGCGCATAGGGTTCAGCATTCCCACTGCTCGTCGATTTTCATCGAATGTACAGCTAACTCACGCTCTCGCGCTTTCCGCTAATCAATTTTATGCAAGAAAAAGTCCCTATGAGCATGCACTCGGTGAGACTCGAACTCACGAAATTGATCTTGATAGGCTCGCGGGCCACCTACCAAGCCACCGGGGACGCCGGGTATTTTGGGTCTGAGGCGTTCTCAAAGCAGCCGTGAATCGACCTTATTTTTCACCCTTTCGGGTGTTTATAATACTACTGCTTTACTCGGCTTTGAAAGCTGGATACATCGGTAGCGCGTGTTGCGTGTTCTACCTTCCTCGCGAAGGATAGAAGTCGGTGACTCCTTGGGGTCAGATAACCGGGGTATCAATTTTTGTATCACCAATACAGGTGCTAGCCATTCTGTGTGTCACGAGGAGGTTTTAGGGCAGACTCTTTTCGCGAGAGCTGTATGGACCTTGACCAAGCTTCGACTAAATGATTGAACTATACGTACCTTTGACCTCTAACTCTATCCCCGACCGCCTGGAATGTTTCGCGGAAGAAAGATGTCATGAGGAGTTAGTGTGGACTACTGACCATTTGTCGAGGCTTTTCTCCCCGATCCCCGCTATTTGTGTCAAGACTTTAGAGCAGGCTAGTTATATGGATGAGGGTGTGTCTTGACCCAAAATGACCGGTTTGACTGATCCGAATGGAACATGCTTAATCACGGTCGTTCGTTCCATTTCAAGGTGTTTTTCAAAAGCATGCCAAATGCTTTAGGGTTCCAACCCTTTCGGGAAGTACACACAACAACGCTGGATGACAGCATTACAATTTGGTTAGGGTTAGGTTGGGGTTGGGTTAGAGTGCCGCAGCACATGGGTGGGTGGTGGGTGGGTCGGTGGGTGGATGGATTGAGTCCACTAGAGACACGACAATGAATTTTACAAAATCGTTGGGTTGAGTTGGATTGGATTTACCTGTAGGTTCGGTTGGGTTGGGTTGGGGTTGCTGCACTTGCTGCACTGCTGTGCTGCTGCGTTGTCTGCCGTACTTAACGAACACCCACCTGAACGCAATTAGTCTGCTTATCACCTATTTATAGAATACCCTGCTTTCATCTACCCAACATACTTCCGTCTCCTTTCGAGACTTTTCGTCAAAATGAAACGGCGCAAAACATAACATACATTAGAACGAAAAAATACCAAATCGTTCGCTTCTATTTCTGGTGGAAACCCATGTTTTCATATTTTCTATTTTCTGGTCTTGCCCGGTGAAAAGATGTACCGCCTGATACATTCAACTACAGTAACGACAGGTCGGAACGAGCAAACATAACTCGGATACCTCTGGGAAGCGGTACATCTGTAGGTAGATGTTGCTGCTGCTACTGCTGTTTCCTGCTGCTAAAGTTGCTGACGTTCCTCCTGCTATCTGTCACTGCGGCTATTTCTCCTCCTCCTTCCTGCTTTTGCTGCTCATGTTGCTGCTTTCTCTCGATTACCATACCTCATGGACCGTTTAAGTCATAGCCCGCGTTGACTACACGCATGGCCGGCCTCTACCACCTGCAAAGCGAGCTACCTTAAAACTGTGACCCCGCTGCCCCCAACAACCGATTTCCATGAACTGTCTTATCGCACTAACATCCCGACTCCCGATAGATGCCTTCCCGATAGAGCGAGAAAACCACTGCTATTGTGACATTACTTAGACTCTTGACACTCCCCCTCTATGAAGCGTGTCACCAAATCACCTTGGCACAGCACCCAACATCACCCCGAATCCCGCAAAGTGCCCGTCTGGCAGAAGCGAGCCACCTATGATAGCTATTGCCAAAGCGAGCCACCAAAGTGCTACGACTTATCTCCCAACAATACACGACTTTCGAAAGCTGTCTTCGCGCCAAAGCGAACGACCAAAACACAGTGAGTTTTCTCCCACACACACAAGACTCCCGAAAAATCGCCAACGTGAGCCACCTAAATACTGTGACAAATTCGTACACATAATGGTTCGCTTTTGTCGATCTGTGGATAGCTGGTTATTCGGGTCCATGCAAATTCTGGAGTGTTCGTATTTCTCAGGCCCGAATGCTCGGACCACCTTTCGATCAGATGATTCTTCGAATGTTTTTATAGAGGACGTATCATTGAAAAATGATACCTTGATGCTCAACCTCGCCAGGCCCAAATCCTTCATAACGCCTGCGAAGGTGTATGTAGTCCTCTACAACTCGTGACCGTCCTAGCTGGTAGATCCAAACGAACACCCTCCCTGGTTCTTCGCAGCAGTGACGAGACCGAAGGGACGTGCAAGACAAGCCAAGACCTAGGAAACAACAGCGACAATCCGTCAGGGGGAAACCCGGACACCAGGCAAAAAAAACGGTATCAACACATATACTCCGAACCGTTGATAGAAACAACGGCCGCAATCCAGACGATGACCATGGCCGGAAACTCTGTGAAATGCCAGGCGGTGCCCTTCTCATGCATGCCCCTCTGTTCCGCACTTTTGCAAGAAACAGATATCATAGCCAGAGTCTCGTCTGCCACCCCGTTTTTTTTATCGTGAGTCTTCTGGCCAGCCCATGGCCACATTGCGTGGCTCCTGCCACAGCGAGTCCTGTGACGACGTCGGTTGCTCCAAAGCGAGAGACCTGATGCACTCCCATCTGACTCCCGCACGTCCATGGGCCTCCAAATCATTACCATTGCAACACTTCCAGCAACAATCACTGCATGTTCCAGGCGATTCCAGTTCATTCCTACTAAAACAAGTGTTACCATCCAAACGTTTGTTTTTCCTCTTCCAAATCTCGCAGTAAAGAAGCGCGTGTTTCCAACCTACCGGTTTCGTTCTCAGCACCCATCGGTACAATTTGCTGTTCGAAATTTGTTCCGTCCCAAGCTGTCGAGAGGGTTTTTAACAGGGATTAAGACACCTCATTTAGCTCTGGCATTCGGCCCTTGCGCAACCCCTACCTACACGTTAGACATCTAAACCAAGCACGGAATCCCGCACGTAGACCTTGTGTGATACGACGGAGAGCGTGAATGCACTTGTCAAAATAATGTGGTTGCTAGTTTGAGTGGCTCGAGGTCGAGGATCAACATTGTGAAATGAGTTTTAGCCAAAATCAGGTATACCTTGCCACTTTTCGGCCAAAATCAGTTTCATGCTGAAAACAAGTACCAATCACACCCCAGGAGCCCTGCTATTGGCCAGGCTGACATCGTAATTGATTTTGGCTCGAAAATGCCGAGGTTTACCTGACTTTTCTACTCTGTTTAACTCAACTGATTTTGTCCTACTTTGACACCCCACGGTAGGGGTTGCACTTTTTGGGCGAAAGGTTTCTGACCAATTGAGTTCCTTAAGTGAGGAACTACCAGTTAGGATGAAAAAATTACTCGTAGATTCGTTTTAGGACTAGCGCATACAAGTGCCGGTCGGATGGCCCGAACGAAATTCTTCCAAGTATTGTATCGGGTGAGATATTGAGTTCCTAATGTGAGGGACTCAGGAACGTCGGGTACATCCCTACTGTGGGATATCTCCGAGAGAGGCCATACGTACACTTTTTTTTTCTCTCCGTATGCGTCTGCCCTATCTCGGTTGAAATTCTTCTGTATTGACGTATAAACTCTGTACTCGTACGTCGTACGTGTAAGTACGTATTTATACATGCATACATGCGTATGCTGGTTTCACTTTTTCTTATTTGGGGTGTGCGATGTGCTTCAGTTATTAATAGTGGTTGTGATGTATTATACTCTGTTGTTTCTATGGTCTCAGTAGTCTGTGCAGCACCATGGTCACACGGCATTCCGTCTGCACCACCCCCCCGCGTCGAGGTGGTTTCAGGTTTGGTACGGCAAGATAATTTCGTGCCGAGCAGGCGGTTCCGCGAGGACGGTCTAGAAGCTTTAAAGGTGTCAACGGGGGGGGGGGCACCAGAGTAAATACTCTTGGCGCTCCCGCCGTGGCGAAACAAACGGAGCATATTAATAAGGACTCTCTGCAGATCCAAGTGGAGCCCGTGGTACCTATACCCTAAGGAAACAAAACAATCCAGATTTTGGACGCCATGTGGCACGCTTGATGCTTTAGGTGCATTCTTTTTTTGCTGGTATTTCATGGACATAACACCGCTCGTGGCGCGCGTTTTTTACTTGGTGTTAGCATGTAACTGATTTTGGCTCAAACGGATCAGGTATACCTGATTTGGACTTTTGCCCTCGTGAAATTGATACCTGGTAAGTGTCGAGACCCAAGTACATTCGCTGGAAAATACCACAAAACCGGCGGGCCACGACAGCGACCCAATGCCACGAAATTGAGCACGGCCGTTCGTGCGGTGTGTTCCGAATGAGGGCTGCGTTGGGATCGGTGGTCGCTGTCTAGCTGTTCGGCGTATGGTGGTGGGATTTGGTCTTGTCAGAAAGGATGCATACGCACCCCCCAAAAAAGCAAAACTGTGGAACGCCACTCGACATATCTGACGGTAGTTTCGCTTGTATCTAAGTTAGGATTGTGCGTACGACTGTTTATCGAATATGTATGGAGTCATGACTATATTCTAGCAAATTGCTGCTGTCTGTACGGAATGCTTACCAGGTGCCCTCGTATAAGTGCATGACGCTACTGAGATACCTATTTGCTGCGTGATGCTATTCATTGACATTGGTAAACATGTCCATTGCCAAAGTTTGAGTTGCTAGCCGTGGGTTGACGTCGTGGCGCCGGGGACATTCGTCTGTTGGAGAGCTGTGTGTTTGGCTTTCACGATAACTTTTGCGCTGTCCTTTTATCTGTGTCGATGCTGTTCTTACAAGACCGCTGATGAATTCCTTTCCCAACTCCTCTTTTATTCTGTGTGTTGCGCAGGCCCGGTCCGGAATAAGACCGACAGTGCTCAAAGCCGTCGCCAACTCAAGGACAAGGCCCAGTCCGGCGGCAAATCTCGCGAACCTCGCTTGTCCAGTCCGACCAACCCATCTCCCTCCGGCGTGGCACAGCCAGCTTCAGCACGTCGTCGGGGCCTGCTCTCCCGACCAAGAGGACCCCGAACGGTGCGCGATTCCCCGCCAGTGTCTGCTGCCGAGACGACCAGATATCAAAAAGGAGGGAAGGAGCACGCCCTCGACCAAATAGCGCGGGTACAGCTCTTACACGTGCTAGAGGCCTTCGAGGGCGGGGTGGCGCAGAGCGGCGGGCGGCTCGGCACAAACCTTTTCCCGAAAACCACCCCAAACAGCGCCTTGAATGGTGACGGTCTTTGCGGTGATTGTAGCAGGAATGGTGAATGTAGCGACGGGTGCGAGGGAGTTTGCGACGGTGAAGTTGGCCAGGACGGGCGGAGGGCGATAGATGGCAAAGCTCGTCGTGTGCGACCTCGGCCGGCTTCGTGGGGCACGCGCCCCAGCGTTGAGCAGCGAGGACGGCTTGTGCTTTGGCGAGATGGTGGTGATGATGACTGCTGGGGAGATGGGGACGGTCATCTCACGCTCAGGCGGTTCCCGCCGCGTGAAGTTGACGCTGGCGCCGGTACGCGGGAAGCAAAAGGTGAAGAGGAAGCCCCTGTGATTGCTGACGCGGAGCTAAATTCCAAGGAAGGCAAGGTTATCACCTCGTCTTCTTCCAGAGCTGATCGCTTCCTCGAAGTGTTTTCTCGCCTTCAGCCAGCCCGCAGAGCTTTGAACGTCCAGGAGCCCGCACCGGTGCCATCTGTTGTGTCATCTGGGGATGGCGAACGAGCGGGAGAGTCTTGCGCGGGGTTGCCACAGGAGCCTTGCGCGGATACCCCACCCTCGTGGTCACAGCCACAGGGTCTGTTCCGCGTTGATTCGGCGACGGTGACACCTGCTGTAGAGTTGGACGTTTTCAAGGCTGGTGCTGCGGCAGGTAGTCATGGGGCTGTTGGGGGGACGGACGCTTCATCGTCAAAACGCACGACAACCCTTCAAGCTGTTGCCTCTGGCTCCAACAGCGAGCGAAGAACAAGCGGTGGGGTGGAGGTCGGTAATCGTCGCTTGAATGATGGGCAGGAGACGGCGCACGTCAACCCTTGTGCTGCTCCCTCCTCGAAACGGAGCTTCCCGCCAAAAAATTCCCGATCGCTCTTGCCCGAGCCCGTGTTGGAGCACGAGGCACGTCGCGAGCCGCCAGTGAAACACCAGCGGACTCAACGCCAGCCCGCACAACGGCCTTCAGAACCGCAGCCGGCAGGCGCGGTAAAGCGCATTGGTATCGCAGCTTGTAAGCTGGAAGCCACGTCGAAAACACCATCGCTCCCAGTTAAAACTACATCCGGAGTAGGCGGTGCTCCTGGCCTCGACCCGGCAACGGGTGACGCGTGCGATTCACCTGCCGGGAAACGGCAAGCCCCAAGGATTGTGGAGACGACCTTGAAAGAAAATTCGCGGCCCAACCCTTCGCCGAGGGCTTGGGATCGCGGGGGTGTGAAGCATTCCGCTGCCACGCCTCCCGCGAATGGGCCCTCCAGCACGCGTCAAAATATCTCAGATGTTGCTATGGGGCGCGTTTCGACGGCGCCGACTTCCCGCCCTCTGGAAGACGCCACAGCGAGGAAAACCCAGCAGTCGCCATGTCGACGCAGAAGGCCAGGAGGCTTCGAGGACGTGACGGGTCGCGTGGCGGGTACTTCGGTCGCCGACTTGCGAGATTCTGACTCCAACACGAGTTCCGCCGCGCTCGGCTCGACTGCAGGCCTGAACGGGAATCGGAAGTCGCAGGGCGGCTCAAATCTTGGGGTGGAACCTGCGGGGGGCGTTTCCTATCAAGCTAAGAGCACTGGGAAGCAAGCGGCAGTCACCCGACAAGTTTCGTCCGGGCTGTTGACGAGTGCGGCTCCAAGGAACGAGAGAAGCGGGGGAACTAGACCGAGGCCCGTCGCGTCTGTCGCTCGTGAATGGC
Organism: Macrocystis pyrifera; assembly: GCA_031763025.1. Lineage (NCBI taxonomy): Eukaryota > Phaeophyceae > Laminariales > Laminariaceae > Macrocystis > Macrocystis pyrifera. Next base: position 2,338,606 of record JASSKH010000005.1, on the reverse strand, counting down.
CTGCGGTGCCTCTCGTTATGGCCGAAATGCCTGCGGCATGCGAAGAACCACCAGCAGCTTGTCAAGGGCATGAGGCGGCTGTGGCTCAGAAGGTACCACGGAACACGTTAGAGCGCCAGGGGAGGAGACGGCGCTACGAATAGCCGGGTATTTTCGCTCATGACGCCGTGGCGTTTTCTATTGGCTTTGATGGTTTTGACTCTTTTCGCCGAAGCCATCCACGGGTCGCCCATCGCTTCGCTGTTCTCGCTGATCGCGTTAAGTTTCGTCGCTAGGACTCCAACTCTAGCGTGGTACATGAAATGTTTCGCGAGCTCAGTTTGAACAACGGACACCAAAGTTAGAAATTTAGAACAATGGGTAGGGACGGCTACATTGCACCAAATGCGACATTACCCATGTTGCCCTCTTGTCCACTAATGCCTCATTAACTCCGCCCTCACTACCCATCGCCACAGGGTTCGTTGACCGTGGTGGACCCAGATAACGGAGCTACCTTACGTAGCAACTGGTCTATCGACAACTCGGAAGAATTAGGGAATCTGGCGTTCGGATTTTCGCTGGACTACGATGCGGTGAGCCGAAGCTAGCATTTTCCTAGGGGTGTCGGCTCCACCCAGCTGGGAATGGCTGAGGACACTCTCCCTTGTTCGTTTCCGACGGTCATTGCCTCGAGCGACGTCGGCGAATGAATGTTATGAATAACTGATATTAATAATCCTGCACTTGAGGCAGGCGTGATGTTTAACATGCAACTCGCCCCACATGACAAACCTTTACCCCTCCATTATACCCCTGATGTTCAGGTGTGGTATTTATCTCCTGCCGATGGTGACTGTATCGGCGTCCTCAGATACCATGTGGTACCCCACCCTGTCCTCGCCCCCACGGTGAGTTCACCATGTCCTCCTTACCAGCCCCTACATGCCCCAACGGGAAAAATGAGCCCGCTCACGATCTGGTTTTGTTTTTCTTTGTATGTTAACTGTGGTCGATTCGCGCCGTGCTCATTGCAGATAATGCGTCGGAAAATGGTTTCCCGTAGGATTTAGGACTGCCAAAGTGTGCACGATTAGTTATTGGAAGGTTTACTTCGACTGGTAGCAGGATTTCTCGACTTCCTGACTCCCTGTTAATTGCATATTTCGTAGAATTTTATATTCATGGTGCAGCGACTCCTGTCGGCATTTTTTCCTTGTCGTGAGCAAAGCTGCGCCCGAGACACGATCGCATGGGCTAGATATTGAACGAATATTCGTGGAAAATATACACCGGATGCAAATATATTGATGTATTGGGTAGTACAGCTTTCCTCAGTATAGGAGCCCCATGAGTTAGCAAGCTTAATCTTCCCTGGGATTTCAACGCCGTGGCACCTTTTGGGACAGGGAGGGTGGATCAGTGAACGAGGACGCCTCCGGGACGACCCCTACATCATCGCCAAGGCCACCCCTGCACCAAGGCCCAGACCTTCCCACCTCGCGACAGACCCACTCTCGTCGAGTTCTAACCGAGGTCGCGAGCAAGCGGAACGGCCGGCACGAGGGGTAGGAGTAGGTGGTGTTCGCCGTTCCAACAGCTGGCAGGATCCTTCGTCGGACCCGGAGCAGAGTAGAACAGGAGACGGAAATGATGGAACGAGAGCGTCCCGGGGAGCTGCCGGCAGCCGCCGCCCCCCCGCGGCGTCGCAACACGGTCATGCAGTGCAGCCGGAGACAAGAAGTGATAATGGTCAACGCCAGGATCACCATCGATCCCGCTGGAAGGAGAGCGGGGGTCACCAGTCTGCGGGAATGGCAGCTGGAGGTTCCCGTCGACTGCAACCCGCTGCGACGTCCGTGCGTGGGGATGCTACAACCAGGGGTAGCTTCGGGCTTGTGACGAGTCCTTCTGCCGAAGGTCTGCAAACCAACGACACTGGTGACAAGGTTAAGTGTCCCGTGTGCCAACGAGGGATGGACCACTGGAAGTCGGGCGAGCGCCAGCAGGTGATCATTTGGGACATCACATGCGGCCCCCTTAAGGCACTCGGTCCGGCGGTTCCGCTGTGGGCGTGGTACTGTCGAGATTCCAAGTTTTTGCTGGAATGTCGCTGCAGTCACACAGACCCCGCGAATATGGTATACGGAAGTATATCGTATGAGTTCAGAGTACTAGGTATGGAGTATGTAAGACAGTCACCCCGATGATTTTATGGCATCCTCGCAGTCTCTGTAGCGGCTAGTTCTGTCGTGATGTTGATGGTTGGTGTCGACAATGCACGTGTTTCTTGACGCGCGTTTCTCGAATACTCCGGCCGACATGGAGAAGAATACAACCGAGAACTCGACGTGAATTATTTTAGTTGGATGGAAATCGACGTGCTGCACCTAAGGCGCGATAGGACCGAAACCAAGGACCGGAGTGGTTTGGGCAGGGGGGACCTCTCTCCGCTTCCCCGGATAATAGTTTTAAACAAAAAAAACAGAACATATAGCAAGAAGAAGAGATAGCAATCAATCAGGAAATCAGTTTATCAATCGGCACGGAATCCCTATGCGTCTCATGGCCGACGCTACACCCCCCCCCCCCCCCCCCCCCTGGAACCCCCCTCCCTTCCTGTCTCCATGTGTTCCGTGTTCATATCTGAACCTTGGCCATTGACACCCTAGTCATAGATTCTGGCCAGAAACTTCGCTCGCTGTCCGCGAAAATCCCCCGACTGGTGTGGCGCACCTACCTTACCTGGTATGTTTTTTCTCGCAAACCTCTTCGCCGTCCCTCCTTTTTCTGCCCCTGCACGCTTCAGCACGTCCACGGCTGTCTGCTGAAGCAGCCCTCCTCAGCGCAGAAGCCGCCCCGCGCTACAGACTCCACGGTTGACGTCGCCCATACGGCGGCACGGGCCTCCGGGAGCACACATCAGCCTGGTGCGAGAAGGTTTACGGTGGAGGCGGGTGGGTCTGCTTTCCCCACCCCACCGCGTGACTCCCGCCTACCCAATCAGCGATTTTCCTCAACAGACGAGGAGAAAGAATCGGCTTCGTCCGAGAGAGGCAAACGATTTCCGGACCCTGCGGGAAGTCCGAGGCAAACCAGGGTGTCTCTTCAAGGCGTATTTTCTCCCAAGGTAAGAGTGATGGAATGTACTATTAATAGTGTGTCCCAAAAACATAGAGACAGTTCCAATGTCAACCGCGGAAGTACCATTTTTGTTGTGTTGGTGGTCTCAATGCTAAGCACGTCGTGGAACGTGACTCTGAAGTGCGAGGCCGGCAGTGCACGCCAGAGCACGTACTCCGGTCCAGGGAGCTCGATCTCCGGAACGCGGCCTTCCAGCCATCGTGCCATGCGACCGTGCTACAGTTCACGAGGCATTGTGTTGATGTTCGACGATACGCCAACGCTGGAACGTCCCGCCTGTCCCCGCTCCCCACGTCTACTTAGCCCCCGCAGGGGTCAAATCGAACAGATGGCAGACCCAGAGAAGTCGGGCATCGTCACGACACAGCGTCCGCTAGAAGCGTTGCTGCCGCTGCCGCTGGAAGGAAGACATATTGTCCTGTAGATGAGGTTGAAGCAGGGACTAAGCAGGGCATGAGGGCAAGCCGGGACTCGACGCCGAGAGAAACCGCTGCGGGGGGAAGCCTGCGAAGACGGCGATGTTGGCAACGAAAGGACCTTCTGAGTGTCCGGTGTGCCAACTTGATTTCGAAGGCCGGCAGGGCCAGTGGGAGAGACAAGCACACATCCAGCAATGCCTGGATAGCATGGAGAGTGTATTTGATTCTGAAGAGTAGTATTTTCTGGTGGCTGGGGACGGAACTGTTGCGAAGAGCGCGTTGCTAGTCAGACGCGCCGGACTGCGGGGGTACGCATGTTGTGGAGGTCATTTCCCAACCTTTAGGTGCGAGATCTCCGTTTCAGGGCTAACGATTGCGCGGCCGACGAGGAGTCCTGCTTGTTTGATTCGCGTGGGTGATACGGTCACATTCAAGAGCTCAGGGATTAGTTAATCTTTCCGTGTTACAGTCGATTTTCCTGTTGCAAACACCCTGATCTGTCGATAGTTACGCGGGCGTATCGGGACAGCTGCTGCTGCTGCTGCAAGACACCCTGCTATGTTCGGCGTCGTGTGGAGTGCAGTCTCAGATCTAGTCCTCCCTGTTGCAGTATTTCCGTGGAAAAAAATGTACTCGTCAGAATGTATTCAATCTGTGAGAACGCCTGTAGCGTTCCGATGGTATTGGTACGTGTTCTGTAGATGGCCGAGCGAAAAAAAAGGCATCCCGCGGTGGTGGTTTACTCAAGATACGATTTTTTTTCTACTCTCAGCCTTTTGCAGGGGCGTACGTAGATGGTTTCGAAGTGATATAACGAGCAAGCTACTATCTGACTGGGAGCCTACCTCTCGATCTCCACGTTCCCCGCGATTTTACTCCGTAAGACGGCATTTTTGTCGTGGACCAGCACATTTTTTTTGCGGATGCCTGTATCCTATAGTAGATCTACTGAAAACATTATTATGGATTTTGTTTCGTGTTAGCACGTGGGATAGACTTGTTTGCTTGTACCGCAGAATAATCATGACACCTACCTACTACCTGGTGACTGCTAGCTCAGGCTTCAAGTTAGATGTTGCAGGTATGCCTTTCGCATGACCATTCCGACCGTCTTCTTGACTTGCTCCCTCATACTTCAATACCAGGTATATCGCGACGAAAATGTACCCTTCCTGGTCAATACCTCATCTATCCTTTTCATAAAACTTGGCGGAAGTTCCAAGAACCATCCAGTCGCTACGCAGCCCTTTCTACAGTACTATTAACGCTGTATGTTGTACTACTGATACTTCTGCTGTGTAACTCATCGAAAATGGTCGAATGTCTGTCGGTCGAAGCCTAAGACAGATTTTGCAGCGCCGCTGGTGACGTCCCCACACTAACTAGCTGATTTAAATTGATCTCATTCAGACACAATTTTGAATTGATCTCTCCTTCAGACACCATGAGAGCTTACCATTTGTCCGAGCTCGGACTAAATCGGTCGCAGTCCACACTATGCAGTATTTATAGTAACTTTTCAATGCATGTAAATTCCGAGAAAAATTCCAAGCGGTCGGGGCTAGGGTTTAGAGTTCGTTTTTAAGTCGAGTATATTTCAACCGTGTTGGCGAAGCTGGAGCAAGTCAACAGCACACGCGACTGCAGAAATAACCCGTCAGGCGATTCATTATCAAACACATGGTACCAACCAGGTATGCGCATCCTTTGGGGCTCGAAGAAATCTCAAGGGCGAACCCTCACCACGACCCCTCGAGGTATCTGAAATCTGAACCTACTGTCTTCTATTTTGCTCAGAACAACCTATTTCAATCCGTCAACCTATTTCAATCCGTGAAAGAGAAGGCGCTGCTGACGAGAATCGAACCCGCGCACATAATTTGTTCGTTAGAAGTAACGACCTGCAGCAGTAGAAGTACTCGAGCACTTACAATGTAGTGCTCTGCAATAGTACTACCTGGTTATGCTGTAGTTCCTGCTCAGGAACATAAAATAGGTTGTATTTTGAATTTTTGCGGATGAAACTGCCCGAGAGAGCGACCCTGCCCATGGCATGGTTGAATTACTGCCGGAAGGCCAGCACGCATGTACTCGCAATGCGTTGCCCACCAGACAACGCGCAGACGAGTTCGAAGTAATTTGCACGCGGATATCTAACGATCGACTCCCTTTTGCATACTTTGTAGTTCCCCAAGGGTTGATTATATTGATTATACGTACTGCAGCATGCTGTTGTAGTTGCGGAGGAAATGCTCCCGCATTCGGCTCCACTGGTTTATCCGCTTTAAGTGAACTGTTTCCACATTATTTTCGGCACTTCAGTCGATGCTGGCAACTACACATGCTTAGTATCGTATCGCCATGTGTGTGTCTTCACATCGAACCCTTCTTTCTGTCCGTGTCGATATCCGGCACAACCAGTGTCCGAGCTGATTCTCTGTTCTAGAGAGATACAAGCTTTAGCCCATACAGTATAGGCTGGGAACACGTGAAGTCGAGAAATCGAGTTACCCCGTCGATGCGAATAATTTATCGCCACACAGTCAGTGACACTGCCGTGACTAACCGTGATACCGCCGCCGTCCTTGGTGAGCGGAACGATAGCACCCACATCCAACCATAGGCTGGTGATTGTAGAGTATGTTTGTTACAATGATATCCTTTACGTAAAAGACAGAATGGAGGAGATTCAAGGGTTACGGCAATGTGTGTTGGCTTCTACCTGTCGACATTCAGCACAATCAGTGGCCGTTCCGATTCTACAATCCTCAATCCTGTCCTAAAGAGAGACTACTGTGGCCACAAAACTACGACACAGAGATACGATGATATTACTTTATGGGTTTTAGCCAAAATCAGGTATACCTGGCCACTTTCGTGCCAAAAACAGTTACATACTGAAATCAAGTACAAAGCACATACTAGGAGCCCTGCTATTGGCCAAGCTGACATTGTAACAACTGATTTTGGCACGAAAAGGCCAAGGTACACCTGATTTTTTCTACTGTCTATTATAGCTTTCAACTGATTTTGGCCAACTTTGAACCAATCAGAGAGGCCAAACGTACACTGTGTTTTCTCTCCGTATGCGTCTGCCCTCCCTTGAAATCTTCTGTATTGACGTATAAACTCTGTACCACTCGTACGTCGTACGTAAAAGTACGTATGTACATATGCATACATGCGTATGCTGGTTTCACCTTTTCGCCTTTGGGGTGTGCGATGTGCTTCAGTTATTAAATAATTGTTGTGTGTACTCTGTTGTTTTCTATGTTCACAGCAAGCAGTCTTTACAGCACAATGGACACTCGGCGATTCGTCTGCACCACCCCGCGTCGAGGTGGTCTCAGGTTTGGTACGGCAAGATAATTTCGTGCTGAGCAGGCGGTTCCGCGAGGACGGTCTGGAAGCTTTAAAGCTGTCAACGGGGGGGGGGGCGCCAGAGTAAATACTCTTGGCGCTCCCGCCGTGGCGAAACAAACGAAGCATATTAATAGTGGCTCTTTGCAGGTCCAAGAGGAGCCCGTGGTACCTACAACCTGAAGAAAACAAAACAATTCAGATTTTGGACGCCATGTGGCACGCTTAATGCTTTAGGCGCATTCTTTTTTTACCGGATTGTCATGGACATCACACCGCTCGTGGCGCGCGTTTTTTACTTGGTTTTAGCATGTACCTGATTTTGGCTCAAACGGATCAGGTATACCTGATTTTGGCATTTGCCCTTACTTTATTGTTAAGCAGTAAGCAGAGTAAACAATGCAATGCTATGTCATCTTACTAGGAACGACGTAAATACGCTATGAAAGAGACAAGAATCGAAATATGCAAATGAAAACAAATCGAAAGAAAAAACAATACAACTGCTGTTGTACCAGGTATTATACTAATATGAAGGTGCTAACCGTTATCCGCCAGTTCCACGAAGGCATGCGCGCTCGCGTGCGTACAGATGACGGCGAACACTCGGAATGGTTTGACGTCACTGAGGGGCTGCGGCAAGGATGTGTGTTGTCACCGCTTCTGTTCAATATCTTCTTCACTGCTGTGATACACGCCGTGCTGGTACGCTTCAATGAAGACTCAGATATTGTGAGAGACTTGGTTCACCTCGAGGAGGATCTCGGGGAGGACGGGGTGAAGGTTGACCCACTAACTTGTGTACGGAGGACAGTACGGGTATGCTGTACGCGGACGATGCAGGCATTGTGTCTAAAGTCGGCGGTAGGCCTTGCGAAAATGATGACCGTCATTGTGACCGTTTTCGAAGCAGCAGGCCTCACCGTATCCGAAAATAAAACGGAGACCATGCTGCTGCGGACACCTAACCAAGCACCCCAGACCTCATCGCTCGTCATCAAAGCAGCAGGACAGAGGTATAGACAGACGATGCAGTTCTTGTACCTGGGCGGCCTTGTCGTCGCAAGCGCTGACATAATGCCAGAGATCACACGACGGATCCAACTCGCTTGGGCATGCTACAATCGTTCAAACGGGAGCTGCATCATATGGAGGACGCCCCGTTCACTCTAAAAGTGCGCATGCTAAAGGCCGAGGTGATGGAGACCCTGCTGTACGGGTGCGTGACGTGGACTCTTGGCCAGGAACACTTACTTCGCTGAGCTCCGAACGGCACACCACAAACTCCTCCTACGGATCATTGCCTTCCAGCGCCGACAACGCACTGGCCACCTCATGTCGTACGCCAAGGTCCTCAAAAGGCACACTGCGAGAGCGTTTGAAACGACCATCCGCAAACGACGCCTCCTCTTTGCGGGGGCCGTACAGCGGACGACTAATGAGCGGCTGACCTGCCGGGTGACGTTTGGGACGATGGCTGGTGGGAAGAACCCAGGACCAGGCCGACCAGAAAAGAACTAGGCCCAATGTCTAGCAGACGACCTCAGGGTTTTTCAAGCCACCGAGGGGTCCGCGGAAAGCTCCCCTTTGCTGTTCGAAGTAGAGACGGTGTTATGGCCGAGGGCGGCTGAGAAGAGCGGGAAGTGGTACCGGGGGGTCATCGAAGTGGCGGACTGTTTCATGGCGAGGTGGCACAGGGGCGAGGCGCAGAGAAGCCGGCTGTGCCACGCAGCTGAGGGAGCCAAGAGCAGCGACAAGGAGAGGGGGGGGGGGGGGGGGTGGGGGGGGGGGCAGCCGTGCCGATACAGCTGTCGACGAATGCAGAAACGAAATAATAGATCGGATGGCTACGTATCAGTTCGACTAGCTCTTGAAGTCTAACAGGTTTTGTTTGTTTCTTGCTCCTTGTTGAGTTGTTCAATTGGGGGGGAGCCGCGACAGCGGCAGTACTGACACTTGGCACCGCTATTGACGAGAGTAGGAAGGAGACGGCAAAGGGTTTGGCTAGGTTCCCGAATCGTTTTTCTAGGTCAAACGGGCACCCATGTTACTCTGACCGTCTGGAGTACGATGTTCTCTTCTTTTTGGCCTTGTCTCTCCCCTTGTTTCCTTTCCCCGCCCCGCCGTCCGTATGCCGGTATCTTCCTCTCCTTCGTGTTGCTCCGTCCGCGCGGCAGCTATCTGTCCTTCCTGAGTACTTATGCTTTCCGTCTAGCAGCCTTTCTGATCTCCTGGCGTCATTTGTATTATGTTTCATGACATAATTCATTTTGAGTTTTATTGTCTTTTTGTTCATATTTTCTGGTCTTGCTTGCTGTGTTGTTGTGTTCTCGTACCCGGTACGCTGGCACTTCACTTGCTTGACCCTTGAATTTGCGATTATTTTAGGTCTTCCTCTGTCTCAGTCTGTGACCACAAAATCAGTATCTCTCTAGGATGAGGAATCAGGACGGACATTTGGTGTACTGATGAAGCTGGGTAGAAAGGACGATTTAGTATGAAGACAACAACAACAATAACAACAACAACAGCAGCAGTAGTGCTTGCGAAATATTTCGTGTGCAATGCAAATGTAGCACGTACGTGCAGGGCATTGCTCGACCGCGATGCTTCGAAATTGCTCACAGCTTTTTTTTCGTTTGCGATCGACACAATGCGCGTACCTCACTGGTAGAAGAACGCCCTATATTAACAGTTAGTTGTAGTTGTACTGACTTTAAGTAGCTCTCAGGGTATATCAAGGGAGTGGAACCTCGAAGCGGTACCTACGAGCATCGCTGATTAGAGGGGAACACATTGTCCAGCACGCTGAAATAGAACCTTCACCAACACAACTTTGCTCCAGGGGTCCACCCCGTACAACTGCTGTGGTCGTTGGTCGTCACCATGGCTGAGCCGGAGGCTCTCTGTTGAAACCATATCATACGAAGCTCGTGTTGTGGGGAGAAGATATGGTCACAGCATGTCGAGGTGCAACGAAGTTTGGCGCCCGCGATGCTTTTTGATAGCTGCGATATCCATTCTAGCGCTACTTTGTAGACGGGAGACGTACCAGGAAGTTCACCCTACTCCGAATCTGCGCCACAGCCCCTCCCCGCTGCCCGTACAAAAGTTTCTCAATCTCCGTTTTTTGAGAGCTGTTTTTTGACGCATCCCCTCTCCATACAACAAACTACTGTTATGTTGTACCAACAACAAACAAGAGACAGAATCAGCGCGAATGCAATCAGGGTATAAGGTAATGCTGTGTGTAAACGAGCACACCACATTAGCCCAACCTAGCCTATCGATACTTTCCTTTGCAAGTGGGTAGGTACATCGATCGTACGTGTGCTGCAGCTCGTGATGAAGGATGTCTCCGTTGCTAAAGTAGGGTGTACAGCGGCCCAAAGTGAAACCGAGCTGGTGAATCAATGGGAATGACTCTATCCTAGTCATTCCCATTGCTAGTAATAGTCCAAACGGAATATTGGGAGTTTCTGGAGGTTTGGAAGCCTTGTTGAATCGGAAGCAACCACAATACACCCCCGAGAGATTGGTTCACGCACCACCCGGGGTAGCGGTGCTGTGGCCGCCATCACCCACTCGCCAGCACACGTCTGGAGTGTCACTTCTAGTAACATGTCGTCGTTGTTGGGGCTTGCAGGCTATGACTCGGATGGAAGCGATGGGGATGACGCTAACACCCATCAAGACACAGGGGAGGGTTCACCCGAAGGGGAACACAGCAGCAGAGGCATCAGGAGCAGCGGTGGGGTGGTGGTGGGCGGCGGCGGCGGCGGCAGCGGCAACGGGAATACGGAGGAAAACTCCGACAGCCAACCAGGAGAACCGTTGGGATACGAGGGACTTTCTGATCGCGAAGTACGAAATAGAGTTTTGAGGGCGTCGTCCTTTGATGCTCCAGCCCCTCCATCGAAGGAATCCAGGCAGTTTTTCATGCCCCTGCCGTCCCCATTGGTACGGCTCGACAACGCGTCTCCAATCGCCAGCTCCCCCTTTCTAGGGGATGACCCGCCTGATAACGTTTCAGGAAGCCCTGGAGTAGAAGATAGCTCGGGTGGGGGGATGGACGAGGGGAGCGATGCGGAGGGGGATGGCGACGTTATCAAGCCGGAATACCGAGATATGCTGCCTCCTGAGGCAACTGCGCAGGCTAACCCCGCGCTGTGCGCTAAGATAGCCAAGCTTCTGAATCGGAAAGAGGATTTCACGAAGGTCATCAAGGGCAAGAAGGACTACGGGAATCCGGCCGTGCTTGCGCAGGTGAGGACAATTGCCGGCGGGAATTATTGGGTCCTGGTACGACATATAAGGAGTAATCGTTTGTGCTGAGCAAATTGGGAGCTCGTGTTGGTGGCTGATGTACGTACCGCACCAGGTATAAACATATCTTACGTTTATCCTTTTCTTTTTTTAGTTGAACACGATATAAGGACCTGCCTCGCGCTCAGCGAGTCTACCACGATTTTTTTGTCGCTTCTACGATCTTTGCTTTCTTCGCGTTCTTTGGTTTCTTTGTCTGCTTGCTTATCGCGCCACCGAAAAAAAAAAAAAAAAAAATCTCGGAAAAAGAAAGTCGATTTTGTTTATTCAGGCCGTTTCCTATGCGGTTCGATTTCGAGCTTCAGATTTGTATTTTTCGATCTCAAAAATGAATGACCCTGCTTGTGCAGTCCAATTATGCACAATCCGACCGGAATTTTTTCGATTTGAGAATCCGATGACCCAAGTCGTCGGATTTTGGGGACCTGGGTCATCAGATTTTCAATCGAAAAATGGCATGCTCTCTAAATTCAAGATGTTATCCACGACACCCCGACGCGCGGAGGGACGGACAAGAGTCGGCTGGCGCGGGCTTGGGCCTCGAGACCAAGAGGAGCGCACTCGGCACGCGCCTCTCCGTGGATATGTACTCGTAAACTACACTGCTGTACAGCAGCAGCAGCAGTCAGTCACAAAATGAAACACAAAATACCAAGACAGGTTGACTCTAGCGCACTCGCCACGTCTCTTCGCCGCCAGACCAGAGGCAGTCAGCGTGGGCTCGGACGCTTGGGTCCTACGCGCAGGGCAGCGCACCGAGCACGTCTGTTCGCGGCGCCAAACCACAATAACAGCAGTTGGCATCGGCGTTTGCTCGAATCTATTCACGCAGAATAAATCTGATTTTTCCGCATAGGAAGACTCTTTCGATTTGCCAAGTACATATCTAAAAATGCCATCGGGTCAAAATCTGAAGCTCGAAAATCGAACCGCATAGGAAACGGCCTCAGGCTTTCTCCTATGCGGTTCGATTTCGAGCTTCAGATTTGTATTTTTCGATTTCAAAAATGAATTACACTGGTTAGGCCACTTCTTATGCAGTCGGAAACCAAGATTGAAAAAGCCGGTTTCCGATCGGAGACAAATTGGCATTCTTATGCAGTTGAAAAAGCGCCTTTTCAATCCAAAATGTTTCGATTATGATTTCCACCGGACACGACAGTCGAAAACACTGAGATTTTCGGTCCAACTCGCCAGTCGGATTCATGCATCGGAAATGGTAGAAAGTCCCGCCGCATACTCGTACGAGTAACACACACCCGCGCCACAACAACACCACATACCACACGACCCCATACCACAACATCTGCGACGCTGGCTTGGCTGCTGTCACTTCTGCTGCTGCTCGGCGCGAGTCAGCGTGATACATCCTTATCTACCCCCGTCAGCAGCACGTGACTAGACCCGATGGCCGCAGTCCGCGGTATCGATGACATTTTCCAACTGCTGAGCTAGCTGTAGCTTTAGCGACTCTCGAAGAAACCCAGCGCCGAGATGGCCTCGAGGACGAGATGGAGGAGAACGCTCCGCGTGTGAAGCTCACACGCTGCTCGAGGAAGAAGCGAGACATCAGCATGTTTGTGTGGTTGGGCGCAGCTGCTGGAAAGTGAAGAGCTCTCTGACCCCACGAGCGTTACGGCGAGGGAAGCAGTTCCGAACCGACTTCCGCCTGCCCTATGTACCCTTTTTTGTTGGAGCTAATAATAGTCAATCTATTGAAAGTCACCTCTTTACATCAAACGTCTCCAGAAAAAACAAAAAAACTGTATATTCGATCCGACGGACGATAAGAAGGGTAGCCATTTAAAGAAGGCAATTTTGTACGTGATACGTACATACCGGTCTACGCGAGTATATCTCATGCGCGAGGAGATACGAGGTAGAATGCCTATCCGCGGCTACATACTACAATGTGTAGTATTTGTTTGTTTTTTATTTTTATTTTACTTATCACTTTCACTTTCCAGCCTAATTCGTAAGAGATTTTACCCTCGACGACCTTCTGGACAAGCCGTGGTCACAGGTGTCTTCCCTTCTCCCCCCCGGTACGTGCCTTTATTTTTTATCGCGCATAGGGTTCAGCATTCCCACTGCTCGTCGATTTTCATCGAATGTAGCTAACTCACGCTCTCGGGCTTTCCGCTAATCAATCTCTTTTATGCAAGAAAAAGCCCCTACGAGCATGCACTCGGTGAAACTTGAACCCACGAAATTGATCTTGATAGGCACGCGGACCACCTGCCAAGCCACCGGGGACGCATACGGGTGTATCATTTGAGTGTACGTAATAGTCATTTTGCTGTCCTTGCAACGAACGCAGAATGTACATTCGTATATATATTACGAGTACGCGAGTACGTGATCGATCTTGTGATCCCGCCATCTGCGGAAAACGTGAGGCAAAGACACCTCGTTTTGGGTTGGAAGCCTACAGCAGCAGGCTCGCCGTCTGTCACTCCCTCCCACCTCACGAAGCCTTTATCTCTACAAAATATGTCGTCACTCCCACCTCACGAAGCCTTTATCTGCAAAATGTGTCGCACACGTACGGTGTAACGTACGGGTATAAGTACCAAATACATTTTGTTTTGCACCTTTACATGCTCTTCTCAGGCGGCCACGGATCTGTTCTCGCGCTTCCGGTTGCGGGGCACGCAGGAGCCTCTCCCATACACTACGGCGCACGTTTTGAGGCCCGGCCGAGCGCCGTGGCGCGTGCTGTGAGCGTCTATTGTCGCGCGAGCTGGCTCTTTTTCAAGAGATTACCCCGCCTAGCCGATGTGGCCGTGGGAGCCCTGAACGTTGTATACGTAGGTGGAGTTATTTTTTTTCCTCGCTAGGCCGCCATCCGAGGATCCTATCAATGGACCTACCGGTATATAGGATCTTACAAGAGGAACTACTTCGTACCTGGTAATGCGGGAACTCAATCTCAATAAGAGCGGTGCAGGTTCAGCTTTTTGGCTGGATTTAATGTCGCTGTGCTATCTGCTGCTGCTGTGTAGTTGTATCTGTATCCCGCCGTCGTTCAAGATGTTTAGTTTGTGGTAGCCGTGGTGCACCAATAGCTGCACTTCGAGGTCTGCCCTTTGTGATAGCCACGAACGGTGCTTCTGTGTGTGCGTGTGTGCCGTCATGAACACAATCTGGGCGATTTCAGCCCAGACCTCCTCTGGACTTGGAAAGCACCCGCACAGTGCACAATCCAACAAGTCGTGGCACAACAGCAGTAGAGTAAATAGGGACGCCTGATTATGATGATGCTCCCCCTTTTCAACTCGCGACACCCTCGGGATTTCAAGTCCACCATATCCCGAAGAGGAACCTTGTATCATGTGTAGATTACCAGGCACGAGTAGTCACCAATGATGGCACTGCTGTGCTCCGGGGTTCTGATTCAATATTGGTGGCACCAATCTTCTTGAAAGCAAGAACCTCCAACGCTCGAGGTTGCCAAGCGCGTCACCCATGTTCCTGGTGGGTCTGATGCAGAAACGATGCTTACCTGGTACAGCAGTACTTGTAGCACCATTTGCTGGTTCGTTTCGTTTGTTTTTCGGCGTTCCACCCACCACTCCTATTAGTTATGAAGGATAACCAGCCTACTCAGTCGGCGCTGACTATGCAGGCTAGTAGGTTATTTCTTCGAAACACTTGCCAGCACGATTTACACGTCAACGTATTAAAGGTTCCTCGCAGCTGTGTTCAGTGGGTGCTATGCTGATGCTATACTCATCTGGCGAGCTCAACAGAGTCAGTGCGGTGTGTCAACCAAAACCAAACCGCTTCGATATTGATACGCACTGCCTGTGAGTTCGGTACTCCTATTTTGTTGTTCATTACTCGACATTCGTCACGTCGCCATGAAGCCCCTCGGGTTGTCTTTATGCGAAATGTTGGTGTGCATCAACCTATCAGTGTTTTGGACTGCGCAGTACGCTGAACCCGTCGCACGCAGTTTTTGCACAACTCGCGCTATTTTGCACCCGCGCTAGGGAAGGCTTGGCTAACCTAGAACCTTCCTGCTGGGTAATGTGGCTGGCTTGCGAAATGACAGTGCGGCTTGGTGTCGAATCGCCAACGCCTGCGTGGAAAAGTGCGCGCTTTCGAGCTTGTCGCCTGAGAGAACCTTTCCCTGGACGAGTCACTTTATGTACCGTTGCCTTACTTCAAATTTTATGCTGTGCTTTTTTGTTCTTGGACTTGAATACCACTTTCAACGATCTCGTGACAGCAAACAATATAGCTGATCCACAAGAACACCATCGCTTGAAGCAGCCGCTCCTGCTTATGCAGGGGGCGACCTCTCTGCGGTGTTTGTGTTACTACCGTACTCCTTAATTGTACCTGGTACCTGCTTTATAGGCGAGAACTATGTAGCTTTCTTCTTGGGGCGCCATTGTAAACACCTGATTTATACGTAACCCTGTGCTCTCCGTGTGGTGTAGACGGTATATTATACCGGCGCGATGTTCGACTCCCATTGCTCTGATGTCTAAGCTTATTCGCTCAACAAGTGCATTCCTCACGCTTTTCAAAACGATTATCTCGTGGGCCATGCCCAAGCGCAGATATCAACACGGTGACCATGGTGCCGTTGCCCCGTCTTGATCGTTGTTTTGATCTTGCGTTGGGAAACCACAGATCTGCCACTACTGCACTGTGGACGATAAAGGCACCAATTACCCTGAAGATCGCATGGTGCACCCGTCGGTCTACGACACCAAGGATTTCCACGATTCGCTTATGGCTGAAGAACGGAAAGCTTCACGCCCCGACGATTCGAAGGTTCGATCATGCAACGCTTCGGGTATGCCGTTGTCGCGTTATCTCGTTGAATTTCGTCTGTGTGACATTTGGTCGTTGAAAGGCAAACCACCAGCGTAATTTTGCGTGTTTGCGCCGCCAGCGACCTTATGAGTACTCCCAGCCTGCGGTGGCATCATGTCGCTCTTGACTTGGGTTGTCCTCGCTTGTGAACCAGCGCAAGTGACGGTAGGCAAGAAATATCGTTTTGGCACGCTTCGCGAGAAATCATTTTGCGGTCTTCCTTATTTTCTTGCACCCATGCGATGTTTTCCCTTCGCTGCACTTTTCAGCGCGCCAAAGCTTCAGCTGCGGCGGCTGCGGCGGCGGCGGCGGCGGCGGCGGTAGCGGCGGCTGGACGAGCCGCTTCCGAGGCGGCCGGGCGGGCTGCGGCCGAGGCGGCGACGTCCACAGCGGCAGGAACAGCCCTCCCTGCATCAGCGACCACTACTAAGCGGGGCAGCAAGTGGGGGCTAGCGAGTAATCTTCCTTTCATGGGAAAGATGGCCAATACGCCGGCAGCCACAGCTGCGGCGGCAGCAGCGGCGACGGCAGCAGGGGCGGCGGCGTCAGCGGCGGCTGCGGCGGCTGCGGCGGCTGCCGCTGCGGCCAAAACTACTGCGGCAAAAGCGGCTGCGGCCAAAACGGGAGTGACTAGCGGCAGAGTAGGGTTCTCGGCGGATCCAGCGACCAGCTCTGCACGGACAGGGCAGGCGGCGATGTTGTTGAACGCGCAGGTGCAGGCGCAAGCACAGGCGGACAAGGAGGCGCAGCAGCGAGCGGAGGCTATCGCGAGGGTGCAGGTGGGTCGTCTACTTGGTTCGTGCTTTGGGGAGATAGATGCACATGCTGTCAAGGTCAGCTGCCTGCCTCGACTGCTGTTCGTGTGCAGTGAGGAGGATACCTGCTTGGCTGTCCGCCAAACTCTTCCCAAGTGTTTTGCACAAGGTCTGCGCGCTACAGTACAGTGGCTGCTATTTGTACATGATGATTCTATTATTGTAAGAGCAGGGCCAACGATATACGTTGCTCAACTGTTCCCTAGGTTTTGCCAAGTACCTGATACTCTTAAGGTAGACGGAATTACAAGAACGCTGGGAATGAGGAGCGCGACGGACTCCTGGAAGTGGTCAAACGTCTATCTGCATAGAGCTACTGCGTTGGCGATTCTTCTATTTTTTCTTTGTTGTAGCAACAGCGTTGGGATCGCCTTCACTGCTACGCGATGCGCGTCAGCACAGAAATCTTGTATGGTGGCTGGGTGGGTATGGATGGGTGAGTGTGGGTCAACACTCGCGCTTCTGTGCTCTCTTCCTGGGGTGATTAGGAGAACGGATGGAGAAGAGTGGCACGGACAGAGGGAGGGGGGAGGGTGGAAGGGTGGGAAGGGATGCCTCTGTCAGCGGTTACAGCAGTATACGAGCACTTGCTATACACAGTTTTGTCGCGTTGTCTCGCCTGGTGTAGCCTCGTGTGTAGCTGGAAGGTTGTGATTTGTATTTTTTCCTGAACAGATAAAACAGAATACTTCAGAAATAAATCGCTGATCCCCGTATTGGGTGCTGAGAGCCCGTATTGAGGGTCGTAAAAAAAGTAATTAATAACGTGAATCGTGATTGATTGAATCAGAGATGAAATGTAATTTTGATAGAAATCCCCCCAGAGTTGCAGCTTGATAATGTGGTGTTAACTCACCTACAGTAGTACTGTACTGTACAGAAAGGTAAGTATGACTGTAACTCGAAGTGCTTTAAAACTTACGCTTGTGTGCTTTCTTCCTCGTTTGGTTGGGGGAACCGATGGAAAAGAGTGGGGCGGAGAGAGGAGGAAGGGGGAGGGTTGAAGGGGGGGAGGGATTGCCTCTGCTAGCGGTTACAGCAGTATCCGAGCGCTTACTGTGTTCAGTTTTGTCACGTTGTCTCCCTCGTGTAGCCTTGTGTGTAGCTGGCTGGGACATAGGCAGCCCGGGTAGTCGTACGAGAACTCGTGACACACAGCGCTCCTGGGGGTGGGGTCTGGTTCATGCCGAGCGTCTCCATGAGGACTATCGATTTCCGCTGGGCACAGTATAGGCGGCAACCGTTCGGAGCCGTTTTGAAACAAAATGTGCGTGATCTTGTAGACCCTAAACGAGGGTGGGGACGGACGGACTACCTTTCATTTTCCCTGACAGAAGCCGTAGGTAAACCTAGGGAATGCCCTGCTTACCCAAGGGTTTTAAATGTCTCAGCGTTCCATTTTTTTTGGAAGAGCGCTCGAGTTGATGTGCGTGTGATTTGAGCCGGGCGTGGGCAGGCTATTCTGAATGCCAGATAATGGAGGGTGCTACTTGCCGTAGCGGCGGCACCAACATGTTGCGCTTCCTTTGATATTTGGATTTCAAGGAGGGGGATGCAGATTCCTTTAAAGGGACTTATACTGACCACGCGCATGTACGTACGTAGCCCTCTCATCTCTGACAATATTTTTTGCAGCTTGTGATCGAGTCGGGTTGTCCGTGGGTAATCGCTTATTCTATTGCATAATCGCATATGCTACTGCATCCCCCTGGCGTTTGCAGCTCGGTGCTCACGATCTCTCGTTCCCCGTTCCTCCCTCTGCTCGGTGCACTTCCACGTCTGCTGGACATGTTTTTACGCCTTGACAGCAGATGATTGCCAACAGAGTGGGGAAAGCTGCTCAGGAGCACCCACCAAAGAAGCCAAGACTGTCCTGACGTCCCAGAACGTGTGTATTACGAGGGTGGTCAGGACAACATGTGCATAAAAAGAGTGCACTATCCTAGAGAAGTTGGCGGGTTCGTTTCGTCGTCAGTGTCATGTCGAACAGTAAAAAAAATGTTGGCTAGGATAGGGGCCCTGCGATTGTGCAGTGGTGCATCATCGATTCACTGCTGTTTGTTTGGATTGGATGCGGACTTGACCGCCAATCGCTTTCACTAGCTGTTGGGAAGAAATTATGCACATCGTAGCCAGAAGGGGAACTATACGATCCGCTGTCGATGCGGTTGATAATGTGTGTGTTCTTCACATTGAGCCGTTCTCTCTACCCGTCCACATCCAGCACAACCAGCGCCCACCCCGATTTTTCAATCCTAGAGATTACCAGGTACATTGTTACGCAGTAAGCAGTGTAGGCAGTGCAATGCCATGTTATCATACTTGATACGATAGGCATATTGTTTTTGAAGTGTCAAAACCCACGGTCCGGATACGCGGGTCGAACCTGCGGATCAAGATATATGGTCTCGCGGGTCAAGGTGACCCGACCCGCATGAAATCAGTGTCTCACGGGTTAATCCGAAGGTAGCGGATCGGGTCGGGTCAGGAGGTTTTGTCTCGCGGGTCAGGTCGGGTCGGGTCAATAAATTTTCAAATCTCACGGGTCGGGTCCGGTCAACCTTTTTTTTGTCCTCGCGGGTCGGATCGGGGAGGTTTGACCTGACCCGCGAAAACCCCTGGAAATCAGACCCGACCCGATCCGTGAGGTTTGACCTGACCCGCGAAAATCCCTGGAAATAACAGGCGAACCGAAGCACAAAAAAACGAGCAAAGAAACACCCTCCAGGTAGCCGCAGCAGCTTGTGGTACGAGAGTAGCACAGCCAGGTCCTACCTACTATTAATAGTCGGTCTGGTACCTTGCTGCCTTGTCTGCCGTCTCTGTCCGGCTTTCGTCAACTATGCCCCACCCCCGGAGAGGATGCGTCAGACAGTACGAAACAAGCAAAGCAGGCTCGTCATCCACCACACGTGGATGCTGGGGACTGAAGGTGATTATTAATAGTGGATTATGGAAACGAAGCGGTAGAGTTTTTGTTGGGACACCGTCGCAAGTTCCAAGATTGTGAAAAGCGCGACGTTTCGGACTTGATACCTACCACGTACGGAATACGCGCCTTGATGGCACTTGACATACACCAGATGAGCAACCCAAATTGACCTATGGCCAAAATGCCAGGGCCTTCCCCGGGATTTTTCCCGCAGGATTGTACGGGATTCGTGATTATCCCGTGAAAAACGCGGAATCTCGTATCCCGTAGTCCCGTGAAAAAAAACGAAATCCCGTTCCCTCACAAACGGGTCACGTGAAGAAAGCGAGAGCCCGTTCCCGCACCAACGCCCCCGCGGAAATAAGCCCGTACCCGCACAAACATATCCCGCGATGCTGTCGATATCCCGAACTCCTTCAATATACCATGGTAGGAACGAGGAATCCCAGCGCATACCAGGTGTCATCCTCCCGCAGAAGGACAGACTGATATGTACGATGTACACCGAAGTGCTAAGTCACGGGTTTGATTCTCCGTTCATGTTTTTTTTTTTCCTTCATTTTTTTTCGAACATTTATTTACACACCTATTAATAGTGTCAGCCCCCTCTTTTATTTTGGGTTCGAGACAAAGATAGACGGAGAGAAGTCCGAGCGCGAAAACACACGACGCACACGCACGGCCCTGACCGACATATTGTACCATGGAGACCAACGAGGCTGTTGCTAGCGAGGTAGCAGAGCCTGCTGCGGGCCAAGGGTCCGTGGGTGTCCCGTTGGGTCCCGTCGTGGCTGCATCCCGTCCCGGAGATTACCGCGGTTGCCAGATCCCGCACTAAACATCGTGCAGTCCCGTGGTTGCCGGACCCCGTACAAACGATACCGTGACGTCCCGTGGTACAATAATCTCGCGAGATGTGGTCGCGAGGACACAAACCGGTCCCGGGGAAGGCCCTGGAAAACGCCGATAAATTTCAGGTAGAGGGCGTCGTGCACTCTGGGAAGGACATTGCGGACACGCTGGGGGGGGGTGGTTGGCAATACGCAGCGCCGAAGTTTCGTTTAGTCTTGCAAGCCCTGCATGGTCGAACGGGGAAAACTGTTTTCGGAAACCAGCAAGTAATACAACTCAAGCAAATGTTTCTGGGCAAGAGTAGTACGAATCGTATAGAAACGGTCACGACCAATACTCACGGCTGCCATTTCACTCGTGCAGCCCTAAAAGAAATACAAACTCAGCGTCACACACATGAGCGTTCCGTTTCAAGTTCGGGAATCCATGCGAAACGGACATTTCGCGCGCCGGAGCGCAAGCAAAAATAGCAGGCAGTGACCTTAGGCCGAGGAAAACGTCGAATCCCGGAACCATCTCATGACGCTACGTAGCGATTTGTTGGCGAATCATTGCCGTTAAAGCGGGGCGCGATCGTTCTGAAGTTACATGGCACAGTCAGAGCAAACGTAATACAGGAAAGACCTTACACCTATCCGTCCACGCAACCCACGGGCGAACGACAACTAACTTTTGATCCAACGATCGCTCAGAGCAAGATGAGTCGTTTTACTATTAATGTGTCTTCACGACGTCGCCCCACCCCTCCCCACGTCTGCTACGAAGGCTCTGTGCTCCGCTTCTTCTTTAGCGCCTTCCGTTGCCTCGGGTTAAGTCGCCGCTCGGTCTTGACCGCCCCTATCCGGCCCAGCTCGCCCAACGAACGCAGCACAGAAACGCCCCCCCTCTTCTCCGCCGACAGGCCTTCGAATACAGCCGAGGTGTGGCTCCCGCAATGCACGTACCACACGCCAGAAAACGGGGAGACAGCGTGTCCTGTGCCCTCAGGGTGATCAAACGAATATTTCGTTTCCGGAACAACATAAAGAAACAGATATCATAGCCAGAGTCTCGTCTGCCACCCCGTTTTTTTTATCGTGAGTCTTCTGGCCAGCCCATGGCCACATTGCGTGGCTCCTGCCACAGCGAGTCCTGTGACGACGTCGGTTGCTCCAAAGCGAGAGACCTGATGCACTCCCATCTGACTCCCGCACGTCCATGGGCCTCCAAATCATTACCATTGCAACACTTCCAGCAACAATCACTGCATGTTCCAGGTGATTCCAGTTCATTCCTACTAAAACAAGTGTTACCATCCAAACGTTTGTTTTTCCTCTTCCAAATCTCGCAGTAAAGAAGCGCGTGTTTCCAACCTACCGGTTTCGTTCTCAGCACCCATCGGTACAATTTGCTGTTCGAAATTTGTTCCGTCCCAAGCTGTCGAGGGTTTTTAACAGGGATTAAGACACCTCATTTAGCTCTGGCATTCGGCCCTTGCGCAACCCCTACCTACACGTTAGACATCTAAACCAAGCACGGAATCCCGCACGTAGACCTTGTGTGATACGACGGAGAGCGTGAATGCACTTGTCAAAATAATGTGGTTGCTAGTTTGAGTGGCTCGAGGTCGAGGATCAACATTGTGAAATGGGTTTTAGCCAAAATCAGGTATACCTTGCCACTTTTCGGCCAAAATCAGTTTCATGCTGAAAACAAGTACAAATCACACCCCAGGAGCCCTGCTATTGGCCAGGCTGACATCGTAATTGATTTTGGCTCGAAAATGCCGAAGTTTACCTGACTTTTCTACTCTGTTTAACTCAACTGATTTTGTCCTACTTTGACACCCCACGGTAGGGGTTGCACTTTTTGGGCGAAAGGTTTCTGACCAATTGAGTTCCTTAAGTGAGGAACTACCAGTTAGGATGAAAAAATTACTCGTAGATTCGTTTTAGGACTAGCGCATACAAGTGCCGGTCGGATGGCCCGAACGAAATTCTTCCAAGTATTGTATCGGGTGAGATATTGAGTTCCTAATGTGAGGGACTCAGGAACGTCGGGTACATCCCTACTGTGGGATATCTCCGAGAGAGGCCATACGTACACTGTTTTTTCTCTCCATATGCGTCTGCCCTATCTCGGTTGAAATTCTTCTGTATTGACGTATAAACTCTGTACTCGTACGTCGTACGTGTAAGTACGTATTTATACATGCATACATGCGTATGCTGGTTTCACTTTTTCTTATTTGGGGTGTGCGATGTGCTTCAGTTATTAATAGTGGTTGTGATGTATTATACTCTGTTGTTTCTATGGTCTCAGTAGTCTGTGCAGCACCATGGTCACACGGCATTCCGTCTGCACCACCCCGCGTCGAGGTGGTTTCAGGTTTGGTACGGCAAGATAATTTCGTGCCGAGCAGGCGGTTCCGCGAGGACGGTCTAGAAACTTTAAAGGTGTCAACGGGGGAGGGGGCACCAGAGTAAATACTCTTGGCGCTCCCGCCGTGGCGAAACAAACGGAGCATATTAATAAGGACTCTCTGCAGATCCAAGTGGAGCCCGTGGTACCTATACCCTAAGGAAACAAAACAATCCAGATTTTGGACGCCATGTGGCACGCTTGATGCTTTAGGTGCATTCTTTTTTTGCTGGTATTTCATGGACATAACACCGCTCGTGGCGCGCGTTTTTTACTTGGTTTTAGCATGTAACTGATTTTGGCTCAAACGGATCAGGTATACCTGATTTGGACTTTTGCCCTCGTGAAATTGATACCTGGTAAGTGTCGAGACCCAAGTACATTCGCTGGAAAATACCACAAAACCGGCGGGCCACGACAGCGACCCAATGCCACGAAATTGAGCACGGCCGTTCGTGCGGTGTGTTCCGAATGAGGGCTGCGTTGGGATCGGTGGTCGCTGTCTAGCTGTTCGGCGTATGGTGGTGGGATTTGGTCTTGTCAGAAAGGATGCATACGCACCCCCCAAAAAAGCAAAACTGTGGAACGCCACTCGACATATCTGACGGTAGTTTCGCTTGTATCTAAGTTAGGATTGTGCGTACGACTGTTTATCGAATATGTATGGAGTCATGACTATATTCTAGCAAATTGCTGCTGTCTGTACGGAATGCTTACCAGGTGCCCTCGTATAAGTGCATGACGCTACTGAGATACCTATTTGCTGCGTGATGCTATTCATTGACATTGGTAAACATGTCCATTGCCAAAGTTTGAGTTGCTAGCCGTGGGTTGACGTCGTGGCGCCGGGGACATTCGTCTGTTGGAGAGCTGTGTGTTTGGCTTTCACGATAACTTTTGCGCTGTCCTTTTATCTGTGTCGATGCTGTTCTTACAAGACCGCTGATGAATTCCTTTCCCAACTCCTCTTTTATTCTGTGTGTTGCGCAGGCCCGGTCCGGAATAAGACCGACAGTGCTCAAAGCCGTCGCCAACTCAAGGACAAGGCCCAGTCCGGCGGCAAATCTCGCGAACCTCGCTTGTCCAGTCCGACCAACCCATCTCCCTCCGGCGTGGCACAGCCAGCTTCAGCACGTCGTCGGGGCCTGCTCTCCCGACCAAGAGGACCCCGAACGGTGCGCGATTCCCCGCCAGTGTCTGCTGCCGAGACGACCAGATATCAAAAAGGAGGGAAGGAGCACGCCCTCGACCAAATAGCGCGGGTACAGCTCTTACACGTGCTAGAGGCCTTCGAGGGCGGGGTGGCGCAGAGCGGCGGGCGGCTCGGCACAAACCTTTTCCCGAAAACCACCCCAAACAGCGCCTTGAATGGTGACGGTCTTTGCGGTGATTGTAGCAGGAATGGTGAATGTAGCGACGGGTGCGAGGGAGTTTGCGACGGTGAAGTTGGCCAGGACGGGCGGAGGGCGATAGATGGCAAAGCTCGTCGTGTGCGACCTCGGCCGGCTTCGTGGGGCACGCGCCCCAGCGTTGAGCAGCGAAGACGGCTTGTGCTTTGGCGAGATGGTGGTGATGATGACTGCTGGGGAGATGGGGACGGTCATCTCACGCTCAGACGGTTCCCGCCGCGTGAAGTTGCTGCTGGGGAGATGGGGACGGTCATCTCACGCTCAGACGGTTCCCGCCGCGTGAAGTTGGCGCTGGCGCCGGTACGCGGGAAGCAAAAGGTGAAGAGGAAGCCCCTCTGATTGCTGACGCGGAGCTAAATTCCAAGGAAGGCAAGGTTCTCACCTCGTCTTCTTCCAGAGCTGATCGCTTCCTCGAAGTGTTTTCTCGCCTTCAGCCAGCCCGCAGAGCTTTGAACGTCCAGGAGCCCGCACCGGTGCCATCTGTTGTGTCATCTGGGGATGGCGAACGAGCGGGAGAGTCTTGCGCGGGGTTGCCACAGGAGCCTTGCGCGGATACCCCACCCTCGCGGTCACAGCCACAGGGTCTGTTCCGCGTTGATTCGGCGACGGTGACACCTGCTGTAGAGTTGGACGTTTTCAAGGCTGGTGCTGCGGCAGGTAGTCATGGGGCTGTTGGGGGGACGGACGCTTCATCGTCAAAACGCACGACAACCCTTCAAGCTGTTGCCTCTGGCTCCAACAGCGAGCGAAGAACAAGCGGTGGGGTGGAGGTCGGTAATCGTCGCTTGAATGATGGGCAGGAGACGGCGCACGTCAACCCTTGTGCTGCTCCCTCCTCGAAACGGAGCTTCCCGCCAAAAAATTCCCGATCGCTCTTGCCCGAGCCCGTGTTGGAGCACGAGGCACGTCGCGAGCCGCCAGTGAAACACCAGCGGACTCAACGCCAGCCCGCACAACGGCCTTCAGAACCGCAGCCGGCAGGCGCGGTAAAGCGCATTGGTATCGCAGCTTGTAAGCTGGAAGCCACGTCGAAAACACCATCGCTCCCAGTTAAAACTACATCCGGAGTAGGCGGTGCTCCTGGCCTCGACCCGGCAACGGGTGACGCGTGCGATTCACCTGCCGGGAAACGGCAAGCCCCAAGGATTGTGGAGACGACCTTGAAAGAAAATTCGCGGCCCAACCCTTCGCCGAGGGCTTGGGATCGCGGGGGTGTGAAGCATTCCGCTGCCACGCCTCCCGCGAATGGGCCCTCCAGCACGCGTCAAAATATCTCAGATGTTGCTATGGGGCGCGTTTCGACGGCGCCGACTTCCCGCCCTCTGGAAGACGCCACAGCGAGGAAAACCCAGCAGTCGCCATGTCGACGCAGAAGGCCAGGAGGCTTCGAGGACGTGACGGGTCGCGTGGCGGGTACTTCGGTCGCCGACTTGCGAGATTCTGACTCCAACACGAGCTCCGCCGCGCTCGGCTCGACTGCAGGCCTGAACGGGAATCGGAAGTCGCAGGGCGGCTCAAATCTTGGGGTGGAACCTGCGGGGGGCGTTTCCTATCAAGCTAAGAGCACTGGGAAGCAAGCGGCAGTCACCCGACAAGTTTCGTCCGGGCTGTTGACGAGTGCGGCTCCAAGGAACGAGAGAAGCGGGGGAACTAGACCGAGGCCCGTCGCGTCTGTCGCTCGTGAATGGCCTGCGGTGCCTCTCGTTATGGCCGAAATGCCTGCGGCATGCGAAGAACCACCAGCAGCTTGTCAAGGGCATGAGGCGGCTGTGGCTCAGAAGGTACCACGGAACACGTTAGAGCGCCAGGGGAGGAGACGGCGCTACGAATAGCCGGGTATTTTCGCTCATGACGCCGTGGCGTTTTCTATTGGCTTTGATGGTTTTGACTCTTTTCGCCGAAGCCATCCACGGGTCGTCCATCGCTTCGCTGTTCTCGCTGATCGCGTTAAGTTTCGTCGCTACGACTCCAACGCTAGCGGGGTACATGAAATGTTTCGCGAGCTCAGTTTGAACAACGGACACCAAAGTTAGAAATTTAGAACAATGGGTAGGGACGGCTACATTACACCAAATGCGACATTACCCATGTTGCCCTCTTGTCCACTAATGCCTCATTAACTCCGCCCTCACTACCCATCGCCACAGGGTTCGTTGACCGTGGTGGACCCAGATAACGGAGCTACCTTACGTAGCAACTGGTCTATCGACAACTCGGAAGAATTAGGGAATCTGGCGTTCGGATTTTCGCTGGACTACGATGCGGTAAGCCGAAGCTAGCATTTTCCTAGGGGTGTCGGCTCCACCCAGCTGGGAATGGCTGAGGACACTCTCCCTTGTTCGCTTCCGACGGTCATTGCCTCGAGCGACGTCGGCGAATGAATGTTATGAATAACTGATATTAATAATCCTGCACTTGAGGCAGGCGTGATGTTTAACATGCAACTCGCCCCACATGACAAACCTTTACCCCTCCATTATACCCCTGATGTTCAGGTGTGGTATTTATCTCCTGACGATGGTGACTGTATCGGCGTCCTCAGATACCATGTGGTACCCCACCCTGTCCTCGCCCCCACGGTGAGTTCACCATGTCCTCCTTACCAGCCCCTACATGCCCCAACGGGAAAAATGAGCCCGCTCACGATCTGGTTTTGTTTTTCTTTGTATGTTAACTGTGGTCGATTCGCGCCGTGCTCATTGCAGATAATGCGTCGGAAAATGGTTTCCCGTAGGATTTAGGACTACCAAAGTGTGCACGATTAGTTATTGGAAGGTTTACTTCGACTGGTAGCAGGATTTCTCGACTTCCTGACTCCCTGTTAATTGCATATTTCGTAGAATTTTATATTCATGGTGCAGCGACTCCTGTCGGCATTTTTTCCTTGTCGTGAGCAAAGCTGCGCCCGAGACACGATGGCATGGGCTAGATATTGAACGAATATTCGTGGAAAATATACACCGGATGCAAATATATTGATGTATTGGGTAGTACAGCTTTCCTCAGTATAGGAGCCCCATGAGTTAGCAAGCTTAATCTTCCCTGGGATTTCAACGCCGTGGCACCTTTTGGGACAGGGAGGGTGGATCAGTGAACGAGGACGCCTCCGGGACGATCCCTACATCATCGCCAAGGCCACCCCTGCACCAAGGCCCAGACCTTCCCACCTCGCGACAGACCCACTCTCGTCGAGTTCTAACCGAGGTCGCGAGCAAGCGGAACGGCCGGCACGAGGGGTAGGAGTAGGTGGTGTTCGCCGTTCCAACAGCTGGCAGGATCCTTCGTCGGACCCGGAGCAGAGTAGAACAGGAGACGGAAATGATGGAACGAGAGCGTCCCGGGGAGCTGCCGGCAGCCGCCGCCCCCCCGCGGCGTCGCAACACGGTCATGCAGTGCAGCCGGAGACAAGAAGTGATAATGGTCAACGCCAGGATCACCATCAATCCCGCTGGAAGGAGAGCGGGGGTCACCAGTCTGCGGGAATGGCAGCTGGAGGTTCCCGTCGAATGCAACCCGCTGCGACGTCCGTGCGTGGGGATGCTACAACCAGGGGTAGCTTCGGGCTTGTGACGAGTCCTTCTGCCGAAGGTCTGCAAACCAACGACACTGGTGACAAGGTTAAGTGTCCCGTGTGCCAACGAGGGATGGACCACTGGAAGTCGGGCGAGCGCCAGCAGGTGATCATTTGGGACATCACATGCGGCCCCCTTAAGGCACTCGGTCCGGCGGTTCCGCTGTGGGCGTGGTACTGTCGAGATTCCAAGTTTTTGCTGGAATGTCGCTGCAGTCACACAGACCCCGCGAATATGGTATACGGAAGTATATCGTATGAGTTCAGAGTACTAGGTATGGAGTATGTAAGACAGTCACCCCGATGATTTTATGGCATCCTCGCAGTCTCTGTAGCGGCTAGTTCTGTCGTGATGTTGATGGTTGGTGTCGACAATGCACGTGTTTCTTGACGCGCGTTTCTCGAATACTCCGGCCGACATGGAGAAGAATACAACCGAGAACTCGACGTGAATTATTTTAGTTGGATGGAAATCGACGTGCTGCACCTAAGGCGCGATAGGACCGAAACCAAGGACCGGAGTGGTTTGGGCAGGGGGGACCTCTCTCCGCTTCCCTGGATAATAGTTTTAAACAAAAAAAACAGAACATATAGCAAGAAGAGATAGCAATCAATCAGGAAATCAGTTTTTCAATAGGCATGGAATCCCTATGCGTCTCATGGCCGACGCTACCCCCCCCCCCCCCCCCTGGAACCCCCCTCCCTTCCTGTCTCCATGTGTTCCGTGTTCATATCTGAACCTTGGCCATTGACACCCTAGTCATAGATTCTGGCCAGAAACTTCGCTCGCTGTCCGCGAAAATCCCCCGACTGGTGTGGCGCACCTACCTTACCTGGTATGTTTTTTCTCGCAAACCTCTTCGCCGTCCCTCCTTTTTCTGCCCCTGCACGCTTCAGCACGTCCACGGCTGTCTGCTGAAGCAGCCCTCCTCAGCGCAGAAGCCGCCCCGCGCTACAGACTCCACGGTTGACGTCGCCCATACGGCGGCACGGGCCTCCGGGAGCACAAATCAGCCTGGTGCGAGAAGGTTTACGGTGGAGGCGGGTGGGTCTGCTTTCCCCACCCCACCGCGTGACTCCCGCCTACCCAATCAGCGATTTTCCTCAACAGACGAGGAGAAAGAATCGGCTTCGTCCGAGAGAGGCAAACGATTT
Organism: Macrocystis pyrifera; assembly: GCA_031763025.1. NCBI lineage: Eukaryota > Phaeophyceae > Laminariales > Laminariaceae > Macrocystis > Macrocystis pyrifera. The sequence goes on along the minus strand of JASSKH010000005.1, from coordinate 2,309,414 downwards.
CCGGACCCTGCGGGAAGTCGAGGCAAACCAGGGTGTCTCTTCAAGGCGTATTTTCTCCCAAGGTAAGAGTGATGGAATGTACTATTAATAGTGTGTCCCAAAAACATAGAGACAGTTCCAATGTCAACCGCGGAAGTACCATTTTTGTTGTGTTGGTGGTCTCAATGCTAAGCACGTCGTGGAACGTGACTCTGAAGTGCGAGGCCGGCAGTGCACGCCAGAGCACGTACTCCGGTCCAGGGAGCTCGATCTCCGGAACGCGGCCTTCCAGCCATCGTGCCATGCGACCGTGCTACAGTTCACGAGGCATTGTGTTGATGTTCGACGATACGCCAACGCTGGAACGTCCCGCCTGTCCCCGCTCCCCACGTCTACTTAGCCCCCACAGGGGTCAAATCGAACAGATGGCAGACCCAGAGAAGCCGGGCATCGTCACGACACAGCGTCCGCTAGAAGCGTTGCTGCCGCTGCCGCTGGAAGGAAGACATATTGTCCTGTAGATGAGGTTGAAGCAGGGACTAAGCAGGGCATGAGGGCAAGCCGGGACTCGACGCCGAGAGAAACCGCTGCCGGGGGGAAGCCTGCGAAGACGGCGATGTTGGCAACGAAAGGACCTTCTGAGTGTCCGGTGTGCCAACTTGATTTCGAAGGCCGGCAGGGCCAGTGGGAGAGACAAGCACACATCCAGCAATGCCTTGATAGCATGGAGAGTGTATTTGATTCTGAAGAGTAGTATTTTCTGGTGGCTGGGGACGGAACTGTTGCGAAGAGCGCGTTGCTAGTCAGACGCGCCGGGCTGCGGGGGTACGCATGTTGTGGAGGTCATTTCCCAACCTTTAGGTGCGAGATCTCCGTTTCAGGACTAACGATTGCGCGGCCGACGAGGAGTCCTGCTTGTTTGATTCGCGTGGGTGATACGGTCACATTCAAGAGCTCAGGGATTAGTTAATCTTTCCGTGTTACAGTCGATTTTCCTGTTGCAAACACCCTGATCTGTCGATAGTTACGCGGGCGTATCGGGACAGCTGCTGCTGCTGCCGCTGCTGCAAGACACCCTGCTATGTTCGGCGTCGTGTGAAGTGCAGTCTCAGATCTAGTCCTCCCTGTTGCAGTATTTCCGTGGAAAAAAATGTACTCGTCAGAATGTATTCAATCTGTGAGAACGCCTGTGGCGTTCCGATGGTATTGGTACGTGTTCTGTAGATGGCCGAGCGAAAAAAAAAAGGCATCCCGCGGTGGTGGTTTACTCAAGATACGATTTTATTCTACTCTCAGCCTTTTCCAGGGGCGTACGTAGATGGTTTCGAAGTGATATAACGAGCAAGCTACTATCTGACTGGGAGCCTACCTCTCGCTCTCCACGTTCCCCGCGATTTTACTCCGTAAGACGGCATTTTTGTCGTGGACCAGCACAATTTTTTTGCGGATGCCTGTATCCTATAGTAGATCTACTGAAAACATTATGGATTTTGTTTCGTGTTAGCACGTGGGATAGACTTGTTGGCTTGTACCGCAGAATAATCATGACACCTACCTACTACCTGGTGACTGCTAGCTCAGGCTTCAAGTTAGATGTTGCAGGTAAGCCTTTCGCATGACCATTCCGACCGTCTTCTTGACTTGCTCCCTCATACTTCAATACCAGGTATATCGCGACGAAAATGTACCCTTCCTGGTCAATACCTCATCTATCCTTTTCATAAAACTTGGCGAAGTTCCAAGAACCATCCAGTCGCTACGCAGCCCTTTCTACAGTACTATTAACGCTGTATGTTGTACTATTGATACTTCTGCTGTGTAACTCTCATCGAAAATGGTCGAATGTCTGTCGGTCGAAGCCTAAGACAGATTTTGCAGCGCCGCTGGTGACGTCCCCACACTAACTAGCTGATTTAAATTGATCTCATTCAGACACAATTTTGAATTGATCTCTCCTTCAGACACCATGAGAGCTTACCATTTGTCCGAGCTCGGACTAAATCGGTCGCAGTCCACACTATGCAGTATTTATAGTAACTTTTCAATGCATGTGAATTCCGAGAAAAATCCCAAGCGGTCGGGGCTAGGGTTTAGAGTTCGTTTTTAAGTCGAGTATATTTCAACCGTGTTGGCGAAGCTGGAGCAAGTCAACAGCACACGCGACTGCAGAAATAACCCGTCAGGCGATTCATTATCAAACACATGGTACCAACCAGGTATGCGTATCCTTTGGGGCTCGAAGAAATCTCAAGGGCGAACCCTCACCACGACCCCTCGAGGTATCTGAAATCTGAACCTACTGTCTTCTATTATGCTCAGAACAACCTATTTCAATCCGTCAACCTATTTCAATCCGTGAAAGAGAAGGCGCTGCTGACGAGAATCGAACCCGCGCACATAATTTGTTCGTTAGAAGTAACGACCTGCAGCAGTAGAAGTACTCGAGCACTTACAATGTAGTGCTCTGCAATAGTACTACCTGGTTATGCTGTAGTTCCTGCTCAGCAACATAAAATAGGTTGTATTTTGAATTTTTGCGGATGAAACTGCCCGAGAGAGCGACCCTGCCCATGGCATGGTTGAATTACTGCCGGAAGGCCAGCACGCATGCACTCGCAATGCGTTGCCCACCAGACAACGCGCAGACGAGTTCGAAGTAATTTGCACGCGGATATCTAACGATCGACTCCCTTTTGCATACTTTGTAGTTCCCCAAGGGTTGATTATATTGATTATACGTACTGCAGCATGCTGTTGTAGTTGCGGAGGAAATGCTCCCGCATTCGGCTCCACTGGTTTATCCGCTTTAAGTGAACTGTTTCCACATTATTTTCGGCACTTCAGTCGATGCTGGCAACTACACATGCTTAGTATCGTATCGCCATGTGTGTGTCTTCACATCGAACCCTTCTTTCTGTCCGTGTCGATATCCGGCACAACCAGTGTCCGAGCTGATTCTCTGTTCTAGAGAGATACAAGCTTTAGCCCATACAGTATAGGCTGGGAACACGTGAAGTCGAGAAATCGAGTTACCCCGTCGATGCGAATAATTTATCGCCACACAGTCAGTGACACTGCCGTGACTAACCGTGATACCGCCGCCGTCCTTGGTGAGCGGAACGATAGCACCCACATCCAACCATAGGCTGGTGATTGTAGAGTATGTTTGTTACAATGATATCCTTTACGTAAAAGACAGAATGGAGGAGATTCAAGGGTTACGGCAATGTATGTTGGCTTCTACCTGTCGGCACAATCAGTGGCCGTTCCGATTCTACAATCCTCAATCCTGTCCTAAAGAGAGACTACAGATCTGTGGCCACAAAACTACGACACAGAGATACTATGATATTACCTTATGGGTTTTAGCCAAAATCAGGTATACCTGGCCACTTTCGTGCCAAAAGCAGTTACATACTGAAATCAAGTACAAAGCACATACTAGGAGCCCTGCTATACTATTAATAGGAGCCCTGCTATTTAATAATTGGCCAAGCTGACATTGTAACAACTGATTTTGGCACGAAAAGGCCAAGGTACACCTGATTTTTTCTACTGTCTATTATAGCTTTCAACTGATTTTGGCCAACTTTGAACCAATCAGAGAGGCCAAACGTACACTGTGTTTTTCTCTCCGTATGCGTCTGCCCTCCCTTGAAATTCTTCTGTATTGACGTATAAACTCTGTACCACTCGTACGTCGTACGTAAAGTACGTATATACATGCATACATGCGTATGCTGGTTTCACCTTTTCGCCTTTGGGGTGTGCGATGTGCTTCAGTTATTAAATAGTTGTTGTGTGTACTCTGTTGTTTTCTATGTTCACAGCAAGCAGTCTTCACAGCACAACGGACACTCGGCGTTTCGTCTGCACCACCCCGCGTCGAGGTGGTCTCAGGTTTGGTACGGCAAGATAATTTCGTGCTGAGCAGGCGGTTCCGCGAGGACGGTCTGGAAGCTTTAAAGCTGTCAACGGGGGGGGGGGGGGGCGCCAGAGTAAATACTCTTGGCGCTCCCGCCGTGGCGAAACAAACGAAGCATATTAATAGTGGCTCTTTGCAGGTCCAAGAGGAGCCCGTGGTACCTACAACCTGAAGAAAACAAAACAATTCAGATTTTGGAGGCCATGTGGCACGCTTAATGCTTTAGGCGCATTCTTTTTTTACCGGATTGTCATGGACATCACACCGCTCGTGGCGCGCGTTTTTTACTTGGTTTTAGCATGTACCTGATTTTGGCTCAAACGGATCAGGTATACCTGATTTTGGCATTTGCCCTTACTTTATTGTTAAGCAGTAAGCAGAGTAAACAATGCAATGCTATGTCATCTTACTAGGAACGACGTAAATACGCTATGAAAGAGACAAGAATCGAAATATGCAAATGAAACAAATCGAAAGAAAAAACAATACAACTGCTGTTGTACCAGGTATTATACTAATATAAAGGTGCTAACCGTTATCCGCCAGTTCCACGAAGGCATGCGCGCTCGCGTGCGTACAGATGACGGCGAACACTCGGAATGGTTTGACGTCACTGAGGGGCTGCGGCAAGGATGTGTGTTGTCACCGCTTCTGTTCAATATCTTCTTCACTGCTGTGATACACGCCGTGCTGGTACGCTTCAGTGAAGACTCAGATATTGTGAGAGACTTGGTTCACCTCGAGGAGGATCTCGGGGAGGACGGGGTGAAGGTTGACCCACTAACTTGTGTACGGAGGACAGTACGGGTATGCTGTACGCGAACGATGCAGGCATTGTGTCTAAAGTCGGCGGTAGGCCTTGCGAAAATGATGACCGTCATTGTGACCGTTTTCGAAGCAGCAGGCCTCACCGTATCCGAAAATAAAACGGAGACCATGCTGCTGCGGACACCTAACCAAGCATCCCAGACCTCATCGCTTGTCATCAAAGCAGCAGGACAGAGGTATAGACAGACGATGCAGTTCTTGTACCTGGGCGGCCTTGTCGTCGCAAGCGCTAACATAATGCCAGAGATCACACGACGGATCCAACTCGCTTGGGCATGCTACAATCGTTCAAACGGGAGCTGCATCATATGGAGGACGCTGTTCGTAGAGTCCAAGCCTGGATGCCCTGACCACCACGTGGTCTGATGAGTTGCTTTATAGTCGTTGTATTAGAGGACAGATGAGGGGAGAAAGAGCGGAGCCTAGCTCGTAGCTCGGAGCAGAGAACGGAGCAGAGAACGGAGTGCTCAAACTCTCCTCGTGAACACACGGCATAATTCATAATAACGCCTGCGAAGATATACGCAACCCTCTACAACTTGTAACCGTCGCTGCTGGAACGATCCAAACGAACACCCTCCCTGGCTCTTCACAGCAGTGACGAGACCGAAAAGACATTCAAGACTTGCTAGGACCTAATAACAGCCAACGACAGTCCCGCAGGAGGAAACCCGGCCACCGGGTCAAAACCCCCTTTATAACACATATACTCCAAACCATTGCAATTGAAACAACGGCCGCATTCCAGACGATGACCATGGCCAGAAAATAAAATGCCAAGCGGTGCCCTACTCCCCCATGCCCCTCAAAGTAGCGCAGGGTTGGCGACCTGACAAATTATTCCTCGCATCACTCAAACATGGTACTCATCGAATAATGCTCATACCCCTCACTCACCCTCCAAAGGCAGATTCAACAAGAACCTACGATGAGACTTAAAAGGGGTCGCAGCAAGGGATTTCGTCAAAATATCCGCGTGCTGCTCTTCCGAAGCTACGAACTGAATGTCGATCTTCTTAGCACGAAGTAGCTCTCTGACAAAATGAAAACGCACGTCGATATGCTTACTCCGAGCAGAACTAAGAGGGTTTTCAGCCAACGCTATGGCCCCCTGGTTATCCTCGAAAACCCGGACACATGATCCGCTTAGCTCTGGACAGATAAACGACAACACCGCGCCCGTAAACACAGCTTCCTTCACCCCTTCACCCAGGGCGACATACTCTGCTTCTGCTGTCGACAACGTAACACACCTCTGCGTACTACTTGCCCAACTGACGGCCGCACCCCCTAGGGTAATTACCGTCCCCGATACCGAGCGCCTATCGTTCGACTTATCCGCATAATCAGCATCACTATACGCAGTCAAATCCAAACCCGAGCCCCGTACAAAAGTCAATCCCATAAACCTGGTTCCGTGGAGGTAAGCCATAATCTTCAAAACTGCCTTCCAGTGCCTCTCCGTTGGGTTGTGGGAGTGGCGCGCCACAGCACGCACAGCGTTCGAGATGTCCGGCCTCGTCATGGTCGACAGCCACATCAAGCTGCCCACAGCCTCCCTGTACGGCCAGTCTCCTCCAAGTTCGCCCTCCTCTCTTGGACCTAGTTCCACACCGGGGGTCGCGGGGATATCAGAGGATGAGTTAACACCAAAACGATTCAGCATGCTCTCAATGAACGCCTTCGGCGTAATCTCCAATGTCCCCAGTTCCCAGTCGCGTTTGAAAGCACAACCAGTGTGCCAAGTCAGTTCGCCAAGGTTATTCGTGGGAAATTTCATAGCTAGCGCGGCATGGAAATCTCTACATGTCTCATCCGATCCTGCGATCACGATGTCATCTACATGAACGGCCATGATCAGTTCTACCTTGCCGTCCACAACCATGCGAAACACACACGGGTCAGACCTACACTGCTCCATTCCGTACTCTACCACGGTCTCTACCAATAATCCGGCCCACTGCCGTCCGCTCTGCTTTAGACCATACAGTGATCTGTTTAGGCGGACGATCTTTCCTGACATGTCACCACACCCACCGGGCAGTTTCATGTATATCTCGGCGTCGAGTTTCGCGCGAACAAAAGCTTGTGCGACGTCTAGATGAAAAATCTTTAAACCATGTTCATTTGCAACAGCCGCCAGAATTTTAACTGACGCTGACGAGGGAGTCGGTGCAAACGTTTGAAAATAATCTACATCCTGCACCTGGCTAAAACCCTTAGCCACAAGTCTGGCCTTTGTCTTTACTATCAAGCCATCCTTATCCGTCTTGTAGGTAAACACCCACTTCGCACCTACAGGTTTCCGCCCTTTTGGCAGTGTCGCGGCTTTGTACGTACCGGTCGTTTTGTGACCGTCCAACTCAATTTTCATGGCCTCGTGCCACGCCGCTTTGTATTGAGAACGCTCTACATCTGCTACGGACTGTGGGGGCGGTTCTACGTCTTCCGGGAAACCACTCGGCATGCACACGCTCAACTCCCCTTTGTTCTCCACAGCAGGTCCTCCGGCCATCAAAGCCACTGCGTCCTCCGTCGTCCAGGGCGTACGATCCAGCATACTCCCAGGCTTCGTCCACGACTCGTACGCTGCCGCAAGCAGCGCGTCTGCGGTCCTTTCATCCATCCTTATCTGGTGCACAGCAGGTTCACCCTCCAAGGGTTGGCTTTGACCCCGGGTCCGGCCCCGTACAGTCGGGGGGAGCCGGCCCCAGCTGCTGAGCTCGTGTGCTGGCCTTCCCGACAGGACCGCGGGGGGATCCTCACCGTCCCCTTGCCCGGTGTCGGAGGCTGATGCTGCGCCCGGGTCGTTTCCGGCCCTCCCTGTTGGGACCGAGGAGGCGTCCACGGCGCCCCCTTGAGACGAATCCATCGTCTCGGGTGTTTCGGCCCTCCCTGCCGGGACCGAGGAGGCGTCCACGGTGCCCCCTTGAGACGAACGCATCGTCTCGGCTGTTTCGGCCCTCCCTGCCGGGACCGAGGAGGCGTCCACGGCGCCCCCTTGAGACGAATCCATCGTCTCGGGTGTTTCGGCCCTCCCTGCCGGGACCGAGGAGGCGTCCACGGCGCCCCCTTGAGACGAAACCATCGTCTCGGCTGTTTCGGCCCTCCCTGCCGGGACCGAGGAGGCGTCCACGGCGCCCCCTTGAGACGAACGCATCGTCTCGGGTGTTTCGGCCCTCCCTGCTGGGACCGAGGAGGCGTCCACGGCGCCCCCTTGAGACGAACCCATCGTCTCGGGTGTTTCGGCCCTCCCTGCCGGGACCGAGGAGGCGTCCACGGCGCGCCCCCTTGAGACGAACGCATCGTCTCGGGTGTTTCGCCGCCGGCCTCGCCGGCGGCAGGTGCCTGCTGTGCGCGCTCCAGCATAAACGCGTCCAGGTCAAAACCCCACGTGCCGGGACCGAGGAGGCGTCCACGGCGCCCCCTTGAAACGAACCCATCGTCTCAGTGTCTAATTCCCCTACGGGAATGTCAAATGTTCGTTTATAAAGGATAAACCACTGAGCTACTCAGTCAGCGCTGACTGAGTAGCTCAGTGGTTTATCCTTTATAAACGAACAAAAGAAGTACCTTTGGGCTCGATACGGCCTCCCGCCGATAGCATCTTCCGGGGTTGATCAAGCCCCTAATCAGCGCCTGGTTTTTCCTTCCTATTGTCCCCCTCCCTAGTCGTGCGTTCTTTTAACAAAGTGGTTCACTCCACTTGATTTCCCTTTTTCTACCCACGGCAGAAAAAGCGGAAATACGAAGTCTGGCGGGACTTGTTCTTGAGGGCCGTCGACAGGAAATTCCATGCCAGTGTATGCCTGTGCACACTTTCGCGGCTAAACCCCCTAGCGACAAGCATCGAGTTTTCGGTGTCTAGTTCCCCTACGGGAATGTACTGTGGTGGATCCGACACGAAAGCAGACAAGAAACCAACTCCTTTGGCGTAATACCGAGCGTCTCTTGTCCAGGGGTTGAACTCAGATTTTAGCCCACTAAACGATGGCACAGGAGTGTGTTTGAAGGCCAAATGGTGCGATAGAGGCAGATCAAATCCACCACCCAACTCACTGCCGGGGTATGCACCCCTTCCTCCTGTCCTCCCGTGCTGGTCTGGCTCACCCCTCGGTGGGCCAACCTCGACAGGCAACGCAGTTCCTCCGCGTCCAGTTGCTCCCAAATCTGGCGAGGCGCCCTCACGCAAATTTGTCTCTTCTTCTGCTGCAATCTCTCTTACAGCAGTGGGTACTGCCACTTGTGGGCTCTCCCCTACAGCAGCGCTACTCACAGCGCTGCCGGACTCCGATCGGCCGTTGTTCCTCATGAACTCGGCCATCATGTCCCTCATGGCGTTCATCATCGACGCCTCTCTTTTCTCCATCGCCAGTTCGATCTCGCGTCGCAGCGTTTCAACGTCACTTGGAGAGTCGGGCTCTCCTTGAGCCGATCCCTTCGAGGGCATCGTGGGCTTCTGGTACTAGACCTCAAACGTTCAAGTTCACTAGTGTGTTCGTAGAGTCAAAGCCTGGATGCCCTGACCACCACGTGGTCTGATGAGTTGCTTTATAGTCGTTGTATTAGAGGACAGATGAGGGGAGAAAGAGCGGAGCCTAGCTCGTAGCTCGGAGCAGAGAACGGAGCACAGAACGGAGTGCTCAAACTCTCCTCGTGAACACACGGCATAATTCATAATAACGCCTGCGAAGATATACGCAACCCTCTACAACTTGTAACCGTCGCTGCTGGAACGATCCAAACGAACAGACGCCCCGTTCACTCTAAAAGTGCGCATGCTAAAGGCCGAGGTGATGGAGACCCTGCTGTACGGGTGCGTGACGTGGACTCTTGGCCAGGAACACTTACTTCGCTGAGCTCCGAACGGCACACCACAAACTCCTCCTACGGATCATTGCCTTCCAGCGCCGACAACGCACTGACCACCTCATGTCGTACGCCAAGGTCCTCAAAAGGCACACTGCGAGAGCGTTGAGACGACCATCCGCAAACGACGCCTCCTCTTTGCGGGGGCCGTACAGCGGACGACTAATGAGCGGCTGACCTGCCGGGTGATGTTTGGGACGATGGCTGGTGGGAAGAACCCAGGACCAGGCCGACCAGAAAAGAACTAGGCCCAATGTCTAGCAGACGACCTCAGGGTTTTTCAAGCCACCGAGGGGTCCGCGGAAAGCTCCCCTTTGCTGTTCGAAGTAGAGACGGTGTTATGGCCGAGGGCGGCTGAGAAGAGCGGGAAGTGGTACCGGGGGGTCATCGAAGTGGCGGACTGTTTCATGGCGAGGTGGCACAGGGGCGAGGCGCAGAGAAGCCGGCTGTGCCACGCAGCTGAGGGAGCCAAGAGCAGCGACAAGGAGAGGGGGGGGGGGGGGGGGGGGGGGGGGGGGGCAGCCGTGCCGATACAGCTGTCGACGAATGCAGAAACGAAATAATAGATCGGATGGCTACGTATCAGTTCGACTAGCTCTTGAAGTCTAACAGGTTTTGTTTGTTTCTTGCTCCTTGTTGAGTTGTTCAATTGGGGGGGAGCCGCGACAGCGGCAGTACTGACACTTGGCACCGCTATTGACGAGAGTAGGAAGGAGACGGCAAAGGGTTTGGCTAGGTTCCCGAATCGATTTTCTAGGTCAAACGGGCACCCATGTTACTCTGACCGTCTGGAGTACGATGTTCTCTTCTTTTTGGCCTTGTCTCTCCCTTTGTTTCCTTTCCCCGCCCCGCCGTCCGTATGCCGGTATCTTCCTCTCCTTCGTGTTGCTCCGTCCGCACGGCAGCTATCTGTCCTTCGTGAGTACTTATGCTTTCCGTCTAGCAGCCTTTCTGATCTCCTGGCGTCATTTGTATTATGTTTCATGACAGAATTCATTTTGTTTTATTGTCTTTTTGTTCATCTTTTCTAGTCTTGCTTGCTGTGTTGTTGTGTTCTCGTACCCGGTACGCTGGCACTTCACTTGCTTGACCCTTGAATTTGCGATTATTTTAGGTCTTCCTCTGTCTCAGTCTGTGACCACAGAATCAGTATCTCTCTAGGATGAGGAATCAGGACGGACATTGGGTGTACTGATGAAGCTGGGTAGAAAGGACGATTTAGTGTGAAGACAACAACAATAACAACAACAACAGCAGCAGTAGTGCTTGCGAAATATTTCGTGTGCAATGCAAATGTAGCACGTACGTGCAGGGCATTGCTCGACCGCGATGCTTCGAAATTGCTCACAGCTTTTTTTTCGTTTGCGATCGACACAATGCGCGTACCCCACTGGTAGAAGAACGCCCTATATTAACAGTTAGTTGTAGTTGTACTGACTTTAAGTAGCTCTCAGGGTATATCAAGGGAGTGGAACCTCGAAGCGGTACCTACGAGCATCGCTGATTAGAGGGGAACACATTGTCCAGCACGCTGAAATAGAACCTTCACCAACACAACTTTGCTCCAGGGGTCCACCCCGTACAACTGCTGTGGTCGTTGGTCGTCACCATGGCTGAGCCGGAGGCTCTCTGTTGAAACCATATCATACGAAGCTCGTGTTGTGGGGAGAAGATATGGTCACAGCATGTCGAGGTGCAACGAAGTTTGGCGCCCGCGATGCTTTTTGATAGCTGCGATATCCATTCTCCTTAGAGCTACGTTGTAGACGGGAGACGTACCAGGAAGTTCGCCCTACTCCGAATCTGCGCCACAGCCCCTCCCCCGCTGCCCGTACAAAAGTTTCTCAATCTCCGTTTTTTGACGCATCCCCTCTCCATACAACAAACTACTGTTATGTTGTACCAACAACAAACAAGAGACAGAATCAGCGCGAATGCAATCAGGGTATAAGGTAATGCTGTGTGTAAACGAGCACACCACATTAGCCCAACCTAACCTATCGATACTTTCCTTTGCAAGTGGGTAGGTACATCGATCGTACGTGTGCTGCAGCTCGTGATGAAGGATGTCTCCGTTGCTAAAGTAGGGTCTACAGCGGCCCAAAGTGAAACCGAGCTGGTGAATCAATGGGAATGACTCTATCCTATTGATAGTCATTCCCATTGGGGTGAATCCAAACGGAATATTGGGAGTTTCTGGAGGTTTGGAAGCCTTGTTGAATCGGAAGCAACCACAATACACCCCCGAGAGATTGGTTCACGCACCACCCGGGGTAGCGGTGCTGTGGCCGCCATCACCCACTCGCCAGCACACGTCTGGAGTGTCACTTCCAGTAACATGTCGTCGTTGTTGGGGCTTGCAGGCTATGACTCGGATGGAAGCGATGGGGATGACGCTAACACCCATCAAGACACAGGGGAGGGTTCACCCGAAGGGGAACACAGCAGCAGAGGCATCAGGAGCAGCGGTGGGGTGGTGGTGGGCGGCGGCGGCGGCGGCAGCGGCAACGGGAATACAGAGGAAAACTCCGACAGCCAACCAGGAGAACCGTTGGGATACGAGGGACTTTCTGATCGCGAAGTACGAAATAGAGTTTTGAGGGCGTCGTCCTTTGATGCTCCAGCCCCTCCATCGAAGGAATCCAGGCAGTTTTTCATGCCCCTGCCGTCCCCATTGGTACGGCTCGACAACGCGTCTCCAATCGCCAGCTCCCCCTTTCTAGGGGATGACCCGCCTGATAACGTTTCAGGAAGCCCTGGAGTAGAAGATAGCTCGGGTGGGGGGATGGACGAGGGGAGCGATGCGGAGGGGGATGGCGACGTTATCAAACCGGAATACCGAGATATGCTGCCTCCTGAGGCAACTGCGCAGGCTAACCCCGCGCTGTGCGCTGAGATAGCCAAGCTTCTGAATCGGAAAGATGATTTCACGAAGGTCATCAAGGGCAAGAAGGAGTACGGGAATCCGGCCGTGCTTGCGCAGGTGAGGACAATTGCCGGCGGGAATTATTGGGTCCTGGTACGACATATAAGGAGTAATCGTTTGTGCTGAGCAAATTGGGAGCTCGTGTTGGTGGCTGATGTACGTACCGCACCAGGTATAAACATATCTTACGTTTATCCTTTTCTTTTTTTAGTTGAATACGATATAAGGACCTGCCTCGCGCTCAGCGAGTCTACCACGTTTTTTTTGTCGCTTCTACGATCTTTGCTTTCTTCGCGTTCTTTGATTTCTTTGTCTGCTTGCTTATCGCGCCACCGAAAAAAAAAAAAAAAAATCTCGGAAAAAGAAAGTCGATTTTGTTTATTCAGGCCGTTTCCTATGCGGTTCGATTTCGAGCTTCAGATTTGTATTTTTCGATCTCAAAAATGAATGACCCTGCTTGTGCAGTCCAATTATGCAAAATCCGATCGGATTTTTTCGATTTGAGAATCCGATGACCCAAGTCGTCGGATTTTGGGCCAAAATCCGACGACCTGGGTCATCAGATTTTCAATCGAAAAATGGCATGCTCTCTAAATTCAAGATGTTATCCACGACAGCCCGACGCGCGGAGGGACGGACTAGAGTCGGCTGGCGCGGGCTTGGGCCTCGAGACCAAGAGGAGCGCACTCGGCACGCGCCTCTCCGTGGATATGTACTCGTAAACTACACTGCTGTACAGCAGCAGCAGCAGCAGTCAGTCACAAAATGAAACACAAAATACCAAGACAGGTTGACTCTAGCGCACTCGCCACGTCTCTTCGCCGCCAGACCAGAGGCAGTCAGCGTGGGCTCGGACGCATGGGCCCTACGCGCAGGGCAGCGCACCCAGCGCGTCTGTTCGCGGCGCCAAACCACAATAACAGCAGTTGGCATCGGCGTTTGCTCGAATCTATTCACGCAGAATAAATCTGATTTTTCCGCATAGGAAGACTCTTTCGATTTGCCAAGTTCATATCTAAAAATGCCATCGGGTCAAAATCTGAAGCTCGAAAATCGAACCGCATAGGAAACGGCCTCAGGCTTTCTCCTATGCGGTTCGATTTCGAGCTTCAGATTTGTATTTTTCGATTTCCAAAATGAATTACACTGGTTAGGCCACTTCTTATGCAGTCGGAAACCAAGATTGAAAAAGCCGGTTTCCGATCGGAAACAAATTGGCATTCTTATGCAGTTGAAAAAGCGCCTTTTCAATCCAAAATGTTTCGGTTATGATTTCCACTGGACACGACAGTCGAAAAAACTGAGATTTTCGATCCAACTCGCCAGTCGGATTCATGCATCGGAAATGGTAGAAAGTCCCGCCGCATACTCTTACGAGTAACACACACCCGCGCCACAACAACACCACATACCACACGACCCCATACCACAACATCTGCGACGCTGGCTTGGCTGCTGTCACTTCTGCTGCTGCTCGGCGCGAGTCAGCGTGATACATCCTTATCTACCCCCGTCAGCAGCACGTGACTAGACCCGATGGCCGCAGTCCGCGGTATCGATGACATTTTCCAACTGCTGAGCTAGCTGTAGCTTTAGCGACTCTCGAAGAAACCCAGCGCCGCGATGGCCTCGAGGACGAGATGGAGGAGAACGCTCCGCGTGTGAAGCTCACACGCTGCTCGAGGAAGAAGCGAGACACCAGCATTTTTGTGTGGTTGGGCGCAGCTGCTGGAAAGTGAAGAGCTCTCTGACCCCACGAGCGTTACGGCGAGGGAAGCAGTTCCGAACCGACTTCCGCCTGCCCTATGTACCCTTTTTTGTTGGAGCTAATAATAGTCAATCTATTGAAAGTCACCTCTTTACATCAAACGTCTCCAGAAAAAACAAAAAAACTGTATATTCGATCCGACGGACGATAAGAAGGGTAGCCATTTACATTCCGGTCGGAAAAATAACCGATCGGAAATCAGCTTCTTCAATCCTAGTTTCCGACTGCACAAGAATTGGCTTTATACCTATCCCAATGGAAACGCGAAGTCCAAAAGTTTTCTTTCAAAAATATTGCTTTAAAAAACAGCCGAAAATATCCTCCTACCGCCGCTGTGGGAAAAAAGAGGAAAAATGTTTGACTTTTTTTTTTCTAACGGCTGCTGGCGGCGCAATTTGTTTTCTCTCGTTGCAAATTGTCGACACGCTGATAAAAATCAGCTCGTGCGACGATAGACACTCGATCTAGATATAGACTCAGCCCACGGCCAATCCGCTTGGTGTCGGGCAAGGCCAACGAGTATAGATGACGGCATCGAAGATAAAAAGTGCATACATGCTTTGCCGGCGGCGTTCTGCGCTATCCTCCCAAACCTGAAAAAAGCCCGTTTTTTGCCATTCGAGATGGATCGAGAATTTTTTTTTCTTCTGTTTTGTACACACCAGCGGCTGATTGATTTTTTCTCGTAAGCCTGGCCAGCGCCCGCCACACGTCACTGGCCATTGTGTGAAGACGGTGACCCAAGGGTGGGTCGGAGCCCTAACGAGCGCACTTCGTTCAAAATTCATGACGCAATCGTTGGTTTTGTCGATAGATGTCTGTCGAGGACTCGGAATCTCGCCGCTTCGAACCAAACATCTGCCTGAGTTTTTTTTCTGAAGCTGATCTTGGCCCAACATCGGCCCCAGATTTGCTTTTTTCGAACTTTTCCAAAAGTTGGGAACTTTTTTTTTTTTCTAGACGTGCCCATAGGAAGCGTGTTCTGAAAAAAGTGGCGGGTATCTTTGGAATTCAAACTTTTTATGGGAACTTTACGTTTCCACTGGCATAGGTCTTATGCAGTCCAAATATGCGAAATCCGACCGGAATTTTTTCGATTTCAGAATCTGATGACCCAAGTCGTCGGATTTTGGGCCAAAATCCGACGACTTGGGTCATCAGATTTCAGATCGAAAATTGGCATGCTCTCTAAATTCAAGATGTTGTCCACGACAGCAAACAGCAGCAGAACGATCGATGAGTTGGATGGTGGCACAGCTGTGTAGCGACGTTGCTTCGCGCCCGACGCGCGGGCGGCGCGTCCCTCCGTGACCAGACGACAGTCGGCTGGCGCGGGCTCGGGCCTAGAGACCGTGGATACGTACTCGTAGACTACACTGTTGTACATACAGCAGCAGCAGTCAGTCACAAAATGAAACACAAAATGCCGAGACAGGTTGATTCTAGCACACTCGCCACGTCTCTTCGCCGCCAAGCAATCAGCATGGACTCGGACGCTGGGGTCCTACGCGCAGGGCAGCGCACCCAGCGCGTCTGTTCGCGGCGCCAAACCACAAAAACAGCAGTTGGTCTCGGCGTTTGCTCGAATCTCTACACGCACAATAAATCTGATTTTTCCGCATAAGAAGACTCTTTCGATCTGCCAAGTTAATATCTGAAAATGCGTATCAAGCTCTAAAATCGAACCGCATAGGAAACGGCCTTAGCGGTTTGGCAGGCTATCTTTCGCTTTTTTTCACCGGCTCGTTGAAATGTTGCCCTTTCAGTTATTTTTTCCTTTTTTCTTTTTTCGTTTCGTGTGCGTGCGTGTACTCGGAGCACGGCACCGCGGGCGAGCTCGGCGCCGTCGCGGGTGTCAGCGGATGCTGGGGGGTAGAGGGGGGACTGCAAGGAGTGCGGTCGCCGTTCTCGTGGCTAGGCGTCGCGTGTGCCTCGAGACACGAGGGAAGCATGAATGGGCCCTGTCTGGCCTCCATCTGAAAAATTAGATTGGGTACGTACGAGCAGTAATGGTCGTTCGCGATTGCAAGATAAGATTCAAGCGGTACTTGTTTTTGCGACCAATATGAAGATCATAGAGAGAACTGCGCAGTCTGAGCACTAACATTGTCGAGCTGGCGAGCGAGAGTCATGGTGAGCACGGGCTTCACGCGGGGCGGGCGACGGGGCTCACTGTGGCAGAGAGGGAGGAAAGCTTTATCCGGACCGTATCGGTGGCGAGGTGGTCGCGAGAGGGACGGGCGGCGTACGAGGCTGAGAGAAGCTCTGCTGTTCGGTCTTTTCTTTTTTAACTGGTACAAGGTGTTCCAATGAGGCAGAAAATAATCACATGAGAGTGGACGGTTTTTCTTTCCGGAATTTCGGTTTCATTTTCATTGATTTTGCGGTGCTGCTGCTGTGCTGTGCCGTGCTTTCTCTTTCGTACATACCAGGTACATACGTACAGCATACCAGGTATCAAAAGAAGATAAGTACACTACGACGTACTTGGGATATGTACGTACGTACGGCATGTGGCATTCGGGTCGTTTGCCTGGGTGGGACGTGGAGCTCTTGCAAATCGCCTGTTTGCCTATTTGTTTGGGCCGTCTGTTCCGTTCCATTTTTCTTCCTCGTGAGCGTAGCGAGCGGACGACGCGAAGCGTATGTATGTGGCATCCGAGCTGCTTTTTCCTGAAGCATAGCGGCGGGACTCTTGGCATTGATAAGTCGCCAGTTTGCTACTACAATGAAAAAAAAACTACGGTCAATCATGGACATCTGTCCGCTTCGCTCAATTCGATGTATTTTTCCTTCCTGAGCGAGCGTAGCGGGCGGCGTATGCTGCCCGCGGAGCGAAGCGCCTTGTATTCCAGTACCCGTATGTACTGCTGTATAATATTCGTATGTATTCAGAAACAGCAGTACCAGGTGCAAGGTTCCCCTCCGGGACGTGCCTAGGGGAATGGCGCAAAAACGAATTGAAAACGATACAGCCTCCGATATTGCATCATATGCATATGATACTAACATAATGACGTAGTACCTGGATATTGCTGCTGTACGTCCCCGGTGGCTTGGGAGGTAGTCCTCGTGACTACTACTGTAAGATCAATTTCGTTTGTTCGAGTGTCACCGAGTGCACACTCGTACAATACGAGTAGGGACTTTTTCTTGCATACAAATTGATTAGCGGAAAGCGCGAGAGCGTGAGTTCGCAACAAATGATGCAAATCGACGAGCAGAGGGAATGCTGAAGCCTATGCGCGATGAAAATGATGGCACGTATTGGAGGGGAGAAGCAACGACACCCGTAACCGCGGCTTGTCCAGAAGATCGCTGAGGGTAAAACCCTCTACCTGGTACGAGTTGAGCTGGAAAGTAAAAGTGATGATGAAAATATATGTATATACAAGCGCTTCGCGCGGCGGGCGGTTCCGCTTGCTCCCGCGAGCAAGAATGTGAACAGACGGTCCAATGAACAATTAGGTGCAAACAGGCGACTCGCAAATGCTAAGAGCTCCATGCTCCATCCAGGAAAACAACCCGAACGCCGCATGTCGTACGTACGTACATACCCCACGTAGGGTACATATTTTCTCCTAGCGCGGTACAGCATGGGTAACGCTAACCATGAAAATGAAAACGAACCATGGAAAAATTCCGAAAGAAAACAAAAAAACGTCCCCTCTTATGTAATTATTTTCCGCCTGATTGGAACACCTAGCGGCGGTCAAAAAAAAAAACGAGCAGCAGACCTTCTCTTAGCCTCGTACGCTGCCCGTCCCTCTCGCGACCAACTCGCCACCGATTTGGTCCAGGTAAAGCTTTCCTCCCTCTCTGCCCCAGTGAGCCCCGTCGCGCGCCTCGCGTGAAGCCCGGTGCTTACCGTGGCCCTCGTTCACCAGCTCGACAATGTTGTTGCTCAGGCCGCGGAGCTCTCTCTCTGTGAACTAGCGTAGTCACAAAAATAAGCACGGCTTGAGTATTATTTTGCACACCAAAACGACCTTTATAGACTCGTACATATTATACCCAGCCCCACACGAGGAGGCCAGCCAGAGTCCGATCATGCTTCCCTCGTATCCCGAGGCACACGCGACGCCTAGCCACGAAAAGGGCAACCGTGCTCCGTCCAACCCCTCCTCTACCCGCCTGCACCCGCTGACACCCGCGACGGCACGGGGCTCGCCCGCGGTGCCGTGCTCTGGGTTCACGCACGCACACAGAACGAAAGAAGAAAGGAAAAAAGGCTCTCGGCCTGAGAGACGCGCGTGGTGTAGCCCGCTGCTGCTTGTGCTGCTAGGTGCGGTTCTAACGTTGTTTGTGGTCGTTGCGTGTTGTCTGACGTCTAGATTTCTTGGGTGTGCCTCGGCCAGAAACACAAAACGTCGGAAATGCAAGGACACTCGGAGTACTCATACCAGGCATTTAATTAAAACGGTCCTTTCATGTTGGTCCAGAATGTGGTTGGATCTGTCATACACAGTCGCAGCAAGATCGTGGATTACGGACCGCAGGCTCCAATACACACAACTAGCCACAGCAATACACGCAGATGGATGTGTCACTTACGCACGGCATTGCCTGCTGGTGCTTTTGCGCTGCAGCGGTGTAACGTTCTCCTCTCTGTCTGTTGCCTGCTGTCTACCTGGTACAGTGCATGTCAGGACGGTGTGCTCGTGAAAGAGCAAAAAGCTGACTATATTTTACCGGTACGTACGTATCTGGTACAAAATAAGGCCTCTTGCGCTGAATCCAAGGAAATCGTCGTACTCACTCCCGCCAAAAAAAACTGTGAGGGCTTGCCACGCGCTCCAGAGGGCACGGATCGCGCCCGGACCTCGACCAATGTGTCCGGACAGGCTTCCCGTGTCGACTACTTGCCGTTTCGCGAAAATGTGCTCGCACGAAGAGATATGTTCGAAAAAGTACGAAAAATTCACAAACGTAACTATTACGGGGGAACATAGTAAATAGGACCAAATATTGTTCGAAAAAATATGTAAATATATAGGTTTTTATGTATACCATAGGTCCTATTAACTATAGACCCCCGTAATAGTATGTATTTATCATACTGGTACGATTATCTGGTACCTGATACCTGGTACCTAATACCTGATACCACCACAAAATTTCCGTTCGGGATGTGGTTGTGACTTGAATTCCTCGGGGTGTCGCAAGTTGAAAAGGAGGTACGCAGGCGTTCTTGTGCATATGAACCTACAGTAGATGTGAGGCTTGCTGGTGTTGTACCGCTGGTGCTGCTGCTGGTGCTGCTGTTACCGCTGGTGTACTGTTAATAGTAGACCATTCAACCCTCCTGCGGCTACCCCCGGCCGAGTGGAGCTATGGCCCGCGGTTTCCCCAACCCCGGACCAGAGCTCCCACAGGAGTGCGGCGTTGGCCGTACTGGTGTGAACTAGCGCTCGAGCATGGCCGAGCCGGCGGTGATGGTCAAGCGACATGGCGGAAAATGTCCTCGTGGATATTTTCACCGCGACAGTACTGCCTGCGAAAGCTGTGTTGTACAATCGTCGCGGCAAGCGGGGAGCTCGTAGAGGACGGAGAAGAGAGGCGATGACCAGTATTGAGTATCGAGAAACATTTCGACGGGATACGATATCACGATATATCGCGATGTATCATGCGATATAAATCGCTCGGTGCACAAGTGTATATTTTGATCGCGATGTATCACATGATCCAATATACGACATGATACTATTAATAAGATACATTCTCGATATTGATATCGATATATCCCGAAAATACTGCATAATATATTGAGAATTCTGAATCTAGGTACTACCGGATGCTATTCCACCAGGTGTATATTCAACCTTGACACGTAATATAGATATATCGAGATATCCCGAAAATATTATCAATATTGATATCGATATATCCTAAAAGTATCTCATGATATATCCAGAATTCTAGATACGATACGAAATAGCTACGACCCGTGTGAGTAAGCACCCCGTTCGGCGTTATCGAGGAGATGATGGGCGTCGAGGCGCGCCGGGACTGCTGCCCCCAGCACGTTGGAATGTAGGCTCGGACCGGGCCGAGCAGAGGAGCACGGAACGGAAGAACTACACCGCTTCGGAAAAGCGGAGGATATTTTCTCCCTGAGGTATTCTTCCGCTCGAGTTTTTCGGAACCTGTCCTCTGACCACAGACTCAATATTTTGGACATGAGTCAATGTGGCAACAACAACAACAACTGCGCGGGTGCTTTTCAAGTTCAGAGGAAATGTGGGTTTTGTAATCGCCCAGCTTGTTGTTTTCGGGGTGGCACACACGCATTCGCACAAACGTGCGTACACAGAAGCACTGTTCGTAGCTGACACGCAAAAAAAAAAACTTATGTACGGCAGCTGCTGTGCCACGACGTCCAAAGCTTACGGTGTGATACAGGTATTATACACAGTAGCAGACGGCACAGCAAATAAGAAAAATAAAAGCTGAAATTGCACCTATTTTTGAGACTGCTCCTGGCTCCGACTACTGTAGGATCCTGTTGTAGGATGACACGAA
The DNA here is from genome assembly GCA_031763025.1 of Macrocystis pyrifera. Taxonomy (NCBI): domain Eukaryota; class Phaeophyceae; order Laminariales; family Laminariaceae; genus Macrocystis; species Macrocystis pyrifera. The sequence goes on along the minus strand of JASSKH010000005.1, from coordinate 2,288,594 downwards.
CACGCAAACACACGCAGCGGCATCGTTCGCGGCTGTCACAATGGCAGGAGCTTGAAGCGCGGCTGCTGTACCGTGGCTGCCTAACCTTCGAGGGCTGCTGCGGGCTGTTGTACTTGAGAAACACCACAACAACAGCAGGGGTGAAAACATGAAGAAATGAACAAGTGCATTTCGGGGTCTCCATGTAAGGTCCTGGCTGGGCGGAACGCGATCCACGATTACCTGCCAGATTTGGCGACTTACGGCGCCCATAGCACGCACCACGGAACCCGGCCGGGACCCATACCTGCGCCGTGGTGCACATGCGCCCCCCCTGCGTGTCCCGCAGCCGAGAGCGCCAGAAAAGACCGGCGGCCAATAGAGAGCGGCGTTGTGCCCCGCTAAAGAAGGCAATTTTGTACGTGATACGTACATACCGGTCTACGCGAGTATATCTCATGCGCGAGGAGATACGAGGTAGAATGCCTATCCGCGGCTACATACTACAATGTGTAGTATTTGTTTATTTATTTTTTTTATTTTACTTATCACTTTCACTTTCCAGCCTAATTCGTAAGAGATTTTACCCTCGACGACCTTCTGGACAAGCCGTGGTCACAGGTGTCTTCCCTTCTCCCCCCCGGTACGTGCCTTTATTTTTTATCGCGCATAGGGTTCAGTATTCCCACTGCTCGTCGATTTTCATCGAATGTAGCTAACTCACGCTCTCGGGCTTTCCGCTAATCAATCTCTTTTATGCAAGAAAAAGCCCCTACGAGCATGCACTCGGTGAAACTTGAACCCACGAAATTGATCTTGATAGGCACGCGGACCACCTGCCAAGCCACCGGGGACGTATACGGGTGTATCATTTGAGTGTACGTAATAGTCATTTTGCTGTCCTTGCAACGAACGCAGAATGTACATTCGTATATATATTACGAGTACGCGAGTACGTGATCGATCTTGTGATCCCGCCATCTGCGGAAAACGTGAGGCAAAGACACCTCGTTTTGGGTTGGAAGCCTACAGCAGCAGGCTCGCCGTCTGTCACTCCCACCTCACGAAGCCTTTATCTCTACAAAATATGTCGCACACGTGTTGCATGTGTAACGTACGGGTATAAGTACCAAATACATTTTGTTTTGCACCTTTACATGCTCTTCTCAGGCGGCCACGGATCTGTTCTCGCGCTTCCGGTTGCGGGGCACGCAGGAGCCTCTCCCATACACTACGGCGCACGTTTTGAGGCCCGGCCGAGCGCCGTGGCGCGTGCTGTGAGCGTCTATTGTCGCGCGAGCTGGCTCTTTTTCAAGAGATTACCCCGCCTAGCCGATGTGGCCGTGGGAGCCCTGAACGTTGTATACGTAGGTGGAGTTATTTTTTTTCCTCGCTAGGCCGCCATCCGAGGATCCTATCAATGGACCTACCGGTATATAGGATCTTACAAGAGGAACTACTTCGTACCTGGTAATGCAGGAACTCAATCTCAATAAGAGCGGTGCAGGTTCAGCTTTTTGGCTGGATTTAATGTCGCTGTGGTATCTGCTGCTGCTGTGTAGTTGTATCTGTATCCCGCCGTCGTTCAAGATGTTTAGTTTGTGGTAGCCATGGTGCACCAATAGCTGCACTTCGAGGTCTGCCCTTTGTGATAGCCACGAACGGTGCTTCTGTGTGTGCGTGTGTGCCGTCATGAACACAATCTGGGCGATTTCAGCCCAGACCTCCTCTGGACTTGGAAAGCACCCGCACAGTGCACAATCCAACAAGTCGTGGCACAACAGCAGTAGAGTAAATAGGGACGCCTGATTATGATGATGCTCCCCCTTTTCAACTCGCGACACCCTCGGGATTTCAAGTCCACCATATCCCGAAGAGGAACCTTGTATCATGTGTAGATTACCAGGCACGAGTAGTCACCAATGATGGCACTGCTGTGCTCCGGGGTTCTGATTCAATATTGATGGCACCAATCTTCTTGAAAGCAAGAACCTCCAACGCTCGAGGTTGCCAAGCGCGTCACCCATGTTCCTGGTGGGTCTGATGCAGAAACGATGCTTACCTGGTACAGCAGTACTTGTAGCACCATTTGCTGGTTCGTTTCGTTTGTTTTTCGGCGTTCCACCCACCACTCCTATTAGTTATGAAGGATAACCAGCCTACTCAGTCGGCGCTGACTATGCAGGCTAGTAGGTTATTTCTTCGAAACACTGCCAGCACGATTTACACGTCAACGCATTAAAGGTTCCTCGGAGCTGTGTTCAGTGGGTGCTATGCTGATGCTATACTCATCTGGCGAGCTCAACAGAGTCAGTGCGGTGTGTCAACCAAAACCAAACCGCTTCGATATTGATACGCACTGCCTGTGAGTTCGGTACTCCTATTTTGTTGTTCATTACTCGACATTCGTCACGTCGCCATGAAGCCACTCGGGTTGTCTTTATGCGAAATGTTGGTGTGCATCAACCTATCAGTGTTTTGGACTGCGCAGTACGCTGAACCCGTCGCACGCAGTTTTTGCACAACTCGTGCTATTTTGCACCCGCGCTAGGGAAGGCTTGGCTAACCTAGAACCTTCCTGCTGGGTAATGTGGCTGGCTTGCGAAATGACAGTGCGGCTTGGTGTCGAATCGCCAACGCCTGCGTGGAAAAGTGCGCGCTTTCGAGCTTGTCGCCTGAGAGAACCTTTCCCTGGACGAGTCACTTTATGTACCGTTGCCTTACTTCAAATTTTATGCTGTGTTTTTTTTTCTTGGGCTTGAATACCACTTTCAACGATCTCGTGACAGCGAACAATATAGCTGATCCACAAGAACACCGTCGCTTGAAGCAGCCGCTCCTGCTTATGCAGGGGGCGACCTCTCTGCGGCGTTTGTGTTACTACCGTACTCCTTAATTGTACCTGGTACCTGCTTTATAGGCGAGAACTATGTAGCTTTCTTCTTGGGGCGCCATTGTAAACACCTCATTTATACGTAACCCTGTGCTCTCCGTGTGGTGTAGACGGTATATTATACCGGCGCGATGTTCGACTCCCATTGCTCTGATGTCTAAGCTTATTCGCTCAACAAGTGCATTCCCCACGCTTTTCAAACGATTCTCTCGTGGGCCATGCCCAAGCGCAGATATCAACACGGTGACCATGGTGCCGTTGCCCCGTCTTGATCGTTGTTTTGATCTTGCGTTGGGAAACCACAGACCTGCCACTACTGCACTGTGGACGATAAAGGCACCAATTACCCTGAAGATCGCATGGTGCACCCGTCGGTCTACGACACCAAGGATTTCCACGATTCGCTTATGGCTGAAGAACGGAAAGCTTCACGCCCCGACGATTCGAAGGTTCGATCATGCAACGCTTCGGGTATGCCGTTGTCGCGTTATCTCGTTGAATTTCGTCTGTGTGACATTTGGTCGTTGAAAGGCAAACCACCAGCGTAATTTTGCGTGTTTGCGCCGCCAGCGACCTTATGAGTACTCCCAGCCTGCGGTGGCATCATGTCGCTCTTGACTTGGGTTGTCCTCGCTTGTGAACCAGCGCAAGTGACGGTAGGCAAGAAATATCGTTTTGGCACGCTTCGCGAGAAATCATTTTGCGGTCTTCCTTATTTTCTTGCACCCATGCGATGTTTTCCCTTCGCTGCACTTTTCAGCGCGCCAAAGCTTCAGCTGCGGCGGCGGCGGCGGCGGCGGCGGTAGCGGCGGCTGGACGAGCCGCTTCCGAGGCGGCCGGGCGGGCTGCGGCCGAGGCGGCGACGTCCACAGCGGCAGGAACAGCCCTCCCTGCATCAGCGACCACTACTAAGCGGGGCAGCAAGTGGGGGCTAGCGAGTAATCTTCCTTTCATGGGAAAGATGGCCAATACGCCGGCAGCCACAGCTGCGGCGGCAGCAGCGGCGACGGCAGCAGGGGCGGCGGCGTCAGCGGCGGCTGCGGCGGCTGCGGCGGCTGCCGCTGCGGCCAAAACTACTGCGGCAAAAGCGGCTGCGGCCAAAACGGGAGTGACTAGCGGCAGAGTAGGGTTCTCGGCGGATCCAGCGACCAGCTCTGCACGGACAGGGCAGGCGGCGATGTTGTTGAACGCGCAGGTGCAGGCGCAAGCACAGGCGGACAAGGAGGCGCAGCAGCGAGCGGAGGCTATCGCGAGGGTGCAGGTGGGTCGTCTACTTGGTTCGTGCTTTGGGGAGATAGATGCACATGCTGTCAAGGTCAGCTGCCTGCCTCGACTGCTGTTCGTGTGCAGTGAGGAGGATACCTGCTTGGCTGTCCGCCAAACTCTTCCCAAGTGTTTTGCACAAGGTCTGCGCGCTACAGTACAGTGGCTGCTATTTGTACATGATGATTCTATTATTGTAAGAGCAGGGCCAACGATATACGTTGCTCAACTGTTCCCTAGGTTTTGCCAAGTACCTGATACTCTTAAGGTAGACGGAATTACAAGAACGCTGGGAATGAGGAGCGCGACGGACTCCTGGAAGTGGTCAAAGGTCTATCTGCATAGAGCTACTGCGTTGGCGATTCTTCTATTTTTTCTTTGTTGTAGCAATAGCTGGGATCGCCTTCACTGCTACGCGATGCGCGTCAGCACAGAAATCTTGTATGGTGGCTGGGTGGGTATGGATGGGTGAGTGTGGGTCAACACTCGCGCTTCTGTGCTCTCTTCTTGGGGTGATTAGGAGAACGGATGGAGAAGAGTGGCACGGACAGAGGGAGGGGGGAGGGTGGAAGGGTGGGAAGGGATGCCTCTGTCAGCGGTTACAGCAGTATACGAGCACTTGCTATACACAGTTTTGTCGCGTTGTCTCGCCTGGTGTAGCCTCGTGTGTAGCTGGAAGGTTGTGATTTGTATTTTTTCCTGAACAGATAAAACAGAATACTTCAGAAATAAATCGCTGATCCCCGTATTGGGTGCTGAGAGCCCGTATTGAGGGTCGTAAAAAAAGTAATTAATAACGTGAATCGTGATTGATTGAATCAGAGATGAAATGTAATTTTGATAGAAATCCCCCCAGAGTTGCAGCTTGATAATGTGGTGTTTTAACTCATCTGCAGTAGTACTGTACTGTACAGAAAGGTAAGTATGACTGTAACTCGAAGTGCTTTAAAACTTACGCTTGTGTGCTTTCTTCCTCGTTTGGTTGGGGGAACCGATGGAAAAGAGTGGGGCGGAGAGAGGAGGAAGGGGGAGGGTTGAAGGGGGGGGGGGGATTGCCTCTGCTAGCGGTTACAGCAGTATCCGAGCGCTTACTGTGTTCAGTTTTGTCACGTTGTCTCCCTCGTGTAGCCTTGTGTGTAGCTGGCTGGGACATAGGCAGCCCGGGTAGTCGTACGAGAACTCGTGACACACAGCGCTCCTGGGGGTGGGGTCTGGTTCATGCCGAGCGTCTCCATGAGGACTATCGATTTCCGCTGCGCACAGTATAGGCGGCAACCGTTCGGAGCCGTTTTGAAACAAAATGTGCGTGATCTTGTAGACCCTAAACGAGGGTGGGGACGGACGGACTACCTTTCATTTTCCCTGACAGAAGCCGTAGGTAAACCTAGGGAATGCCCTGCTTACCCATGGGTTTTAAATGTCTCCGCGTTCCATTTTTTTTGGAAGAGCGCTCGAGTTGATGTGCGTGTGATTTGAGCCGGGCGTGGGCTAGCTATTCTACTTGCCGCAGCGGCGGCACCAACATGTTGCGCTTCCTTTGATATTTGGATTTCAAGGAGGGGGATGCAGATTCCTTTAAAGGGACTTATACTGACCACGCGCATGTACGTACGTAGCCCTCTCATCTCTGACAATATTTTTTGCAGCTTGTGATCGAGTCGGGTTGTCCGTGTGGGTAATCGCTTATTCTAGTGCATAATCGCATATGCTACTGCATCCCCCTGGCGTTTGCAGCTCGGTGCTCACGATCTCTCGTTCCCCGTTCCTCCCTCTGCTCGGTGCACTTCCACGTCTGCTGGACATGTTTTACGCCTTGACAGCAGATGATTGCCAACAGAGTGGGGAAAGCTGCTCAGGAGCACCCACCAAAGAAGCCAAGACTGTCCTGACGTCCCAGAACGTGTGTATTACGAGGGTGGTCAGGACAACATGTGCATAAAAAGAGTGCACCATCCTAGAGAAGTTGGCGGGTTCGTTTCGTCGTCAGTGTCATGTCGAACAGTAAAAAAAATGTTGGCTAGGATAGGGGCCCTGCGATTGTGCAGTGGTGCATCATCGATTCACTGCTGTTTGTTTGGATTGGATGCGGACTTGACCACCAATCGCTTTCACTAGCTGTTGGGAGGGAAGAAATTATGCACATCGTAGCCAGAAGGGGAACTATACGATCCGCTGTCGATGCGGTTGATAATGTGTGTGTTCTTCACATTGAGCCGTTCTCTCTACCCGTCCACATCCAGCACAACCAGTGCCCACCCCGATTTTTCAATCCTAGAGATTACCAGGTACATTGTTACGCAGTAAGCAGTGTAGGCAGTGCAATGCCATGTTATCATACTTGATACGATAGGCATATTGTTTTTGAAGTGTCAAAACCCACGGTCCGGATACGCGGGTCGAACCTGCGGATCAAGATATATGGTCTCGCGGGTCAAGGTGACCCGACCCGCATGAAATCCGTGTCTCACGGGTTAATCCGAAGGTAGCGGATCGGGTCGGGTCAGGAGGTTTTGTCTCGCGGGTCAGGTCGGATCGGGTCAATAAATTTTCAAATCTCACGGGTCGGGTCCGGTCAACCTTTTTTTTGTCCTCGCGGGTCGGATCGGGGAGGTTTGACCTGACCCGCGAAAACCCCTGGAAATCAGACCCGACCCGATCCGTGAGGTTTGACCTGACCCGCGAAAATCCCTGGAAATAACAGGCGAACCGAAGCACAAAAAAACGAGCAAAGAAACACCCTCCAGGTAGCCGCAGCAGCTTGTGGTACGAGAGTAGCACAGGCAGGTCCTACCTACTATTAATAGTCGGTCTGGTACCTTGCTGCCTTGTCTGCCGTCTCTGTCCGGCTTTCGTCAACTATGCCCCACCCCCGGAGAGGATGCGTCAGACAGTACGAAACAAGCAAAGCAGGCTCGTCATCCACCACACGTGGATGCTGGGGACTGAAGGTGATTATTAATAGTGGATTATGGAAACGAAGCGGTAGAGTTTTTGTTGGGACACCGTCGCAAGTTCCAAGATTGTGAAAAGCGCGACGTTTCGGACTTGATACCTACCACGTACGGAATACGCGCCTTGATGGCACTTGACATACACCAGATGAGCAACCCAAATTGACCTATGGCCAAAATGCCAGGGCCTTCCCCGGGATTTTTCCCGCAGGATTGTACGGGATTCGTGATTATCCCATGGAAAACGCGGAATCTCGTATCCCGTAGTCCCGTGAAAAAAAACGAAATCCCGTTCCCTCACAAACGGGTCACGTGAAGAAAGCGAGAGCCCGTTCCCGCACCAACGCCCCCCGCGGAAATAAGCCCGTACCCGCACAAACATATCCCGCGATGCTGTTGATATCCCGAACTCCTTCAATATACCATGGTAGGAACGAGGAATCCCAGCGCATACCAGGTGTCATCCTCCCGCAGAAGGACAGACTGATATGTACGATGTACACCGAAGTGCTAAGTCACGGGTTTGATTCTCCGTTCATGTTTTTTTTTTTTCCTTCATTTTTTTTCGAACATTTATTTACACACCTATTAATAGTGTCAGCCCCCTCTTTTATTTTGGGTTCGAGACAAAGATAGACGGAGAGAAGTCCGAGCGCGAAACACACGCCGCACACGCACGGCCCTGACCGACATATTGCACCATGGAGACCAACGAGGCTGTTGCTAGCGAGGTAGCAGAGCCTGCTGCGGGCCAAGGGTCCGTGGGTGTCCCGTTGGGTCCCGTCGTGGCTGCATCCCGTCCCGGAGATTACCGCGATAGCCGGATCCCGCACTAAACATCGTGCAGTCCCGTGGTTGCCGGACCCCGTACAAACGATACCGTGACGTCCCGTGATACAATAATCTCGCGAGATGTGGTCGCGAGGACACAAACCGGTCCCGGGGAAGGCCCTGGAAAACGCCGATAAATTTCAGGTAGAGGGCGTTGTGCACTCTGGGAAGGACATTGCGGACACGCTGGGGGGGGTGGTTGGCAATACGCAGCGCCGAAGTTTCGTTTAGTCTTGCAAGCCCTGCATGGTCGAACGGGGAAAACTGTTTTCGGAAACCAGCAAGTAATACAACGCAAGCAAATGTTTCTGGGCAAGAGTAGTACGAATCGTATAGAAACGGTCACGACCAATACTCACGGCTGCCATTTCACTCGTGCAGCCCTAAAAGAAATACAAACTCAGCGTCACACACATGAGCGTTCCGTTTCAAGTTCGGGAATCCATGCGAAACGGATATTTCGCGCGCCGGAGCGCAAGCAAAAATAGCAGGCAGTGACCTTAGGCCGAGGAAAACGTCGAATCCCGGAACCATCTCATGACGCTACGTAGCGATTTGTTGGCGAATCATTGCCGTTAAAGCGGGGCGCGATCGTTCTGAAGTTACATGGCACAGTCAGAGCAAACGTAATACAGGAAAGACCTTACACCTATCCGTCCACGCAACCCACGGGCGAACGACAACTAACTTTTGATCCAACGATCGCTCAGAGCAAGATGAGTCGTTTTACTATTAATGTGTCTTCACGACGTCGCCCCACCCCTCCCCACGTCTGCTACGAAGGCTCTGTGCTCCGCTTCTTCTTTAGCGCCTTCCGTTGCCTCGGGTTAAGTCGCCGCTCGGTCTTGACCGCCCCTATCCGGCCCAGCTCGCCCAACGAACGCAGCACAGAAACGCCCCCCCTCTTCTCCGCCGACAGGCCTTCGAATACAGCCGAGGTGTGGCTCCCGCAATGCACGTACCACACGCCAGAAAACGGGGGAGACAGCGTGTCCTGTGCCCTTAGGGTGATCAAACGAATATTTCGTTTCCGGAACAACATAAAACGGCTCGCCACCCGCCCCTGCCGCCGATCCGAGCACCGCCAACCGATAGTAGTCTTTCGTTGCCACGTAGTTGGGGACCAGCAGGAACCAGGGTTTGCCGGATGTCCTGCAGTATTCCAGGCAACGCTTCTTGTGGTCACCGCTGTAGGGGGGGTTGGTGACGAGCACGTCGTGCTGGGGCTGCTTGTTGTCTCTGATGACCTCGTAGAAGTCTTGGTTGTGGTGCTCGACTTTCGGGAAGCCCAGCTTGGCCAGGAGACGGGGGGTGTGCGACCTGCGCAGAACTGCACGACGGAGAAGCGCAGGGAAGGTCAAACCAAGCCCATTCGTGTGTATTTCGGGAAGTCTATGAGCTACGTACTGCATTCTACGCAGCAAAAAAAGAGCCAGCGCTACGTATTGTAGAGAGCTGATGATGCTGACGTACGAGCACGTACAACAGCAGTGCGTGGCTATCATACCATGTGTGCTTCTCGTGTGTTTAATTTATCCAACGTCTACAGAGGGATCGAACGGGAAGCTGCGTACCAGGTATTATACAGGGCGCTCCGCGTACCGCCCGCTAAGCTCGGTGTATCACTTCGATCGCGCGTTCTACGGATTGTGTAGGTTTCATTACGTCAAACCTGGCACCTGGTACGTGATTACATGACCACACAAACACGAAACAGAGCGACTCGGTAGAGTCCTCAGGATGAGTCGGTGTTGAGACCTCGGGGGGGGGGGGGGGGGGGGGGGGGGGGAGAGACTTGGCGCTCGCCGACTTGGGAGAGTCTGCTGCTTCGTATCGGCCTTCACCGATTAGGGGGAGCCTGCTGTTCGTTGTTCGTACGAGGGTCGTGGGCTGTCGTTCAAAATGGCCTCAAAAACACGAACAACAAAATAAGTTCGAGTCAGCAAAAAGGGGGAAAATCTATTCAGCGTCCGAGTTTCCCTGAGGGTGTCTAAACAGAATCGAAATCGAAAATCGAAATGATAATAAACAAGGCGCTGATTGGTCCCTGGTCAAAACATGTTCCCCTTCGTTCTTTAGGTTCCGAGAAAATGTACGATTTACAAAAACCCAATGCCAAAATCAAAAAGTTCGGCTGTAAATCGAAAAGGAAATCGAAAGCACGAACAGCAACAGTTCAGCTCGTCCTACTGATCAGCGCAGTCACATCAAAATATCACATCAGGACTGCCGTACATAGCATCCAACCCACAGCTAGCCCGGCAACACAGCCGCACAGACCGCCCGTAAACAGCCAGCAGGCGAACCACAGCACCAGCCCAGACGTTCTCGGGCCTTTGTTTCCCGGCGTTCGAGTCATAGCAAACATAGTTTGAGGAAAATTCAGGATGATACCATCGAGAACGAGGCCGGAAGTTCGTTCTCAGTATAATTTCAAGTTTGATCTCGGGGCGTCAACGTTGGACACGCAACCACCTCCATGGGAGGCCCAATGACCTCCCGGAATCGAATTGCCGTCGCGTTTGCCTGCTTGTGTGGTGGATTATGTGTTACCGAGCGCTAGATTGCCGGCATGTGTGCACAGATGCGAACGGCCTATTAATCATGGTAGATTGTGCTCTCCGTTGCTTTTCGCCTGGATTTCTATTTTCACTTTTCGATTCTGTTACACCTCGGCGAATTTTTATCGAAATCGAAATGAATTCGATTTTCGATTGAGCTTTTCGATTCTGTTTAGACATACCCTGACAGACGCCCGGGATTTCATGTGACCTATGATACGTGCCAGGTACCACGTATGAAATACCTGGTACTGCTGTACTGCTGTACCAGGTACTGCTGTGAGCGAGTAGCAGGAAATCACATGTCATGTTTTAGTGGGAGGTTGTCGTTGGGATTTTGCCTCACACACACGCCAGATTCCGTATGCATACCCGACGCAGTCAGTCCGAGAATAGTGACTCCCGCTTTCACTCACGTAAGGGTCCCAGATCCGAAGATGCTGCCTCTTCTTCCCTAGCAATTTCGCCAGCAAAGCCAGTGCTCCTTCCACATCTCGGTAGGCTTGAAGCGGGGTCTCGAAATGGTCACCATATTCCGTCGGAAACGGGTGGGTAAAAACGCTACTGGGCTTCCCACCAGCAGCTCTTTCCCGTGGCCGTTTCTTCCCGGAGATAACGGCTGCCTCTTCGGCTTTTGCGGCGACGCTGATGTGGCCCTCACTTGGAGGTGTGTTAGGTTTGCTGGGTGTGCAGTTCGTCGATGACAAAGATGCGGCTTTGGCAAGCTTTTTTCGACGTTTCTTGTGCCTGGGAGGTGTGGTGGGTGTGCCGGGTGTGTCGGTTGTGCCATTCTTTGATGACACTGCAGCTTTGGGAAGCTTTTTTCGACGTTTCTTGTCCACCTTCTGCCGTTCTTTCACGGCTGAAGCTGCACGTGGCTGCATACCGTCCCCTTCCATCTTTCCGAGCCAACAACACACTGGGCAGCGAATGTCGAAGGCTCTGTTGGGCTGGCGACACCTCAAGGTGGAGGATAGAGGTCCCCTCCTCCTCTTTACAGAAAGCCTTTCCAAGTCATATAACTCCCTTCTACTCCATCATCCCTGACTCCACAACCTTCCGCCAATCTATTCACGTAACTGGAAGCAATGCAGCGTGTGGCAGTAGCAGCTCTGGGGCGGGCAGTGTGCCTTTCGGCGCGGCGGGCGGGATCAGCTACGCGGGGACGATCTATTAAGCTTCAAAATTCATGGCAGCAACCTGCCGCCGGCGTGAGGCACTTCCACTTCTCTAGGCCTGTCGCAGCCGCTGCAGGAGACGTGAGTGGGGGATGGGAAATGGCGCAGCACGTAAGCAGTCCAAATGGGCTGTGCGATCGCGTGGCATGACATAGCGAATTTACTGTGCAGGGATTATGCCATTCAACTGAGTCTAAACCGATGGACAGACTACATCCTGCGCCGATGCTCCTCCAAATATAGTAAGTCTGTCTTTCGTTACAAAATGTTCAATCGCTTGCGTGTTGCCTGGCTGCGGGCCATAAAACTTCACTCTAACGCCTGTTGCGCAACGTTGTGTGGAGGCGTCGACCGGTGCTTCGTGTGTTGGCGGTGGTATGAACAGCTTTCGTTGCTCAATGGCTGGTATCTGACACCCCATGTTGTGTGACCGGTTTTTCGCCTTCAAACTCACACACGTCTGGGGCGCCGCAAACGTGACCCGATCAAAACTCCAGAAGCAGGCTGTATGATACCAGGTACCCCACGTACTTGCTCGTTCCCTCAGAGTTTATCTGAAGAGGGTACGTGTTTAGTATTACGGGGGAGGATAGTAAATACCTGGTAGGACCAAATTTTGTTCGTAACAATAGGTAAATACATACTGCTGAAGGTTTTGGTTAGTACCGTAGGTCCTATTTACTATGGTCCCCCTTCAATATTTATAGTACGAAGTGCGAAGCACTTTTGAAAATATATTCGCGTGTACTCGTAACTTGCATTGCTGCAAGAGGCAAGAAGAGTACCTGGTAAGCATTTGTGTATCAACACCCCGAATGCAAAAGGTTGCTCCATGATCCATCACACACACAGCAGTGCTGCTGTGTGTTGTGCAGGCTTGTCTGTGTTGCTCGTCTGGACATTCCTGAAACAAGTTCGACGAATCTCGTGTGTGTTCGATGCTGCGCTGTTGTGCAGACGTTTCTGGACAGGGGCGACGCAACAGCTCGCATCTTGGCCGTGGTAAAGGGCTTTGAAAAGGTAAGCCGCTTGTTTTGACGCTTGCCGCGACGCGAACATCCACGAGAGAAAAAAAGAAACTGTAGATAAGACTACAGCAGTAGAGCTGTGCGCTGTACCAGTGCCAGTGCCATGTTGCAACGAAGTTCCTTGGCAGAATCTTGAGTTTCGAGGGATATGAGCTCGCCTTGTTGTTGTTTTCTTCATATTAAACCGTTCTTTCTGCCCGTCGGCATCCAGCACAACCAGTGTTCGTACCGACTCTTCAATCCTAGAAGAGATACAAGTTATGTGGTCACAAAGCTACGCCACAGAGATACTAAGGTGCCACGTATGCAGTAAGCACAGTGAGCAATGCAATGCCATGTCATCATACTGGATACGACAGGCACGACATAAACATTCTATGAGATAGAGAAACGAAAAGGAGGCAAAGAAAAAAAAAAAAAACAAAGAAGACAAATCGAAAAAGAAAAAGAAAAACACCACTACTTGTAAACAGAGCAAAACTAAGAACCACGGGAAAAATAACGAGCAAACCAAAGCACAAAGCACCCTCCAGGTAGCGGCAGCAGTTTGTGGTACGAGTAGCATAGCCAGGTTATCCCTGCTACAGTAGTCCGCCTGGTACCTTGCTACCCTGACTGCCGTCTCCGTCCTGCGTTCGTCAACTATGCCCAGCACCTCGGCGTGAGACACTACGAAACACGCATAGCAGGTCCGTCATCCACCCACGCCACACGACTCCTTCAATAAGGCTTATCAATCGAAGAAAGGAAAAGAAGAAATACAATGAAAATCACAGAGGATCAGCGCAAGAAAGAAAAAAAAACAAAACACAACAAAAAGAAGAGAAGAAAAGGGAAGACCACGTTCGAACCAGCTGCACCAGTTGATGGCACGAGTAGTATAGTTATGTTGTACTTCCTAGTCGGCCTGGTGCCTTGCTACCCTGTCTACCATCTCCTTCCTACTTTCGTCCACCGCAGTTTCCCTTCTACTCCTCCTGTTCCCCCCCATCTCCGCATTCCCTTGCTCGGGTTTTAAGCCACTCCTCCTGTTGCCCCCCCCCCCCCCCTCCCGAGTACATCTCTCCTATCGAGTACACCCCCCCCCCCCCCCCCCCCCTCCCCCCATTCCCTTGGACACCACCCACGGCGGATGCGCGGTGCTGCCTACTCAGCCTCAGCCTCGTGCCACCTCACCATGAACTGTTCGGCTGCTTCAAGGATCCCCCGGTACTACTTCCCCTCCTTTTTTGTGCTGCAGTGGACCACAGCGCGGTCTCAACTCCAAACACCAAGGGGGCAAGTTCCTTTGACCCTTCGGTGGCTCGGAACTCCCTAAGGTCTTCGACTATGCATCTATGCCAAGTCTTAAACTGTCCGCCAGGTCTCGGGTTGTCCCCACCAGCCATCGTCCCGAACATTACCCGACTGGGTAATCGATCCTTTCTTTGCCGTGTCACGCCCCCCGCGAAGAAGAGCCTCCGTTTACGAATGGTCGTTTCGATGCTCTCGCAACGTGACATCTTGAGGACCTTCGCGTACGAGAGGGTGGCATGGTCAGTACGAAGTCGGCGCTGGAAGGCAATGACTCGCAACAGGACGTGGTGGTGAGCCGTTCGAAGCTTGGCAAAGTGTTCCGCTCTGAGGGTCCACGTCACGCACCCGTACAGCAGGGTGTCAATCACCTCGGCCTTCAGCATTCGGACTTTCAGGCTAAGGGAGACGGTCGGCCTATCATACAACTCCGGGCCGAATCGTTTGAGGCATGCTCGCATGAGACGGATCAGTCGGTCGATTTCGAGCGAGAGATCAGCGTTTTCGTGGATAATGCCGCCTAGGTATAAGAAGTGGGCCGTCTGCTTATACCTCTGGCATGCTGCTTCGATGACGAGCGGTGGTGCGAGGGTTGTCTGGTCTGATGTTTTTGTAGAAACATTGTCTTTGTCTTCTTTTCCGACACCGTGAGGCCTGCTGCTTCGAAGTCAGTCACGATGACTGTCATCATTTTCGCGAGCCCTTCAGCCGACTTCGAGACAATTCCTGCGTCATCGCGTAGAACATGCCCCATACCGCCCTTCGCACGCACGTCAACGGCTTGGATGAGATACCTTGTGTTTTCCTTCCACAGTACTCGTGGTATGGGCCACTTGCGCTTCAAGTGCTGGTGCGTGGGAGCCATTCTCGCAATATTTGCACTGTAAAACATGTCTTGTCGTTAGTTGTACCATTCACTACGAACATTATTTGCATGGGGAGTGAGTGTTTACTCGTGTTAATGAAACTACAACAGTAGTAACCCTCTCAAGAACCTCCACAAAGAAAAATTGACGACAAAAAGTGACGATTATGGCAATGGCCACTGCATGATCGAGGTAAAAATGATACCAACTGGTCTCTGAGTTACAATGCAAATAATCGCACGGCACGGGCCCAACATGATCCTGCCCCTGCTGTACTGCTGGGCGCTCACGCTTCTCGTAAATAGTTGATATCGCAAAAGTCACCAACCATTGTTTCGGTCGCTATCTCGGGGGTCCCCATGGGGTTAGTAGTTGAAGTGCTGTCTGCAACACAATATAACAATCGCCTCTACAAAATGGTCCTGTGGCCCCTCGGCCACTGCGAGTACTCGTAAATGGGTTGGTGTCTAGTAGGAAGGGGAGAGTTTCTAGGGGGACTCGCCACTGCCGAGAGAAGTCGCCGACCTACATGCTTCACAAGAAGTGTGGAACACGCACGGCCGACCTATCACAGAGCTTTCACAACTGAGTATCAACCGATCAATCGGTTGAACTCGCAGCTCGTGTATCAGTTTTTTTCAAGCAACGGTATGTTCTGTTTTTGTGTTTCTGCGGGCACCTGAAGTATTACGTGTGGTTTTGTTCGGACTGGCGATTCTGATTGCTGGGGGAAACTCAGCTGTACCCGCAGCAGTACCTGTAGGTCCTCTCTGCCCCCACGTTCCAGAAGTTGCCTTAGCCTTACGCCGCGAAAAATTGCGAGACGAGACCTCTAACGAATGGGATGCATCCCTGCATAATGCCAGCCACCCTTTTGTTCCGGCAGCCAAGCCACCGCTTCTCGTCCAGCATTACCGTGTAAGGACTGTTATCGGAAAAAAAGAAAACAAATCTCATGTTTTGAAAATATTTTCAAACTTTGTGAAATTTATTTTCCTGGTATTTTGCCCTCTGTTAAATTTCACATGCTGGAAATTATTTTGCAAATATGGAATTTCTGGATTAATGAACACTCTGATAACAACGGCCCTAACACGCAAGATAGCTATTACGGGGGACCATAGTAAATAGGACCAACTATTGGTAGCAAAAATAGTCAAATATATAGGTTTTTATGTACACCGTAGGTCCTGTTAACTATGGACCCCCGTAATAGCTAGCACTTGGGCCCTCTGACGAATTTCACAGCTGTTTTTTTTCGACAACGGGGGAGAGTGCAAACACCGAGCGACGCGTCTATGGACGGATCTCGACAAAACCTTCCCCAACCCACCGTTTTCGTTGGGTACGCCCCATGCAAGGCATGGATCGGAGAAAATCGTCTCAAAACTACAACCAAGGGGGTGTGCTGATCTCGCCTGCAATGCGGTATGTAGACGGCTGTCGGGCAATATTCCCGTTGATACTCCAGAGCTGCGACAATGCTCGTATATACGTAACTTGCCGGTTGTGCGCACAAAAACACCGCGCAGGCAATTATCTCATCATTACTGCAGATTTCTGTCTGAAAACTATACCAAGCATATAGTACGGTCCCCAGGAAGCAGTACCAAAAAAAGCAGCCGTTAGAACTCGAGCTTGGTGAGGTCGAGTTACTCGTGCAAACGCGAACGGACTTTCGTGCCCCAAGTTGAGATCGGGCTTGCAAATGCTTCAACTCTTTTAAAAGGCGTCCTGTGGATTTGTATTCAAAAGCTGGAGCCTGGTAGACTCTGAAGCACTGCGCCAGAACAAACACTACTGTAAATGGATACTGGTATACTGTCGTGTCACACCGAAATGCAAATACTAGTTTTGACGAAATTTTCGATCTCACATCTGAGAGTTTTTTTTTTTTGCTTTTTTTTGCTTTATTTTGTTGTCGACGTCGATCTGTCCAGGTGGACCCGACGAAGGTGACGGACGTAGCTACCTTCAAGGAAGACCTTGCTCTCGACTCACTGGACGCTGTAGAGGTGGTGATGGCCATCGAGGACGAGTTCACCATCGAAATCCCAGACTCGGAGGCAGACAAGATTCTTAGCATCGCAGACGCTGTGGCCTACATCATCTCGCACCCTGCTGCTAAGTAACTCGCACCAGCTAAGCAGGATGGGCAGGAGCCGGGCCTAGAAGAAAACGGGGGAGAGGGGGGGGTAGGGGAGGGGGCGGTGACAGCATGTGTTTTTATGTAGGGTGCCTGCTGTGGACGCTACTCCGTGGGTGGGGGTGACATGAGCGTTGTTCAGGGAACGGGCAACGTTCGGGTGTCCTGTTCGCGCCGACTGGCGCCATGGGTACCATAGCGTCGGCAATGGATCAGAAGACACTCAATGCTTAGGCACGCGCGCACGCCCACCGCCTTGACAATACTGGGAGAGGCGCAGGGTTTGTTCCTCGGTACCCTACTTGCCGGATAGTCGGGGAGACTGCTGTTTGAGCAGGAGGTTGAGAGAGGATGCGCGGCGCACTTGGTTTGTCCGTGTGTGGACAAGTCGTAGTGGTGTCCTCACCGGGCATTTAATCGGCCGGGAAGATGGTCTTGCTTCGGCATTTGTGGAACCGTTGAGTCAGTACCGTTGTACCATTTGGCGTGACGATGTGATATACGCGATGCCACAGCGAAGTACGTGAATTGCGTGAGTAGTTGCCGTGTCATCCAGTGACTGACTCATTGCTTTGGTTGCGATCGTGCTAATCCTTTCGCTGTTTCTCGATATTCGTGGGCGCAGGAAACCGGCAACTGAACCTTGAAGTCCTTGTTTTATCCGGTTGCTAGCTACGCCGAGTACTCGATGCCTTCATCGATGCAAGTTGAACCTAGCCGCCGTGGAGGTTTTAAAGGGCCTATCCGTGTTAGCGCAACCGAGGCGTTACCTCCTTCTGCGTCTGACGTTGAACGATAATGGATCTCGTGTGCGTAACGGCATCGAAGGCCTCACAAAGTGTGCCTTGTTCGTTATTCGAACCTTCGTACGGAGAGCTGCCAGGGTGTTGCCGTTCAACAGGGCGCACGACCCTTCTTTTTGATGAATCACATGGGAAAAAAAAAAGAAGAAAAATCAAGTTCGCGGCGATGCACTCGCCGCTTTGATCTAAACGGTACCACTTGGGCTACACAGTCCCCAACCGTCTCCTGTCAACTCGTTACCCCCGCGCAACGCGTTGGCCTCACGCGAATGTATTCGAAACGAGATTTTATCGGTGGCACTGCGAGGGTGGCCATTGACCTCAAGATAGGAGAGGCATGGCCTGACAACGAAGACTGCTATCGCTTGAACCGCCCAGGTGCACTGAATGACTTGGTACCTAGTGGGGGGAACGTGTACGATCTACTAGGCGCCAACTTTGGTTTTCTTTGCGGTACCTTTGAACTTGAACTCTCGTCAAGTACATGCACTGCATCATGCAAGCCTTCGTAATTGCGGCCATCTGCCAACCCCCCGTCGTTCCCCCCAGCCTCTTCGATGCTACAGCTGGACTCGTCGACTCCCACTCCTAAGTCTTTGGTGCTGTTCACAGTTGCGCCAGGCTTCCTTCTGCCCGAACCATTGGGCGTCGACGCCCCATCTGAACTTGGAACAGCGTCAGGAGGTACCACGGCCGTTTTAGGCGTTTGCGATTTTCCGCGCGAAAGCTCCTTTGATGTGCAATCTGCTCGGCGCGAGGCTTCCCTGCCAGCAACCAAGCCCCGCTTGTCCGGCAATACGCTGTTGGCCTGCTTTTCGTCCTTCTTGTGCACCACGCCTAATTGTGGATTATCTGGTAAGATGCCGTTAAGGCGACCGATCTGCTTGAGGACGGTCTTGTACTTCTCCTGGTCTTGGCGAATTTTGGCAGGGTAACCAACGAGGGGCGCACAATACGCTTCACTCGCCCTAACTTGCTCAGTGGCACCTATAGGTGATTCGGGACAAACATTGTACAACAAAGCGAGTTTATGAAAAAACGCTCCAAAAAAAGGCGTTCCAACTAAATGCGGTCCTGGCTGTAAGGCGTTATTTTCAAGTATTGCTGACACCTCCCAGTCATTTATCAACAAGTCGATGTATGCCTCGTTCCATTTTGCACAAACCCCGCTGGCATTCTTCACGGGGCTATGCGGTAAAGGTACCAACTAGCGGCAAATCATGCAGCCACCGGTGGGTTCGCTCAATCGTGCTATGCTCTGCTGAATCGAATTCCGGCACTGTTGTCGATCCCATTGTGTTGGTCCCAGTGTCCTCCACGAATGATAACAGTTGCCGCGTTCAGCATTTCAGAAGTTCATGCTTTGAATCTATCTACCTTCCCGTCCAAACGATGGTAAGCTCAAAATGAGCGTTGCCACTTGCCACGCCTATTTATAGTGAAACGCATAAGAATGCAATAGTAGAATCACTCACCCGGCCTGAGTAGAGAATATGAAAGTTGATCCCGTCAACCTCTCGAAGAATGTCCACTGCCCCCTCCAGGTAGACTTGCCCTTTCCCACACGACCCCGGTTTGTCTATTTCGGCTGTCTTGCCCTTCGTCCTGATGCAGTACCTGGTGTTTTGGTTGTTCATGAGGCTCGTGAGTCGTGCCAAGGTAATGTAGAGGGGGGTATCTAATTTTCATCAGGTTCCTCATGTGTTCCTATACACCGTGAGGAGTTGTACTGCCGACCGAACCAGGCATCTGACATTGAGAAGACATCACCCACAGGCAGGGAAAACAGTGAAAAAGGGACTCACCGCAAGGGCACGTGGGAGGTGCCACACACAGGGCAATAGGTGGCATGTGATGATATTCTGGCGGTACACACGCATCGTGGCAGCCCTACTTCGTACATATATGCACCACTCTGGATATAGATGTCAGGCTCGTTGGGTTCGACTTATGATTTCCAACCGGTCCCTAAAATTTCGTCCCAAGTGATGTTCTACTGTATGGTAAATATGAGGATTTGGGAGCATTCAGAGAAGCGAGAGTAGCGTAGTAGGGCCATCCGTGGTATAGGGGGGGCACCGGTGGCATAGGGGATCACTCGTGGCACGGGAGAGCACCAAAAGCCTGCACACTGCACACACCCTTTTTGCCCCTTCCCGTAGGGTACCGACATCAGCGCTTACCAGTACCGCTTCGCAGGACAGCGCACGTATTTGATGAGGTGCTTATGAAGCTCGCCAAAGCCCATTTCCTGGCCTTTAACGGCGCAGTAGTATAGTATCGCTGCACTCCATAAATGCCGTGTCTGGCTTGGGTAGCACAGCAAGGAGTTTAGCGTGGCCAACCCTTCCTCCGTTCTGAGGCGCTCTCGTCCGCTTGAGTTGAGCCCGTACGTATCGCGATTGTTCACCCATACTAAAGCGTGATTTTTTGCGGCCAAGCAACGTGACACAGAGGCGGCTTTGAATGAGAAATCATGGTGGCAAGGGTGGTTCCGACGCTGGATTCTGAGGAGTTAAGCGAAAAATATATGCCCGGTAACAATTTACAGTAGTGTTACAACCCAGCATGATCGACTGCACTCGCGCGAATATACGAGTACGTACTTTTTTCTTTACTTTAGTTTTTCCCCATTTATTCTTCGCCCTTCATTCCTATCCTCCTCCTACTACGGGGGAATATAGTAATCAGAACCAAATATGCTCAGTAAAAATAGTATATATAGGTTTTTGTGCAGCACCTGCCGACTCGAGTCCGACGTACCGCCGCCTTGAGCGTCTCACGTGTTCTTCACGTGTGGGTTGAAACATTTTGATTTTTTGTGTGATATTGCTTCTCGATTAGGACTGCCTGCCTTCGTCTTTCCTTCTTTGTGGTAGATGATAGGGGTTGAGTACTGCCTCGTAGCTGTCATCTACTCCATTCCGAACCATTTCGTGACCCAGTTGCGTTCCAGAGGGCGGTGGTTGAAGTACGATTGCATACTCGGGGGGGGAGTACCACGTCTTGCGACGATTTCGACAATGACTGGTATCATGGTTTCCAGCATATGTATGTCTACCTTCAAAAGTCTATGACCTTGCCTGTTCCCCAGGCACAAACGACACCATACCGTAGTGCTAGCTACCACGAGCGCGCACGCCAAGAACGCTCGGAGATGATCGAGGCAACTAGACAAGGACCGATCATGCCTCCGCCTTACCGAAGTCCTGGCCATTTCGACGTGGGGAGCGCAGCTGTGCCCTGCCGATTCGAGTCCGACGTACCGCCGCCATGAGTGTCTCACGTGTTCTTCACGTGTGTGTTGAAACGTTTCGATTTTTGTGTGATATTGCTTCTCGATTAAGACTGCCTGTTTTCTTCTTTTCCTCTTTTTGCTAGAACGAATTTGGCAGAAATGTTGCACGGCGCGTCCAGCCCTTCGAGTTCTGCGCAGCTACATTTATGTAATCTATTTGGTCGACAGAGTGTTGTTTACGGGGTGCATGTACGTAACGATCATCGGCGAAAAGTCTACTTGTATGCCTTTTGTCATGTTGGATTTTACCGCGGCGTTTTATTTTGGTATGGGTGTGTTCGCGACACGTCGAGGTCAACGCAATCTGCGCGATGCGACTGTGATATTATGTTGTGGTTTTTTGCTTCGAAATAGCGGCAACACCAGCATCTTCAAACAAGTAATATTTTACGTAGCAAGTATCTACGTCGCGAGAGAATTTCCATACATCCGTCCAACCTTTTATTATATGGTAACACCTAGGGAGCAGTAGGGCAACCCTTACCCTGCTCTATAATGTAATATATAGGTTTTTGTGTAGCATGGTGGGTCCTGATTGCTATGGTCCCCCCACAACTGTCGTAACTCTGATCCGGGATGACATAGCAGGCTCTCCTCCCCCCTTCCCACTACATATGCGTTCGTGCTTTGCACTTTTATTGCGAGAAGACTTCAGCCCTTTCGTCCCTTGCATCGACTGGCGTCGAGGGTAGCAGGTAAATGTTCTGTGCCTATTTCATGGTAAGAATGAGGCTGTTTTTTGCCTATGTAGGCAACAACGCCTCTTGATATCGTGGTGCGTACAGCCTTCCATAAGTCTGTTTTTATCTGTTGTGTATTGCTTGTCTGTATCATTCGTGTTTTTTACTGATTGCGAGAGCTGCACATATCCGATTTCTACAAACCCGGTATCTACAGAAGCGGGCGAGCTGAGACTAGCACGTGGGACTTGTTTCGTGGCACGTCGTCTCGAAG
The DNA here is from genome assembly GCA_031763025.1 of Macrocystis pyrifera. Taxonomy (NCBI): domain Eukaryota; class Phaeophyceae; order Laminariales; family Laminariaceae; genus Macrocystis; species Macrocystis pyrifera. The sequence continues at coordinate 2,266,550 of JASSKH010000005.1, read as the reverse complement.
TGGTCGCAGTCGCTTGATTTTTGTGGTGTTGGTACACAGGTAGGTGTGGCTTGAGTACGGCGGAATTTCACTACTAGGTACGTTTTCTTTCTTCGAACGCACACGACCTGCTATCCGCTGCAAGCATGAGGCCGCCTTGCTTCATTTACCTTTACAGTAGTATACACCAACTTTCCCGACGTTTTTCAAAATATACACCAACGTTAATGATTCCGACGCTCCCGACATTGGGCCGATAGTATTCTCGACACTGAGACATAGCCAGGTAGCAAGTACCTGGTACATGATAATATGTAACGAATCAAGTATGCAACCTTTGATACCTGGGCGTGGTCGTTGATCGCACGAACAGCGTGCGTGCAGATCTCGTGGTCGGCGAAGGACATCAAGCTCCTAGAGAAGCTCACTCCTGCAAACCTACTGCTGATCCATAGCCTCAGTTTCCGCAGGGTGGGCTCGTCTCGCCGCCCGTACTCTTGCAGCTTTCCACCGCTACTGAGTCCTTGCGCCCAACAAATCTGAAGCTTCCCCGGCACGTTGTGATGCCTGAGATACTTCTCGATGAAAGTTTCCGCTTGGTCTCTGTCTATGCTCTCGCCACGGGTTTCCTTGACCAGCTCCTCCAAGCAGCCCCATTCCCCCACGACACGATCCAGTATTGCCGTTGCGATGCCCATTAGCTCGACCCGCACAGCTTGCATTGGACGAACAAGGGAAGCCTGGACTTTCTCGTGACTGCCCTTGAAGGACAGGACAGGAACGGTGCCGTGATCGAGGAAGCTTCGCATTTGCACATCTGCGTCTCGGGGTTCAGTTGATCGGCACAGACCCTGACTGCTAACCTTGACCTGCAGTCTAGACCTTTGCTGGCTGCCATTCAAATGCGCGCATCCTCCTGCAGAGACCGGCCTCATTCGAGAGCGGCGACTCTTCTTGCGGTTGATTGCAGGGTCGGTTTTTCGCGTTCGGCGAGTTGACGATACTGCAGTAAAAAGTACGTACCAGGTATATAGAAAGCCTGGTATATAACTACCTGCAGCCCCGCCCTGTTGGTTTGTAGCGTATTACCGGTACTATAATACGGTACCGAGACACGGAAGATAAACCTCGCGGTACGTGGTGCGCTTTATGTACGTGTACATGAATACACGGCAACATTCTCAGTCGGGCACTTCGCACAGCACATCGCAACACGTGCGGTTCGAGGCAGCAATATTTCCTGCCGGTCTGTACGACGCACCTGTGTTGCCGTCGCCTTTACGGTGTACTGACTGCAAGACCTGATATCAGACAACAGGTGCGATAAGTCATGAACACTAACGGCGAGGCTGCCGTGAGCTACAGTGAGCAGAGCTGGGAACGTTGAGTGTGGTGTTGAGTCGTGAAACTGGAAGAAAAAAAAGACTTGGGCAGGCTATTCGTCTGAAACGGCACAGGTTGTGCCGACTCCTTGCCGTTTGCCTTATGCGTGTTCCTACACTCCAACAAGCACGACACTCTCACACAAACAAGAACACGCAACGGGACCATCTTGCAGATGGAGTGGTGCACACAATCACACACTCCCCCCACATCAGCTACCCGCACGTATGATACATGCAAGCACGGCAGAACGATAAGCTAAAGGACAAACAACGATGCCGGTCAAGGCAAAAAAAGTAGCTCCAACGTACGACACTCCGTTCACGCATGAAAGCGAGCCATGGGGAGCAAGGACGCTCCTACCCGTACAACCGCGTCACCCAGATATCGTCGCAGCAGCTGAAGACACCAGCAGCAGTAGCAGTAATACATCCGCGGAACGGAGAACGAACGGGTCTCCTCAATCACCTCTGAAGGTGTCCGTGGTGTCGTACAACGTGCTGGCAGACTCGAACAGCCTGCGGGTCCAGAACTGCCCGCCGTCGGTGCTAAATTGGGGCCGACGACGAGAAACCCTCCTCAGAGAAATATTCAGTGTACGGTGAGGGAAGTATTATTGACCATATTGTCTTGTTTAAAAGTGGTGTTTCTTTTCGAGTGAACGAGCACATATAATCTTTAAGTTTCCCCCCACACATCTACGTACTCGTATCTGGCCGGTCCCCCTTCGACCCCGGTCAATATATCGAAGTGGCGCTGTGAATGCCAGTCTTTTCTAGAACAACACTACGAGTACACATTGTCGGACGGCAAGCATAATAATAATACCAGTGCATACTTTTTTCTTTTCTTTTTTCATAACTTTTACTTTCTAGCTCAACTCGCAGGAAGTTTTATTTTCAGCGATATTATGGACAAGCCGTGGTCACAGGTGTCGTTCCCCCCGGTACGTACCTTCATGTTTATCGCGCATAGGGCTCAGCATTCTCACCGCTGGGTGGTTTTCATCGAATATTGCTAACTCGCGCTCTCGCGCTTTCCGCCAATCAATTTTTATTCAAGAAAACGTCCCTACGAGAATGCACTCGGTGAGACTCAAACACAAGAAATTGATCTTAGTAGGCACGCGGACGACCTACTAAGCCACCGGAGAGGCCGGCCATATATTTGAGTGGTGTTGTGAATACCAGTACATACTGTGTATGGGTATGTCATCAACGGCAGTCATACAACAACCAAAAGTGCCAGTCGAACATCGGCTTTAATTTGAAGAAGACGAGCAGCGGTATAGCACTATCGGTACAAAATGATGCGCGGTATCAACTGCTGCAATCATACGTTCCTATTCATGACGAGGGCTCGTTTGTTGATACAGTAGTAGCTGTTGTTGCGGACCGATAGATTACGGCGAGTAGTGCGCGAGAAGACCGATCCGTCCAGGGGGGAATCCGTACCCAACGATCAGACGAACCCCTCTCGCCTCGCCGTTTTGCACGTTCTTTTGCAATTTCATTTTTACATGAACCGCCACCTCAGAGCCGACGTGCTGTGCCTCCAAGATGTCGATTCCTTCCATCAGTGGTGGGGGCCACAGTTATCTGGCGCCGGATACGACAGCCTGTTCAAGCAAAGGACCAGCAGAGCGGCAGTGCACCGAGATGGAGTCGTCATTGCCTGGAAGCGCGACGTCTTCGATTTGATACGAAGCGAAGAGATGGAACTAAACAGGTCAGATAGAGAAGTGTTACGAGGTACCTGGTAGGCGTTTGGTTAACCTTTTACCAGTAGCCCGACGGACTAAGACCTCAACAAATATATGGCGTTTGTCGGCCGGACATGGGTCGTTAGTCGTGAGTTCAAATCTCACGTCCATCATAAAAACGTTTTAAAAGAAAAGTGAACTTACTTATGCCAGTAATCTGGCAAAACACTCTTCCTGGGTCCCCAGAGATTTGTTAAGAGCATTGGACTAGACACGTACGGCCCCATACGAAGACCAAAGACCCCGCTGTTTAGAAGGGGGGGGAAATGTTACCTGGTGTAAGGCTTAGATTAAGTAGGCGATTGGTTGGCCTTGTACCCGTAGACCAACGGACTAAGACCTTGACAGAAGGAGTCACAATCTTCAGTCTTCCTTTGTGGCGTGACACTATCGTCCGTATCATTAGAAGGATAAAAACACAAGAGTTGCTGATAGATCAAGAGCATAAATCTGATACACACGTCGTCTATGGAATTTTGGATCAAAATGGACCCAATTTTGGGAATCGTTTAGGACTGATTTGAGATTTTTTATTAGAATTATTTTGAGAATATGTAGTAGTTCCCTTTTTTTCGCACCGTTTTTTTTCACCTCGGAATAGGGGCGAAACAAGTTTCATTTTCAGGCAGACCGAAGTTTTCTAGGCCGTTCACCAACTTAATGGAATTGGCGAAGATAAAAATTAAAAAGGTGTTGACCCCAGAAAAAACGGGAAACTCTTCGAACAAGGTTCTAGGGGCCTGTGTAAACCCAAATCCCTAGCTTATGTGACAAGAGGAAGTTTGTTTTTCGAATCTCGATTGAAATACTCGCCCCGTGGTGAGGGCTAGCCTCGGGGGGAGGGGGTTACAGCAATATTTTTCGTGGCCTGGATTTTCTGATTCTTCATCACGTTTTGGTTCTTGACACTCGCGCTACACATTGTTGTATTATCGGATGGCAGATGAGACGACAAAAAAATAGGGTATACTTCGTACCACGTACTCTTACCATAAGTATGTTAGGTGTTACTTTAAAACATTAAAACTGGGCAGAGCTTCAAACTTATTTCTAAAGAAAACCGGCCCCCCACTAAGTACCACCGGGGGGGCGAACATCGAGATACTCACCTTTAGGAATGGTTTTCTATGCGACTTTGCAAAGGATTATTTATGAACTATATACAGCCCATTCTGCAGCCAACCGTCTCATCGTGACTTGTACTTGTTTCGGTTGTCGGTTGCAGCGTATATAGCCGACCAGTTCGCCTCCAATATGTCCCGGAAAGTGTTCCACGCTGCCGTATATACGTGGTTGTGTAGCAGCGCCCTCTACGTCCACCAACACTCCGCCGCCGTGGTAGTCTTATAGCCGCCACTGTTTTGTTATATAAACTGTATCACTGCAAATACGTGGCAAAGGACAAGCCAAACCTGCGTTAATTCGAAAAATAAAATGCATTGCCAGGCTTGGAGAACACGAAGAAGATCGTCCACTGGCGGGAAAAGCTGCGACAAGCGACAACGTGGCGCTGATGGCTCTTCTACAGCCGTGGCAGGACTCAACTATCCAACGGGCGCATGCGTCGTGTGCACTGAGCTCTTCAGCGAACAGGGGCCCGAGGGAGATGCAGTGCGCGCGCTACAAGCGTGTGGCCTGACCCGAACCATTGAAGCGTTTAACTCGGACTTCCATCTTCCGATGTTACTGTGCGGAACGATGAACTGCGCGCCCAGCAGCGGCGTGTATGAGATTCTTTGTCGAGGAGTAGAGGCTCAAGACCCATCACAGCCAGGACCCCCCGGCAAGCCTCTCGTCGAACCCCTGTCCACGAGTACGGCGCTGGTTCGTTGGCCAGTGCCCCAGGAAGACAGCGAGTCCCTCAACCCTGCCGTGGATCTGTACAGGGTGCTGTGGGTCCCAGGAGGTAGTCGTTTTCTCTCGGGGGAGAGCGTAGGCGTCCGTGAATCAGATTGTGTGGTGTATAACCTTGTCGAGACGGAAGAGGGCAAGTTCAAGTCGGAGCAGACCCCTCTCCGGTCTTTCACTGTCACAGGCCTCAGCTCGGGAGTAGCGTATGAGTTCAGGGTCGCGGCCGTGAATTGCCTCGGTCAAGGTCCGTGGAGCGAACGATCAGAGCCCGTCTCCATGCCACACATGGTAGGCAACGAAGCTGAGGGCAGGGTGCTTCTCGGAGCCGCCTCCATCAAGGTCATTCGGAAGAGGGAACTCAAAGAAGTCCGACGAAGGGCCGCGGAAAAGCTCGCCGGTCCCCGGTCGTACGAGCTTCGGAAGTTAGTGAAAGTCGATTGGATGCAAGACCTAGTCGTCGAGAAACTCCACCCTTTCAACTCCGTGTCGGGCATGACGCCGCGGTACTCCGACGCGGTGCTTCACCCTAACTCTGCCAACGTCCGCACTGACAACGGCTTCCCCATAATGGACCTTGCCCCAAGGCGAAGGTCTCCTGATGACGATGGTGTCGTTAGCTCTACACCAGGGGGGCGGAGGCGACGAAGACCGAAAGAAAGTGCAGGCGATCATGTTGACTTTGGTGCTAACCTCTCCGTTGATGACGACACGGGTTCCACCACTACCACGAACGCGGTGTCGCCTGACGACCAGGATGTGAGCGGCTCCGTGCCAGAGCCCGATGAAGAGAGAGGGGGCCAGGGCCCATTGCAATCGCATACTTCTGGGGATGAGGATGCGAGCTCGATAGGAAGAAGCGAAGCACGAACTCAAGTGAAACCTTGTGAGTGTGGGACAGAGGTTGGGGCTCCTCTCGTTCTCTGCGCGTCCTCTCGTCCTCCTGGAGAGCACGCGATGCCGAAGGTCCAATGGATCCCGGAGGTAGGTTCAGAAAGAGAAACGGGCGTTCTGCTGCGACTGGCGGCCTTGAACGTGTGCGGGGCGAGGAACGAGCGCCAAAAACACGCGCTTGGTCTTAGGAGTGCCTACATGTCGTATAGTTCGGGCGGGGGGGAGCCAGCCTTTACGACGCTCTCGCACAGCATGTCAGGGACGGCTGACTATATATTTTTCAGTGCGAATTGCTTGTTGCCGCTCGAAGTACTGTCCCTTCCGGAGATGGGGAGTCTTGCGGGGCGAGACGTCCAGCAGACCGAGCTGGCTAAGGCGTCGGGGTCCAAGACGCCGAGAGACTGGCAGCGAAAGCCTTTAGAACATGGGTTTAAGGGCGAGTGGTTGCCGTACTTGCGCGAAAATTCGAAAATAGTTAGACATCAGATCCCCAACGATAGATTTCCATCGGACCATTTCATGTTGATGGCAAACATGCTCTACTTTGAGCCGCGATGTCCTTCTACGTGGCGGTAAGGATCAATGACAGACACTTCGCGCCATCATTTTTGCTACCCAAGCGCTGACCCAGCCGAGGCAATTGTGCACATGTACCGGTTGCGTGCGACATGACCAAATGCAGCATGGAGCATGGAGAAGGCGTTCCGAAAAAAACGACTACCTGGTACATGTCGACGTGCACATCATGAAAAGGGGAAACTCGATTACACCGCAACATCGTCCAGGGAAAGACAATATCACACTTCATCCTGCATGCACCAGTGCACTACGTATCATACTTCTACGTATCATACATCGGCGTGCGTACTCATGCAGAGCATATGGCACGCTATGACTCAGCCAGATGCAAGCTTCGAGCTTCTGCTTGTCCTCACGCTTGGAGCATAAAGCGGAGCGCAGCCGAGAGGTAGTGCGGAGTTCCGCACGCGGAGAAATAGTTCCAGTCCTTGGTGACCGTTACAGGTTATATTGAGCTTCGTTCATCCGCTCGTTGCTACTGTATGTTACTCAATCTATAGCAAAATCTTGCGTAGTCTGCACCGCCCCGCACATGATACACGGTGGCCTTGCCATGTCTAGGCTGTCGCCTTCCCTACGCCACCATCTGTTTCGCCCGGCTAGGCTCGAGGAGCACAAGTTGTGAAATCCATGGCTCAAGATGTTTGTGCACAGTTTGAGGCCCAAAACATGTAGAGCGCAACAAAAAAAAATCCGCAACACCATCACATGCAGCCGTCCGTCCAGACACACAAAAAAAACAGCAAGCACGTTGCTGTAGTACTGCCACGCTTAATTGGCCAGCTAACATTAGCCAAACTATGCCAAAACTACTGCGTAGCGTTTGACCTTCCTACCCATCTACCATGGATTTGTGAACAATTTTTGGAGTACTGCTGTTGTAGGCTAGAATTTTTGCTACTCATCCTGAAAATGGAACGCGTTGGGCTTAAGAGTACAACTGATACCGCACGACAGCTTTCAGGAATTCGCAGTGAGGGACGCGTAAAAAAATCTTTCGATTTTGGCAGCTTTACGAGCCACCCCTAATCAAGCTATACTTGTGGACTTGGCGCTCGCCTAATCCACAGCTGCTCCAAAGTGTTATGCACCCATTATATGCACCAATAATCCAGGTGCTCGAGTCGTCAGCCATGTGGTACGTACGTGGCTGACTCTTGTTATAAAAAAATGCAATGTGTACGTACCGCTCAAGGTACTCAAGTCTATATGCTGTGTGTACAAGTCTACTCGTACCTGCTGTGGTGCTTACTCGACTGCCTATATCAGACCTACCCGCAGGGTTCAGCTGCTCTCCTTCACATGGTGTGCATATTTCCTGAAGGAGGCTTTACTGCCTACGATGAAGCCAAAGGAACGGACACAAGGCTACGCAATAAAAACAAAGCTCGTTCGCGCTTAGCGCTAAGCAACCCCCGCAAGCGGTTTTAGATCGAAAAATACCAAGCAAAAGTATCAACATTCTTCGTATACCCATGTATGTAGCGATGAACTAGCGGTACACTAAAACTACACTCAACAAGACACTCACCACGTAATATACGACTATGGGTACACCTCGGATGTACAAATAACATGACCGCGCGCGTCAACCTTGGTGCAAGAACACAACACCATACTAACAGAATACTAATACGAAGCGTCTATTAATATGCTATTAATACTGTCCTGCTGTATTTATAGCGTAGAATCGACAGTCGGCGACGTGGGGCGATTTGCCTGTGAAAAAAAGGAAAGACCCGACGGAACAGTTTGCGATCACTTTTGCCGTCAAAATCACCCTTTACCCCTTTAGTAAGGTGCCCTACACAAATTATAAAGCGACGGCGGGTCAACCAGGCCATCACAAAATGATCAAGTCTCCGAGGATGCGCGACTCTAGATGGACCCTCATCTCCGGCTGCATCGTCGGCGAGCAAACCAGCCTCTGTACGCGCAGGCCCGCCGCCGACAGCTGCGTCATGTTGATATCGAACGTCGCTCGAACCTCGAAGTCTAGCTCGAAGTGGTTGTTTGCTCCGTCGTAAATATCGACGGACTGTTCTCGGCGCTTGTGGTACACCTGCCGTAGGGTGCAAGGCACAACAGACAAGATACCGAGGTACAGCAGTACGCGACCAACTCGCTGTGTTGAGAATTTGGCTGAGATTTCTAGAAATTTCATACTATTAGTATTAATACCTTCAAGAGTCTACGAGTATTAGCAACCAGTAAGCCGTTGGCATCACAAGAAGCCGCGAGCCTTGGCCATAACATAATACTAATAGGATATGTCGCGATTGTGTACACACACAATCTACGAGGACACAGACAGTCAGTAGCGCGATCGCGGAGCCGGAGCGGACGGAACACGGAACGGTGGGTAGCACAGCTCCAGCTGAGGGTACATGAATTTGGCTTAACCCTTTTAGAACTGCAGTCCCGTTTTTGGGGACAAACTACTCTAATTCCAAGTGTTTGTCCCCAAAACGGGACTGCGGTTCTAAAAGGGTAAACTAAAGTGCCTCCAAGGGCACATGCACACCAGCAGACCAACCAAGGACTGAAGGGTCGCGGGAAAACATTGCCACGTGCTCGTGCTACGTACTTGTGCTATTGATATGAATACGAACGTACTTGTACAATTAATACGTACGTACGATACTGTTCGATTTTAAAAGTGTATTCTTAATATTGAGGGCCTAATATTAATTATACTATCATAATATACGAGTACGAGTATCGTACATCGAAATTTGAAAATCTACTGTCTATGTTCAAGTTGTAAATATACGGGTTGCAATATGCTCGCATGATATACCTGGTATGGTATATATTTTATACCAGGTATACAGATTAATAGTACAAGTGGGCGATACCGCTGCTGTGGTGTACAGCTACTCCTGTAACGCTGCAGCCGAGAGTAGCATCATAGGGGGTACAAGGCGGGTATCCGTGAAGCACGCACACGCGGTTTGCCTGTACTGTAGAACGACCCGTGCTCCGCGCAAGCAGTTGTTCCAAATTCCCGATTAGCCGCAGCGTCTCTTGCGCTCGCGAAGGTATACAGACTACAGCTGTAGTAAACTAGCCAGCTTTACGCACGCACGCTCATGAAGGGCCAAACATGGCACACAGCAAATAGAATCGTACTGCAGTTATAAGAAAACAACCCGCGTTTGTTTCTACATCTACTTGCAAAATGTAAAAAATCCCGCACGTTGGCTTTCTTGCTTTACGCTGCCCATTGATCATGTGATCAGAGCAGCGCTGCACCGGCGGTAATTTGCCGAAGACCGTCTAAATATTTAAATATGTGGCCTGCCTCAGCAATGCCGTTTAGTTCGATGAAAGGTAACCGGCAAAGAGATTTTACGCTTCGAAATACACTCGTGCACCACGTACCGACTTGTCTACTCGTGCTCGTATACCATTGCCGTATGCGAGCGTTGTAAAACAGGTTTGCGTATTTTCTCGAGCAGCAGCAGCAGTGTACAGCAACATGAGCTTGGAAGGAAAGCGCTTGTAGAAATCTTGCTGGTGAGAAGAAATCGTTCACCAACAACCATGGCCTACGAAATGATAACTCGGGCGACCCGATCGACCCGGCACCCTCGTATTATAACAGTATGAAAACAGTCTAGACTCGTAAAAATAACACATGAATCTCACCTGCACATGGTCGAAAACGTCTATCCCAATTTGCCAGCCGTCCGGCGAGCGCACGTCCTTGGTGAGTAGCCCTCTCGTCACCCCTCCTTTCATGTAGTGCACACCCAGCAGCACCACACCCTGGTCAACCTGCAAACCGGCGCCGCGTTCCAGCACACGATATGCGCAAGTCAACATAAAAAATCAGAACACCATCACAAACGCTCGTAGTTACTTGTACAATACAGGTCGAAAACGATCATCAGCAAGACGGCAACACGTTCGAGGTTTCTTTCCTGATGAAAGCCATTGCCCTCGATCACCAACGTCTTGTTCATTTGCTTGTGACGTTCGTCATATTTATGTGACACGATGATATACGATTATATGAGATATCTGTACCACAGATATGATTATATATGAAACCACGGAGCGCGGTTCAGACGTCAACGTGCACAGATTGCTATTAATAATACAAATTTCATGATACATTTTGTACTCTTCGGAGAGTACAAGTAGAAGCAGTTGCACCACCCGGAAAGGCGAATACAACAAGCAGTGTACTTGCTCGCTCGTAAATAAAATAGCTCGTTCTTGGCAACGAAACGCTGGGAATAATTACTGTACGTTTTTTGTCCGATATATACCAAGTATGTATGTATGTTTCTGCTGCGTTCGGTGAACTCATATTCGCATCGTACATATATACCAATATACAGGTATTTGATATATATATTCATAATACTGGTGTATATTGGGGAAAAAAATTATCCAGACAAATGCACAGGGTAGAAAGAACGGTTCAATGTGAAAACCACGCACACATACCAGAGGGCAAGGAGTCTTAGTTATTAAACCGTTTTCCTACCCTTCGACATCCAGCACACCCTGTGTCCGTGCGGATGTTTTATCCTGCATAATAGAGCGATACGACAAGCTCTGTGGTCATGAATCCACGACACGAAGACGCCTTGTGTTGCATATCGCTGCATACCGAGGGGTAAAAAAACACACACACACACACACACGAATACCTGAATGACAGCAGATACACCCACTAGCCTCGACTAAAACTGCTGCTGTGTGTGTTCTTCATTATTTTTACCCGTCGACTGCGAACTGGCAGGTCGGAGAATAACCCCAATGCCTTCATCATCGTCAACAAAATCAACACATGGCCGTACACCTGGTTGGTGTCGTGCAAGCCGCAATAGTACGTACATACTGTAGTACTTCCGTATGAATCAGTATCGGCTTACCATCTTGAGAGCCCGGAGCGCCTTGCCGTCCCCGCCAAGAAGATGAATCAGCTCAGGCACGACCATTTCCAGGTCGGTCGTGCCCGTTACTCTCGCGGCAATTTCTAACAATCCCCGCTCCACGTCTGCGAGCCTATGGGGCTCCAGCTCGCGGACAAGCGTCGCGGCAATCCGCGCGATTAGTGCCCACGTTTCCTTGGGGCCCATAGATTCCGCCTGAGCAGCACTAGGTGGTACAATGTCCCTGCGTCAACGGAACATCACGATCGATCGTGTTGTTTGTTTATGCCGTGGGGTGTGGGGGGTGGGGGAAGCAACAAAAAAAAGAAGAGCTGTTAATTTTGCCAACTCACGACTTGATAATCTATCTGCACGCGTTTTTGCCCGGTGGAAGCAACATATAAACGCTACTATTTTACTGGGGACCAGAGTTAATAGGACCTACGGTAGACACAAACACTCATATATTTCTATATTATTACTACTGTAACAATATTTGGTCCTATTAAACTATGACCCCCCGTAAAATAATAAATACCACAGGTAGGCTCCCTGTGATATGATACCTAAAGTATACCAAGTACAGGGTAGAATATTACATAATATACAGCAAGGCACGAACGAACCGTTAGTAGGGAGGGGGGCAAAGAGCCTACATCGTAACCCCGAATCTGACCTACTACTCGGATCGAGAGGGAAAAGGAGGGCAAATATGACAAATGGGATGAGGGGAAACAAAAAAGGTACCCGCGAATTTACAGCAGAAAGGATGTCGAACACGGTCCGTCGATCGTCGTCGTTCATGAGAAATGGGTCCGGGTACTTCAAACCATTAGTACTACTACAATATAGTACGCTTTTTTTTTATTTAGTATTTGTTAAAAAAAAACATGTATCCGTCTCGGATGGTGAGAATCAAAACGTAACTGAGTGGGTGTTTTGTCGCGGAGCCCTGGTCACACCACAAGGAGGACATAGGGTCGGTGGTGGGTGGGGGCATTCGCGGCGGCAAGACGGTATGATTTAGACTATCCGAGACACGGGTCAACATGACACCAGGAAAACGTGCGAGTACGTACGTGAACGCTTTGAACTTTGAACGACAACTACACTTGCTATACAACAAGTTTTGCGGGGGTGCAGAGCTTAGTGGTCCAAAGTGTCCAAGTTAGGTGCACAGCATTTGTTGGTGTGATATATACTTGCAATTTGCTGTACTCAGCTCTAGACAAAAATGCTTCACGATCGTAGCGTAGGGGAAATCTGCGGCGAGAGAGGCCTGAAAAGCTACGTATGTATATACCGCCGTGGCGCATAACATGTACTGGTACACTTCAACAGCTTGCTGCAGGTATGAATAGCTCTCGTTCGTACGTAATACTTTTGGGAAACTTGCAGCTGGTACGTGGTAAGCTTTCACTCGTGATAGATTTTACACTTTAGTACATGTTGGCCGTCTATATCGGGTGTGTGCTACATATATGAGGTCAAGTATGGATAAGGTCCAGCACCTACCATTACGGGGGACCATAGTAAATAGGACCAAATAGTTAGTAAAAATAGCAAAATATATAGGTTTTTGTGTGTACCGTAGGTCCTATTTAATATGGCCCCCCGTAATATTAATATTAACAATAATCATTCCAGATTCATGAGCAAAACAAATGGATATATTTCTTTGTTTCAACATCGTGGTGGTGGTAATTACACGAAAAAAATATTTCCCGGCACCTCACCACTAATTTGCGAGACCAACATAGGGGGTATTATAAATTCGAGTAAAATACAACAAGAATTAAGAAAAAAAACTCGCCTTTCGCAATTTCTCGTCCAGAAATCCCACCGCACTGCCTTGATTTCTAAAATTCATTGGGATTTTTATGAAAGAGTTTACTAAACACTAAATATAGGAGTATGGTGTCGTTTTGTCGAGAACCATATAGCGGAAAGCGCGAGAGCGTGAGTTAGCTACATTCGATGAAAATCGACGAGCAGTGGGAATGCTGAACCCTATGCGCGATAAAAAATAAAGGCACGTACCGGGGGGGAGAAGGGAAGACACCTGTGACCACGGCTTGTCCAGAAGGTCGTCGAGGGTAAAACCTCTTACGAATTAGGCTGGAAAGTGAAAGTGATGAGTGAAAAAATAAAAAAATAAATATATATGTAACTCAAGTATATCGTACTGACTGGTACACATCATCCGGGTATAAATATTCTGTAGCCTGCCGTGCGTATGACATAGACGGCCGTGTAAAAAAAAAAATGAAAAGTGTAACGCAACGAGGCACCATTTTTTTCTATTATTATTAATAACGGCAGTCGTCCAGCTCGTATGTACCATCTAAAATATTTTTTACCAGTACACGATCGTTCGAGCGCAAGTCCAGACGAGTATCATACGTACGTACTGACGTACACTTGGAGGGACGATATACTCGTAGACGAGAAAAATAATTACATACCAGGTACCAGGTACCACGTAGGCCAGGTGCTATTAAGATGAACTTGTAAATTTTATTACTTCTGTAGGCCCACAAATAACAATTAATTCAAAACATCAGGCCAACATTAATTTTTCCTACTACGTATTAATACTACAGGAACAGTTGTACAGTATCATCACAGCAGCGCCTGGTACATTATACCTGGTATGCTTATATTTATATACATTATCCAGATACGACTGATATTTGTTTTTTTCTCTTTTGGAACCGCAGTCCTGTTTTGGGGACAAACTACTTGGAATTAGAGTAGTTTGTGCCCAAAAACGGGACTGCAGTTCTAAAAGGGTTAAGGGAGACGAGAAGAGACCGGCAAACAATGCACACATCGGGCGATGGCGAAAAACGCACCCCGAAACTTGAACCGCAAACGCGTATTGTACGTAGTATATTATTAATATATAATATTACATCAATACTACTGATACGGATTGTAGTAGTACTTTCACATGCATGTGTTGGTTTTGTTTCTTCGGCTGTTTTTTTTTGTGTTGTCTGCCACATCTGGCACGACGCTGCTACTCTGTACTTGATCGTTCTTTTTATGTTTTTTTTTTCGCGCGATTATTTTTCCATGCTTTCGATTTTTTTTCTCTTTTACAGAAGATGTATGTCCTGCCTGTCGTATCCAATACGATGACATGTCATTGCACTTTCTGACGGTCTGCTGCTTTCTGTGCCGTAGTTTTGTGAGACCAGGGCTCGAATCTCTTTGGGATTGAAAAATCGGCACGGGCACTGGTTGTGCTGGATGTCGACGGGTAGAAAGAACGGTTTTTTAGCGTAAATAACACACGCAGACTGGTACATATACATGTCGACAACAAGGTAGGCAGCACCTTCGCTCACGCCTGACCACCCACGGCCATCTTGCACTTTTCACTACCACCGCTGCGTGAAATGAAGTAATACTAATATTGTTATTCTCACTGCTCTGAAGACCTGCAAAAAGAGTGCCAACCCGCGAGCGAGTGTGTGTGTTCACATTCGAGTGAGTACCACTCGTACCCATCGCGACTGATCTGTCATGGTGTTTGTTCTCCACATTAAATGCCCTTTGACTTGCGTATGGTATGCCCGGTACACTAGACTGCAAGAAGCGTCGAAAGCGCCCTCGTGCCAATTGGCAACTATTCGGCATCAGGTAAATAGGAGCTCGGGCGTCACCACGCGAAACAAAAAAAATACTGGTATAGGTTTTGGAACGCAAGAGTTTTTCTTCTCCCGCAGCAACAAGGCGCTGCCTGTTCAACGCAACAACGACGACGGCGGAGGTTCTGCTGCCGAGCCATCATCTATTAATAGCGGCAATGCATGTTCCCATAGCGTGATGAATCAAGCACAACGACAGCCGTCGACATACAGCAGAATACGAGCATGGATAATTTTTCGTTTTAGGGTGCGCTCATCGTAGCAGAAGTATCACACACAAAAAAGTGCAATATCATTGAAGGAAATGAAGTAGGATTGCCGTTCACCCGTCGACCAATTGCGACATCGTCTCGTTATTTAGGTACGCACAATATACCTACAGGTACGAACCAGCCACAAAAAATGATACCAGGTACAAAGGCTCCACAGCAGCAGCAGCTGGCCTCTGACTCACTAAAAATAAGAGATCTACATAAAAACTCGTGTTGAACGAGACATGATATGATTAGACTATTTTTTTTATACCATATACAAGTAATGATGGACATCTCGCGCACCTTCCCGTTCGCGTCCGGACCGTGACGCGACGCGCTAGGCGCGGCAAGTCTTTCGCCACGCTGCCGTGGGCGGCAGGTCGCTGCCAGATCCTTTGAACGGCGGCCGTGAACGTTTCGTTCGCATCCTGTTTCATCTCGTCGAAGTTCGTGCCGTAGCCATCGAGGAGCGGATCTACGCTGGCGCCGCTCGCCCACGGCCAGCGTCCACAAAGTCCTGCGTTCGGTGTTGTCGCCATCATACGTTCGATCAAGTATACCGGTAAGTAGTGTTTGGCAAGCAGATTTGGAGCAAAAAAAAGCAACTAACTAACTCTGTTGCAACATATGAAAATGAATTGATGGGGGGGGGGGTGCGGGGGGGGGGTATCGTCTGGTGTTGCCACCCAAATTGTTGTTCGTTGTGGACGGGGGGGAACTAAAATGTGGAAACGACCCGGAAAATATTTGTGCATTTGTTTCTGGGTGGATCAAATGGGACCCTTGTCATGGCGGTGGGCACGAATATTCCGCGGATCGAGCGCCATTTCTGGCGGAGAGCGAGCGCGATGGTCATAAAAAAACAGCAACCAATATTGACGCGAACGGCGAGCTGATCTGCTGCATGGTCGGGTTGCCTCGCCTTCCCGGGGAAAAAAATGATGACGCCTACAGCTCGCCAGCAAGCAGCAAAGCAAGCGCAATCGAGGAGGCAGCCGTGGCCAAACGTGGCATGTGGCAAGTTGCCGTAGGCAAGCACTCACCGGCAGCGACACCGCCGTACCGCCCATCAGGGTAGCCCATAGCGTCCATCGCTCCGCTTTTTTACTTTCACAGCACGTGCACGTTTCCGGGGTGTGGCAGCGCACTCGGACGTTTGGAGCAAAAGTGAGAGCTTGGAGATTGGATACGAGCGGGCGAATCGAAAGCAGGATCGACGATGGACGAGCTGCTAACTGGGTTTGTCGATGTTCGTAGAACAAATCTGTGGGTCAGCCCATTCCAGTCGCGTTTCCTCTTTTCCTTTTTTTCGGATTTCGGAAATATCGTGGGTAATCATACGCAATGGTTGGGGTCCTCGGCCAGCGGCCAGCAGATAGACCCGCGGATAAACATTTTTTTTCATGAATGCTCCGCAAAGAGTAATCCTTCATATTCACTTGTAACTCCTTGTTCGACGAAGGGCCAAAGGAATTGCACCAAGGAAGTTCTTGCAACTTGCATCCAACCTTCCTCGTCGTGGAGGGTATGCCTTCTGCCGGGTGGCTGGCCGCTGTCATCATGAGTACGCTCGTGAAGTCATCGGTAGCTTTTCGAATATCTCCGAAAATAGGGAGAGAAATCCGCGTGACTCAATTGCACAGCTTCCGATGTTGCAATTATACTACTTCAAGAGGAAGACCGTCGATGCTGCTTGGCGGGGAAGCCGGAATTGGGATCGTCGGGATCAGCGCTGTGGGCGCCATAAGGTTGCTCACCGCGAACTTGGTCCGAAAGCGTGTCCGTGTGGTTACGGATATCGACGATACTGTGAAATCCAGCGGCAACAAACGGCTCCTGGGAGTACCCTTAGGCGGCATCGACGCTCAATGTGAGACATTATTGCACGTACGCCATCTATTATCTTGCATAACAATCGTCAGCCTGTCGCCGATGGCCTCCTCGCCTCCATCCAGCCTCCAGAGCTAGACGTACCAAAGGAACACTTCAAAGAAAAATAATTTTTGTTTTGCGTTTGGCGCTGCTTGTACTTCGCGCACAATACATGCCGTACACGACGGTTGTATACCCTACACCCGTTAGTAAATAATGGGGCTCTAAAAACCTCATCACCCGGTGTGATATACTCTAGGGGTGTGATACACCACAGCGTCCCTTCGTGGTAAAGTGGGTGATCAATTTGGGACTCTATTTATATTAATAGGAGGTCTGCTTCAATGGGTGTGATAATATTAATCACAGCAGTGTTTTCAAAGGAGTTTGGCTGCCACGTGTGAAGGGGTGTGATGAAATGGGTGTCGTATACAGCACTTTGTAGTTCGAGGTTTCTCTGCAAGACTGCAGGAAGGCGGCAAGGGGTGTGACAAGAAGGGGTGGGGGTGTGGTAGCAGAGGTTGGAGCTTTGCTGCCAACTTGCGCATCTGTTGTGGGAGACTCGCCAACAGATGCCTGGCTCGTCTACGGGCTCTGCTGTGGGAGCCTTGGTGGCAAGCGCTTGCGCTGGCTTGTCGGTGAGCTGTGTAGTTGGCCTTTGCAGCAGCAGGAGGCACAGGTGTGGTTTTCCGCCCAGAACACGTGATCGAGCCTTGAGTACGACCGGTAGCAGCAGTCGCTGGCACCAAAGAAGAGGTTTGCCCACTGCGATGGGCCTCGCGTTCGCCAGGCCTTTGCATCTCCTCCACCTCCATGTTGCTCGTCTCCATATTTGTGCTGTGGTTGATTCGCACACCTGGGTACTGCGTGCTTACTTGCGTCACGGTATCACCCAGGTGATATCTTTGCGGTGTCTTACTGAATGCCTGGTGTGAGGCATGACACTGCAGGGGTTGCGGTGACCAGGTACAGCGTACCCCGGTGATGAATCGGGTGATAATTTTTGGGATTTGACATGTTTCATCACCCGAGTGGTAGTCTCCGGTTCTCCGGGGGTGTGGTACACAACGTATATAGGGTGATGTTCTCACATATGCTTATTTTCCCTGAAATCCTGCCTGTGGTCACAATACAGGCTGCAAGAAAAATGCATTTCGATGGGAGAAAACAAGCCAGTACGAAATAGTGCGCACGGCAATACCAGTACGTGAGGGGAACAAGTAGTACTAGTCAGTATAATTATTAACAACAAGTTGTGGTAAACCATCCCGTGTCACTCGCATCCAAATCTTACCCAGTACCAGGAACATAACATGATATTATTTCCCCGGTGGCTTGGTAGGTGGTCCGCGAGCCTATCAAGATCAATTTCGTGAGTTCGAGTCTCACCGAGTGCATGCTCATAGGGACTTTTTCTTGCATAAAATTGACTAGCGGAAAGCGCGAGAGCGTGAGTTAGCTGTACATTCGATGAAAATCGACGAGCAGTGGGAATGCTGAACCCTATGCGGGATAAAAAATAAAGGCGGCACGTACCGGGGGGGGAGAAGGGACGACACCTGTGACCACGGCTTGTCCAGAAGATCGTCGAGGGTAAAACCTCCTACGAGTGGGCTGGAAAGTAAAAGTGATAATGAAAAAAAAAAAAAAAAAAAAAAAAAAAAAAAAAATGTACAACCGAAAATATATCTACGCGGTCGTGTGCAGACAGTATGTTGTTGTTCTCACATTAATTCTTAAATCAAGGAGTCCTTGTTCACACAAAGGTGCTGGAGCCCTAGGAATATTCGAAAACCCATGAAAAATAAAATCGGTTGGGAAGCACGACGCTTCCCATCCAAAAAATACGTACACCAGACCAAGGAGGTGCGCACATGGCATGAAATCAATGTGCAAACTGAAGTAACACGGCCGCGGATATCCCCTCAACTACAAAATAGAGTTCCCCCCGTTCCCACAACGAACTATCTCGTGGCTGCTGACTACAGGGGTTGCTGTCTGGAGTGCTGCCTGCACCGTACGAAACGCACGGTAGTCGTGAATAGAGGTGGGCACCTTATAGGGGAAAACAAAAAAAAACGAAAACCGGATAACGAGGCGTTATTCTGAAAACGAAAACCGGATAAAACCGGGTGTTTTTATCCGGTTTTAACCGGTTGAAACCGGATGTTAAAGTGAAACGCCTCCATATCATTGAACCAAATGACAATTTTGCGTCCGATACGTGCTGTTTATGCGGATTCCGAGCTACTGGTGGCGTGCGACCATGAGATGAGGTGGTGTGGCACTTAATGCCCTAACAACAGCACGTAATGGATGGTACGGGGTGACGTGATTTCATGGAATAAAACAAGATTTTGCCTATCTATACATGTACTGAAGTATACTCAGTGGTAGCACCTGCCGTCTAGTATTCGTGGTATATAATAGTGATGCCCTTATTGGCAGGGTTTTTTTTTTTACACAACACGTCGGCATGATGATGGACCGTGGTCATGTATCACAGGAGACAAAAAAGAGGAACAGGAAATTAGACTGGTCTCGCGCTGATGTTTTCATTTTAATACTATGGTGTGGGGGTCGTTGTATATCGTCTCCTAAAGGAAGCAAGGTGTATATTTACGTCACCTTCACACACAGCACACAACACCCATATTCACATATATATTTCCCCCTTGTATCATATAATATACTTGTACCTTGTACACGAGTCTACGTTTCCGTCACATAAGTTTCCCATTAATACTGTATGTACCAGGTCTAAAACAAAATGTCAACCGAGCTTTGATTGAGGTAAACACCTTACCAGGTTACCAAGTATGCAACATGATCTACTCATCCTCGTCCCGCAACTGCTGCTGTACAGGTAGGCTATTAATAGTAAAAAACTGGTAATGGTTTTTTTCTGTCGAAAATCAATTAACAATGTGTTCAAACCGGCAAAAATAACCGCGATTCATTTTTCAAAAACCGACTACTCGAACAAGCCTGCTGGGTTTCCAGAAACCAGTTTAAACCAGTTTTTCTTTCAAGGCGACCACATAGAGGAGCACGCCTGCTGTCCGGGGCGCTGTCAGAGTGACGACTCGCGGACATGCAGTCTAAAAGACCAGTCAGACCGAAAACCACCATACGAATTTCAACGATCACCTTGTCTTCCCAGTCTGTCTGATAAAAGGCACAGCTATGATACCGCACTGGTAATTGTGAGGGTCATTCCCCATGAAGGGTATAGAACTCGCCTACACTACGAAGACCAGCGACGTAAATAACAGGTGCATACTACAGAGAAAAACGATGGCTGCTGCCCTCGTGATGGTGTGCGCGCCGGTCATGGGTCTCTGTGTGCCGTCGTGCTGTCGTTTCTAACTACCGAATGGCATGGCAAAAAACTTGCTATTTTGGCAATAAAAAAAATCGAAAAAGTTGCCAAAACCTTCTGTCGTGAAACACTGCATATGTGGCAATATTTGGGAAATGTTCGTATCATAACGCCCTCAGATTTTATCCAAAGCCTTTACGGCAGCAGCAGGTAGCCGACGGCCCGCCGACTCTTTCTATGGAGCAATTGCTGCCGCAGAAAGGACTCCAGGCACAGCCAATGTACCTCAGAGGTCGACAGTCCTTCCAGCCCGGTCCAAAATCCCCCGGGAAAAGCTGGGGCGGCTGCTGTTTGTGATTGTTTTTAGCCCCCGCACAAAATGACACCCATACCGCATTCACACGGGGCTCACGGCCAGTGTCGCCAGCCCTACCATCTCTGTTGTCAATGCCACCGTGTATCCTCCGTATCTCCCTCTCGTGCACATGTTGGAGCGAGTCTAGCGTGCGGCATCGTGGGGTGGTCTGGTTTGTACAACCTTGCGTTGGGGATATTGGGCTAAAATAGCTATCATGGCTGAATCTTGTGGGAGCCGAAACCGGAAAACAGAACAGGCATGCACTTCTGTTTTCCGTATGGCCCAGATTCGTATACATCGAGTTTGGTTTTTTCCTATCTTAATATGGTGTTTGGCGTAAGTATGCCGGGGTTCGTTTGAGTTGGGAGGACGTTGGAGGTAGAGGAGTTACCGCAATAATATTTGAATTCGGCGGACACACAGCAGTACTCGGAACCCACGCATCCTGTTTGGTACGCGTCGGGTAACATGGGGCTTGCTTTCGCAGACTCAAGCTTCCTGGACTGGGTTGGCTTCCTTTGACGAAGGGTCCCCAAGCTTTTGGCAGCCTGCTGTAGCATCAAGGAGCAGTGCGTTGACAGTGCTGAAAGCTCTAGAACACAACGACAACTGCCAAGAGCATGCGGTGTAGTCGGTTGTTCGCCATCACCGGAGCGTGGAGTCTCTAGCTACCGCTAGATGCCGGGATACCGTGTCAGAGATACCGAGAGAGTACAGCAGTAGTAGCGATGATATGTACAAGTGTTAGGCCCGCCACGTTATGCCTCATGTGTGGGATTCAAAACCAGTCTTGGCCAGCTCTGGGACCGTACAGAACTGGTGTCTGGTTTCGTCTGGTCAGGCCATTTCCGATCGAAAGACGGAAAATATTTCAAGAGATCTCTGTTTTTTGGCCATTGATAAGATTCGATAAGTCGGATCCGACACGAAATTCTTCCTGAATGTCTCTACAAACCCTGTTTTGTTTTCCGGTTTCGGCTCCCGTAAGAGTCAGCCTAAAGCCAATATCACTTTCTATAAACTTGCCAACAAAGCAGAACGGAAATATCTTTAAAAAAAACTTTGGCAAGTTTTTTGCTGTTTTGGCAAGTCCAGATTTCCATGAACTTGCTATTTGACAAACTTGCCAAATGCGTGTCGTTAGAAATGCCCCTTGGCCAAATCGGCACGCTCCTTCGCACGTGCTCTCTTTGCCACCCCCTTCCAGTCGGTTTCCCTTCTCCCCCGTCCAAAAAAAGAGTAATGCACCTCGCACTTGCGGTTTTGAAAAACGGGAATTATCGCACAAGGTTAGTTCTATCCGTCTCTTCCCCGCTCGTCGACGCTCTGTTTCCCTCCTCCTTCGTCGTCGAGTCCAGCCTCCTGCCGGCGCAGTCAGACTGTGTAGCATTTTGGCCTGTGGTGGCGCCTGCCTCCGCGCACGGACATCCCGATTAGGCATTGCTGCTCTGCTACTGCTGCCTAAAAAAGACGCGCGAATCGTAGGTGTCAGTGCCTGACGCACCACGCACGACCCAACTCTACTGCCGTGCCTTAAGCCTCACCGTCACACGCAGCAGCGAGCAGGTATCACTCCTTGAGAGTGAGTCCGGCCTTCACCCGCGAGAATGACCTACCCCGCTCACTCCAAGCCTGATTGGGCATGCCTCACACCATGCCTTGCCGAGACAGCGAAGGGAACGGTGCTGTGTACATAATACTCGTTGTATGTGGTCGTATCAATCACAGCATAATATCACAGCAGCACCTTCACAGGGGGGATTTCGCTGCTGGTTGTTTGTCGACTCTCACGGTTGTTCCAAGCATACCGGCACCGTCAAGTTCTCGTTCTCACGGCAGCAGCCTTTAAGCTCGTCGCATCATGCTCCCACGGAGATAAATCCTTAACTACTCATGTCATACAAGCAGCCTTTTCATCCGTAACGCGTGAAAGTTGATTCCTTTATCGGGCCATTCTTATCGGAGAGCTTTTTCCCGTGATTTCCATATATGTTTTTCGCGCATTTTTTTCGTCTTCCAGTGAAATCTAACTCTCCTGATTTTCTCCTGATTTTCTTCGCTTCTGAAGAATTTCACAAATTGTGACGAAACGCCTCCGTACCTTGATATATATTTTCCGATTATTTCCAAAACTGCGAAATTCTGGACAAAAAAGCTCTCCGACAAGAGTAGGCCTTTTATTCCCCTTCCTGTTATCCCATTGTTAGTATTTTGGCCCCATCCGAAAATGGATGAAGTTGGATTCAACAAAAAATCAAATGCGGTTGGATTCAACGAAAAATGCAGTTGAACTCAACTGAACCAGAGCTTGCCTGTATATCTGGAACTACAACACCGGGTACGTAGCAGAGTTGGATCATCTTTCTGTGGGACATGATGTTCATACGTATCATACCTACCTGATGGAATGACGCTCTTTCGATGTTGAGGCCAACTATTATGGGATCGGAAT
Organism: Macrocystis pyrifera; assembly: GCA_031763025.1. Classification (NCBI taxonomy): domain Eukaryota; class Phaeophyceae; order Laminariales; family Laminariaceae; genus Macrocystis; species Macrocystis pyrifera. The sequence goes on along the minus strand of JASSKH010000005.1, from coordinate 2,243,302 downwards.
CCAGAATTCAGAACAGTTTTTTTTTTTTTTTGCAATGGCGAGACCGATGCACAAGACTCTGGCTTTTTATTTTTTGTTCCAAAAGCTGCCCTAAGCAGATAGCTAATGCACGTGCTTGCTGATACATGCCTATATTACTAATGCGCCGCCATCGAGTGCTCTCCTCACAGAGCACGGGTCGCGGTAACTCTTGAAGAGTGTGTTGCACACGGAGCAGGGAGTCGTCGGTGACAAGTATGAACGCCGTGCGTGGGTGGCCTCTATCTGGTGTTCTCGCCTGGTCCATTGACGTCTCAGCTTCTTGCTGGACATGGCAGGAGCCCAAGCGAGAGCTCCAGACACGGGCCACCTGCGGCCCTCGAACTTGGCAGCGAGGACTGTCAGAGAAATGGAGCAAACATTCATGGAAGTTAGCGCGTGTTCCGTGCTCTGTGAGTCCAGGACTCTCGGCGGCGGTGGATGCTGTGTGCCAAAAGCACTTTTTTTTATGTGGGCGGCGTACAGAAATGACCCATCACTACCGACGGCACTGCTGCTATTAATAGCGGGTCTCTGCACGATGAAGAGAAAACCTGTTTTCCTGGATTCCGATCCCATACCAGTCAGCCTAAGATGACGACCACCTTCTTGTTCCTATAATGTTCCAGGTAAAAGACTATTACAGGTATTGGACTGCCAGAGGCCAGAGGGAGGGTGGCGAGGTACCAGACATCAGACCGACTATTAATGGTAGGCAGAAGCTGTCTACCATATGCGACTTGTACGTACTCGTACCGTAAAGTGCTGCGGCTGTCTGGAGGGTGTTCTTGTTGGGCTTCGGTTCGCCTGTCCTTCCTTTCCTCCCGTTCTTGGTCTTACTCTGTTGAAGGTCATTTTTAACGACACTTATTTGGGTGTTTCTTACGCGGTTCTATTTCGAGCTTGAGACTTGTATGTTTCAATATCGAAAATGAAAGCACCTGCTTGCGCACAGTCTGAATATGCAAAATCCGACCGGATTTTTTTCGATCCGACCGGATTTTTTTTCGATTTGGGAATCCGATGGACTTGGGCCGTCATATTTTCAAATCGAAAAATATTATGGTCTCTAAATTTAAGAGGTTATCCACGACAGCAAGCAGCGGCAGAATGATCAATGATTTGGATGGTGACAGCAGTATAGCGACGTTGCTTCGCACCCGACGCGTAATCGGCGGACGGCGCGTCTCTCCGTGGTCAGGCTGCAGTCGGCTGGCGCGGGCTCGGGCTTAGAGACCAAGAGAAGCGCACTCGGCGAGCACCTCTCAGTGGATACGTACTCACTCGTAGGCTACAGCGGCAGTCAGTCACGTTGTGAAACACAAAATACCTACAACAGGTTGACTCAACGTAGGGCACTGGGCCTGTCTCTCCGCCCCCAGACCAGAGGCAATCAGCGTGGGCTCGGACGCTCAGGTCCCACGCGTAGTGCGGCGAACTCGGCGCGTCTCTTCGCGGCGCCAGCCACAACATCAACAACAACAGCAGCAGTTGTCTCGACGTTTGCTCGAAACTCTGCATGCACAATGAATCCGATTGTTCGGCATAGAAATACTGCTGTTTCGATTTATGAACTGCACAGCTAAACATGCGATCGGGTCAAAAATTAAAGCTCAAAATCTGAAAAGCATGAGAAACAGCCTTGGGCAAAAAAAAAACTTGTCAAAAAAGCAAATTATGGAAATTTAGACCTACCATAACGGCAAGCAAAGAACTTGCCAAAACAAATAGCGAAAATTCCCTAGCTGTTCGTTGACAAACGTATGTCAAGTGAAATTTGCGATTTATTTCGGCATTTTCATCCTAATAACTCCAACGCAAGGTTGTTTAAACCGCACGCCGGCGCTAGGCTGGCACGAACCTCTGCAATACAGGGGGACATCAAGGGTTAGAGGGGGGTTGGGGCTGACAGCACTGGTGGTGCGGACAGCACCGCTGGTTGATGGAGTGCACGACGAGAGTGACGCGCCCGGTGTGGGTGTAGCACAGGTGGCGTTTTGGTGGCCAACCCCAACAGAACAGCCGTCCCAGGTTCCCGAAGACAGCTGACACGTGCCTATACTTGAGGCTGGAAGACCTGCCGACCTTTGGGGTCTACTATTAATACTAAATAAAATTTTGTGCTTGCTCTCCTCTCCAGGCCACCTATTCCCCGACAGAGGATGTTACTTACCTGTATCGGCTGTCTGCTGGACGGGGTTTGATTAAAATATTAGGTTTCTTTGGTACAGAGCCGGCGTCCCCGGTGGTTTGGTAGGTGGTCCGCGTGCTTATCAAAATCAATTTCGTGGGTTCAAGTCTCACCGAGTGCATGCTCGTAGGGAATTTTCCTTGCATAAAAAATTGACTAGCGGAAAGCGCGAGAGCGTGATTTAGCTACATTCGATGAAAATCGGCGAGCAGGGGGAATGCTGAACCCTATGCGCGACAAAAAATAAAGGCACGTACCGGGGGCGAGAAGGGACGGCACCTGTGACCACGGCTTGTCCAGAAGATCGCTGAGGGTAAAACCTCCTACGATTTAGGCTGGAAAGTAAAACTGATGGAAAAAAAAAAGAAAAAGTGAGGCAGCATTTTTTCTTCTATTTTGGCGTAATTTTTTTTGGTAAGTCTTGACCAAAAAAAACGTCTAGAACCTTCTATCGGCAACACTTGAAGAAAAACTCACTATCGCTACAACAGATCCTGAAGAGCGAAAGTGACGAACAACAGCCGTCTGAATTTAACCCCGAACGGCTTCCGCCACACGCAGTGAAAAAGGAAAACGGTTGAGAATATCGTGGTCGTGGTACAGCAGCACTACAGGTGGTATGTGTATGCGTCCGTCGCCACTGCATACGTCCGCATATTCATATGTATACCATGCGTGCGTCCTTTTAGGACTGCAGTCCACGTGTCGGGTATAAAGTACTTGGAATTAGACTGGTTCGTCCCCAAATCGGGACTGCGGCACTAAAGGGATTAAGAGCACCTGCTGTGAACAACCTGGTACGTGCACGTATATAGCTGGTAGTTGCGAACGAGGTGAAATATAACGAGGTGAAATATCGCCTCTTCTGTTCTATACAAGGCAAAACGCAATTCGTACAGCTGCCTTGCCGAATTGTGTACGTATCCTCATTCGTGGCTCTCTTTTTGATGCAGGTTTTCTTTCAAATCAGCAGTAGTGATATTAATATTACTAGTAGCTGGAATTTTAGTTGCAACCGGTTTACGTTTTCCGTACCCACCTGTTCGGAATGGCACAAGTCCAAACAAGCCAACTCGGGCACCAGGTTATAGATTTTTCCCAAAAATTATGGCGCAAGTCATGGTATCCTTTTTTCAGGCCGGGCATTGTTTTTTTGTCGATTTTACGCAGAAGAGCGAATTACAGCAGTGGTATGCCAGCAGGTCAGCGAAGTATGTACGATCATGGGTGAAAAAGCGGAGTGTATGAACGTAATGTGCTGAAATGCTGAATCGTACACGTGCAAAGCGTCCCCGGTGGCTTGGTAGGTGGTCCGCGAGCCTGTGAAGATCAATTTCGTGGGTTCGAGTCTCACTGAGTGCATGCTCGTAGGGATTTTTTCTTGCTCAAAATTGATTAGCGGAAAGCGCGAGAGCGTGAGTTGGCTGTACATTCGATGAAAATCGACGAGCAGCGGGAATGCTGAACCCTATGCGTGACAAGAAATAAAGGCACGTACCGGGGGGGAAAAGGGACGACACCTGTCACCACGGCTTGTCCAGAAGATCGTTGAGGGTAAAAACCTTCTGCGAGTTAGGCTGGAAAGTAAAAGTGATGATTAAAAAAAAAAAAAAAAAAGTCAACCGATTTTGATAGTGTTGAACCGTGGCGCGGTTTCTCAATGCCGACTGGTTGTCTTACCCGGGCCGTCAACGTACCCAACGCCCAACTAGAGGTGGCATGGGCACAAAGTATGGTACACTTTGCTTGTTTTGCCACAGAACTATGGTGCAATTCGCTTGTTCTGCCACCCCTTCGCCCAAAATCCCAGTAACACGTGCCACCTCGAGCATACCATACGTATGGCTTTGCTTATGGCTCCAACTGACAGCACTGCCAATTATGTCGATCGCTATGCCCACCAAATGGGTTCGGGCCTATCAACAACAGCTCTCTGCGGAGGGTTCCCTATGTTTTATCATGTACCAGTTTCTGTGTGGACTGCGCATGAGGACTGGTTTCTCCATTCACAGTCAAAAATTATCTCGAAAAAATGATTCACCATGTTTTTATGCGATTTTTCCGGGTGCAGCTTTACAGGCCGAGCGTACAACCATATGCCACCGGGGAAAGAAATGTGTGTGTGTTCCTCACATTGTAAACCATTCTTCGACACTTGGCACAACCAGTGTCCATGCCTATTCTTCAATCCTAGAGAGATGCAAGCTCTGTGCTCACAAAACTACGACACAGCAGAGATACCACATCGCTATTCAGTAAGCAGAGTAGAGAATGCAATGACAGCAATGACATATCATCGTACTGGACACGACAGACACGGCATTCACAACCGTTCATGGAAGAGAGAAAAATCGAACGAAACAACCAAAAACAGATCTTGATAAAAAGAAAAAAAAAAGTCTCGTGCCTGCCTGCCAGAAGGAGATGTGGCAGACAACGCAAGACAATAAAAAAAAAACAATAAAAACGAGACAACATAAAACGATCAAAAGAAACAATACGCAATTGCGATTCGAATAATATTAATAAACTATTAATATTAGTACTTACATCAGTATTAATATTATTATAGTGATGTGAAAGACCGGAGGACAAAAGGCAGACAGAGTCCGACCTTGCCGCGCCGCGCTACATAAATGTGCACAACTCGGCAAAAAGATGGCGTTTGGAAAGTGCAATATTTTTTTCAACAAATCAATGATGGTTTACGTCAAGGTTAGTTGTGATACCAAATTGGTATAAGTGTTCCGGTGTTTCGAAAAGAAAAGGACGGGAAGACGTTAAAAACTGCTGTCGTGGCGTCGTCAAACATGACGACTACATGACGACTACGTACGCCTTCTGCAGGTTTTTTTTGTTCATTTCTCCATGGTTACGCGGCGTGTCGTATGATGGGTGCTGAAGCTGTTTTTGTTTCCTCGATAATTTTCTACTCGCGACTGCTTTTTTTTTTTTTTGCTAGAACGTGGTCGTCACCGCATCCTCGCACATACCTGGTATGAGGTTATGATTGCTGCGATAGGAAAAACGTGGTGATTGGATTTGGGATACGTACATACCCCTCAACTCTCAACCATCCCGATGTGATCCGTTTTTCGTTTTGACCCTTTTACAACCAACCGCATTCTCGTTTTGGACTTTGACTTCTAGAATTGATTATAACCACAAGAACATATTACGGGGGGGTCCATAGTTAATAGGACCTATGGTGGACTTAAAAAACCTACCAGGTATGTATTTAGCTATTTTTTCCAACAATATTTGGTCCTATTTACTATGGTCCCCGGTAATAGTATAATTTCAAGTACTTTGTCCCGAAAACGGGACTGCGGTTCTAAAAGGATTAAACAAACAAACAGCAGTCGGTAGTACCTGGTGTGTTGTTACTACAGTATTTCGGGGGACGAACGAACAGCCAGTTAGTCTAGAGGTAGCAGTAGTGCCTGGTACGATCTTGCTGTTTCGGGGGGCCATAGTAAATAGGACCAAATATTGTCAGTAAAAATAGATAAATATATAAGTTTTTGGCTGCACCGTAGGTCCTATTTACTACTTATGGTCTCCTGTAATATTAATTACGTCAAATCACACACCCGCTGCTCGCTCACTGCCCCCCCCCCCCCCTGGCTACTGCTTGTTTCCGGTCGAGATTGATAGATCAGAGGGCGGGCAGAGGGCGGGTGGCCGCTCTTTCGTTCGTATATAGGATACCTGGTATGCTAAAAAAAAAATTGCGTATAATCTGGTATATTGTTCGCATATGTACTGCTGCTGTGTATGTACATACCAGTGTACCAGGTACTGCAGAAGGTGCCAGGTAGATAATATATAAATATGTACCTGGTGTGTATTCTGTACTTACATGTTTCAGGCAGGTATCTTTGTGGGGTAAATGCCTCCTGGTGTCATGGTATCATAAGCAACTCGGAATAAGGCTGCACTATGCACGATTCATCCACGCACGCGAAACGCTTTGGCCAATAGAAAGTTCAGTACCACCGACCGAGCGCAGCACCGCCGCCGCACATGCATGATGATGTGTGGTACAGCTATCACTACATTTAGCAGTATACTACGTATGACCTGGTCCTCGTACTGAAGGAATGAATCTCAGCCCGCGTCCCCGGTGGCTTGGTGTATAGGTGGTCCACGTACCCACTAAGATCAATTCCGTGGGTTCGCGTCTCACGGAGCGCATATGCATGCTCGTACTCGTGAGGACTTTTTCTTGCCTAAAAATTGATTAGCGGAAAGCACGAGAGCGTGAGTTATTAACGTTCGATGGAAATCGACGAGCAGTGGGAATGCTGAACCCTATGCGCGATATAAGTGAAAACAGCAGCACCGAGGGGGGGACAAGGGATGACACTTGTGACCGGCTTGTCTAGAAGTTCGTTGAGGGTGAAACCTCTTATTATTAATACGAGATAGGGAAAGTAAAAGTATTGATAAAAAAACGTAATCAGGGAATTGCACCTCACAAGGCCCTGATGTGTGTGTGTTGTTGACATTAAACCGGTTTGTCTACCACGTCGACATCCAGCACAACCAGGGTCCGTGCCGTTTCTTCAAATCTAGAAGTAGATAAAAGTTCTGTGGTTCACATTGGATCGTTATTTCTGCCATACCCACCCGTCGATTTACCGCAGTGGTACAGCAGCAGCAGCAGTATACGTTTGGTTTCTTTGTTTGTTTGTTTTTTTTTTTTTTTCCGTAGAATGTGTATGTCATGTCTTTCGTTTCCAGCGTGATGGCATTGCATTGATTGTCTACTCGACTCTTCTCGCGTATACGTAGCATAACGATGCAGCATCTTTACTTTTGGCGTAGTTTTGTGACCACAGAACTTGTATCAATCCGTCTAGGATTGAAGAATCGGCACGCACGGACGGACACTGGTTGTGTGTGCTGGATGTCGGACGGGTAGAAAGAACGGTTTAATGTGAACAACACACAGGTATTACTCGTATGGGCGTGTCTGTGCTTGTGTACTCGGATCACCTTACAAGAGCTCTGAATTTTTGGTTGATTTGGTACAGCTGAGTATCTGATATCTGATACGTACGCCTGGACCTCGTATCAATGCCGCGTGTGTTTGATCTTGCTTCATGTCTGGTACTGACCGCTGCGTACGTACGCGGAACTGACTTCTGTATACCATGGTATTACTAGTTAATACTCGAGGCGAGTAAAGGTAAGCACAACCGCAGCAAGAGGCACATACAAGTATATTAATAGTAGTTTCGGGTTTTATGGCGCTGGCAAAGCCGCCGGATGTCGTATTAAATACAAGCTGAGTCAATGGGCAACATGTGTCGAGTACCAGGTATACTGCTGTATGATAGGAGAGGATTTGTTTTCCCGAGGGTGTCACCGTGTCAACCCTAAGGCCAGGAAGGCCCTGCATGGCATGCTGTTGTTGTGCGGACTGATGCACTCGTATGCAGGTAGTTGTTCGTTTCGGGGTTGGGCGTGGTATCGCACTCGCGTCATGCTGAATATATGGGTGAAAAGTCGTTTTTGAATATATCGTACCTTTTCGAACATATCTCTTCGTACGAGCATTTCTTGGGAAAACGCTACATAGTAGACACGGGAAACCCGGCCGAACACACTGGTCGAGCGCGAGCTCCGTGCCCGATCCGTGCCCTCTGGAACACGTGGCAAGCCCGCAAAGTTTTTTTGCGGCGGGAGTGGATAAGACGATTTCCCTGTTTTCAGTACGAGAGGCCTTATTTTGTACCTGATACGTACTTTAGTAAAATGTCGGGAGCTTTTTGCCCTTTCACGAGCACACAGCCCAGGCATGTACCAGGCAGAGCACAGCGTTACAGCGCTGCCGCCCACCTGCCGCCCATAAGCACCAGCAGGCAACACCGTTCGTGTGTGACACCCATTCGTGCTGTACTGCTGTGGCTGGTTGTGTTTATCGGAGCCTGCGGTCCGTAATCCACCATTTACCTTACTTTTGCTGCTGCCGTGTGTGGCAAACCAACGCGCACTCTGGACGCAAATTTAAAAACCGTTTTGATTAAATATCAGTACCTCAACTGTTCTTATGTTTCCGATGTTTGTGTGTTTCTTGTCCTAAGTACACACCAGGCGTCTACTCGTACTGCAGCAGTAGTTGTGTGTGAACGACAGCAGATACAATGCAGAGAACCCAAACAACGTTACACCCCCGCCCAAAAGTGCAAGCAGCCGCCAGAATCAGCACGCGCGTGCGGTGTACTGCCGTGGCTGGTTGCTTCATCGGAGACTGCGATCCGTCATCCGTCATCACCACCTCTCTCTCCTCAGCTGTGCTGTGCATGTCGTGTCCGCTCTGTCACCCGCCGCCAAAAACAATACCCGGTAGTATTCATCTTTCGTAAGATGGTCAAATGGTTACGATGCCCGATTGTGGACTTGAAGGCGCGAGATCGATCCTCGCAGAGCAGAGATCATGTCTATTTTTTTTTTTTTTTTTTTTTTTTAAACTTTTTTTTTTTTGTCATCATGTACGTAAACCCAGAGAGACACCACAGAGGACAAACAACACAACATAAGCAACGCAGAGTGCGTGCGACACCCAACTGGCTGCAACGCTATGCACCCCTGCCGCCCGTCAGCAAAGCAGGAAGAAACACCACACGTGTGCGGTAGTTGTCCGCGCCGTATTGCTGTCTGTGGCTTCCTACTCTTTAGTTGCTTTTTTATCAGACCCGGCAATCTGTAGATCTGAGGGTCTCTGCTGTTGTGTATTACATCTCGTATCCAACATCATGGCATTGCATTATCCGCTCTGCTTACTGCATACGTGGCAACGTAGTATCTCTGTGGCGTAGTTTTGTCACCACAGAACTTGTATCTCTCTAGGATTGAAGAATCGGCACGGACACTGGTTGGGCTGGATGTCGACGGGTAGAAAGAACGGTTTAAAGTGAACAACACACATGAATGCTGCCACAGGTACAATGCAAGAGCGCTGCTGCTGCTGTAGTGCGATTTTCGTGGGCAGCCGAGTGTGGTCGAGAGTTCCAGCCCCTTCTTCGTGTACATGCTTTTCTATTTATGTACATATTATACTATACCACTACTGCTGTGTACTGCTGTTTTCCATGTGCCACGCCTGTGTGTGCGGTGTGTGCCGCGTGTCACGCTTCGCACGCTTTCGAAAAAAAATGGTCTGCAGTCCTCGGTTTTGTGCGGGAGAGGCCTTTCTAGCCGTGAGCACAGCAACAAGGACATCGACGGATATGATACGGCGGAATCATTGGAAAATGTGTAGAAGCGATTCAGGCCGTTCTTATGCGGTTCGACTTTTGAGCTTCAGATTTTGACCCGATTGCATTTTCAGACGTGAACTTGGCAAATCGAAGCAGTCTTCCTATTACGCGGAAAAATGTGTTGTGCGTGCAGAGATTCGAGCAAACGCCGAGACCGACTTTTTTTTTTTTTTTTGTTTGGCGCCGTGAAGAGACGCGCTGGGTACGCTGCCCTGCGCGTAGGACCCAAGCGTCCGAGCCAAGGCTGACTGCCTCTGGTCTGGCGGCGAAGAGACGTTGCGAGTGCGCTAGAGTCAATCTGTCTTTGTATTTTGTGTTTCATTTTGTGACGGACTGCTGCTGTGTACAGCAGCAGTGTAACAACAGCAGTGTAGTCTACGAGTACGTATAAGTGCGTGCCGAGTGCGCTTCTCTTGGTCCCTAGGCCCGAGCCCGCGCCAGCCGACCGTAGTCTGGCCACGGAGGGACGCACCGCCCGCGCGTCGGGCGCGAAGCAACGTCGCTATACAGCTGTGTCACCATCCAACTCATCGATCGTTCCGCTGCTGTTTTTGCTGTCGTGGATAACATCTTGAATTTAGAGAGCATGCCATTTTTCGATTTGAAAATCTGATGACCCAAGTCATCGGATTTTGGCCCAAAATCTGACGACTTGGGTCATCGGATTCTCACATCGAAAAAAATCCGGTCGGATTTTGCATATTTGGACTCCATACTGCATAAATAAGCAGGGTCCTAAGACCTATGCCAATGGAAATGCGAAGTCCGAAAGTTTTTTTTTTTAAATTGCTTTAAAAAAACAGCCGAAAATATCCTCGTACCGCCGCTGTGGGAAAAAAAGGAAAAAATGTTTGATTTTTTTTTTTTTTTTTCCAACGGGTGCAGGCGGCGCAATTTGTTTTCTCTCGTCGCAAATTGTCAACACGCTGATAAAAATCAGCTCGTGCGACGATAGGTGCTCGATCTCGATCGATATAGACTCAACCCAAGGCCAACCCGCTTGGTGTCGGGCAAGGCCAACGAGTATAGATGACGGCATCGAAGATAGAAAGTGAATACATGCTCTACGGGGCGAGAGCTTGCCGGCGGCGTCCTGCGGTATGGCCTGTTTTTTGCCATTCGAGACGGATCGAGAAATTTTGTCTTTTGTTTTGTACACACAGCGGCTATTTGTTTTTTTATCGTACGCCTGGCCAGCGCCCGCCGCACGTCACTGGCCATTGTGTGAAGACGGTGACCCAAGGGTGGGTCGGAGCCCCTAACGAGCGCACTCCGTTCAGAATTCATGACGCAATCGTTGGTTTTGTCGATCGATGTCTGTCGAGGACTCGGAATCTCGCCGCTTCGAACCAAAGATCGGCCTGAGTTTTTCTCAGGCCGATCTTGGCCCAACATCGGCCCCAGATTTGCTTTTTTCGGGCTTTTCCAAATGTTTGGAACTTTTTTTTTTTCTGGACGTGCCCATAGGCCGGCGTCCTCGGTGGCTTGGTAGGTGGTCCGCGTGCCTGTCAAGATCAATTTCGTGAGTTCAAATCTCACCGAGTGCATGTTCATAGGGACTTTTTCTTGCATAAAAAATTGATAAGCGGAAAGCGCGAAAGCGTGAGTTGGCTAGCTTCGATGAAAATCGACGAGCAGTGGGAATGCTGAACCCTATGCGCGACAAAAAATAAAGGCACGTACCGGGGGGGAGAAGGGACGACACCTGTGACGACGGCTTGTCCAGAAGATCGTCGAGGGTAAAACCTCCTATACGAGTGGGCTGGAAAGTAAAAGTGATGAAAAAAATAAATAAATAAATAAATAAAAATAGGAAGCGTGTTCTATTTTTTTCTGGCGGGTATCTTCGGAATTCAAACTTTTTATTGATACTTGGGGTTGCCATTGGCATAGGTCTACGCAGGGTCATTCATTTTTGAGATCGAAAAATACAAATCTGAAGCTCGAAATCGAACCCCATAGAAACAGGCTCAGTCAATAGTATTCAATAGTATTAATAACAATTCCACACTTTTACAGCAGTAGTATTAATAGTATTTCACGTCAAACCGTTCTTTCTACCCGCCATCCAGCCTAACCGGTGTCCTTTCCGATTATCCTACAGCAGTACGTACGTGAAAAGATACAAGCTCTCTCAGTGCTCTGTGGCCACGAAACTATTAATATGACAGATAGATACCACATAGATAGTTATGGAGTACGTAAGCAGAATAGACTATTAACATGCAATGGCCATGTTCACAGTACTGGATACGACAGGCACGACATAAGCATTGTACCAGTATGAAAGAGAGCAAATCGGAAGAAAAGCTGGAGATAGTCGCCAACCATTCATCCCTGGGTGTCGTAACTTCGTGATTTGGTGGCTGTGCTGTGCAGCTGCAGCACCTGCAACCCCGGCCACCTGCCACGCTGCTTGCTCTGTTGTTTGCGTTGTTTGTGTTTTCTGTGGCGCTTGTTGGATGCGCTTAGTGAATCAGAACAGTTTTCCGCACCTCTGCTGTGCACGGGAGATCCACGATAAAAAAAATTGGTAACGTATAATAGATCTCGCCGAAGACGGACTGGAGAGGCTCTTCTCCCGTTGTGGCACTTTCCGCGTGGTAATCCTGGGAATAAAGAGCAAGGCCTCGGCAGGGCGACCCACCACTCATTGGTGTGTCGCAGAAGCAGCAGCTGGGTACCGACGTGCAATACAGAATACGCGTACGATATCGAGGAGATGATGCTGCTGCTGCTGCTGCTGTGATTGGGAAGTTATCCCGGCTGGTACTCTGATTCGGGGAAAAGTCAACTGAGGCCGGAACATTAGTGGCGAAAAAGTGCAAAGAAGTGCAAGCCATGCATGGATGGCATATGGCGTGTTGATGACGTTACAAAAACACCGGAAAAGTTAATTATGCCTACGCAATACGTACGTATTATATGATACCTCGTGTGTGCAAATACAAGGAAGGTTAATACTCGTACGTATAGCTCTGATGTGCTATTAACAAAACGCTAAATGTTTACCCATCACACGGGCAATTGGCAATTCGCACTCCCTTCTTTTTTCTCTCTCGCTTTGTTGCATTTTTTGGAATTGTGACATGTATAAGCTGGTCGCCCCAGTGTTCTACCGGCGTCCACGGTGGCTTGGTAGGTGGTCCGCGTGCCTATCAAGATCAATTTCGTGGGTTCGAGTCTTGCTCGTAGAGACTTTTTCTTGCATAAAAAAAAATTATAAGCGGAAAGCGCGAGAGCGTGAGTCAGCTACACTCGATGAAAATCGACGAGCAGTGGGAATGCTGAACCCTACGCGCGACGACAAATAAAGGCACGTACGGGGGGGGGAGAAGGGACGACACCTGTGACCACGGCTTGTCCAGAAGTTTGCTGAGGGTAAAACCTCCTACCCTGGTACGAGTTAGGCTGGAAAGTAAAAGTAATGATGAAAAAAAAAAGTGGTACCCTCATGTGTATTATTATAGCAAAAATTAGAGCTGGAGTGCTGGGGGCGCCTATTGATAGTAGCGGGTAGGCGTAATTCGATGCGAGTGAACGAGGGAAGAAAGACCGAAATATTCTCGCGAGTAAAATGCAAGGCAAGAACCGTAGTCGGGGGGGGGGGGGTAAAAGACTGCTATGTGACCTCGGATCTGAGGTACGACTATAATAGGAAGGAGAGAGAAGAGAAGGGTGAATGTGATAAATGAGATGGAAAAATGAAAAAATGAACTACGAGCCCCGTTTTTTTTTTTCTTTTTTTTGATCGTCACTTTTGCTTTCCAGGCCACTCGTAGGAGGTTTTACCCTCGACGATCTTCTGGACAAGCCGTGGTCACAGGTGTCGTTCCTTCTCCCCCCCGGTACGTGCCTTTTTTTTTTTGTCGCGCATAGGGTTCAGCATTCCCACTGCTCGTCCATTTCCATCAAATGTAGCCAACTCACGCTCTCGCGCTTTCCGCTTATCAATTTGTTTGCAAGAAAAAGTCCCTACGAGCATGCACTCGGTGAGATTTGAACCCACGAAATTGATCTTGATAGGCACGCGGACCACCTACCAAGCCACCGGGGACGCCTGTTTAGACCTATGCCAATGGGAACGCGAAGTATCAATAAAAAGTTTGAATTCCGAAGATACCCGCCATTTTTTTTTAGAACACACTTCCTATGAGCGCGTTTAGAAAAAAAAATTTCCCACCATTTGGAAAAGCCCGACAAAAGCAAATCTGGGGCCGATGTTGGGCCAAGATCGGCTTGAGAAAAACTCAGGCCGATGTTGGGCCAAGATCGGCTTGAGAAAAACTCAGGCCGATGTTGGTTCGAAGCGGCGAGATTCGAGTCCTCGACAGACATTGATCGATACAACCAACGATTGCGTCATGAATTCTGAACGGAGTGCACTCGTAGGGGCTCCGACCCACCCTTGGGTCACGATGTCCACAAAATGGTCAGTGACGTGCGGCGGGCGCTGGCCAGGCGTACGATAAAAAAAACAAATAGCCGCTGGAGTGTACGAAACAGAAGACAAAATTTCTCGATCCGTCTCGAATGGCAAAAAACAGTTTTTTTTCAAGGTTTGGGAGGATACCGCAGGACGCCGCCGGCAAGCTCTCGCCCCCTAGAGCATGTGTTCACTTTCTATCTTCGATGCCGTCATCTATACTCGTTGGCCTTGCCCGACACCAAGCGGGTTGGCCATGGGCTGAGTCTATACATGTATCGTCGCACGAGCTGATTTTTATCAGCGTGTTGACAATTTGCAACGAGAGAAAACAAACTGCGCCGCCTGCAGCCGTTAGAAAAAAAGGAAGAAAAATCAAAAACATTTTTTCCCTTGTTTCCCACAGCGGCGGTACGAGGATATTTTTGGCTGTTTTCTTCAAGCAATATTTTTGAGAAGAACACTTTTGGACTTCGCGTTTCCATTGGCATAGGTCTTCCTCTATAAATGGTGGTTACAAACAGTAGTAGGGTTGATTTATAAATGACTATTAATATTAATATTAATAGTTGCTTTTGTCAACACAATCAGCTACAGCTAGTACACGACCATGTGATTATTAATAATAGTGGTGACTACTGTTTATGATTTTCAACTATTAATACTTGCGTGTATCTTTCGCAGATTCCTGCGCCAACCCTGAGAATGAGACCTTGCTTCGCTCATGCACGGGTTCACTTCCACCACGCTCTCGCTCAAGCGTAGCGTACGTTACGTGGCGACAGTTGTTGTAGTACGAATATAGTACGCTCAACAACGAACAACAGCAGTATAGCAGTGTTCCACAACGGCATGGCGCCGGAAGCACTTGGGCCTCAGCAATGTATGTCCTACTTCGTACGTCCCCCGGTACCGTGTGGCACTATCACACCAGGGTGATGAGATGTAACACACCCCCTGGGACGATTTTCACCGCTGGGTTTCTCGACAACGTGGAGGGCGTGATGAGTACGAGCAACGCGCGTCTATGCAACCGACCTTCTCGACGAAACCTTTGCAAAGCCACCATTTTCGTTGTGTATGCCCCGCATGTTTTGGAGGAAAACCGGGTTCTGAAATTGGTCCCAGGGGGGGGGGGGGGGTGTTATGTCATCACCCAGTGTGATATACGGTAGGTTGTCGCCGTTCACGCGCTTGCGAGGCCACGCATGGCGTGACGTGCCGTAGTAGATTGCTAATATCATGCACCCTTCTTGTAGGGCAAACTGCTTGATTGCTGGTGTGTTCAGTCCCGTTTTGGGGAAGTCCCGTTTTGGGGAACAAACTACTTGGATTTGACTGGTTGTCCCCCAGACTATTGCCGGGGGGGCATGGTAAACAGGACCTAATATGGTTCGTGAAAATATGGAAATGCATGAATGTCTGTGTGTACCGTAGGTCCTATTAGCTATGGTCCCCCGTAATAGACGGGAATGCAGTACAAGTATAATGGTTGAACGCGCTGCCAGCAGGAGTTACAAGACACCCTATTAATAGTACGGGGGGCCATAGTACATACCTGGTAGGACCTACGGTAAAGACGAAAACCTTTGTGTTCACGTATTTTTTCCAACAATATTTGGTCTCGTTTACTCTGGTTCCCCGTAAGACCAGGATACGGCAGCATAGTCTGTGTGTTGTGTGTTCTTCACATTACCGTTCTTTCTACCCGTCTACATCCGGCACAACCAGTATCCGTGCCGATTTTCATCAATCCTATCAACAGAGAAATACAAGTCATGTGGCCCCAAAACTAAGCCGCAAGTTTATTATATTTTTTCTTCTTTCTTTTTTTTTTCTTTCGATTGGTCTTCTTTTTTTTTTCTTGGTTTCCTTTTGTTTCTCTATTTCATAGAATGTGTATGTCGTGCCTGTCGGGTTTTTTTTTTTTTTTTTTTTTTTCATCATCACTTTTACTTTCCAGCCCACTCGTAGGAGGTTTTACCCTCGACGATCTTCTGGACAAGCCGTGGTCACAGGTGTCGTCCCTTCTCCCCCCCGATACGTGCCTTTAGTTTTTATCGCGCATAGGGTTCAGCATTCCCACTGCTCGCCGATTTTCATCGAATGTACAGCTAACTCACGCTCTCGCGCTTTCCGCTAATCAATTTTATGCAAGAAAAAGTCCCTACGAGCATGCACTCGGTGAGACTCGAACTCACGAAATTGATCTTGATAGGCTCGCGGACCACCTACCAAGCCACCGGGGACGTATACAGTATGATGACATGGCATTGCATTGCCCACTACGCTTTTACTGCATACGTGTCAAGGTAGTATCTCTATGTGGCGTAGCTTTGTGGCCACAGAACTTGTAGCTCTTCTAGGATTGAAGAATCGGCACGGACACTAGGTGTGCTGGATGTCGACGGGTAGAGAGAACGGTTTAATGTCAAGAACACACACAGATACTACATTTTTACGTATGCAGTAAGCACAGTACTAGTAGTAGACAATGCATTGCCATGTCATCAGACTGGATATGACAGGCGCGGCATACACACTCTGTGAAAGAGAGAAAACGGAAGACTTCATGCTAAGGAAAGCGCTTCATGCTTTCTCGAAGGAGAAAGATATACCCTACCCTTTCCCCACCCAGACAATTGTGTGTCTTGGTATCGTCAAGTCTGCTCACGAGGGAAGCCGCGTTCGGATGCGGCAGGTGACTCTTGAACGGCAAGAAAATTGTGGGTTACTAATTTTGATTAATATCACGGGGGACCATAGTTATTTTTTTTTTTTTTTTTTTTTTTTTTCATCATCACTTTTACTTTCCAGCTCGTAGGAGGTTTTACCCTCGACGATCTTCTGGACAAGCCGTGGTCACAGCTGTCGTCCCTTCTCCCCCCCGGTACGTGCCTTTAGTTTTTATCGCGCATAGGGTTCAGCATTCCCACTGCTCGTCGATTTTCATCGAATGTACAGCTAACTCACGCTCTCGCGCTTTCCGCTATTCAATTTTATGCAAGAAAAAGTCCCTACGTATGAGCATGCACTCGGTGAGACTCGAACTCACGAAATTGATCTTGATAGGCTCGCGGACCACCTACCAAGCCACCGGGGACGCCGGCATTTAATAGGACCTATGGTATAAGTGGAAACCTATATATTTTACTAACAATATTAGATCCTATTTACTATGGCCCCCCGTAATAGCAGTGTGGCGCTATGGGGAGAGAGACAGACGCGGGAGGACTTTTCCCACCGCACTAAAGGCCCGCCTGCGGCTTCTACTGCATTCTCCGCACCTTCCTCGGATTTGTGGAGGGCCCGTTCGCGTCCCTCTTGGACGGAGAGAGACAGCGTGCATGCGCTGCTTCCTTTGCCGGGCTGGCTGCTGGTCATAGATATATTTTGATTGCGCCGCAGGTCCATTCTGGTACGGTTTCATCACAATGTAATCAACCAGTCATGATCGGTTGATAGTTAGCACCCGCGTCCCCGGTGGCTTGGTAGGTGGTCCGCGTGCCTGTCAAGATCAATTTCGTGGGTTCAAGTCTCACCGAGTGCATGCTCATAGGGACTTTTTCTTGCATAAAAAATTGATAAGCGGAAAGCGCGAAACCGTGAGTTGGCTACATTCGATGAAAATCGACGAGCAGTGGGAATGCTGAACCCTATGCGCGACAAAAAGTAAAGGCACGTACCGGGGGGGAGAAGGGACGACACCTGTGACCACGGCTTGTCCAGAAGATCGTCGAGGGTAAAACCTCCTACGAGTGGGGTGGAAAGTAAAAGTGATGAAGAAAAAAAAAAGAAAAAAAAAAAGTTGATAGATAACCAACAAATCAACAACAATGAATGAATCACGTCACGTCACGTGATCGAAATTTAATATCCCGAAATAATCATCCAACCCGAGTATAAGTTGATGGACAAACCCTATTATTAAATAATAGTTGTCAGCCCCGAATGTCACTATTACGAGGGTCCAAAGTAAATAGGACCTACGTTAGGCAGAAAAACCTATATATTTACATGTTTTTGCCACCAATAATTGGTCCCATTTACTATGGTCCCCCGTAATATGAATAAAAACCGTTTTGCGGCCAAACTACGTGTAATTTGAGTCGTTTGTCCCCGAAAAGGAACCGCGGTCGTAAAACGGTTTTTTTAAACGGCATCGGTACCCGATATTGAATCCCGCCGTGGTGAGATTTTTTTACTTCATTGATGCAAAACAGAAAACGAAAAAGGAACCAATCGCTGAGAGCGCCTCCCCTCCGTCGTGGCGTGGATTTATAGGCGGATTTCAAGCGCGAGTCGACGAGGAAAGAGAGGGCTGCAGTATTTTTGCTATATAAATGCAAGGGACGAACCGTAGGGGGCTATAGGGGGGATAAGAGCCTTGCTACTATCACGGGGGAACATAGCAATTAGGACCGAATATTATTGGTATAAATAAGTAAACATGTAGGTTTTTGTGAGTACGGTAGGTCCTATTTTCTATGGTGATCTGAGTCACTGCTGTATACTTGATATTATATAAGACGAAGAGGGGAAAATAAGCGCGACGACGATGAATCGGGTGGAAAGGAAAAAAAAAAAGAAGGATTCCTGGCCGCGTTAACGGCCAGGATTCTGGCTGTTGACGCGGCCATCCCCCCCCCCCCCCCCCCCCCCCCCCCCCCCCCCCCCCCCCCCCCGCGCCCCGCGCCAGGCTATAGTGAGGGGGCCCGGTCGAGGGTGCTCCCGGAGGGTCCCGCTGGCACCCTGCCGGATGCACGTTTTTTTTTGCGATCTTGCTTCACTTACGCCAGAAGAAAGGCGAGGGAAGGACTGTGGCCAAAATCAGGTATAACTCTGTCCCTAAATATAAGGCCCGTTTTTATTCAATTTTGAAGTAAAAAAGTGACTTATATTTAGGGACAGAGTGGTATACCTGATCCATTTGGGTCAAAATCTGGTACACACAAAAAAAAAAAAAAAAGTAAAAAATGCGCGCCACGAGCCGCGTTATTCATGTCCATGATGATAGTCCTTTTTTTTCAATGCGCCTGAACGTTAAGCGTGTGGCCTCCAAAATCTGAATTGTTTTCTTTTCTTTAGGGTATAGCGGTAGGTACCACGGGCACCGCTTGGACCTGCAGAGGGTCACCAAGCTTTGTTTCGCTGCGGTGGGAGCGCCGAGAGTATTTATTCTGGCGCCGCCCCCCCCCCCGTTACCAGCTGAAGCTTCTCGACCATCCTGGTGGAACCGCCTGCCCGGCATGAAATTATCTTCCCGTACCAATCCTGAGACCACCTCGACGCAGGGTGGGGCAGACGACCTGCTGCCGTGTTTGTCCACGATCCTGTAATACGACTCCTGTGGCCATAGAAATCAACAGGGTAAACCCCAAAGAAGGAATCAGTGTACGTATGTATGTATAAGTACATACGTACGTACAGAGTTTATACCCAAGAATTGCAACCGAGCAGCCGAGGGACCGCAGACGCATACGCATACGCATAGGAAAACAGTGCACGTATGGCCTCTCTGATTGGTTCAAATTTCGCCCAAAATCAGTTGAAAGCTAGCCAGAGTAGACAAATCCAGGTATACCCTGGCCTTTTCAAGCCAAATCACAGGTACGAATGGCATTTTGTACTCGGCTTGGGGTGACTCTTACGGGACCAGAAACCAGAAAACAAAACAGGATTTTCCCTTCATCGCATAGAAACCCCAGGGTTGTGCCGTCGGTAGACATGTCGTTGAGCCATTTTCGATGACTGCCCAAACATGAAAACCTGTGCTTTCAACATACAGCACCCGCCGCCGCCGCCGCCACCGCCGCAGATTTCTCGCCTCACAGCAGTGCACGAGATGACATCAAACCTTCGAGGCCGTACGCCCCACTGCTCTGAGAGTGCGCGCTACCAAGTTTAAGGGTCGTTAAAGCTGTGTGGCAGGAGTTCTCGCTCAAGACATCGGAGCCTGACCCGTTTGTGGCCGTTTTTTTCCAGACGGATACGGGACCCAGTTCTGTCTAGAAAAAAACGGGCCAGAAATGGGCCAGGCTCTCACGTCTCGAGCGGGAACTCCTGCCACACAGCTTTAACTACCCTCAAACTTGGTGGCGAGCACTCTCAGAGCAGTGGAGCATATAGCCTCGAAGATTTGGCGTCATCTCGTACCCTGTGAGGCGAGGGATCATCGGCGGTGGTAGGTGTTGTGTGTTGAAAGCGCAGCTATTTCCTGCTGCGGCATACCAAATAATATCTCCCATCGGCTAGGTGGGTTTCAACACCATAAAGGGGCAATTTTGTTCTGTTTTCTGTTTTCTGGTCCCATAAGAGTCAGCCTCAGCCTTACCGCATTGCAATGATGTGCTTACTTGCAAAGTTGAGTATCAACTATTTAAGCAGTCGAACTCACAGCTGACGTATTTCACAATTTTATAAAATGTACTTGTATTACGGGGGTCCATAGTTAATGGGACCAAATTTTATTATTACGGGGGGGTCCATAGTTAATAGGACCAATGGTATACATAAAAACCTATATATTTACCTATTTTTACTAACAAAATTTGGTCCCGTTAACTATATGGACCCCCGTAATAGTACAAATACGTAAATATATGGGGTTTTTTGTGTGTACCATAGGTACTATTAACTATGGACCCCCGTAATAGTGTGTCGTGGCTTCGTGAC
Organism: Macrocystis pyrifera; assembly: GCA_031763025.1. NCBI lineage: Eukaryota > Phaeophyceae > Laminariales > Laminariaceae > Macrocystis > Macrocystis pyrifera. Next base: position 2,222,724 of record JASSKH010000005.1, on the reverse strand, counting down.
TTGTATCTCTACAAATAGGACGAAGAATCGGCACGGACTCTGGGTGTGCTGGACGTCGACGAGTACTTGCAATAACGCATTGACGTGGAAAGCACTCACTCACGCGGAATGCTGGATGTGTGTGCGTTCTTCACATTAAACCGTTCTTTCTACCCGTCGACATCCAGCACAACCAGTGTCCGTGCCGATTCTTCAATCCTTTCACGGGGGACCATAGTAAATAGGACCGAATCTTGTTAGCAAAAATAGGTAAATATATAGGTTTTATGTATACCATAGGTCCTATTAACTATGGACCCCCGTAATAGATGAATACAAGTTCTGTGGTAACAAAACTACGCCACAGGTGGCTCGCTCGGTACGTCCGCGTTCCTACTTTTACGGGGGTCTATAGTTAACAGGACCTATGGCAAACATAAAAAGCTATATATTTAGGTATTTTTACCAACAATATTTGGTCCTGTTTACTATGGTCCCCCGTAATAATTATATCAGCGAAGATCAAGTTCGTGGGTTCCCAAGTCTCACCGAGGGCATGCACGTATGATAAGGACTTTTTCCTCCATACGAAGTGATTAGCGGAAAGCTGCTAAAGCGTGAGTTAACTACATTCGAGGAAAATCGACGAGCAGTGGGAATGCTGAACCCTATGCGCGATAAAAATAACGGCACGTACCGAGGGGGAGAAGGGACGACACCTGTGACCACGGCTTGTCCAGAAGAAGACGTGAGGATAAAACCTCCATTTAATACGAGTTAAGATGGAAAGTGAAAAAAAAAAACGAAGTAGGCAATGCTATGTCATGTCATCATACAGGATACGACAGGCACGACATACGCATTCTATCAAAGAAACAAATCAAATAGAAAAAGGAAAAGGAAAAAAGAAGAGAAAAAAAAACGTGCCTCCCCTCAGGAGATGTGGCAGACACTTGAAAAGAACGAGCTAAAGAAACAGCACCACTACATGCTACATACAAACAGAGTAAGAAGACTAAGAACCAAGGGAAATAACAGGCGAACCAAAGCACACACCCTCCAGGTAGCCGCAGAAGTTGTGGTACGAGAGTAGCATAGCCAGGTTCTCCCTATCAGGCGATCTGGTACCTTGATACCCTGTCTACAGATGTCTCCGTCCTGCGTTCGTCAACTATGCCCCACGGCGACAGGATGCGTCGGACAACACGAAACAAGCAAAGCAGGTTCGTCATCCACCCACACGCCACACGACTCCGTATGTGTGCTCTTGACGTTAAACCGTTCTTTCTACGTGTCGACATCCACCACAACCAGTGTCCGTGCCGATTCTTCAATCCTACAGAGATACATGTTCTGTGGTTACAAAACTACGCGACAGAGATACTACATATTAAGCAGTAAGTAGAGATCAATGCATTGCCATGATGTGATCACACTGGATACGACAGGCACGAGATACACATTATACGAAAGAGAGTTGAAAAAAAGAAGCAAATAATAACAAAAAACAAAGAAACAAATCGAAAGAACGGAAGGAAAAATAGAGGGAAAAAACTGCCGTGTCTCCCCTCAGGAGATGTGGCACACACTTGAAAATAACGAGCTAAATAAAGAATACAGATGCGTTTCGATAGGTTTCAACCGACAACTTTGGCACCCTTGACATGAGCGTTCATAAGGATGATCATCATGATGATAATGATGATTATTGTTATCATGCATGATGATATTCAGCTTATATAGGGGCTGTCAGCTGATATTTTTGCGGATTCTCTCCCTTGGTTATCGTGGTATATTATGGCGCGTTTTGGGGGGACGTGCGTAATTGCGAAGATTGTGGATTCCTTGCGCCTCCCTCAGCCAGGAGAGACATAGCACAAGTAGGTCGTGGTGTCGTACCGATCCCCAGTATTTTGTGTTTCAAGATAAATACGAGCTGTCTTATCTCTCAGAAAGAGGCAGCATCAGCAGCAGCAAGGTTTTTGTCGAAAAGAACTCACGATTGGCCGGCGAAGGGTACCCGTCTGGCGTGTTCGTGATGCAGCAGACTCAAGCCTGTTAGCGTTGTTCCTAGAGTAGATTTTGAACGATTTCAGCAGCACATGAAATTACGCATTTTGCTTTCTTCTTCGTATACGCAGACACTATTGGTAACAGATGATTCGCGGTCGGCACATATTATGGACAGCAGTAGTGAGTGTTCAATTTCGATATCCACGAGACGTCTACCGCTTCGTACGCTACATGGCCGGCCATGCCTTTTTTTTCCTGAAAGTATTGCGGACGTTGATTCGTCACTCTCTTGCGGCTTCTTGGAAACGATAAACATCCATTGTTCCATTCCATGTTGCCGGCGTCCCGGGTGGCTTGGTAGGTGGTCCGCGTGCCTATCAAAATCAATTTCGTGGATTCGAGTCTCACCGAGTGCATGCTCGTAGGGACTTTTTCTTGCATAAAAAAATGATTAGCGGAAAGCGCGAGAACGTGAGTCAGCTGCATCCGATGAAAATCGACGAGCAGTGAGAATGCTGAACCCTATGCGCCACAAAAATAAAGGCGCGTACCGGGGGGAAGGGATGACACCTGTGAGTGACCATGGCTCGTCCAGAAGATCGCTGAGAGTAAAACCTCCTACGAGTTAAGGTGGAAAGTAAAAGTGATGAGTAAAGGAAAAAAAAATGTTCCGTCTTCTCTTTCGTCTTTAGGCTGGCCCTTTCTCGCTTGTGGTGTTCTTCACATTGCATCGTTCTTTCTGCCCGTCGATATCCTGCACAAAGTGACTCACATCAAATCGTCCTTTCTACTCGTCGACATCCATCACACGCACTGCTACTGTAGAAGTAAACACGAGGAAGGGAATGCCGGGAGGGGGGGGAACAGGAGGAGTAGAAGGGAAACCGCCGTGGACGAAAGTAGGAAGGAGGTGGCAGACAGGGTAGCAAGGCACCAGGCCGACTAGGAAGTAGAACATGCCTATGCTACTCGTGCCGCCAACTGGTGCAGCAGCTGGTAGGAACGTGGTCTTCCTTGGTCTTCTTTTCGGTTTTTTTTGGGTTTTTTTTTTTTGCGCTTAATCCTTTAGTATGTGATTTTCATTTTATTTATTTCTCTTCCTTCCTTCTTCTGATAAGCCTTAAGGAGTCGTGTGGCGTGGGTGGATGACGAGCCTGCTTTGCTTGTTTCGTATTGTCTGACGCGGAGGGGCGGGGCACAGTTGACGAAGGCAGGACGGAGACGGCAGACAGGGCAGCACGGTCCCAAGCGGACTAGTAGGGAGAACCTGGCTATGCTACTCATACCACAGGTACTTTGTGCTTCGGTTTTCCTGTTATTTCCCCTTGGTTCTTAGTGTCACTCTGTTTATATGTAGAGTCGTGTTTTTTTTTTTCCGAGTGTCTGCCACGTCCCCTGCGGGGAGGCCCGACAGTTTTTTCTGTTCTTTCCTTTCTCTCTCGATTTTTTTTTGTGTTTCTTTGTTTTCTTTCGTTTTTTTCTCTTCCATAGAATATGCAAGTCGTGCCTAGTATGATGACATGGCATTGTCTACTGCTGCTGCGTACTGCTTACGTAACAATGTACAGCAGTAGTATCTCTGACGTGACGTAGTTTTGTGACTACATAGCTTGTACCTGGTACCTCTCTAGGATGGAAGAATCGGCACGGACACTGGTTGTGCTCGATGTCGACGGGTAGAAAGAACGGTTTATTGTGAAGAACACACACGGACCACAGAGCTTGTGTAGTGGTTTTGCTGGATGGCGACGGGTAGAAAGAACGGTTTAATGTGAACACACAACAAATGTGTCGGGCCGATTCTTCATGCTATTATTATTAATAGAGAGATACAAGCTCTGGGGTCACGAAACCACGACACAGAAGTACTACTTCATGGAATGTTCATGTCGTGCCTGTCGTATCCAGTATGATGACATGGCATTGCGTTGCCCACTGTGCCTACTTCATACGTGGCAACGTAGTATCTCTATGTGGCGTGGCTTTGTGACCACAGAACTTGTATCTCTGTAGGATTGAAAAATGGGCACGGACACTGGTTGAGCTGGATGTCGACGGGTAGAAAGAACGGTTCAATGTGAAGAAAACAACAATCGCATTAGAATGCGGCAATAGGAGAGTAGATAAATCAATGCCACGTCATCGATCGTACTGGATACGAAAGCAACAACAAACACACGCCAGCACCCCAGATACATCGAGAGAGAGAGAGAAGAGAAGAAGATAAACGTCGCGGGAGGAGATGCGACACACAATTAAAAAAAACATCGCAACAAAAACAGGAACCACCGCAGGTGCGCCACCCTCCAAGGCAAACGTGCAAGACTTGTTTAATAATATTTTGAGAATTCCCTAGGTTTACCCCAGGGTAATCTAGAAGCAAAATTAATTTCCTGTCCTAACGGACAAAATGACAAACGGTACACCAGCGCTTTTTTGCCAGTTTACGGTACGAAAAACTTAAACCAGGCCATCAGGGTACACCAAACCCAAGTTGGATGGCATTTTCTGTCAAGGAATACCGTTTTTTTGGCTTAATATCCATGTCCGTCCGTCTCACTTGCGAAAATTCCAGAACACGGTACACCATCGTATTTTTGCCAGTTTACGGTACGAAAAGTAAAACGAGGTGATCAGGGCACACCAAACTCAAGTCATATGACATTTTCTGTCAAGGTATACCGTTTTCTGGCAGAGAAACAATGTCCCGGTACAGCTTATATTTTCCAACACACACTACGTTCGTCAATAGAAGCGCCTTGTACTGCTGTGTACTCGTGTTCAAACGAACGTGCCAGGTACGAGTCAAGCGTTGCTTATATATAATCTGAAGCCATTTCATTTCGTTTCGTGCGCGTGCGTGTAGTCAAAGCACGGTACCGCGGGCGAGCCCGGCGCCGCCGCGGGTGTCAGCGGGTGCTAGCAGGTAGAGGGGGTGTTGCAAGGAGCGCCGTCGCCGTTTGCATGGCTAGGCATCGCGTGTGCCTCGAGACACGCAGGAAGCACGAATGGACGCTGTCTGGCCTCCTTGTGAGGCTCCGCTTGCACCATATACAAGATATAATGGTCGTTTTGATATGCGAAATAATATTTAAGCGGTGCTTATTTTTACGACCAAACTAAACTTCAAAGAGACTTCAATGCAGTTTGAGCACCAACGTTGTCGAAGTGGCGAAGAAGGGCCACGGTAAGCACCGGGCTTCACGCGAGGCGGACGACGACGCTCACTGTGGCAGAGAGGGAAGGAAACTTTATCCGGACCCAATCGGTGGTGAGGTGGTCGCGAGACGGGCGGGCGGCGTACAAGGCTAAGAGGGAAGCTCTGCTGTTCGTTTTTTTTTCTTTTTGACCGGTGGGAACGTGTTCCAATCAGGCAGAAAATTATTACATGAGGGGAGACAGGCTCTGGGCCAAGGGATATTTACAAGCAAAAAACAACGTAAAAACATACTAGACTTTTCGAGCTTGCACCAATCAAAGCAGAGCTATGACTTACCGTATGACTTGCAAAATGGCCGTGATTGGCCAACAGTGCCGTTACAACTGCTGCTGCTGCTGAGCACAGATATCGTATTGAGCGTGCTACGAGTACAACAAGCAGGCTGTTGTACATCGCTGCGGCCATGCCGCCCAGCAGCAGCAACAGCAGCAGCAGGCAAAACCATGCGCGTGAGGTGGCACATCCGCAGTATACTCCATGGATGGCTTGTATCGGGGCCTGCGATATGCATCACGGAGGATAGATAGGTAGAGTTTGGGGTGCGGGCGCATGTATGTATTCCGACTCCCGACCACACCCACCACGACGACGACCAACAACCGCCACCTGCTGTTGCCCAGCAGCATAGCAACAGGCCAAACCAGCGCGTGAGGTGCACACCCACAGTGTATTCTTGGCTACTGTACCTGTAGTTGCAAGTGTTGGAGCCTGCGACGCGTCATCGAGGATAGATAGGCAGAGCTTGGTGTGCGGGGGCATGTGTGTAACCCGACTCCCGAACACGCCCACCGATCAACAACCAACTAACTGCCACCAGGCAAAACTGCGTGAGGTGACACATCCAGGGTGTACTCATGGCTACTGTTGTACCTGTAGCAGTTGCAAGTGTCGGAGCCTACGATGCATCATCGAGGATAAATAGGAAGAGCTTGGGGTGCGGGCGTATGTATGTATCTATGTACCCATGTATGTATCCTGACTCCCGACCACGCCCACCACAACGATCAACGACCAACTGCCACCAGACAAAACTACTCATCCACCAGCAGCAGCAGGCGCCCAGCAGCACACCAGCAGCAGGCAAAATCATGCGCGCACGGTGGCATATGCGGGGTGTAATTTATGACTAGTTGCATGTATCGGAGCCTACGATGGGGCACCGTGGACGGATAGTAGGGAGAGCTGGGGGCACGGGCGCATGTACAGCATGACTGACATCCCGACTCCAAACCACACCGACCACAACGATCAACAACCGCCACCAGAAAAAAAAAAACTGCTGTACTCCTCTGCTGTTCTGAGCAGCAGTGCAATTCTCACAGCCAATCGAGAGGACAGCAGCAATACGCATGTGCCTGCTGTCGCCACCGTTTGCCTGCGCCACCACCACGCACCGCCGTCTCTACTGTTGTTCGAGCTGCGCGGTTGGTATTTTGGATCGACAAGCTCGTCGTAGTTTCATTCATGTATGTAGTGGACCCAAAAGCTGCGTCACAGTAGCAACAGGGTGTCCCCTGCAACCACTTGAGAGCACAGCAGTAGTAGTAGTAGCAGTATAGTTCCTGCGGTCGTCCTTTGCCTCCACACCATACACACCGCCTATATCTCGCTGTGCAAACGTTGCTCGACCGGCATTGAGGCGGACGAAAATCGACTGAAACGCCTCAAAATCGTTGGACGTCGACAGACAACCCACCCTTCTAACACCCTACATAGCTGGTCGAAACAAAACTGCAGTGATACTGACTTCTCGATACGTGCAACCTACGGTACCCACTTCTTATAGTGCCAAAACCAAATTTTATACTACCAAAACCACAAGAAAAAGCGGAAATTGTATGGTACGAATACGTGCTTCCTATTAATATGTACTTTTCTTGATACTTGCATTATCATTAGAACGATAACGGCCCACGTCAACAACGGTGCTGCCGCTTAGCGGCCGGGGTCTCGATCGGACCTCTCTATATCACCCTTCGACCTGATGATCAACTCCACCCCAACAGCGGATGGCCAGGTGACGTCGTGGAACGGCATGCTCGTATCATGTACACTCGGACGGCTCTCGGATTCAACTGGCAACAACACTACCGATTGTCATGTCGAGGACTATCGCCGTATGGAGATAATAACCGCATCCCAATGTGCACGATGGCGAGATCCCGCACCAGTCTTGATTCCGCACGGACCACCCCAGTCATTCCAGGATGCAGTCAATGCCTTGTTCCTGACCGGGGCCGCCTCCGACTTCTCATTTCCTGGACCTGCTCCGTGCCCACCCTGCGACGACACATCATCGCATCCATATGGTCGATTCTTCCTTGGAGTGCGGACAACGCCCCAGATGGCGTTTTCTTCGCGTCTGCACGTGTAGACATCTACGAGGACGCCGGAGAGCCGCCAGCACCGTCACCCATTTTCATGATAGGCGTTGAGTACTGCTTCGTAGCTGTCATCTACTCCATTCCGAACCATTTCGTGACCCAGTTGCGTTCGAGAGGGCGGTGGTTGAACTACGATTGTATACTCGGGAGAAGTACCACGTCTTGCGACGATTTCGACTACGACTGGTATCATGGTTTCCAGCATATGTATGTCTACCTTCGAAAGTCTATGACCTTGCCTGTTTCCCAGGCACAAACGACACCATACCGTAGTGCTAGCTACCATGAGCGCGCAAGCACAAGAACGCGCGGAGATAATCGAGGCGACTAGACAAGGACCCATCATGCCTCCGCCTTACCGAAGTCCTGGCTACTACGACGTGGGCAGCGCAGCTGTGCCTTGCCGACTCGACTCCGACGTACCGCCGCCTTGAGCGTCTCACGTGTTCTTCACATTTGTGTTGAAACGTTTTGATTTTTTGTGTGATATTGCTTCTCGATTCGGACTGCCTGCCTTCTTGTTTCCCTCTTTTTGCTAGAACGCATTTTGCAGAAATGTTGCACGGCGCGTCCAGCCCTTCGAGTTCTGCGCAGCTACATTTAGGGTAACTGTTCGGTCGACAGAGTGTTGTTTACGGGGTGCGTGTACGTAACGATCATTGGCGAAAAATCTACTTGTATGCCTTTTGTCACCTTGGACTTGGCTGCGGCGTTTTATTTGGTATGGCTGTGTTCGCGACACGTCGAGGTCATCGCAATCTGCGCGATGCTCGACTGTGATGTTATGTTTTGGTTTTTTGCTTCGAAATAGCGGCAACTGCAGCATCTTCAAACAAGTAATATTCTACGTATCAACTATGGACGTGGCGAGAGAATTTTCATACCTCCGTCCAACCTTTTATTATATGGCAACACCTAGGGAACAGCAGGGCAACCCTTGCCCTGCCCTACAATATGAACGAAATAAATATGAGGAGGGCAGGATAGCCCAACCACAACAAAGGCACCTTCGAGGCAGCCGCATATGTTTAGGTACCTAGTATAAACTATTAATACTGTACGTTATTTATCTACTGCAGTCCCGTTTTGGAGACAAACAGCACAGAAAATGAGTGGTATATCCCCAAAACGGGATTACAAGCAGTACACAAAGGGTTAATATTGCGGGGCGGCATAGTAAAAAGGACACAAATAATGTTTGTAAAAATAGGGAAATACGTAAGTTTTTAGTGTCCACCGTAGGTCCTGTTTACTATGGTCCCCCGTAATAGTCGGTCTGGTACGTTGTTGCCCTGTCTACCGTTTCCTTCCTGTTTTCGTCAACCAATGGTGGTTTCCCCAGGACTGACCCCTCCCCCTCCCTCACCATTCCCTTGGGACACCATCAAAATAACGGATGTTTGGCGCTTCCTGCCCAGTTTCGCATCATCCTTGCGCCAAAAACGAAGGACGAAGAACGAAAGAATATAAAAGTAGAGAAACGAACAAGTACGTAGCCGAAAATAAGGAAGAAATATATGTGCAAAGGTATTGTAAACGAATATGGTAGGACAGAGAGCGAAAGCGAAGAAAAACCAACGACGATGCCTAAGAAATACGAACACCCCCGAGCCTGAGGAAAGGTGGGAAACATACCGCCGCCGTCGAAAATCACAAAGAAGGGGAAGGGAATCCCGCTCTTTCGTGCTTCGTCACCGGCGGTGGTCGCGTCGCTGTCGTGGGGGAGATGCGGCAGGAAATACGGGCAAAGAGAAGAAGAAAAAAAGCATGCAGGCAAACGAACAAAAACAGAAAAAGGACCACACAAGCGCGCCACCCACCAAGCCAGACAATGACTGGTTTCACAAGAGTAACAACGAAAGGGAAGACAAAAAAAGGAAAGCTTTAACGCTACGTGATCGCGTTCGAAGCAGATGCAGAAGTTTGCGGTACGAGTATCCTAGACAGGTTTGCCGGCCTGGTACCTTGCTACCCTGTCTGTTGCCTCCTTCCTGCTTTCGTCAACCGCGGTTTCCCCACGACTGTCCCGCCCCCCTCCTTCCCATCCCCTTAGGCACTGCCCACAACGGGTGGGTGGTGCTTTCTAGTCAAATCCGCCTCGTCTTTGTGCCACTTCACCGTGAACCGATCGGCTGCTTCGAGGACACCCCAGTACCACTTGCCCGCCTTCTTTGCTGCAACTGCCTACCTGGTATACCGCAATCTCCACTCCAAGTGTCTACGGGGAGTGTACCGTGGACCCCTCGGTGGCTCGAAGCACCCTGACGTCTTCAACGAGGCATCTATGCCAAGTCCTTGGCTATCCGCCCGGTCTCCGGCCCTCCCCACCGGTCACCGTCGCAAACATCACCCGGCTGGGTAATCGCCCCCTTTTTTGCCGCGCCACGCCCCCCGCAAAGAAGAGCCGCCGTTTGCGGATGGTCGTTTCGATGCCGTCGCATTGTGTCTTCTCGAGAGCCTTCGCATACGAGAGGGTGGTGTAGTCGGTACGTCGTCGGCGCTGGAAGCCAATTGACCCGCCGGAGGACTTGGTACACCGATCGGAGCTTGACAAAGCGTTGAGCTCGGAGAGTCCACGTAACACATTCCGTACGACTAGGCTGGATGTAGTTGGGTGGAAACAAAGGTTTAGTGCGAATACTGCTGCTGTTCAACACACGATATTACCGCTCTGCCTCATACCGGCACCCAGAATGTTGTCGATTTCCGCTGTCCTCTCCTTGATCTCTCTGGATACAGACAGCAGACGCTCGTATAGTACGTGATGCACCGGGGTATATTATTGATGCGGTTTTTGTACCTGTCTTTTATGCGGTTTTTGTACCTGTACTTGTTGCGGTTTTTGTACCGGGTCTTGCGTATTCCTGTATTCCTGCTTTTCACAAGTGATACCACTGGCGCACGCATGAATACTCCGCTGTTGCTTGCGATATACCGACACAGCACCAGTAGAAGCGGGAGCATTCATACGTTACCAGAGGCAGATACTTGAATCCATACCATAGTGTATGCAACACGCTGGCGATGACACATCCCCTGGGACGAATTTACAGAGCCGATGTTGTCCGAAACTTGCCTTTTGGGGGCAAGCTGCGCTCCCGTTTTGGGGACAAACCACTCAAATTATAACTAGTCCGTCCTCAAAACGGGACGGCAGTGCCCAAAGGGTTAAGCTTAAGCCACAAAAGTGGCGGTTTTGGAAATATTTGCACCTCAAACAGATCATCTACAGATCATTCCCACTTGATGATCTATAGTAGATACTTCGAGGCAGATCTTTAATGCCGATCTTTGTAAGAATTTTGCTCGTATTGCCGGGTGGTAGCTGTACAATCTGCATGATCTACATACCGCACATGTTTCCTGGGTTGGACGTACACTGTGCAGATTCTGAACAAACTCTCACAAAGGCAGGTAAGGAACTGTAGATGATCTACTGTAAATAGATAGATCATGATCTGTCTGATCTGTGCGAGTTGTGGAAAGATCGCGCCGAGAGATTTCCGTGTTTTGGCGTCGTTCTCTCTCCCCGCTGTCGAGGTAGCCGCTTCGTAAACTTTGTCCGACGAGTAGGGGGTGTGTTATCCCCTCTCACCCGTCTGATGCCAGTCAGTGTCTACACCCGATGTCCATGCCGATTATTCATCCTACAGAGCATACAATCGCTGCGGTCACAAGCCACGACACAGAAGTAACATTCCAGGGTCTGTTTTTTAGTACCAAATGGGTTTTGTTTTGCCTACTGCCATGACTTACCAGGTATGGCCATAAGTCATATAGGGGACGCCTGATGATGATGATCGATGGTCCGCCTTGTCAACTTGTGACACCCTCGGGAGTTCCAATCAGCCGTCCCGAGGGGGAGCCTCGTACATGTTATGTATTATGTACGCAATGCGGTAAAAGTGGTGAGGCAACGGAATGCCATGCCATCGTACTGGGTACGACAAGAACAACGTACACACGCCAAACCCAACAGAGAGATAAACGGGTGGGGAGGCGGGGGGGGTGTACTCATTTGTTGTTTGCCTTAGTCGTGGGACCATTGACCACGCATCCCTTTCGAGACGGAGCGGGGGGAGGAAAAGAAAAGGAAAAAAGAAAAAAATAGCGAGAAACAAAGAACCGAAGCAAAGGAAAAATTGGTAGTAGAAAAGAAAACCAAAGAGCGGAAGATTATTGCTCCGAGCACGAAGCAAAATTGATACGCGAGGAGGGAAGGCACATATATACCCCGAAAAAGAAAAAGTAGGAGAGACAAATCGAAAACAAAAATGACAAACCAATATCACAGCAGTTTGCGTATGCCCACGGCGGTACATGGCAATGCCAGTACCTCACAATACGTGATATAGTATTCCTGGGGGGGCATAGTAAATAGGACCAAATATTGTTTGTAAAAATAGGGCAATATATAGATTTTTTGTGTGTACCGTGGGTTCTATTTACTATGGTCCCCCGTAGTAATACCTTGTATACCTACCGTACTTCCTAATTATACTTGTAGACGAGGTGTAATACCAGATGTGTACGACGGGTATACCACTGCTGGTGTGACGACGTGATGTATCACATACTACGACTGCTGTGATGATATATTAACAATCGTATTCTTGTATTAATATACGAGCACAGCAGCAGTAGTGCCCCCGGTAGTACGGTATGTACCTGGTATGCATTATTCATTTCTATGTTATTTTTCTTGTTTTTCGATTTTAGCAAGTGGGCATGTCTCGCCGGGGGTCTGGGTGAAATATGTGTATATACTAAATTATGTGGACAGCAAGCTGTGTGAACAAGGAACGAAGAGCAGTACGTAGCAGTATACACGTATTAATGTATTCGTGTATGTTAATAGGCCTTAATGTGTCAACAAAATGATGTCACAACGGAGGGCGGAAAGCGGACAAAGGCCAAGTACGGGTACGTTCACAATACGATAATGACCATCCGTGAATTTTTATTCGTGACAAATTCCTAGGCGACCTCTGGCTGGCTGGTTGGTCTTAAGGCACGGTTTTTGGGTGTTTTGGACGAAAAGGGAGGACGCAAATTCAACACACGTACGCGCCCATTCTCGAATAGTAAATCCGGCTTGGATCAGCTTTCCTGTTTTTTTATACTGCCAATATTTACCTATTGGCTGTGCTTAGTGTGTACAGCAGTAGGTGCCATGTTCTGTGTGGTAAGACATTTTTCCCGCCTCGGGCAAAGGACTTCTGGCGGAGAATCCCGGTGGACGCCGCCGGCCCAAGCATCGCCCCGAAGCGCACTGTCGTAGCTTGTTCTGTCGAGCAAGCGGATGGCGCTCTCACAGGGATGGACGGGAGTATAAATGATTCGCTAGCCCTTGGTGTAGGCCGATTCGGCCCCTGGTGCGTAATGGGCACACTGGGAGGAGGGGGCGGCGCTGTTTGGCACGCCTGGCGGTGGCGATCGCGAAGAGGGTGGAACGCGAGGTACCATTGGATGCAGCCAGGACGGTTCGGCGGTGCACCTAGATGCAGCGATTCAGCGATTGTTTTTTTTCTCGCGCGCGAAGGGTGTAGTGTGTGGGTGGAATGTTCTCTTCGGGGGCTCCTCCGCCCACGGTATATAATGTACAGGGGATATGTATACACTATGAACAGCTTAAGCTTTATTTTTACCAATCGCCGGAGGAAAAAATACATATATTGAAGAAAAACAAAAAAAAAATTATGGGCCTCGTATAATATTTGTTTATTTTCTGTCATCGCCCACATTCCGTTTTAGGACTGCAGTCCGGTTTTGAGCACAAACCACCTAATTTTTTGGGTGGTGGATTTTCGAGTGGTTGGTCCCCAAAACGGGATGGTTAAAGTTTGGGTGGTTAGTCCTCCAAACGGGATGGTTAAAGTCTGAGTGGTTTGTCTCCAAAACGGGACCCCGCAGCCCTAACTTGAGTGGCTTGTCCCCAAAACGGGAATGCCGTCCTGAAAGGGTTAAGGTCACTCACCCCCCTGGTACGAAAAATTTGCGACACGAGTTTCTCCGAAACTTCAGTAAGGGGGCACACACAACGAAAATGGCGTGGCGCTGGGAAGATCTCGTCGAGACCTCTCCCCGTGAATGTGTAGGCGCATCGCTCGGCGCTCGCACCCCTCCCCGTTGAAAGAGAAAATCAGCGTGGAAATTCGTCTGGGGGGGAGGGGTGTTTTCTTATCACTCAGTGTGATAAGTATGTGTGACACGGTAGGTACGGGCCATTATAGCCTCGATCCCGGGATGACGAAACATGTCGACCAGGGATTTTCCACCAATAAACAAATCCGAACTCAAAAATTGACCGATCAGAAAACTGCAGAAAAAAATGAAAAACGGGGATATTGGCCGAGGTTCCAGATTTGGTAGATTTCTTATTTGAGAAAAGGGTGTATTCCACGCCTAATTGACTTCAATACAACCGCTTCAGAATTTATTGGTTTGCCCGGAAATGTTAGTAGCCTAAGATTAGCTTGCGGAGCTCTTTCTTATTATAGAGGTAACTTGCAGCGGTAGTATTCATATTAGTGTGCGCATCACATCTAGACGAGGAGCGGAGGCGGGAACGGAGCGGGGCCTGGGGCGGTTATGGTAGGAAGTGAGTCGACGAAGGCGGCCGAAACACTCAGTAGTGGCAGGCCCAGGGGGCGGTGCCTGTGTAGCATGTGCTCATGGGAAGCAACTCCAACCGCGAGGTGGACTAGTTGATACGTTGCCATCTGTGGCGTTTTATTTGTTTTGGTTCCTCGATCTGGGTGTTACTTGGCTTTCCGGTACCGAAGAAAGCGAACGGAACCGAGCATGTAGCCCTCCGTGGAGTTATTTATACCGGGGACACCAGGAGGTGTCTCGAGTACAATCGCTCGCTGAAAACGAGTTCATGCAATACAGCGAGAAACGCGTCCACGTTTTTTTGTACTGCATCAACGTTTTTTGGGAACGAAATACTTGAGAGCACTGTGGGATCGTTTTGAGCGCATGGTAGTGAAAGTCCGCATACACACGACAGCTGTGGGGGGCTATTCGAAGGGGCTGCAAACTCAAAACGGGTCACGCACACCACATTGCTCATATGCATGTATTCCGGATCGTAAGTATCGTCCAGTAAATTCGTTTCGTAAGTGTGTTTGATTTTTTTAATCGTAACGCTTGCGTACGTCCCCAAACACGCCATCCCATACAAAAGAAAACCGGAGGAAAAAAAAAAAAATACACATGAGAGGCAGGCATAAAAAAAGAAAGCGAGAGAGAGGGACGGAGACCGTGAGCGTGATGGACGAATACTTGTCGCCGTCTAACCCCGCGGGATCTGTTGTCTCCGGCAAGGAAATTCCTCGAAGTAGGAGCAACAATGTAACATTAGGATCCGAGTCGAGCCCTCGCCGGCGGAATCCAGTGACACGCTTCGGCGGAGCCTGCCTGGTGTGAAAGAGGTAGCGCCCTCCAACCAGCCCAAAATTAAGCAACATTACACGTCGTGATCAGCTGACGAAATGGCTTACGCGAAAAGCAGGAACACAGGTTGGATGAAGGCCGTTCTTTTATTTTCTTTGTCTTTTTTTTGCTATCCCTTTAATTTACGGAGGACCATAGTAAATAGGACCTACGGTACACACAAAAACCTATGTATTGATCTATTTTTACTATTAATAACAATATTTGTTCCTTTTCACTATGATCCCCCGTAATAATGCTGTTGGCCCTTCTATCTCTCCTGCTCCCTCACAATTAATGGTCGTGACTCAGATCTGGGTTCTGGGGTCACATAGCAGGCTCTTCTTCCCCCCATCCTCCACTGTTCTTTGAAGAAATAAGCCACTGTTCTTTGAAGAAATAAGCCTGGTGGAGCCACCGCATGCAGTATCGTATCATACGTCTGGCAGCATTCAACCCTTTCAAGCGTGCGTCGCGGGCACGTTACCAGCGTTTATCCACCTGTAGATTTAGTATATACACTGACTATTAATAATTGTGGCGCCAGGTCTTGTCTTTTGTGTTTTCGTATTTTTTTGTTCTTGTCATGGTCAGAAAGAACTGTTCGAACTTCGTTGCTAACAGTGCCACGGTCAGAACTGTTCGAGCTTTGTTGCTGGCAGTCTACGTATGCTCCGTCTCGCTCAAGGCTGCGCCGATGACAAAATCGGTGTCAGTCCAAGACCGATCTACACTATATTCCGCACCTGCTGTTCACAGCATATAACTCAGGCCCCCTTTTTGAACCACTTGTGAAGGGAAATGAAGCGAAAATGGGAGTACGTTTTTGCCTCCGGCGGCGCCCCCCCCCCACCCTCGCTAGCCGGGGGGGGCGACTGTCTCTCGGCTTCGCCGCCAGTGTACTGAGGGATTCCGGTATACTGACTGCTCAAGCATGAAACAACCGATATACATACTCTTGTCCGTAAATATCGAGAGCGTTTGTATGTTACCATCCATTGTAACCTGTCGTTATTTTTCGGGACATGGTGATATTTTGTACTGGCTGGCACAGCCAGTGCCTTCGTAGCACTATGATAGGATATGTGTTTGCCTTTCCTGACCAAGAATACGGAACATACTCTGGTCTTCGGTACGTGCCTGTTTTTTGTTTTGGTCTTGACTGTTGGCCTGCGGGAAAGATAGGCACTGGTGTGCGCACGAAGTATTCCTCTTCCCCAGGGTCCTCGCTTCTCTCACTCCCCACTGCTGTGATT
Source organism: Macrocystis pyrifera (assembly GCA_031763025.1). Lineage (NCBI taxonomy): Eukaryota > Phaeophyceae > Laminariales > Laminariaceae > Macrocystis > Macrocystis pyrifera. The sequence goes on along the minus strand of JASSKH010000005.1, from coordinate 2,206,435 downwards.
TTATACCTGGTGTAGCAAGATGGCATGATATGAACAGCTATATACTCCTCATTATGAAATCATGATGGTCACTGTTGATAACTTGGTAACATGAGAGCAACTCCTCAATGTGATAGCATGAAAGCTAGTCCTCAGTTAAGGGTTGATGCTTGTACAGGTTGCCGATCGAAGGCCAAATCGGGCTTTCTGATGCTGTTGAAAAATGGCCTTTTCGATTTTTTCGATCGTGCGATCCGATCCCCTCATCCCGTCGAAAAACTCGTGGATCGGATTTCTCGATCGAAAAAGTTTTTGAAGCCCTCTACACCGCTCGAAACACACGGTCACGCGACACAGCAGCAGCCTGAACCACCTCTCCTATGTTGGGTTGACTTCTCTACTGCTGCTGCTCTCCTGCTGCTGTTGCTGGTGCTCACAGCGTAACACCTCCTAGAACCCGCGAGGAGGACACGGAGCAGTTTTCGGAATACTTTCGCCTGCAGTACTCCAAAGAGCACCACAACTACTAAGGCGATCGGACCGACGATAGGAACGGCATCCAGACACACCGCGTCCAATTTCAAGTGGACCGGAACAACCTTTTCAATCCTTCCAATCCAGCGGTATAGAAACAAGCTTTCGCATGCTGTATGACTACTGCTCACGCCTCAGTGTGAAGCGCGATAGAATCGCGGTTTCCTCCTCATCTCGCTGTGATCGTACGATATGGTAATATTACGGAGGACCATAGTAAATGGGACCAAATTTTGTTAGTAAAAGTAGGGAAGTATGTAGGTTTTTGTGTGTAACGTAGGTCCTATTTACTGTGGCCCTCCGTAATAGCTGCTTCTCTTTCCTCAGTCCTTACTGTGGTAGAATGATAGCCACTTCTCACTACTGACCCTTGGCGAGAGCTTGAAGCTTGAGCCGGAAATATGAAATATAACTGTTTGTTCTTGTGAAGACACTCCGCAGTATGTGTGTACTGCTGTATATAATATGTCACGCCTCCCACACCCACATAGATACATGCATATGGTACAACCCACACATTTTGCGAATATGATACCATGCGCACTGCTGTTGTGGGTGCTGTGTAGTGCGGGTCCCTGGTAGAGAGAAAGATAGCGTTCCTCTTGTATTTATGCTTGGAGCAACAATAGAGCGCTGTCCGTGGTTACCTCTTGCGGTTACGGACTGCGTTGTATTGTGGCGACGAGTTGATGTGAGAATAACAACTCTTGCGGTCACTTAAGAGTACAGGTAGTACAACAGTATATGAGAGTGTACGTCACACCCCATCCTGTATACTACACCCCCACAGTGTACCATCCGGTGGTGGCTATTGTTCCAAAATCCCAAACGACCATCTGAGTTATCACCCGGGTGACGCTGTTCAGCACACCCCCTGAGGTAATGCCTCGTAATCATTATCACACCCTCAAGTTACCACCGCGGGTGAAAGCGTGCCGCGATCAACCAAATGAGTGTCGGCACCGGTACAGAGCAGCAGCAGCAGCAGCAGCAGCAGCAGCAGCACACCAGGTGTGCAAGAGCGCCGGTACCGAAGCTTACCGTATGGAGACCAGCAGCATGGAGAGGTGGAAGAGGTACAAAGCCGTACCGGTAGTGCGAGCGTGGTCCATCACAACGGGGAAAATCTGTCTGCGGCTGGCTCAGGCGACTGCTGCTGCTGTGATTCCAGGCTCGATGGCGTCTTTTTTTTACCGTCGCGTACCAGTGCTATCACCCCCTTTGTTATCACACTCCTACAGTATACCACCCGGGGTGGTGAATAATCTAAATCTCAAACGATCACCCACTCTCTCACCGGGGTGACGGTGTATATACCACCCCCCCACTATGTATCACCCTGGGTGATGAAACTCCAGAACCCAAAATATTATCTCACAGGGGGCGTGGTATACACTGTCATAGAAAGTAGTTCTGTCCGGTGAATCAATTAAAATATTAGTGTATACTGGTACATCTGTACCGGTATAATGTGGTATGGTGGTCGGCAATCGGGCATGTGCGCGAGTGGTTGAAGTCGTGCAGGTTACTTGCGTAGCACAGAACGGACAGTGGACAGTTCGGATATACTCGGGAGTATACACCTGATACTATTTACGGGGGTCCATAGTTAACAGGACCTATGGTGTTCATAAAAAACCTATATATTTGCCTACTTTTACTAACAAAATTTGGTCCCGTTAACTATGGACCCCCGTAATAGCATGTATTGCCGTATCGGTCGTTGTTTTTCGGAACCAGCTTTTTTTTTTTTTTTTTTTTTTTTTTTTTTTTTTTTTTTTTTTTTTAATCCTCAGGCGGATTGGTAAAAATAAAGCTTAAGCTCACCACACTTCCACGTTCCCGATTTCGTGTCGTGTGTGAATTTAGCCCAGTTGGGCACGTTGACCCGACCTGACCCCCGAGAGGAGCAGGTGCGGTGGAGATGGCCACCCGGGAGAGTCATCTTCCCCGGGTAGTGTGGGACTTGCGCGAGCTCACCCACTAACAAGCTTGTAGCTGTTGCTGCTCTTGTCTTTTGCTGCTGGTTGCTTTGGTGTGTCTCTGCACACCGGAAGCATTGATAGCATTATTGTCAGCTAAATATGCAAGTCAGTACGGCGGTACGGGTTTGATGCGCGTGGGTGTTTCCATGTGTGTATGTGTGTAGTAGCTTATCATGTCATCGTTACATCATGCCTACTGGTACGTATGTAGTGTGTACGTGTAAGGGCCTTCTTATCGGAGAGCTTTTTTTCCGTAATTTCCATGTTTTTTTCGCGCAATTTTCCAATTTTTACAGATTTTCCTGATTTTTTTTTCCAAATACGTGAATTAATGAGAGGGCAACAACAACGTATGTACCTGGTATACATCTATCATACATATAGCTCATGTCAATTGTGGTCATCATTTTGTGATGGCTTCATGAGTTGTTTGGAGAAAGCAACGAGCACGCCAAGATATTGCCAACATGATGTTGAGTTGTTGCTATAAAGTGTCGCTCTCACACACCTTGTCTCTCTTACTCGCAGACGAATAAGCTCTGGCTCGTACGTACAGAGCCTCGGTGTGCTTGCTGGCTGTCGCTATATACTGTAGTACACAGTACCAGGTACAGATGGGACGCCATTCTGTGTGTTGATATCGGCGACCAGCCGGCAACAGCAGCAACGACACCATCAGCACAGATTTATTAGCGGCAGCAACACTGCGTACCAGCATTATTACGTTTTGTTAGCTGACCACAGGCCGTGACAGGCGGACATTGCAGATATTATATGATAATACACCAGTTATGGTCGTGACAGAAGTGTCGCGACGTCCATACCTGGTACGTACTTACGATACAATTATGACTGTTGAATCTTGAACGGCGATGACATCCCAGGAGAGACTTTCAAAACGCCTGCTGGAACTGCCCCCTCGTTTTCCGCGACCATCTGCGTGGAATTAGTGTGGATAATTTTTTCAAGTAGGATAAGTGCCAACTTGCCAGAAGGCAGAGGCGAGACCGTTGGTGCTCGTAGTGGGACTACACACCTCGCAGTCTCCCGAACGTGCGAAGGCGAGACCCTCCATCCCTTGGATCGAAAGGAAGAGGACCCCACGCCCGCGTTGCGTCCAGGGGGTGGGTTGGGCGGGTGCGGCGCGCCCCGAAGATAAATGCCGAGCAAAACTACTCGTGCTCGTAACCTGGAATGCCCTTTTCTCCTTCCCCTCACCGCCTGTGCCTGCAGCTGGCTGGCACCATGATATGATACTACAGACAGCGAATTGATGATCATGTTGCGCCCATTATATGTGTTGAGACGAAGAGGTGAAGAGGTGATTGTTCTCATGGGGGGCTTCGTGCTGGGCGTTGAAAGACCGACCATAACCCCTTTGATCTCCGCTCGTCCATCGTCGTACCCGCCTGCAGCTATGCGTGTAGTACTCTTGTCTTGAAATCGTGCCCGCTTGCCCTCTTCGTGTAGTTTGACGCGAGTCGACGAGAGAAGAGAGGGCTCTCGAGAATTTTCTCGATGAAAACGCAAGGCGCGAACCGCAGTGGAGAGGCGGAAGAAAAGCCTACTTGGTGACCCCGGATTTTTTAGCTACAGCAGTACTACTACTGTAGGATGGAGAGATAAATAAAAAGGTCGAAGATAATGAGTAGGGATGGAAAAAAGAACAAAGAAATGTACTGTTGTATGTACGGCTACAAATTATTACGGGGGACCACAGTAAGCAGGACCAAATATTGTTGGTAAAAAAATAGCAAACTATATACCTGGTAGATTTTTGTGTGCACCGTAGGTCCTATTTAATGTGGTGCCCTGTAATAGTAGCTACCTGGTATAGAATTGAGAGTAGGAAGGCTGTATGACAGGTGAAAGTGCTGTCAATATTATTAGCTACCTGGTATAGACTTGAGAGTAGGAAGGCTGTATGCCAGGTGAAAGTGCTGTCAATATTATTAGCTACCAGGTATAAAGTAGATGGTAGAAGGCTGTATGACAGGTCAAAGTGTATATTAGTATTAATACCTTGCGTGGCTGTTACGTCCATGCAATTGTTGGAAGCGTCGGTAGGAGACGAGCGACCCTCGACCTCAATTTCGGTTTCAACGAACTTCCGGAGGAGTTATTTTTTCTAACCTGTATGCCGGTATGTTCGAAGTATGTCAGAACGATGATACAGCGACGCCTTGAAGCCAATCGAATGCAGAGCAGTATTTCGGCTGGTCATAAAACGCTTCCAACTAGGGCGTAGCTGGCTACAGCTCGCGGGGTGGTTGAAGCTCTTGCTTACAGCTTCCACAGGCATTGTATGTCCATCGTTGCGGTATCATCAGCGTTCGGCGAAAAGGCGTCGAAGTTGATCAGGCGAATCACGTGCCAATAATGCGGGCTTGTCATAGACAAATGTCCGTACCATTACGGTGTAAATAGGACCAAATATTATTAGTAAAAATAGGTAAAACATATAGGTTTTTATGTATACCATAGGTCCTATTAACTATGGCCCCCCGTAATATTAGAACCGTCAGCATGCAGGAGCAACCGCAGGATCAACCCGTGACGCGCTTTTTTTCGATCAACGATATCGCTTCGCCTGTTCCACGTAAATAGATGGTATGCACATATTATCAAACTGTATGCCAGCATGTTGATCGTCCGCAAGCTTGACAAATAGCCCTGATGAGGGCTGCCGATCGCGAGAAAACTGCAGTCGTACGAACTGTAGTACGGGCGCGTGCGGAATGAGACTCTTTGACGTTTCTGACGACCTTGCTGCAGAGCAATTCGATGATCCTAATCATCATCTGTCCTATTAATTGCCGTGGGTGTGTTCATTTTGCCGTAGGATCGGTACTTCAAAATGGATAAAAAGTGCACAGATATTTTTGAACGCGCATTGTCGCCGAATCGACTCAAAAAGCGTGGCGAAAATTTTGCGGGATGTCGCCGAGTATCGTCCGGTTGGCCGCCGACTTGTCACGATGACACGTGCGCTTTTCAAGCGCAGAGACCGCATGCAGGACAGACTCTAACGACGAGAATGAGCCAATAAATGCAAAGTGAAAATCCGGGGACATTCGTTTTTCGTCCCCGGTTTTGGCTCGATTGCACTTTTGAATTTTTTTTTCTTTTTTTTTCAAGATGGGCAAACCCTCTCTTGTCCACGTTTGCACCAAAACTTGCCTTCTGAGGCCTTCTGGCATGCTTGAACCCTTTTAGGACTGCAGTCTCGTTTTGCGGACAAACTACTTGGAATTAGAGTGGTTTTGTTCCCAATAACGGGGATGCAGTTCTGAAAGGGTTACTTGGAAGACACTTGTAGCATGTATTTCGGCGTCAGAGCGCACAAAAGCGCGACGTGGCCCACTGCGGTCGACCATAGTCCCGATCATCATGAACCCTTGCAGCACTGCAAAAAATGTTCGTACTCTAGTTCTATGCAGTCTGTCCACAGACACGTGGTTGCAGTTGTAAAAGATACAAAAGGGATGTGGTAGTTTCGTGAATGCCGTGTTGAGGATTGAAAAAAAAAAACCATTCTGGGACTTTGATTTTCTGCTGTAGAGGGGGAAATCAACTACCAGGTACAGTGAAATGGTTGACGATGATTGCAGCATGCGTTTGTTGGCCACGCGAGGCGGCAGCAGCAGCAGTAACAGCAGCAGCAGCAGCAGCAGGGGTTGGCTGGATTTTCACTGCGGCGATACGCCAAGTGCCCCCCTTAGTGAATTACAAAGCAAAAGGAGTCGCACAGCATACCATATCATGCCTAACCGGGTAGAATTTATCACACCGGGTGGTAGGATACCACTCCCCCTGAGATGGCATTCGGAGCCGATGTTCTCCGACCCAAGGGGGGCGCGCACACACAACGATAATGCTTGTACAGTAGTGGCTTTTATGGAAATAACCCATGGAGAAAAATGCTTCCATGGACGCATGCATCGCTTCGCGTTTTTGCACTCCCCGCCCCCCCCTCCCCCCCCCCCCGGCGTGGTCGGGAAAACAGCTTGGGAGCTTGTTGAAGGGGGTGGGTTAGCTTCGCGTGCTTATACCGTATTACCGTCGTCCTACTTGTACACATACTGCTGCTCGCTGACACTAATGCGAACGGTTGGCGAGTTCACACTCCACTGTAGACTAGGTGTACTTGACTCGTGCCAGATATTATTCAGTTTTTTTTTTCATCACTTTTACTTTCCAGCCCACTCGTAGGAGGTTTTACCCTCAACGATCTTCTGGACAAGCCGTGGTCAAGCCGTAGTCACAGGTGTCGTCCCTTCTCCCCCCCGGTACGTGCCTTTATTTTTTGTCGCGCATAGGGTTCAGCATTCCCGCTGCTCGTCGATTTTCATCGAATGCAGCCAACTCACGCTTTCGCGCTTTCCGCTCATCAATTTTTTATGCAAGGAAAAGTATTTATGAGTATGCACTCGGTGAGACTTGAACCCACGAAAATGATCTTGACAGGCACGCGGACCACCTACCAAGCCACTCAGTAAGCCCGTATTTATAGTACGCGCAATCGAAGTACGACACATACAACTCGCAAAAGATGAGTTGGGCGGTTCCCTCGATCTCACAGCTGATGCCTAAAAAAGAAATTTATGCATATGTATGCGCGCTGCGAGTTGGCTTACTACCGATTTGACGGCTACTTATTAGTTGGGTGGGGCGATTGGTTAAACACCAACTAACCGAGTTGGTACTGACAGTTATCAAATACAAACACACATATCAAGCCACTAGCGCCCAAGTCTGGTGCGAAGACGCAGAGTTCCGCAAAATCACGCACCCAACTATCTGTAGCAGTTTGCCAAGCACTGCCAACTAATTTCTAGTCGGCGGCTTGTTATACGAGTCAGCCAACTCACAGCCCTCATGAATACCGCGCTGTCCTGAAGTGTACGGGTGGTTTGTATGTTCATATTTAAATTAAAAAATCACAATGTTTCGGAACACAGAGGACATTTATTTTGTCGCTCTAGCCAGGGTCCTACCTGGTATGTGTGGAAAATGACCTCGAAAGGCGTCTCCTACTCGTGACTCACACACTATCATGAAAGGGTCAAAAGAAAGAAAGAAAAAAGTATTGAACTGAATGTTGGGGTCTTGAGCTGTTTCCCGACTTCTATATTGATGCTATTACGGGGGTCCATAGTTAATGGGACCAAATTTTGTTAGTAAAAAAAACGTAAATATATAGGTTTTTATATATGCCATAGGTCCTATTAACTATGGACCCCCGTAATAGTAATATTATTACTTCGAGTAGTAGCCCTGCGACTGATTGGGCGAGCGAGCTTGCATTCGATATCAATGCTGCTGGTGCTGCTGCTGTGCGTTTCCCGAGCTTATCCCGTACTGCTGCCGCATTTCCCTTTGAGAATCGAGCAGCTACTACAGTCGAATTCGTTTCTCGCATCTACAATCAGAAGCTGACTTTCGGCATGTCTAATATGTTTGTTTTCAGGCCCTGCAAAGCCATCGGTAGTTGTAGTGCTCGTCCGTACTTGTTACCAAACGTCAGCAAGCGTGCGCGCTTTCCGCGCATAAACCTTGCGACTATCGACAGAAGTGCAACACCCCCGTGGCGTTACGGCGGACGCGCGCCTCGCAGTTGGTAACCGCCAGGAAAGGGTTTCACCCCAGCCAATAAAAGTGCTTTGCGTACTTATGCAACAGCACTCGAGGAGAAGCGGCTCGCACTCCTACTGCTGCTGCTGCTGCTGCTGCTGTTGGTGGTGGTGGTGGTGTTGGTGCTGCTGCTGCTGCTACCGTTGGTGGTGGTGCTGCTGCTGGTGGTGCTACCGTACTATCGCGGACAGTAGAACCGCCGTTCAAACTCTCGCGCTTCTGCATGTCGTTGGGTTGGCGGATAAACGGTACACGTACGTACGTGACCGTTTTGGAGGCCAGATGCCATTCTGGAAGGGAACGTAAGGACCGTTTACTCTTGATGTTATCGCCTAAACGTTGCTTATATTTACGCTCACAGTGGTACACCGTAAATTCATAGTGTTAGCAGTGTCAGGGCGAAGCACGAGTACGCACACTTCAAGCATCGTATCATGCTGCAGGCGTGTCATACGGCTTTTACGGGGGTCCATAGTTAATGGGACCAAACTTTGTTAGTAAAAATACGTAAATATATAGGTTTTTGTGTGTACCATAGGTCCTATTAACTATGGACCCTCGTAAAAGCACGGGGGACCATGGTATTCAGAAGGGCCCATCACACACACCAGAACCTATATATTCCAATATTTTGCACGTAGCATATTTGGCACTGATCGCTACGTGCCCCCGAAATAACGCCTCCCTTGCAGTGTACCGGTACTACTACCATACGTTGGCCTCTCGATTACGCATCTCTTTATCCCCTTTGTCGGAGTGTACCCACGTTTGTGGGCACGAAAAAACTCGGAATTAGTGTGGGGTATTTTTGCTGTGGTCAAAGCAGCGCCGAGTTGGTAGGTTTGACCAATGTTGTGATTTGTCATCTTTTGTCGTGTTTTTTTTTTCCTCTCAAGTCCCGCGGTATTGTACATCATTAACAGATTCATGCCGGTATGTATTACTACGGGGGTCCATAGTAAATAGGACCAAACATTCTCGGTAAAAATAGGGAAATATATAGGTTTTCATGTATACCATAGGTCCTATTAACTATGGACCCCCGTAATGACCCTTTTATAACTGCAGTCCCGTTTTGGGGACACGCCACTTAAATTTCAGATGATTCGTCCCCAAATTGGGACTGCAGCACTAAAAAGGTTAAACGAGTATTGTTATTCGTCTTGGGTGTCCTTACCATAAGAATATACAGATGGCTGCGGTTGCATTTTTATTTTCTGGTCCTCTTTTTCTTTGCGCGATTGAAAAAATCCCCGACAAGCAACGTACTCGTACGCGCTCACTCGTCATAGTGTCGTTACTAAATACACTTGCGAACTACTGTGATGAGTTGTTTGGTTTGGTACGCTTTTGTTTTAAATCACCGGTAGTATCAACAGCTGACAAACAAGACAGGGCCTTAATAGACTAGCGGGTGTGCCAGCACTGCCTACTTTTGCCACCGCGACACCGCGTCACTGAAGGTATTTAGTTACTACCAGGTGCTGTAGTATTACGTTGTACGTGGTACCAGTGCATCAGCACATAGAAGTACAGCAGTAGGTAAGGATTGGCCGTCGATTGTGAGTAAGTTGGGGGCGATTGAGCGGGACACGCCCCCAGATGGGCTGCACTCACTGAGGCAACACGTGTTTCTTGCTGCCGCCGCCGCCGCCGTCGCCGCCGCCGCCGCCGCCGCTGCTACTGCTGCTGCTGATGCTGCTCCTGTTGCCGCTGCCGTTGGCGTGCGGATGGCGTCGATTAGTTGACAGCTCATTTTGGCGAGGGTGAAAATGAACGGGTGTGTTTGACGCAGAATAGTTGGAGAAGTGACACCGGGGGTGATCGGAGAGGTGCGGGGTGCAGAGAATGGTTGCAGTGTGACAGATGATGTGGGGCGGGGGGGGGGGGGGGGGGGCGTTGACCAAACCTCAAGGAGAAGGAGGAACAGCAAGAAAAGCAGAGAGCAACAGCAACAGCAAGTAGTATTAATAGCAGAATAATATGCATTCAATGGGGGTTGTATGACTGCAAGACGCTGTTGTGGTGTTGCGTTTGCTGTTGACGAAGCTACAGTAGTAGGACCTTCGAGGGCCTCGCGGTTGTGTGTGATAAGGGCCGAGGTGGGGAGAGGTAGCGATAGCGGAAGGGGGTGACGGCGTATTGAGCTACCGCTCGCTGTACAAACGAGTACGAGGAGATGACAAACAGAACGCGCAGAGCTGCGTGACATGAGAGAGGACGTCTGCGAAGGATAGTTCTGCACGATAGCACATACTACTACTGCTGTAAGTTCTGTACGAAAACGAAGAGTCATTTTACAACAGTTGCAGCAGTTGCACTTATTTGCGAATCGCCCCTGGAAACCTGAGTATGCTGGACTGGAAATACGTCACGTATTTTATCGCAGAAACAAATATCTGTTGCTGTAATTGCCATTGCCGTGATCCATCCACAGATATTGTCGTTGACACGAAGAGTCTGCAGCAGTACCATACTTTTGTGTTGGGACAGGCTGAGCGGAATAGACCCCGCCCGCCTGCATACGGATCGATCAGTTTCCCCAGAGCTCGCATAAGGCACTGCTACTACGACTACTGTGTACTGCTGTGTCTGAACAGCAGCGGTGGATGCTACCTGTAGGTGCTGTCTTCTTGGTCAACTACATCAGTGCCGTCAAGACACGCGCACAAGCTCCAGGCGATTTCTACTACTGAACTCGAGGGCCTGGCAGTGCCGCACCAACCATTTTAACCCACTGTTGCACAGCAATAGTGTGCACGGTACGTACAGTATGGTTATTCAGCAAGCGCCACTACTGTTGCTGTTGTTGCTATCATCCTCGAGGTCTATCGCCCATCCAATCGGCTCGGGCATGCATGCCCTCGACCGTAGGCAAGTGCTGTCAGCTGTCAGGCGTCTACTACGTACAGCAGTGCTGTATTCTTCGTAGATCGTCTTCGTGGGTAGGAGATAGTGGTATTGTATCACCGCTTGACCCTTTTATTTCTGCGAAGGTTATCCCACTCTATTTTGTAGTGCTTTTTGCCCTACAACGTCGGGGCAATGCTATCACTAGAGCGGTTATTAGTGCTGCTGCCGAGAAAACCAATATATGCGTAGATGGTACGGCACGCCTAATCGCTGCAGGGCTTGCAAATAGCTCTCCTCGAATACTGCTGGGCATTTGGTTGGAGGTATTTCACGTCTTCGGAAGTAGAAACTATTACTAATATTGTGTCTTGATTTACTGTTGTACGTGGCAGGTACCAGATGTGAACTCGTTAATTTCACACTGCGTAGCTGCAGACATTAATTTCGTCATTTCATTCACCCATACCCTATTTGTATGTACCATACTCGTATGTACTGTACATCCCCTTTACCCTGATTGTATTGTAGAGTTGGAATCGGGCTTTGGAGGCGTGCGTACATAGTTTTGAAGGAACACTGTGGAGTGCACGTTTCCCCCACGTTTGATACCTGTTTCCACAACAACAGCGTCGACGGCAGGACGTGGGTTTTGTTGCGATCAGGCTTTTGATTCAAGCCCCACCTATAATAATAAGACACCCTGTAGCCACCCCCTGAAACAGGAAAAGGAGTATTTTCCAGGGCATTCCTCGGGATTGATCCCGCGGTTTTGTTTGGGATTCGGGGTATTCCCGTGGTAGTCACATCCCTTACGAATAGTACCGTGTAGTCCCGCGGATATCGTCCCGGAGTCGAAAAGGCGTTCCGAGGAATGACCTGCTATTTTTCTGTCGGAAGAACCGGACAAATCGACTATACTCTCCGACTTGGAATGCGTCTTGAGCGGCGATGGGCGCAATGCCAATCGTTGCTTGCGGCATGCCGATTCCATGCCGACCAGGTCAGTCGGTCGGAAAGAGTCGGAGTATCATCGAGGTCCCTCCCTGACTCAGTCCTTTTCTGGAAGCAGGGTACGCTTCGTACCAACTTTTAGTCGGGTGTGTGCAAGAGAGAATGATTTGCGTACGCACAGGCGTTTTTTCGGGGGATTTGGTTAAGCCTGCAGCTCCTCTCGAGAGACGTGTCTATATAGCTTGCAGCTTCCATCCAGTGGCAACTGCGCCACTATTGCTGTAGGGTCCGTTCCACGATCCACCCGTCTTTCGTTTGTGCACGTGCATTGTCTGGGCTAGCCGCCGCACCACCAACGAACAACGAAAGTACTCCACTAACATAGCATCGCTTTTACCGCGACGCTGAGTGCAGGCGGCACGCATTGGGGTTGGCTCTCACTACCCCCCGTTGAGGTTGCCCCCCCCCCCCCCCCACCCCCGGTTCCTCCCTCCCTGCCCCACGGCTACATAGCGCGGTTGAGCCATGCTATTATACCGTAGAGGGAGGACTGTGACGTGGCTAACTATATAATAAGTCACCTACTAGCTGTTAAGTTGGCCAGGTATTGGACTTGTAGTTGCGTGCGGTAATTTGCGGAGATCTGTGTGTTTGTATCTGACTTGGCGCTTTGGAGGCTCGACTTTGTGCTTTCTATTGATAAAAAAAAAACTAAGTCGGCTGTTCTATTTGGCTTGCTTTCGCCATCCAACTTATTCAACTACAGTGGTGACTACCAGGTATAGCCGTCAAGTCAAGTCAAGCCCAGCCAACTCGCCAACTCTCGGTCGGGGTACTTTTGGGCCCAGAGTTTTCCGACTGATGTGACTCCTCGTCTGAGCAGCTTTGCAATCCTATTTTTGAGCTGCTGTTTTGTTTGTTTCCACTCTCTTCGGGAATACAAGGAGCGTATGGACATTCATGTATGTACCTGGTATAGATATATATCATCACTTTAACTTTCCAGCTTAATTCGTAGGAGGTTTTACCCTCAGCGATCTTCTGGACAAGCCGTGCTCACAGGTGTCGTCCCTTCTCCCCCCCGGTACGTGCCTTCATTTTTATCGCGCGTACTGTAGGGTTCAGCATTCCCACTGCTCGTCGATTTTCATCGAATGCTTGGTTGCTAACTCACGCTCAGTACGCTAATCAATTTTATTGCGAGGAAAAGTCCGTACGAGCATGCACTCGGTGAGACTCGAACCCACGAAATTGATCTTAGTAGGCACGCGGGCCACCTATTACCAAGCCACCGAAGACGAAGACCAAGCGGTCCTTCTATTCTTCCAGAGGGATAAGAGTGATATGTAGTATGCCTCTGAAATTAACCCGTAGGACGGCTCATCGGGTCGCGCATTTCTTACGATTTTTCTCGTAAACTGTTTTTTGGGTGATGTAAATAAATACTAAGGTATTGTACAGCGGTATAAAAGTTCCCTTTGTGTTCGAAACCCTGAGAAAAGTTGGAAAGGCAGTCGCACTCGTGGTGCCCCCCTCTCCCTGTACACGTGGCACGTGTCGATTCTAAACACGACGCGAACAAAAGAAGCACACTACCAGAACGCTAGTACGGTAGTAAATGCCAGGTACAAAGTTTACACCGGACTACCGATGAAACTGTATGCCATTATTTTCTCGGAACAAACGAATAGTTCGCTCCTCTCTTCACCCTTCTGGGACAAACTACTCAGACTTTTGAGTGTTTTTTCGCCAAAAACGGGACTGACTGCAGTTGTTGAGGGGTTATATAAGACCACCGAACAAAAAAATCGTGAAGCTTGGTCTTTAACCTGCTGTAACAATTTCTTCTCTATCCTTTTCGCCCCCCCCCCCCCCCCCCCCCCCCCCCCGCGCGCCCCCGCGCCCCGTCTCTGAAATCCTCTACGGCACACCCAGACGACCGTGGCGTGTTTTACCCGGGGGTGTTCCAGTTCTCGTTAGAGCTGTCGCGATATCAAGTGCCGTCCTGGCAAGAACCTCTTTCCGTGGCGGTGCTTACGGCGAGGGCCCGAGAGTTCCTCTTCGCGCTGGAGATAGGCGACACGCACAAAATATCGCGCCAGTTTCGGGAGTGCGGGGAGCGCAGCGGGTTCAAGTCTTGGGGGCGGGGCCCTGTGCTCTACGGGAGCGTGAAGGAGTGGATATGTCCCAGCCGAAAGAGCGAGAGAAAGGCCAGAAATTTCGGGATGCTCCTCGAGGAAGATGGACAAGGCGGTCGAGGCCGACCCGGCGGAGCAGAGGGAGGGTACATTTTCGTCGGGGATACTGGGGAGGGTGACCCCATTGCCGGTGAGATGATGTGTGACAGGCACCCCGAGCGGATGAGGGCGGTGTTTCTGCACGTGGTGAGCGACGCCGCGAGGCAGGGTAAGGTCGGCGTCCCTCGTGATCGGATCGTGAACGGGGTGCCGATCGTGTACTTTCGGACCTACATCGGCGCCGCGGTGAAGGCTGTGCAGCTGGGGCTGATGGACAGGGCGGGGTTGGACAACGTCATCGTCGCCGCCAAAGAGGTGAACCGAATGTTTGTATTCCGACCATCGGTTTTTGTTTTGTTCCTTCCCCTTTAACATATTCGCCCTTCTTTTCTCTCTCTTCTCGTAACTCAGATAATCCGGGGTCATATAATAGGTTCCCCCCCCCCCCCCCCCCTCCCCACTACGGTTCGTGCCTTGCATTTTTCTCGCGAGAAAAGATCACACCTTTCTTCTCTCGCCGACTCGCGCCGAAAATGCACCTGTCCGGCTATATTCAAACACTGGTGTAGCCTAAAACTTGTTGATGGTTTACTCCCTCTGGTACCTGATATGTATGTTGTACTCTATCGATCCGATGTATGGTGGTATTTCTACTACTGGCTGTGCTCTTGTTCTCTTTAGGGTGGAGGCGAGCTTTTCGTTTTTGTGAAATTCGACGTGCTCCAAGTTGAGGTGGTCTGAAGCGTCGTTTGGTTTTGCCACGCATCGAGAACATAGGTTTAATGTAAGAAATGTGGTGCCGCGTGCATGTACAGATATTGGTTGGTAGTACGTATTTATACCAGGTATCATGCTTCGATGCTACAGGCAGCGTACGCCTTCCCTCTGTCGAGGCCTGCGTCGTCGAGTTGCTGTTATTGTGGCAGCCCCCACTATTGCTAATACGTTTCAACTAGGGTTAGTTTTTGTCAACCATGTGCTCACTGTGCCACAGCAGCAGTATATACCCATACGTATGTATGTACAGTATACAGCATGTACGCACAATGGTTTGAACCCGGAGCTACTGATGCCGCCCACCCCCCCCCCCCCCCCCGTCCAACCCTTTGCTCGCTTGGAACAGATGATGGTGAAGGTGCCTCCGAAATCATCCAAGTGGGTGGACATTAACAGGGACATCATGGCGGCGGAAACGGGAGCAGCCCCGAACCAGACGTTGCTTCAGCAGACCGTCGGTATGGAAACTCTGACCTTGAAGCTGGGCGAAGCCCTGGCGCCGAAGAAAGTGCTGGGCGCGACCAAGGGGCGGCCTGCGCTCACCTCGACAACAAGAGGAGCAGGAGTGGTGGCCACCAAGCCTCGCCCGTAGCTCACCCCCTTTTGACTATTGTGATGCCTATGCCCACCACTCTGTTCGGAAATGCCGGGACCGTTTGGATAGTATTACTCTTGTCAATTTAAGGAAGTTTTACGTGTAGGTATTCACGATGTCTAGAACATGTAAGGACCGTTTTTCGATATTCTCTCTGTCTGGAATTTAAGGGCCGTTTTGGGGTATCAATTACGGTACTTAAAGTCCCTTACATTTTCGGACAGTGGCATTATTTCTACGGTCTGTCTAGCAACGTGAGGCGGGAGGAAAACGACGCATTAATACGTACCTGGTATCATTCCGGTGTGATTTGATGTGGATACGTTCGTTGGTATAATGGGCAAGTGGCCTTCTGCCGCCCCGCGCCAAGCGTCGAGCGTGGTGAGGACAGGAAGTGGCGTAGAGTGATATTCCTATCTGGGCCATAGACCAGTGAACAAAGATTTCGTGTTTGCTTGTAGTTCTCTGATTGGTGCATTGTTTTTAAGGAGATTTTTTTTAGTGGTGGAAAACAAATTGCCTGTTTTTTTTTTTTTCCGAGGTTTGCGCGTACCGAGTACCAAGCACCAGGAAAATTAATTTTAGGAAGAGGACGAGCAGTTGCCGGGCGATTTTGGGACATGCTACAAATTAAATGGGAAAATGTCACGCCCTTGCTTTATTTTATTTTTCGCCACGTACTTTATATTTTTTGTTACCAGTACTCGTATGTATATACTCTTTTGCGAGTTTCAGACTCGGATAAGTCACACACGGTCCTTGCGTTTTTATCTCACGCCTACGAAAATCGTGTGTTTTGTGTCGTACATTTTGCGTGACGACATTTTCTTGTTTATGAAGTGACGTGGCAAAAACTCGGACGTGGGTGAGAAAGGCAGGCCACGTTTTTGTTTTACGGCGGTGTAATGGCAGGAGCGGTTTTGTTAATGGCTCACTCTACCGACGAAGTGATCACACTATTCGTATGGAGCGGGGTGACACAACTTTTATAGCATAATATATTGTGCCGTCAGCAACATGCCATTGCCGTGGCGAAGCAACATTAACTTCGTTATCTAATGCGCCCGGGTCTCCAACTGTTTTGACATGCTTCTGACAAGCCTGCAGATGGGCGGCATGGCTTGCCTCCTCTGTTGCTCGGGTCGCTGGGGAATGCCTATGGCGCTACCAACGGTGACAGACAGTATTAAAATAGACCGATTTGTTGTTGCTCATTCTTGTACGTGCGGTAGCTCTTATCATACACGAGGCGTTCATCCTCGGGCTTCCTTCTGCCCACGTGAAAGTGCTGCGACTGGGCAAGAGAAGACTACGCGGTCGCTGCTATTGCTGTTTTGCAGCAGTAGGGAGGGGTCCATCAAATCGGTATCATTTTACCTGCGGTTCGAGCTGTAGCACGAAGCGAAATGTTTTCATTTGTGCATTCGTAGCTACTTGGAATGGTGACTTGCGTTCATACTAGTGTGCGATGCCAACTGGGCTAGAGGCTACAAGTAGGAAACGGTGCCTAGGGCTTGCTGCCAGTTTACGCCCTTCCCCGGGATATTTTTTCTGGACACAACAACGCAGACTTGTCTCTTTTCTTCTCGTCTTCATCCCCTACTATTAACATTATAGTCAGTGCAACAATGTTGTTGCACGGTAGATGTTTTCGTCAAGATTGCGCATCTCGCACGGAACATCGGTTCCACTTTGATGATGGAAGTATTTCAAGGCGGATCTTTTCCCGATCTACTGCTGTAGCATTACTATCTACAGTATATAGTAGCTCATGTTGCCCGGTGGGAGCCGCACAGTCTGCACGATCTACTGTAGTACATGTGTCCTGGCTTTGATCTGCCCTATAAGGCCGATTTTTCATATACATCCTCTCACTACGACAGGCGAGGAACTACACGAAATGATCTACGATAGAGGTATTAATAGCACATTTCCGCTAAAATGTTTTCTGAATGACGGGGTTCCTCAACCCAAAATCGTCGAAATGCCAATCTTTGTTAGGAAAAATGACTTCTTTTTGTTCACTTTTGTATACTTGGGCCATATGGGATTATTCATCCGGATGCAATTTGATTTGTCTTCTTGTATACTTGGGCCATTGGAGTATTCATCGGGATGCAACCTGATTTTTGCTGAAGTCGGTTTTCGGGTGAGGTATGGAGCTCCTTAAGGTCAAGTGAGGAGCTTCAGAAAAAAAATGGTGCACCTCTACTGTTTTAGCATGCGTCAGTAGATAGATCATGATCCATCTATCCGAGATGTGCAAAATTGAGATGGTCGTCCTCCCGAAAAAGAGACACCGCGTAAGCACAGCAACAGCAGCAGCGGCTAGAAAACAATGGTACGAGGCATACAGAATGTTCCTAAAATTCCGCTTCATGCCCTGTGTGCTGGTTGGTCAGAATGCCCGAGAAAAAACACCCCACCCCAGAACGCTATGCTGTCTGCTGTCTGGTCCGAGTCACCCCGCGGTAGGGGTTGCACTTTTTGCGCGAAAGGTTTCTGACCGATTGAGTTCCTTAAGTGAGGAACTACCAGTTAGGATGAAAAAATTACTTGAATATTCGTTTTATGACTAGCACATACAAGTGCCGGTCGGATGGCCCGAACGAATTCTTCCAAATATTGTATCGGGTGAGATATTGAGTTCCTAATGTGAGGGGCTCAGGAACGTCGGGAACACCCCTACTGTGGGATGGCTCGTCCGCGCTTTTTGCTGGTTCCTACACCCATGAAAAAAAAAAAGTGCATCTAGAACGCTGCCATTTACTGCATTGGAGTGAACTTTTACAGGAATTCCCGCAGGCACGCAGCCATTATCCACGAATTATCAAAGTCTGCAGCAGCAGCGACATTTTCGACTGATTCTTCTTGCACCAAACCAGCCGCCATCGAGCTGCTTTCAGTATTAATGGCTGAGGCGCTTGCGGAAGACAAGGTGGCAACACCGCTGCTCTCCATCGCTGCAGCTAATGTGGCAGATGCGCCGCCGCCCCGCTTCGTCCGTCCTTCCGACCCCTCCTCCACGCCGCCGTGCTGTTGTGCACATTCTGTGGCGGATAACGTGGGAGGGGTGACCCTCGACCCGGGTGCTTCGCGAAGAACGTTTCGGGCGCAGTCGATTACCCTAGCCGGCTCGGTGATGATTCGCAAGACGCCGTGGTCGAGCTGGGCGCGTACCTCCTCCGCGTGCTCCTCGAAAGAGAGCATCACCTCCTTCCGGTATAGCTCCTTGCTCCTGTCCCCCTCCGCACCCTTGCTCTCCTTCGAGCCGGGGGACTGTGTGCTGCGTCGTCAAGAGCGGCGTTTCGGGCGTCGAGGTGGAAGGATGGGGCGATCGGAAGGTTCCCGCCAAACCAAGAGGACGGGAAGCCGCCGAGCAGGACATACTTGTCCCTCAGCCAGTCCAGCCCGCAGCTGGGGTAGTGCAATATGCACGGGTCGCTGCATTCCAAGAACTCGTCCAGGCGTAGCTCGCGGGGGTCTCGCAGTGCAGATCGGTTCACGAGGTGGCCACCCCACCATAAAGGCCGATTGTTTTCCTCCTCCTCGTGTTTTTTTTCTGTGCCACGTTCTGTGCACTCCCGTCGGCACCTTCGTAGCTGCTCGGAATTTCTTCACGACCTACATCCTGCCCCTCTGGGAGGGACGTTGCATCCGTTACATCTGCGGCTGCACCTTGACCAATAGGATTGCAGTTTCTTTCGCTGGGCTTCAGCGTCCTCCAGCGGTGCACGCTCTGCGGCACTATTCTCCCGGGAAGCACCTTTACGGCGGCCTTTCCGTTGTCGTAGGCCAGCATGTACTGTCCGTGCCGGGTGCGTCGGCGCCAGAAGCGGGTGCTTTCGCCCACCGCGCGAGACAGCGGAAGCGTGAGATGGTTCACGCGGAACATGTCCACCTCGCAGAAATAGTCGCACACGTTCTCCCGGTAAGGGACGGCCTCGTGGTTCGCGTAGGTCATCTGCTCTACCCCCAGGCCGTTGAGGTGTTCGAAGTGCGACTGGATGGACGCCTCGGACGTGTAGAAGAGCTGGACATCCACGCGTGAGGTTTTCATCGGCAGAGGGTTATCGGGCGATGGGGCGGAGGCCGGAGACGAAGACGACGAGTCAGCAAAACAATCGAAGAAAATGGGGAGGGAGCGCGATGACATTTTTGTTTTGTCATGTCCTTGTCTTTTTTTGTCTCGGTGCAGCCGCGACAAAAATCTACGCCAGAAAAACGCGTTGTGTGCTCCTGGCGGGTACGCACGGCACTGCAATATACGAAGAGTCAGCAAATTCGCAATAACGAAAAGGGGAGGGAGCGCAGAGACCTTTGTTTTCTCTTGTCTTATCGTGTCTTGGTGCAGCCTTGACGAAAAAAAAATGAAATGCGCGTTGTGTGCTCCTGGGGTACGCACAACCTTGCAATATACCTATTTATGTTAGGTCGGGCAATTACAACCAAATTGAGGTAATTCACACTGCTGGCAGTTGAAGCTGCTTGGTGGAAGTCAGAGAGTCGCCTGAAAGAAGCAAAGACAGCAGAAAACGAAGGAAGGCAAAAAAAAAAAAAAATTAAACTATGATCAACATCGAAGAAGGAAAACTGCGGGCAGCGAATTCCTTTCTCTCTCACTGCTTTAGAAAGCAGTTTCAACCACTGTAGCCACGTACCTCGTCAACATCGAGGTGCAAGAGCCAGTCTAGCCCCATTTCGCCAGCCTTCCGCATGGCATCCTCAGCATTTAGGCTTTGCCGAGCCGGAACCTCTGTAGCACTGAAAGCTCCCAGTTCAGCCCACAGCCGACAAGTCGCTTGCTGCCGTTCTCTCTGGGTGGGCAGTCGTCAAAAAGAAAGGTGCAATGCGCCAGGTGCGAGTGCTGATCCCGTCAAGCCGGACCCGATACTGCTGTATGCCTAAATTTATACCGTTCTCGTTCGGTAAGGGTCTACAGCACCGACGCGGCTTGTTTCGAGTCATGCCACAGGGTAGAGGGGGAGGTTTAGGGCCATTTTTTTTCCCTGACGGGGCTTCCTCATCAACCATTGCAACTGAGGAACTATCCGCCAAAAACAAATCAATCTTATTTTTTCTTGTGTTTTACCAAAGGGTAAACGAACACAAAAAAATCGACACCCCACCGTTTTCTAGTCCCAGACAGGACGGGGGGATTTTACAAGAATAAAAAACTGGAAAACATGTTTTACTGCATTTCTGACAAAAATCCCAACCCGCCAGTGTGTTTTCAATTCCGACGTGGTGGCGAGTTTGGCTCTGTTTTCTGTTTTTTTCGTGCACCCCAGGTTTTACTGTTACTGTAGTTTCGTTGGTTATGGGGCTAATACCATTTTCTTCTTGTGGAAAGTCAGTTTTTGGGCGAGAGGTATAGGGCTCCTCATCTTGTACAGGAGTCTGAGAAAATCACCTACCCCCCCTTTCTACCGTAGCATGGCTCTTTCACTGGGTCTTCATGAAACGGCCAGTGTCCATCCCCTCTCGTGTAATCCTATCGTATCATTGCAACTTTGACCCTCCCCCATCTAGGTCTATCTATACCTGTGACGTAATTTCGATTTTCTAGTATGCCTCACGAGGCATCCCTCCTAGTAGGTACCTTCGATATTTTTACTTTTCAGAAACAACGCGAGTCGAGTCGGGAACAACGCGAGCAGAGTCCCACTGCGGGACGCGATACCAGTGATCTATGCTAACACGCGAAGCGCCAACGAATACTCGGCATTGACCAAAAACTACTACCAATCAGGTGGGACTTGTTAGCATGTGGCAACAGGCTGGACGAACCCTCTGGAATTATCACCTGCGACTCGTTGCGGACGTCAACGCTGACCTGAGACGTATGAAAATTGTCCGCGATTCTCTCTGATGAGTGGACAAAGAACATGACACAGCGGATGGAAATATCAATATGTCAGGCGTGATTTCTGTGAGGCTCACAAAACGCACGCAGCGTATGTATACCTGGTATTTCCGATTCAAGATGACGTGATACCAGCATTCCAGTTCCGCATACACTGACGCCATGCTTCATACCTAGTGCCTGGAAACACCTGGTCAGGACGAGCTCTCAGTACGCAACGATTTGTGCAGCTGCTACAGCAGCAAAGTCTACTGCTTTACCTATCAGTGCCACACCGTTGCCCTCGTGCGTTCTAGCTCTTCTTACACTTGATACCTGCCGTGCGCTGAAGCCTCTGCGCGATACATATCCAGGTATGTAGTACCGGGTGGACAAGGGCAAACACCACCCGTCATCCCCGGCTTGCTCATAACACTGCCTGGCGCAAAGCGCCTGCAAGTTGAGGTGGAGAAAAAATGCGATGATCACAAGGAGATGCGGCACAACCCAGCACATTCATAGCATGCTGGCCATAGCCGTGCTACTACTGCTGCGGAAATGATCCTACATTGATTCCAAGTAGTTTCCCTCTAAAAACGAGGGTGCGGTTCTAAAATCGTTCGCTTGTACTTTACGCAGGTAAACCGAGGTCAAGAACGGTAAGCTATGGCAGGGTAGCAACACCGCGCACAACAAGCCGGCAGTGCTTCTACGCACGACGCACCACAGCCCCCACCTCCCCAACCACGACTGACCTACGTAGATCCGGTTGCTACCGTCGGCCGCGTCGGCGTAGAGGAAGACGTGTTCTACGCCCTTGGTCAGGTGGAACAGCAAGAACGAAGACAACGCCGACCAACATCTCTCCACCGTGGCCTGGCCCTCCTCATCAGGGTCCACGGCAGTGGGGACAAAACGGAAGGTTGTCACCAGCCCAACCTTCGACATGAGACGCAACGCGCGATGCTGATGCTGCTGCTGCTGCTGCCGTCCGCGTTATCCGTAGCGTGCAGTCGAGGTTGTTCCTTCTATGTTGTACCTTGTAGATGCAAGCCTCGTACGATTGCACTCCTGTTTTACGTATGATTTGACGCCTTGAAGCGGTAAACAGGTCAGTGGAATGATGGTGTTGGGGCAAATCGGCGGGGACAAGCGATCAGAAACGTTACGTGGTTATGATGTGGAACGCTCTGTGCTGTGTTTGGGGAGTCCTTGCTCGAGCATCAATGCGCCATGCCAGCCCCCCCTGTCCTGGTTCAGGACAATACCGGTAAGGGCGTCCTTTCTTCACCGAACAGAACAGTATACGTTCCGAACGCGAAGCGGTTGAAGAAGAATTCGGGGCTAAATACTGGAACCCTTTTTTAAAGCAGCATGGTACAATCTCTACCAATCCAAAGGCAACCGCGTCTGTTTGGCGTTAGTCTGTTCATCTGTTCATATGTTCATACTACTGCCGATGTGTGTTGTCTTGCACAATGAAACCGTTCTTCCACCCAACGATATAACGACATACCGGTGGTATCAGCTATAATACGACCGGCGTACTACTGCTGTAGTCCGGCCGTACACGGATTGTTCCCGGGGCGACAAGCTACCAGATACCGCTGTGATTGCGAAAATGCTCACTGGAAATAAGGGTCGTAGGCAACCAGTAGACTCTTGCTGCCTGTGAGTCACGGGGCTACCCTCGACATCCCGAAGGGTCGCTCTCGCCCCTCAGCCGCAGGAACTCCCCTACTAGGCTATTAGACCAAACCCTTCGTCGTTGTGTGGCATTATTGATAGAGCTCTACGCGATATTTCGGGAACGCCAGCAGCAGCCTCATCAGACAGCAGCTTCAGGCAGCATACAGAAGTAGAGTAACCCCAATCGCTCAATTGTGTCATACGACAATGAGCACTACTGCTGTAGTACTGACTGTTGCTGCTGTTGCTTCCAATAGGCTGCTGCTGCTGTTGCTGCTGCTGTTGCTGTTGCTGTTGCTGCTGTTCTGCTGCTGCGGCTGCTGCTGCTGCTCATGCTGCTGCTCCTGCTGCTACTGCTCATGCTGTTGCTACTGCTGCTACCGCTTACGTTATGCTGCTGCTGCTGCTGCTGCTGCTGCTGCTGCTGCTGCTGCGAGTTGTACTCGTACAGCGTTTTACAAGGTAGTGATGTCATACCTGACAGTCCCGCCGGGCAACTTTGGTATCGATAAATCCGATGTATCGGTATGCAAATCGGCTGGTGATGTCCAGGAACATTCACCGGTGTTGCCGAGCACACCAAGAGAGTTCTACCTCCCCACTTCAGACGGGTGGTGGGCGGGCTAGTGACACCCTGTCGTCGTGCAACTCAAGTTGGAGCTCCCACGCACCCGCCCAACCACGGCAACATATATTTTTATGAACTCCCTTGTCCCAAAGACGAAAAGAGAATTCCCATTGTGAGAACACAGCGATCTTGTCTATTTGTCTCAACGGAGTACGATGGAGCTGGCCAGGGTTCCAGTACGCCGACTGGCGGCAGGGCAAGGGCCGTGCTTTGTCGTCCGATTCACAGGTACCCCAGCACCAAAATCGTATGGTTGGCTTCGCAAACCTAATCTGAAACGAAGAAGGTTTTGAATTTTTCGGCGATCTATCGTATCATCACACCTCTTCCAGCCAAAGTTAGGGGTACTGCTGCTGTCGGTATATACTATTAATAGTATGTGCTCCTAGGAGTACCGGAAAGCTGCTAATACGCGAGACGTGAGCAGGTCTACGTGTACCTGGTAGGATTAGGCGCACGTTACTCAGCCACTGCATGCTATCTTCACTGGAAAGCTTATGTTAAACTGAAACATTCGTGGCACCATTGTAGGAGACGGAAAATACTGCCTCATGGCTGGCCAGGACCGAACTGTCCGATTATACAACCCCCACCGGGCTGACCCGGACACGGAAGAAGGGCGAAATCCCGGAGAGCTGGAGCAAGGACTGCTTGTGAAGAGCTATGCGGGGCCCCACGGGTAAGAAGGGTGCGCAGTGTGCAGTGTGGAGTGCAATCGTTGGATTTCTAATGGGATCCGGATCAGCTGCGAGTGTGTGCATTCGGATTCGGATGAGAGCGATCTCTGGCTGCTCTCTTGCATGCGCCGGCATGCTTGGTACGATACTCCAAAGAGCATTTCGTAAAGGTCGTCAAATTACCAGTCCCAGTCCTCGGGACCCAGGCAATGTGTCACCACTCCCAGTGATTTGGGAGGACCCAGTCCCAAAGATGCGCGAAGCTGAACTGACGGAGTCCTCGCTTGTCCCAAGGGCGCGAGGAGCTGAAATGACTGGGTCCTCGCTTGTCGCGACGATACGCGGAGCTGAAAAGATTGAGTCCTCATTTGTCCCAAGGGTGCTCGGAGCTGAGATGACTGGGAGTAGGTGGACGACGTTTGTTGTTTTGCACCTATTTACTGCTTGCTGTACGTGCAGTCTATAGTGGTATGCTCGTAAGAGGACAAGAACGCAAAAAAAAATTCCGCAGTAGCAGCATAAATACGGACAGCAACCATAGCATGTCTACTGTAAATCGTACCGGTATGTCGAATGTGAAACCACGCGCTGCGTCTTTTTGCATGATCGAATCCCGGTTGTCTGGAAAACCGGCCACGACGAAAGCACCACCACCGTCATCGGAATTCGTGATCGCCATTGCCATCGTCATCGTCAAGCAGCTACTGCTGTACGCGCTGTCGTACTCCACCTTGTCTCTTAAAGAGGTTGACCTCAAGCTCTCGCCCCTCGCCGTGCGTTTCGTGTCCTTGGCGGTTGCCGGCTGACGTAGCGGTGCGTAGCTCTCATAATTGCGCCGCACGTGACGATAGTTGCAACCGTACCTTACGTATGCAATGCAATAACCCAATGCATCAATTCATACCACTCCACCACTTGGTAGGTACGAGGTGCTGGATGTGGCCGTTTTGTCGGACAACTCCCGCTTCGTGTCCTGCGGCGAGGATAAGGCGGCCTTCTTGTGGGACGTCAGCACTGGGGCGGTCGTGAGAAGGATGCAGGGCCACGAGCAAAGAATAAACGCCTGCTGCTTCAGCTCAGACGGGAGCGTGCTCTTTACCGGGTCCTACGATAAGGTGAGACCGAACGCGTGCCTACGGCCTCCCGGTACACGATGTAGCGGCGCGGTTTGTCTCGTTTTTTTTTTCTGCAGCACGTGTAGTGTGCGGCTCTGCTGTGCCGATCCCGTGTGTTTTCACGCCAGTACACAAAATGTTACCGTATGTCGCTCCCCGCGTCGTATTACCTCCGTTGTACAGGAGGAAACGAGGGTCAGGGCCAACTATTAATACCGGTATTCAATACCATGCCAAGATTAATGTCAGTAGTATGTTGTATCCCGCAGGCAACATAGTGATCAGAACCTGATATAGTGTGTTATCATAGGGGGGTACATGGATTTTGAGTCCATCGTGGGTTCTGCTTAGTATGTAATACTGTGTGCCCCCCCCCGTAATAGCAGTCCCTCGTTGTGGTGGTTTGTCGTAGGTTTGGTGTACCGTGCAACTCAAGCGGGACCGACTTCTCATTTCGCCTTCCTACATGAACATCTCTCTTGCTTTTTTGTGTTTCCGCAGACGGTCCGCGCGTGGGACATGCGCTCGAGAAATCGTTCCCCGATCCAGACCCTAGAAGGCTGCAAAGACAGCGCGACGTCCGTGTCGTCGACCCCCTCCGGAGACGAGCTGGTGGTGGGCTGCGTGGACGGCAGGGTCCGCACCTACGATTTGCGCGCCGCCAAGGTCCACGAGGACAACGTGCACGCGCCTGTGACGCACGCCAGCGTGTCCCACGACGGCAAGTGCCTGCTGGTGACCTGCTTGGGAGGTGTCGTGAGGCTTTTGGAGAAGGAGTCGGGGTCGCAGCTGAACTCCTACACGGGGTGAGAAAGGGGCGGGAGGGCGTGCGTTGCATGCCTTGTTCAGTGCTCTTTTGGAGTGGGACCTTTTGTGGACCGGGGTGTTGTGTGGAACGACCTCTCGGACGTAAAGCCGCGTGCATTCTATACGAACTCCGTAGCTTCCGGATGTGTTAAATTTGTCAGCCCGGTCTTCTTTCTTGATGGTCTGTTTTCTTGGTAGGCAAAATTGTGCACAAGTTTCCTGTTAATACTACTGCTACTACTACAGCACGTTTCTTTTGCTGCCGCTGTACTTCGCGTAGCTGCTGCTGAGCCGCACGTCCGTACCCCGTGTCTGAGTGCGTCGTGTTTGACACTCGCGGAGAATTAGCGCCCCCTGGGCTGACACCCCCAACCTTTTCCTCTACCGAAGCATCACCGTGGTGGCTATTTCACGGAGATCGTTGAGAGCTGCACGCACTGTATGCTTGTACAGGATGGTTCTTCAGCTAGAAGTAGTCCTGCACAAGCCGTGGACACGTTTGCCTCTTTTTCTTGCCGCTGACGGCGTCTGAGTGAGGAACTAGAAATATTTCTGCATTAAGTAAGAAACCAGTATGATCAATCACGTTTTTGGGAAAATTCTTGCGCGATTCAGCCAGGCGTTCTCTGCCCCCTGGGGTAGTATTTACACTGCGCATGGGGGTTGCCTTTTTGTCTGAAAAGTTAGCGGATTACCTGGCTGTCTGCTCTCGTCTCCAGGCACCTTCATGAGAGTTACCGCATGGAGAGCTGGCTGACCAACACAGACGCCCACGTCATCAGCGTGAGTTTCTTGCGTTATACATGGTGGGACATCTCATGTGTACTTTTTCATTTTACCCCCCCCCTCCACTCCGTCTCGAAAGGGATGCGTGGTCAATTGGCAAATGACTAAAGCAAGCAACAAGTGAGTACCCCCCACCATGTATAGTATGTATAGATTGGATTGGCGTCGGTTGGCAACGACACCGTGAAACTGCCGCTCACTGCTTGAGCTAGACAACCAGGGTACCGTTTTTTTTGCTTTGTTTTTTTTGGCGGTCGGTCACAGCTGGTGATCGCGTCAAATCGTTTGTGCGGGGTGGAGAACCTTTTCTACGTACAAGGGGAATGATCGTATCACGTAGTGTTCATGGTAAGGCACGCACGAGGCAGCTATATTGTACTCCCATTGCTGTCTCTCGAAGTGGTCACACCGGAAATTAAATTAGCTCGTTGAAGCTATCATCCATATGCAAGTCCGCCTCACAAGCGATTCTTAGTAGGATGCAGCGCACCTTTCATGCGACTCGCGCTTCGCGCTTGGTGCAAGCAATGTCTGCCTGGTCGGTGAAACCTAACGTGCTCCGTCCCGGCATTGTAGGGCTGCGAGGGTCATACAACTACGGCCATGCATGATATCGAGTACCCCCCATGAGTACACCCCCCCTCTGTCACTTGTACGTTCCAGCCCAACTCGCATGTTTTTTCACGCTGTCAGCAATCTTCTGGACAGGCCGCGGTCTCAGGTGTCTCCCTTTCACACAGCCCGGGACAACACGCCTTCATATTTAATCGCGCAGAGGGTTCAACGCTCTCACTGCTCTTCGATGTTCATCGTGTTTCGCCAACTCTCACCGTAGCGCTTTCTGTGACACTGCCTTACGAATAGTGTAGACGCTTTCAAATGCCGTAGTTTTCCCTTCAGATACACACCCCACGAAGGCGCACTTGACCCCCCTGACCAATGGCGGCATACCGATTCGCTCGGGCATTATCGCCATGGCTTGGGTTTTCAATAACGTTGCTGGCAACAACGATTGACGGAGAAAGTTAGTTTCTTGCTCATTGCTTGAATTTTCCTTCGCGGTCGTTGGGGGAAAAGTGGTATATGTTGCTGCTGCACAACGTCATCTCGTCTATGGTATTCAAACGCTTACGTACTATTGCGGGGGTCCATAGTTAATAGGACCTATGGTATACATAAAAACCAATATATTTACCTATTTTTGCAAACAAAATTTGGTCCCGTTAACTATGGACCCCCGTAATAGCAAAAATCCCCCCTGTTTTGTCTACGTGCATGCGGACCTGACGTTTCGGCGCGCTCGGTGGTGGCAGGGTTCCGAGGATGGTGAAGTACGCATATGGGATATCGTGGAGGCAAAGGTGACGCGGTTGCTGAAGCACCACACGAGGCCGGTGTGCAGCCTCTCGTACCACCCGAGCGAGCCTATGCTCCTCACAGCATCCTACGACGGGTCGGCAGTGCTGTGGGGGCCTTAGCGGTGTTCTGTTGTTGATATTGGCATGCTGGAGAGACCCCGGCTTGATTTTTGCTTTCGGCAAAGCTTAAGCTTGACACAATCTTCCGTCGACTCCGTCGTATTCTTCCGAGGTAATGTTCTCTGGCAGTGTGTTGTAAAATGTTCCTTGTGAACTACTAAAGAAAAAGTAGCTCATGATGCTCACAAGCTGAGCCGTTGGAGGAAGTTCACGAAGATAGCTCATAGGAGAGGTTCGCCAGGCTCAGTGGCGACGAAGTCCTGTCGACGACGCCAAATGTGAAGATGTTTCGTATGGAGGAGGACGCAGGAATGTCGATGATGGTGAGGACATGCTTCTTCTTGGTAAAGTTCTTCTTGTTGCCTATATCATAGCTCCAATGATGGACTGCGAGATCAGAGTGCGACAGAAGAGGGGACAGTCGAGTGCCAGACTGCCCCTTGAATCATGTGTCTTCATACATGTACCTGGTACGATCTACCATATGTTTCCGTTACTACTGTAGCACTTCACGTGATCTCATCTCATACCCGTAGTACGCATCTGCCTGTCTTCCTCGTACTGATACAATCTACGGAGGCGTTTCCGCTAGTAACACGACACGTTGTCTCATACAGGTACGTAGTGCACCACCTTACAGCTACTGGTGCGTGATACCATCACAGTGTGCTGCAACAAAATGGTGTGCTGGCGTGACCGTATATATGCTATCAACAGACAGGGCGTCGAGCGCCGAACATTTTGGTTGCTCTCATTGTGAAATCTGTCGGTTTAAGTGACCCTCTTTGGACTTCAGAGGGAAAAAAGCAAAATTACGGGGGACCAAAGTAAGTAGGACCAAATATTGTTGGTAAAAATGGGTATATACTCGTGTAGGTTTTTGTTTGTACCGTAGGTCCTATTCACAATGGTCCCCCGCAATTTTAAAAGCTGCGACTACAGCAACGGTAACTGCGTGATAGGGGGATGATACAAAGTGGGGTCTGAGTGACAGTGCAAGGAGTCGTACAGCACGACCGAAACATGATCTACCCGTACTGCTATTAACAGGCGCTCATGCCGGTTTTATCGATCGGTAACACCAAACGTTAATTTCGTTTGGGTTCGCTATGGGTTGGCTGTGTCAGATTTTGTGTTGGCAGAGAGGGGGGAGCAAACTGCGCAGCTTCAGCTTTAGGCAAAAAACGCGAGAATCGTCAATCGAAAGTAGACGGTATTCGAATCGAGCAGGGCAAGTACATGTCCAAAATAGATGGCGAAACACGCGATCACATGCCTTCCGGAAGTTTCACCACTCGGATAGTCTCTTTTACAGGTGGACAACTACAGCGGTGTTTCCACAGATACAATCGAAATGATGGTGGGTGCCTGCAAAGTCACCACATGTGCGGGATGAATGCGGAGCAATTCGAGCTTATGTAAAGGCATTCCGGGCTTCTGGGGGGAAGAGCTCGAAAAATAATCAATATAAAAAAAAAGGATTCGTCTGACATGAGCCGCCGACGTACATCCAACCAACTGGAAGGTGTATACGAGTAGGCTGCTCGCTTGCTACAAAAAGAACCTATGCTGTAGCACGCGGCGATCGAAATCGCGACGTACCCACTCGGCCATGGCCGGTGTTCCGAAAAATAAACGCAGCGGTCAGGGAATCAACACAAACCCCCGTGTTACGGAAGAGTGCAGGAAAACGTCCGCGCGAGAACCGTCAAGGACGAGCTATTATAATAGTTTTTTGTTCATGATTTATGGTGTAGAGCTCTACCAGGTATGTACACGAAACGAACCAAAACGAAACGCATCGGCCACGGCCGGCATTAGTAACCCAACGCGGCTAATAATAGCCGATTTGGCGTCAGCTAGACCATACAACGACCCCCCCTCCTTCCCCCCGTTCCCCCCGTCCCACTCTCTAGCCCGGATAACACCCAAGACAATCGCCACCATCATCTCCAGCCCCACCCAATCATCCTCTTCACCGTCCTGCCCATACTTCTTCTACCCGTGTACCCTCCCCCCCGCGATATCCTCCACTACTAGACGACGTCCGCCACGAACGTATCGGCAGCAGGCACGACCGGAGAAGCGCTATGACCACAACCAAAGATGCCAGGAGGAAGGACGCTCGCCCCTTGACAGGCAGCACATTTTTCCTCAGTTACCTTCGACCAACACAAAACGACCAGGCTTTCATTGTAGAGTGGGACACTCGGCCCTACACTGTCGACAGCGCACGTTATCCCTTGCTTGACATGTCTCCTGACATATTCTATCATAACGGGAAGCCGTGCTAAAAATATGCAAAAATGTTGCCAACGTTTCCAACTCCCTCTCAGCCTCTCGGTACTACCGAAGAGGGCGTTCCGAGCCCCGTGGCACACCATGACACAAGCAAGCTCACCCCACGAATCGAATCCTCCAATTCCTGGATGTTGAGCTAAATCGCTTGTATGTGCGATTATTAATAATTGAAATGGTCAAGTAAATCGCGACACATACATCTTGCTCCCGCGTGGACGCGGGCGTATACGGGGGCAAAAGCGACATATTTTCGTCGCACGCTGCCCACAAAAATAGTGAGTACTGGTACTGAGTACAGCAGTTGCCGCGCTTCTGGGCAGAACAGCCCCTTCCTTGTTTCTCGTAGCAAGGGGGAACAAAAAACGAGCGCAAATATGGCGGTAGCAGAATATTGCTTCATGCGCAAAAAGACCCCCACGAAAGGCCCACGACTCAAAACCTCGCGCTCAAAAATTCTTCCAGAGCGGCTGCCTCGCTGAGGGCGACAAAGACAACAACGCTCATGGACGAGAAGTTCAACCAACCACGCCAACTTTTTTTTTTTTTAATCCTCCGGCGGATTGGTAAAAATAAAGCTTAAGCTCACCACGCCAGCGTCACCTTCTCTTCAGGCTGTGGCTACAGCGCATTTCCTCAATTCTTAGTCACCCGTGAACACACCGGGCGCTCATTACCACCATAAACGCTGGCCAACGCCAAGGGCAATCGAACTACGATGGAATCGCTATAGTATCCCTGTCGAATCGCGATCTCGAATCGCGATCTCGAATCATGATCGAATGGCGCTCTCTCACCATCGCGATCACACGCCCTCTGTTGGAGAAAAAAACTGTACACCCACCCACTCGTCTACCCGCCAACGAACCCACCAAGCAGAGATCACGGCGCCGCAGCCGTAACTAGCTCTCTATTACTGAAGGGCCTCAGACTTCTCCGGCTCCATCACCACCGCCGGGGCAAGGTTCATGCCCTCCTCCCCATTCGCCAGTGCAGGGGTGCTGGTCAATTCGTCCTCGTCGCCTGGTTGTCGATCCTTGTTGGCGACAGTGGAGAGGATCGTGACCCAGATGATCTCCATGCAGTCGATGAAGAGCAGCTTGAGGTCGGTCGGGATGATGCTGCTGAAGGAGAAGCAGTGGATCAAGGGCCAGAAACGCCAGCTTGAGGTGAGAGCCGGCCACGCCGTGCTCTTCACTTCTCCCCACACCTGTACAATGAATAGGTAGTAAGTAGTAGCAGTACAGTAGTATCGTGTTGGTATTGATGTGTTGTTGCGTTGACATTGGTACTGCTAGTTGTGTTGGCACCGAGTGTTGGTGTTGTTTTGCTGCAGTAGGTCTTGTGTCAGGTGAGTTGTGTTCAATGCTGTTTCGCGTTGGTGTTGGCCATGGGGGCCGCCTTCAGGGCTCATGTCGAGTGCTGTTGTCGTGCTCATGTCGTGCTGTCAATTAAGTATTGGGTTAGGTGCGAGTACCGTGTTTGGGGGAGGGTGCGCTGAATTTTGCTTTGGGTTGTTCCATGTTGTTTCGGTCTTGTATTCGTTTTGGTGTTGTATGGAGTGTTGGTGTCGAAACGCTGTTTCATGTTGGCGTGTGGTGCCGCCCGTCATGAGCAAAAAAGGACGATGTTTACACACAATGTCAAGACATGACAAAACTCAAACACACACAAGCTCGAAAAAGTTTGGTCATCGTTGTGGGTGGGAGGTCGGCAACGGCAGGAACTCCCCACTACTACTCCGACCAGGCCGCTTTGGGTGTACAGGAGACAGTGTAACGAGAGCGTTCGAAAGCAATGTGTCATCCATACATGAGGCCAGCCAAAATTCATGCAAACTTGAGCAAACTAAAAGCAAAATATATAAAAAGCTAACAGCTCAGCGATTATACCACTTTGTAGAAATGCAAAGTAGAGTGTTTTATGTTGTTTACCTTACTCCACAAACTTCAAAGTAGACATGGCTGTTGCATCGGGATCAAATCCGATTCTCACAGCTACGAAACACTCGTATCTACTCTGTTATGTGGAGGCACAGCAATCAGAACCCATAAGCCATGGAGAGCCCAAAACTCACGCAACCCAGTATGTTTACACACCATACTGTATGTGGTTCTGGGTACCCACATTCTCTCGTAACAATCAGCTACATAAAGGACGTGGCAAGCTCACCTCCGATGGCGCTAACCCCTGCAAGCTCATGATCATCGTCGAATACGCCGCGTTCAAGAATACCGACCAGACAGTTTGGTCGGCGATCACCTTGGGGATGAAATTCCACCACGCCCCTTCAAAATCCTGAACGAAGCAAGAGCGCAACGTAGCAGCAGTAATATGTGGTCGTCAAAGGACATCCGGGGTACAGCCTCGGGTTTTTACTACTGTGTGTGGGCATAGATCTTGCGGCGGGTATACAGGATACTGCTGCTTTCTGCTGGGAAAATCACTCAGCTGAGGGTGGCCATGCTCCTAGACAATAAACAGCGGCGGCAGCAACAACAGCAGCAGAGAGGAACACAAACACCGGGGTAGCAATCGCCATTTACACACACGACACCAAGAGGACACCAAGAGGACACAATGTTGAGGCAACTGTTGCTGCGGAGGCGGATTGACGGATGTAGAGTAGACTACCACATCCTTGCTACGGTAGCTTTTCTGTCGCGACCAATAAGACGCATGCTACAGAAGTAGACGTGCACCATTTTTTTTCTGAGACCCCTCACTTGATTATAGTATAGAACCTCTATACCTCACCCGAAAGCTGAGATTGAGAAAAATGAAAGCGCAACCCTCCGAAGCATCCAAAGGCCTACAGCAGGTATAATACAAAGCATTCATGTTGCCGAAAATAATGGCATCCCGACGATTTTGGGCTAAGGAGAACCCGACATAAAGAAACAACCTGCAGTACCTCGTATACTTTCACTATCAATATTAATACAGTAAAATGGTCCCTCTATAGTGCCGATATAGATGCGCCAGCCGACAACATCGGCACAATACATAGCGGTAACCGTCAAAGACTCCACACACTGCCGCACTGGTCAATCCCATCTGTACCGAGCGATTTCACAGGCTACTATAGCGGGGAGCCGGCATTGTAGAGGAAGCATTACTGCACCACAGAAGGCTGAGGGCGGGGCCTCTCGAGTTCATTGTGCACGAAACGTCGGGAGGAATAGCAGTACTGCACCTGGTACTGCTGTATAGTAACAATACCCCGCATCAAGCACATAATTCATCCACGTCGGGCGGCTCACCAAGTAGGTCTGCATCAACTGTATCCAGAAGTGGCACAGAGGGCCGTGAATGAGCAGACCCGCTGTCGCTGACCGCCCCGTCCGTTTCAGGTCGATCGTCTCAAGGTCCTTGCCCTGGATACAGGCGATCATGAGCACAGCATACGTAGGACAGAGACAGTACATGCTCCAAACACTCAATCAATGCGAAGCAGCGATAAAGTTGTTGCCATGATAGGAGCTAGCGCATCAAGGTACTTGGAACTGCCGTCATTCAGCTCGTGTGCGTTGGTGGGCCTGACCATGTACCGGTATGTCGGACGCTTCAGGCAACCCGAAAGGTAGACCTGTAAATTGGCTGGACTTCACGGCTAGTGATTGGTTGGGCGTGGCGAAGCGAGTCAACTTACCGATTAAAATATATATATATATATATATTTCTCAAGAACAAAAAACCCAATCCCAGCCACAAACGGGCCTGTTAGATACAAAAACGCACACTGCCGAAAATTACCGCACGCAACTAACCGCTGTAATACCTGCTGCAGCTAACTAATGATAACTAAATACGAATGAATTGGGTTAGGCAACTCACACCCCCACCGAGAGGAAATGACGGCGGCTTGATAAAATAGTCGGTGGCTTAATGAAATAGTCAGGCAACTCACAGCCCCTTTTCTTGTTTTACGCCGTCATTCGTTTTCGCCCGCACATAAAATAAAACAAAACTTCGTACGAGGCGTACAAATAATGCTACGAAAACAGTACGATATTATGTATTATAGCAGCTGTTTCGGGAAGGTGGGAGGGTCCCATGCGGGCACAGCGAGACAGCGGCAAACGCCCATGGTGTGCAGAAAATATGATCACAGCGAGACGGCGGCAAACGTCCACGGTGAGCAGAAAATATGCTACGAGGCCGCGGTTTGGACCCCCTTGACTGACCGCCTCCTGCCCTACAACTAGTATACTAAGGCAAAAACACCTTGACGAGCTCACCAAGACGGGTTTCGTAAAATATAGCATACCAGGTATTTCGTGCCCAGATGTTATACTGGCATTTGATGACACGGGGCGACGTAGTGATGAAAATCTAATAAGGTGTGTAAACACAGGGAGAAACCTGTTTTTTGGGTCCATCGTGGGTCATGATTACTACATAAGCCCACCCGGAAATAGTATGATAGCGCAGGCAGCAACGCCACGCACAGCGCCTGACGAGAGGTGAGCGATTTCGCAGATTGTACTCAGACCCGCAAATGTCACCATAAACGCACTATTATTGTACGCCACGGCCATCGAACATAGCCTGTCCGGTGTGTCAAAAGTGATCGCAGGCATTGTACCGCGACATCATTTCGGGCGGAGTCCAATGCATGCACTTTTTGCACCCCCCCCCAAAAAAAAAATTGCATCTCCGCCTTTTCTCTGAATATAGCACACGCTCGAGAGATGCATCACGTCACGATACCAAACTCGCCAGAAACAAAACCACTCTTGAGATATTAAGCAGCTCGAGTAGGATGGCTCACCGTGAAGAGCTGTGCTGTTAGATCTCCCAGGCCGTACGCGACGCACGACGTGAGGGCCTTCGTGACGATGGGATTTTCCGAAACGGTCGCCTCGTAACGGTAAAAGTTGTCTCCGGGTACTCTGGAACGGGACAACGAACAAAACAAGCGGGGGGGGGGGGGGGGGGGGGGGGGGGAGGAACCATAGCCCGATTAAAAATCGTGGCATGTACAAGGGGAATACATAAGGAGGTAAGCGTAATCATCGCCTCGCAAGAGTCTTCTGCGACAGATGTACTACTGTAGAAGAGTACCCGGTATCAGGTACAAGGTACACAAAGAGTGAAACAGAGCAAAACGCATAATTAGAGCATGATGCCATACAGGCGCACATGTACGACGGAATTATCACTATTAATAGTGATGGGGCTATTTCGCATGTCCGACGGAATTGTCATTAGCGATGGGGCTATTTCGCGCTATGTACAAAAATCACTAGCTCCATCAAATTTGACTTCGTTGGCAGACCAGGGTGGCCTGAGAGCACGCTGCCCTCGTAGCTATTAATGGAGTCATTTGCGTAGACCTGGCGAACGTATCTTGATACGAGACAGGGTGGGAGGGGTGAAAACGGCCGACTTCGTCTCGTATGCTTATGCTGCGACGACAACATCGATAACGTACAATTACTGGGGGCCATGGTACCAAAAAATCATGCATCCCCCTATAGTTTGTACATCAGATTTGGATCTGATTTATTGTGTTCCGCCGTATTAGTGGTCAAATCAATGATCGAAATTAACCATATACCAGTTCGCAGTATGCAACATGTACCGCGCGTCGCAGCAGCGATCACGTGAGCCAGAACAGACAAGACCGGTGATGTTCGACACCATACACAAAAACAGGACTGTACCGACAGCTGTGGGCCAACATGTACGGCGATCACAGCCGAACCTGTCCCGAATCGAAACCGAACGGGAACCATCGAGGAGCCATGACAAAAACCGCGAGGCCTACAAGCACGCCATGATGACTATCATAATTGCCCGGCCATACAACAGAGTCTACAGGATAAAAACACAAAAAACAAAAAGACGCAGCTGCTACAACCCAGTATCGCTTTTACTACTCCATAAGACGACAGGAGTACTGTGGCAGGAAGAGGTTAAAGAAGTAAAGCTGCTGCAGCACTGATTATGAGGTGGAATACTGAACGGCGCGAACAGAACCTCGAGCACTCTCACCGAAGCAGCACCTCGTACCACGTCCACCCTCTCGCGATATCCCCGTCGACCGTGGCGAGCTTGTATGCCGCGAAGGCTGCAAACAGGAACAGCACCACGGCGTTCAACACGAAGGCAAGCTTTACCGGGTCGCTGTTGATCTTCGCCAATTCCGCCTGCACGCCTTCGGGTAGAGCGGCCTGAAGAGGGGCCGGCATAAAAGACTCCACCGTTTCCCCGCCCTGCATAGCAGTCCGTGCATAACAGCAGTCAGTGAACAACAGCAGTCAGCGCACAGCAGTCAGTGTACAGCAGTGCGCGGGTCCGCAAAAAAAACAATAAAAATAGCTCGTGTTTTTTTTTCTCATCGCGGAAGGCTTAACGCCTTGAGGACCGCACTCCCGTTTGGGGGACAATTGGGGGGAAATTACTTGGAATTAGAGTTAGATATACGTTTCTGTGCAGTGCAGTACTAAAAGGGTTAAGAGCGTGAGTAAGCATGATTCCATGAAAATCGACGAGCAGCGGAAATGCTGAATGTATCCTCTGCGCGATAAAAACGAAGGCAGTATGTACCGGTGGGGAGAAGGCAAGACACCTGTGAACCACGGCTTGTCCAGAAGGCTGGAAAGTAAACGTGATGGTACAGTCCGGCCACCGTCATGATGATCGAACGCGCGCAACGCCACATGCATAACAACAAAACTTGAGGCCTTCAGAAGGGCATGCCGCGCCTTCGTGTGCATACATCAAAAGGGGAAACGAAACAGGTCGTGTCGCTTTGCAGGGCAAAAGACAGTGTTGGTGCTGGATGGTGCGCCAAACAAGACACTAGCGATGGCTTCGAGATGGCGCTCTACGCTGGCTCGTTCAGCGCAAACTTCCTTATTCCTCTCATGTAGGTTACAAGGAAACTACTATTAATAATATTACATCATGTTCTTTCTACGAACATAAATGTTACGGGGGGGTAATGAACCAAAAAAAAGGTGTAAGTATAGGGCATACACGATTTTCGGGTCTATTGTGCGTTCTAATCACTACCTGGTATGTATTACTATGCCCTGCTGCAATATGAACACCATAAGCTAGGAATACACGAACTGGATCGCTTCAAGCTGTGCTGCCTTGAAGCGTGCTTTCGGGCTTCCACGTGACACGAGTAGGTACGGAAAGCGCGTTTGACACGGGCAAGCGACGACGAAGAATGGAAACACCAAGACACGAAAAAGGGGTACGCAGCGTCGACTTCTATGCTTGAAACAGCTCGAAAACAGCTCAACTTCAGGCACACAGAATGATTACATGGCAATAGCCAGTCATCTAACCGATGGATGGACTTAAACGCTACGTCAGAAGTGGCCAGCTTTATACGGCAGCCGGGTCGAAGCTGTGGGCAACGTTCACGTCAGTCAGTAGAGACTCATACCCGGTATCAAGTACCTGGTACGACAAGAAAAGGGGATGCAAACCATGTCTCCGTGATGTTACAACATCCATAGACTGCCGACCTCCAGATTGCCTCCGTGAACGAGTTTGCCACATTCTCCCTCGCTTCAGACAACAGCAGTCTTACACAATCTGCTTCATCGTGTTGTATAAAAATACGGTAGTACACCCCCTTTAGTGTTGGATGAGTAGCGTCGGTTGTCCGCTACGAATAATGCCGGTTAGGGGGCGTTTTTAACCAGACACGTGTTTGGCAAAAAACTTGCAAGTTTTTGGAAATTTGGATTTCCCAATTTAGCAAGTTTTTTGCAAAGCTTTTTCGTGGACATTCCCCAAGCCCTCCGTTGGCAAGTTTACGGAAATTTGGATTTGCCATTTCATTTGGCAAGTTTTTGGCGAGACCTGTTTTCCAAAAACTTGCCAAATTGGCAAAATTTTAACAGTGTCGTTAAAAACGGCCCTAAATCGCTTGGCACAGCAGATGGGACTAACCGGTGTGGCAGTGTGCCGAGTGGGATCGGTTGCCGCTTGCCGCCATGGTGCCAGTATTGCTGACTAGCGCATACCGGCACTATATAGGGACTATCATCGTACCGGTATGAATGTTGCTGCTACCAGCACATAATGAGCCTGCGGTCGATGTCGATGTTGTGCGCCTGCTCCTGAAAAACAGCAACGATAGCAGCTTATGAGCGACCACGCCCATCATTCCCCACAACTGTACTTCTTACTGCGTTAATAGGACGTATCAGGTACGACTATACTGTACTGTATATTATCAAGTGTCTCCAGCGAGGAATGAGGTCCGAATGGTACCACGTGTACACCATCTGCCTTCTCGCTGTCTGCTGTGCTGCTTCGCAGACGCTCAGAAAAAAGGCAGGTCTGCGAAGGCCCGTCATTCGTTTTTCTGGGCGTTCACGGAAGCGGCTTCGTGACTTCCTTTCACATTACCAGCTTGCAGACAATGAACACAAAGGGGATTCTTCAGTACTGTAGTCGAATATAGTATAGTGTTTCCTGGCGTCGTCAAAAGCGTATAAGCAGGAGTGGGCAAAATCCGATAAATACATTGACTGCTAATGGGTGAACACACTATTAGCACTATTAGCAGCAATCAGGACCAAACACGGTTAGCGAAAATACAGAGACGTGTGGTTCTTTGGTCCATCGTGGGTTCTGTTAAGTATCGCCCTAATAGCAGTAAGAATGAAAACCAACGTGTGTTCCGGGGAAGAGGGGGGGGGGGGCGTACTCATTTGTTGTTTGCCTTAGTCATTTGACCATTGGCCACGCATCCCTTTCGAGACGGAGCACCGTTCCTACTCCTGATAGAGACACTTCCAACAATTGGGCGCTCATTACGTTGTTTCCATATATTACATGGAAACTTTTAGCTAATCTTATTCCCTTCCTGGCCACCATCTATCTCCTAGGATAGCGATCGTTTTCTGGGGGGATTACTCGATATATCATGCATGGCCGTAGTCATATGACCATAGACTCTGGAAAGCGCGAAGCGCCGTGAGGTGTTCGGCGAGTCGCATGAAGGGCGAGCTGCATCTTGTGAGGCGGACTTGCACAAGGATAACAGCGCCAATGAGGTTGATTTTGGTAGGGCTTATGAACACGGCTAATTCAGAAGACCGCAGGGCGTAAGCTTCTGCGAGATGACCTGGATAGTAAACGTGACTGGAAACATTACAACGCGTAGCTTAAACAGCAGTATAACTTCACAAGTACCTGATGCCGACAGTACTATTAATAGGTATCGTTACAAGTTTCATCTCCCAACAAAAAAAAAAGCAAAGATGAGTTTTGAGGAAAAATTCACAACAACTTAGTTTTTTCTTAGTTTTTTTTTAATAAGAAACGAAGCAACTGTGACACCAGGGATTAATCTGGACGTGAGCGCCGTTTGGTCTTCATATGTATACTTCAACGGTGTTTTAATTTTCGTGCACCGAGTTTTGTGGCTTTGGGGCCATTTGGGACCGAGTACCATCACCCTTCAGTCTAGCCACTAGCAAGCCCAAACGCCCGCGTTGCCTCCAATGCCGGCGCTGTCATCGGCACTTCTCCCCTCCCAGTTAACACTAATGATAGTATTAGGAGTAGTCAGGGCTGTTGACGGGTCGGGTCAAACCTCGCGGGTCAGATCAGGTCGGGTCGGGTCGGGTAAGGGTGACTCGACCCGATCCGTGAGAGTTCGAAAACCGCCTGACCCGGCTCGACCTGATCCGACCCGTGGAGAGCCCTGCTCTTAGTTAAGGGGGCGCTAGCACCCTCAGGAATGCGCTAAATACACCCAATATCCGTGCCGATTCTTACATCCTAGAGAGATACAGGCTCTGTGGTGACAAAACCCCCAACACAGAGATGATACGTTGTGAATCAGTAGGCAGAACAGACGGTGCAATGCCACGTTATCGTACTGGATACGAGAGGCACGACATACACGCTGCTGCCGTAGCAATCCAGATGCGTTGAAATAGAGAAAAGGCGAAAAAAACAAGGGAAAACATGAAGAAACAGAAATGAAAAAAGAAAAGGAGAAGAGATAGAAAGAAGAAGAAATAGACTCACATACTGTATATCGGCCGCCGACGTGGGGCGAGCTACGAACAAGACGGGAAAACTCACAATATCAAGAATTAAAAAAACACATACCTGGTACGGTAGGTATGGTTTGTACATGTAACCATACGGGGATGCGTTGTTTTCGGACACATCGTGGGTGCTGATTACTATCGTGTGACCACAATAGATGCGGCATACCGGTAGCCTGTTCATTTCACATGACAGCAAATACGAAGGATCTCTGTGATGAGAGCATGAGTACATCTCTAATGACAGGGACAACCAGGAGCCATCACCACACGTACGGCTAATACGTGCGTAGCTGTTTTCCCCGATTACAGCCTTGGTGGGATGTGCCTACTGCCTACTCTACCGACGCTGCCATGAGGTTACCGGGCTTTGCGCAGCCGCATCTCCGACTCGTGTTTTAGTTTGTGGAACCGGTGTCTCCCCGAAACATTCAAATTTCTGCTTACGCGGCTGTTCAGGGCGGGCTAGAGTTGCATCCCGGCCTCAAAATTAGGAAACGAGTACCCGACCGGGTGGAGGTGGGTTGAGCCGGAACCGGAACCGGGTACCCGGGCCCCAGGAGACACGGGTAGCCGGTTACCCGGGGTGCCATACACTATTTGCTCCCCTTCCAGTGAACCGGAACCGGGTACCCGGGCCCCAGGAGACACGGGTACCCGGTTACCCGGGCCCCAGGAGACACGGGTACCCGGTTACCCGGGGTGCCATACACTATTTGCTCCCCTTCCAGTGTTTGGGTGGAGACGTGTTAAGGCGGACACGGGTACCATACATTCTTTGCTCCTCTTTCGGCGTTAGAGCGGCAACGTGGTATGGCGGACACGGGTACCCGGGTACCCGGGGTGCCATACACTTTATTTGCTCCTCTTTTAGCGTTTGAGCGGCGGCGTGGTAAGGCGGAAGGTGGGAAGGCATGACTTTATTTCGCCTCTCTCGATGGATCATGCCAAAGAAAGAGGGCAGAGGGCAAGTGGCGGTATGCTCTGTGAGATCGAGTAGAGAGGTGGGGAGTTGAGATAAAAGCAATAATAAAATTGCAATTTTCCTTCTACCCTTGTTGCTCTTATTTCGCTCGTCAAGCCATCAGGAAGGTCATTCGAATAGAATTGGTTGCATCAAACAAATCATGCGACCAAAAATCACACACCCAGAAACAACGAAGGGAGTAAGAAATGCCGGGAAAACCTTCGTTCATGCTGCAACAAAAATATATATATATATACATATCAAAGCACCTCTCGCAGTAAAAATCCCAAAATACAATAATCCAGACCGATATCCGTCTAATCATCCCATCAAACATCCGAGATCAACCCCGCGGTGAAACCATGTGGTGGTGTTCGATCTCATTGGCCGCAATCACACCGGTCCCTCCGCGAACAGCAACGTCGAAAGATTGGGACTTCCCGTGATTGGTCTATCTCCTGGTTCCTGGTAAAGTAGGGCCGCTTACGCTGGTAGGGGTATCGGGTGTGTAGCGTGTTGTGCGATGACAGGTAGGGTATTCTCTACCAGGTATTGATTATCGGTCTGTAGTCTGCAGGGGCGAGAGGCGAGAGTCTAGGAGCACAGCTGCTGCAGTGCATGTATAAATCAACGTATACCCCAGTCTTGGGGGCTCCCTATAGAAAATTTGACGGGTACCCGGGTACCCGGGGTACAAATACCCGCGATTCCGTGAGTTGGGCCGGGACAGTTCCGGTTCCGAAGGTTCCGGGTACCAGCCACCGGGTACCCGGTTCTCAGTCAGACAGGGTGCAACTCTAGGGTGGGCTAATGGTATGA
Organism: Macrocystis pyrifera; assembly: GCA_031763025.1. Taxonomy (NCBI): domain Eukaryota; class Phaeophyceae; order Laminariales; family Laminariaceae; genus Macrocystis; species Macrocystis pyrifera. Next base: position 2,163,744 of record JASSKH010000005.1, on the reverse strand, counting down.
TACTGCCCTGGAAGGCCCCTCGGGCGGTTTCCTATGCGGTTCGATTTCGAGCTTCAGACTTGTATTTTTCGATCTAAAAAATGAATGACCTGGCTTACGCAGTCCGAATATGCAAAATCCGACCGGAAGTTTTCGATTCGAGAATCTGATGACTTGGATCATGAGATTTTCAAATCGAAAACTGGCATGCTCTCTAAATTCAAGATGTAATCCACGACAACAAACAGCAGCAGGATAATCGATGAGTTGGATGGTAACACAGCTGTATAGTGACGTTCCTTTGCGCCCGACGCGTGGTCGGTGGGCGGCGCGTCCCTCCGTGGCCAGACTACAGTCGGCTGGCGCGGGCTCGGGGCTAGAGACCAAGAGAAGCGCACTCGGCACGCACCTCTCCGTGGATACGTACTCGTAGACTACACTGTTGTACAGCAGCAGCAGCAAAACAGCAGTCAGTCACATTGTGGAACACAAAATACCAAGACAGGTTGGCTCTAGCGCACTCGCCACGTCTCTTCGTCGCCAGACCAAAGGCAGTCAGCCTTGACTCGGACGCTCGGGTTGCAGCGCACCTAGCGCGTCGCTTCGCGGCGCAAGACCACAACAACAGCAGTTGGTCTCGGCGTTTGCTCGAATCTCTGCACGCACAATAAATCTGATTTTTCCGCGTAGGAAGACCGTTTCGATTAGCCAAGTTCACATCGGAAAATGCGATCGGGTCAAAATCTGAAGCTCAAAAATCGAACCGCATAGGAAACGGCCTAAAAAATTAGGGATACGGTACGCGTAGAAGTAATAGCTAACGAACGACTATTACTCGGAAGCTCTATTTTACATATTCTACGAACGCAATACCAGGTAGATACCCAGTAAGTAGGCAACAGGGGTTCAGAACGAAGGACGAGAGGGAGAGGGCTAGCTTACGTAGCCTAGATTCTTACTATTAATAATAGATTAGACTACATGCTCGTCCCAAGCTACTTTGTACCCGCGGCATGATGTGTCATGTACTGTACCAGGTAACAAATACCGGTACTACTGTAAACCCAAAAGACAAAATACGGGTTTGTATTGTAGACTACCCTAGGTACGTACAGCAGCGGACTAACGGTACTCTTTAATGTTACAAATTGTAGACTATCAACACTACTGGAGCCTACTCCACCACAAGCTATCAATCAGGTATGTACCTGCTCGTATCTGGTATTTTTTTTGTGACGTGGCGGGTGCCAGTACTGCGCCGTCTGACAACGACTGCTGTCAGTACTATATATACTGCTGTGTACTTGGTATGAATGAGTAGATTACAGCAGCAGTACAATACCTATCCACGTACTGCTGAATCCATCAGTGCGGGTACGTACAGCAGTACTGCAGCAGTATAAATAGTACGTACGTACGCAATGATGACTCGTACATACATACACCAGCAGGGTACTCGGTACTCGTGTGCTCGTAGTTTTCGATTTTTCAATTTTAGTTTTGAGGGACATATGGTGCCGATATTCGTAGCTGTTGTGCCGGGGTCATAGGGGCATGCATTCCGCAACCGCGTCAGTCGCTAATATTAGAGCACGAGCCTGTGAGTCATTGGAGACGCAACACGACTCGGCCAGAAAGGCTCATAGAGCCTTGGGGCAACAATAGTTCGCACTGGTATTGTCGGCGGACACCGTCAGTAACACCACGCAGCACACCATCTATAACAACAAACGTAGACACAAGGCTTGCAGCACCAGGAGGAGCAGGATTGATTCTGACTTCGGGCAAGTATGACAACCTCAATCTAGAGCCTGGTACCAGCCAGGTAAGTGCACCACCAGCGCTTCTGTTTTGTACTCGTACAGGAACGCAAGGCGAACTCCTCGGCTGGAGGGCCAGGACTCACTGCCGTGAAACTGTGCATCACCCCAAGCCATGAGCTCGAGCGCCACCCCTACACTCACCGACGTTGCGTCTTCGTCGTCAAGCATGCAAAGCCTGCTTTCCTTCCAGCTCCCCTTGCTCAGCCCTCGCGCTCGTCCCAATACGGAATCCCGGCAAGATGCTACGCCAAGTTGAACCTCGCTACCCGCACGTTCTCTAACGTAGAACCTGTGCCCCCTCCCTGCCTTGCTGAAGGAAGCCGTGGGTTGTACACCTTCCGCTGAACCGGTAACCCTCGAGATATGCCGTGGGGCAAACGCTAGAGGGCTGCAGAAGGCACCCACGCCATGGTTGCTGCATAGGCTTGCTCCTGCTGCGAGGCCAAGGGCGGCTGCAGCTTTTGATGCTCGCTGTCGCGCAGAAACCATCGCTTCGTAAGCACGCCTACTTGCTACGATTATGCACGGTTCGTGCTCGGCACGCCGGTGATGGCCGTAGTCTCGCTGAGTAACAGATAGGGGCAGATGTCGCACAAAAATGCGCTCCGACCAAGAGGAGTTACAAGCAAGCCGAGGACACGTCAGACAACAGTCCGTGGTGGTTCGATAAAGAGTTCACGGCGTTTCTTGCACCGGGGAGCATACTCATTTCACCCCCGTTTTTCTCTCTTTTCAAACTTTTTTGTCCGTCCTTGCGCATACAACGCATGTTGTACACACTGGTGGTGTGCCTTGCACGCAGTACAAGGTACACATGTTATGTATTCGTGATGAACGAACGCCATGAATGCATGCTGCTAGGGTCATCGTGATGCGTCACCAACATCTTGCTGCAGTTAGTTCGTGTCCACTCCGCACGGAACCGACTGACAAACGACGATCGATGTTGTTGTCGTCGTTGTTGAACAGCTACGTACCCTACCTGGTGATACAGACATACCGGTCGTCATCGTTGTACCCGACGGGTACCTGGTCCTGATTGCAACAACCATGATGGTAACTGGTTGGTGGTACCTGGTGTGTGTGTAGGTCCGACAGCATCATCAACAACGAGTAACGTCGAGCGCTGTCTTCCCTTCGCGCACCACATACATATCATACATGCGTACCAGTACACATCCATTAACGTAATACCAGGTATACCAGGAACGGCAGGGCACGGGTACAGCTGACCGCAGCATGCTGCAGCAGTACGAGTGGTAGTACAGCATTCATGCAGAGCACGAGTAGAACGAAGTAATTTATAGCGCAGAACTTGGTATGGTGCGTACAGAATGCTGTACGCCAAAGTCACACAACACGCGCCCACAAATGAGCCGGAGCGGAATCACAGAAGTGATGAGTGGTGGCGGATTTCTCCAGAATACCGCAATTGACGCGGAACGCTCCTGATGCACTGACTGTATGTACCAGGTACAATTTTCTGTCTAATCAATGTGGGGGACACATGTAGACTTTCGGTTATAACTGGGGAATTCCGTGTGGCTTAAAGTTTGTTCGAAGGGACATGGTGACAGACAGCTCATTCGAAACATCGATCGAAAGTTAACCACACTGCATGTTGCGTAAGCAGCTATTACGGGGGTCCATAGTTAACGGGACCAAATTTTGATAGTAAAAATAGATAAATATATAGGTTTTTATGTATACCATAGGTCCTATTAACTATGTACCCCAGTAATAGCAACATCGGAGCATTCAGGTCTGTTTGGAGCGTAGACGTATCAGTAGCGCACATTCTGGGAAACGTCGCGCGCCTTTTTGTTGGATGTATTGCAGTTTTTGCGAGGTCTGTTTGAAGCGTAGTAGCAGTAGAAACAGAAGTAATAGTGACGACAATTCTGGGAAAGTGTTGGGTTGATGTATGAAATTGCAGTTATTGCCATGGGGGCCGTTTCTTAGATACCTGGTATGCATCAACTGGGCCTCAGCTCGAACCTGCTCTACCCGCATCGTCTTGTTTGCGTCTTCCTGCTCTGGAATTTGTTCAGATAACTTGTATCGTACTTCGAGGACTCTCTGTTCGTTTTCCTCTCTGCTTTGATAAAAAAACGATATTAATAGATGGAGCTCAGGACGGCAAGCGAATGCGCGTGTTCCTTACTGGTATTACCCATGCTGCGTGAGCGTGCGTGACCCGGAGTAACAAAAGCGAAAACAACAAAACGATGTCAACAGTACAAGGTTCCTATCCGCAGCTCCGTCCGTACACAGCGGGATGGCAGCAATCTGCACCCGTGAGCCCCCCCCCCCTGAGAAAATATGCTTGGGCCACATTGCAATTGCTACGATACGTATCATACATACCGGTACATCGGTACATGTGTACGCATGCACGTATGGGTAAAACTAGTATTACCAGGTACCATGATCTTGCATTTCCCGTAGACCGCCCGACGTGAAGAGGACCATCAGTTAGTTTGCCGGACAGGGCCAGCTACACAATAATAAATAAAAAGCGCGCAAGAGAAAAAAAACGTCCCCACCAGCACGACCACCAATGAACTGCTTCCTCCGCCATGTCGCCAGGAATCTATCTACGCACTGCTGTTCTTGTATCATACCAACCACGGACATGATGTTCGAAGACAACAAAACGCCGACCTTTTCATCCACAGAACAGCATGCCCACCAAATTTGACACAAAACCGAACAATCCAGCCACACTTCAACGCAGTCAACCATGCGCCTTCGCAAAAACACAAACAAGGGGTCTCACGCACAACCCGAATCCACGTCGACGAAATTGGATGTAACATTGAACACTTGAGACGCAATTATAAAACGATTCCATGTCTCAGCCTGAAACCTAACCCTAACACTAAGCAGAAGACGTATTGTAGTAGGAGTGGAGGCGCGCTGGATTGGCTCGCTAGGCTTATTAGGTGAGCCAGAGCTCGTGCACGTCATCGGAGCCGTAGGCCTTTGTGCACGCCGGACACTTGCGGTTTCGACTCTGTTCGTGTTCGTCCAAAAACCCAACAGACACCACCAACGAACAGATGAACAGACAGAACAGAAAAGAAAAAATGAGCAGGGGCGTGAAGGGGGAAAAGTCAGAATCAAAGTAATGCTTCGAAGTAACTACTGTAGTTCCAGCTTCCGTACCACAGTAATATGGTATTAACGAATGCATGGTACCAGGTATAAGTCAGGCACCTGGTAGTTCATTGATGCATACCGTGGTACCTGGTATTTATCAGGCAGCGTATAGAGGGATGGAGTACCTTGTTGACCGGAAGCGTCATAGAAACAAAAATAAGTTGCAGGCGAGTCGGCAGGCTAATGTAGGCAACACCGTAGGGGTCAAGCACTGATAGTAGGCGCTGCGCGGTTGCGCAGTATGTTGGAGTCCGGTGGATTGATCCCGTACATTTCAGATACCTGGTACCTGGTCTAAGGTGTCAAACTGATGATTGATGCTGACTTAGACATCGGTCGTCGGAACGGACTTTGTCAAACTGGGAAAACAAAAAAAAACAAAGCAATTTCGACCACCATCAAGGCCGCATGAAGGAACAAAGCGAATATCTGAAGAGCAATGTAGTCTAGATGGGTTGGAGCTCGGCGGTAGCTGGTTGAGCGCTAAGGCTTGAACAATACCAGGGGGGTTTCGGGTGCGTCACACCGCAAGAGAAACGTCCGCTGAAAACAGAGCGGGTGAAATACATATCATAGGCGTGGAGTGTGGGCCTGAGGTGGTTTCAGGATAAAACGAAAATTGCAATTGGCAAATTCGAGAGTCGTTGAAAACTGCCAGTCGCGTCAAAAGCATCAAGGAAGCCCCCACGGCAGTACAGGGTTTTAATGAGAAGGTATTTGTTTGTACTATAATAGCCCACCCAGTCAGCGCATACTGAATAGGCGCCACGTCGCCAGCAAGAGACTACACATACAGCGGACTAAGCTCTCGTTCCGTGAGCCCATGCGGGGCGAAAACGCACGCACACACGCACCTTGATGCTTTTCTCGAGGCAGCCGTCACAGAACATGTGGAAGCACTTAGTGATGACTCGGTTTTTCTTCTTGTCCTGGCACACGGAACACTTGATCATCGCGTCGTCGCGCCGGCAGCGGGAGAGCGAAACGACGCGTGCTCAATGGGAACGATCGAGCGATACGACGTTGCTGTGGCGCTTGCCAGTGATTAATCCAACAACGAGCACGTCTACCGCTGCACCAGGCATGTGTCGCTTGCCGTATCATTCGATAGTACGAAATAACGGGACTGCGATAGCAAGATTAGCGCATCAAAATATCACACCACAATAACTAGTAAAACACTACTATTACTGGCGTCCATAGTAAACAGGAATAAATATTGTTAGTAAAAATAGGTAAATATACAGGTTTTTTGTGTGTACCGTAGGTCCTGTTAACTATGGTCCCCCGTAATACTAATAAAGCATTATTATTACGGGGGATCATAGTAAATAGGACCAAATATTGTTAGTAAAAATAGAAAATATACAGTTTTTTATGTACACCATAGGTCCTATTAACTATGGACCCCCGTAATACCAGTACGCCAAGCAAGTTTCGCTTGCCGTATCATTTGATACTAGTGTACGTAGAACGGGACTGCGATAGCAAGATCAGCGCATCAAAAAATTACACCACAATGAATACCAAGTATTTACCATCAGCGCACCAGTATACTATACTGTAGAACATACCGGTAACAACAAAACCACTTGGGTGCCGGCCGAGAGCAATACGGGCGTCGTTAACTTTTTAAAACAATGAAAAACGCCTGCTTGCATGAATACAAGACACTTTGAATCGCGCTTCTCTTCCCCACCGACACGACAACCCTACCGCAGCGAACTCGCTTCACCGCTTCTACATGTGACCACCGAAGCCTCGCCCGAACCGACACGCATAGAGCCACAAACATAATCTGAACCACTTAACCCCTCAAGAGCTGCAACCATTTGTTTTTACGTACTACTTGGAATCACTGTCGGGCACTTTTTTCAGTGTGTAGTATACCGGTAAGGGGTAAGAATAGGCTGCACTACCAACATCAATACCCGAACGGAAATCTAGTTTTTATAATCCTGCAAAACGTGTTCAACTCCTATTCCAAGTACGATGTTTCGGGAAAAGTGGAGCCAACGCTAAGATGGCGAATGGCCACAAAAAAAAAAACAAGGTTGAATACATCGGACAGCTCATGTACAGATAATTCCCACTTCATGGTCTTCTGTAGATCTTTCAGAGCAGATACTTCCACGATCTGTATGGTCTGTTATGTAATAGCGGCATGTTGCCGCCTGGGAGCCGCATGATCTATATGATCTAAAAATAGGAGAGGGTTTCCTGCCTTGGGTCCGCACAACGCGGATTCAGCACAAACTATTATTACAGCAGGTTAGTATCTACCAGTAGATGATCTACTTGTATATGGTCTATCTGTAGATGATGATTCTGCCCGACATGTATATGGTTGGCCTTCTCTACGGTTTACGAGTATTACGGGGGACCAAAGTAAATAGGACCAAATGCTGTTAGTAAAAATAGGTACATATATAGGTTTTTGTGTGTACCGTAGGTCCTATTTAATAGGGTCCCCCGTAAAAGAGTGAGCCCGCAGCAGCACCGGCAGGGTCAACCAGCACCCCGGTTCCGAATCCTTGCAGTGCAGGACATCAAAAACTTACCACTCTCAGTCAAGCAGTCAGTGACTGAAAGCGGTAATCGTCATTTCGTGGGTCGCCAAATTTCCCTTCTATACTATATTCAAGTCCCAACAGGGATATACCAACCCTTGGGAGTCAAGGCACAATGACCGAAAAAAACGAGAAGCGCGGTCTCAAGAACCGAAATCACTTATTAATAGAGTAAGCGACTCGCAGCACGAGAACATATTGTTCTGCGAGGAGCGAGGAGAGCGCTGTAGAACTCCCCGAAGTGTGTATATATATTTCCGCTGCTAAAGTAACCATCCCCCAACCCAGCTGTGATCTCTCGTGTTGGCCGATGCTGTAACCGTTATTTTGTTGTTCCTTTTCGACTGTACAGTCCCAAAAGAAGCGCCGGGTTGCTAAGTTCGTGTTGACAGATGCTGCAACCGTCATGATTTTGGTTATTTTCCACTCTTAAGTGCCTAAAGAAGTGTCGGGTTTCTACGTGTGGCCGATGTTGTAACCGTCATTTTGTTGTTCCTTTTCGACTCTCAAGTCTGAAAAGAAGCGCCGGGTTGATAAATACGTATAGGCCGATGATGTAACCGTCATTTGTTCTGTTCCTTTTCGACTCTAGGGTCCCTAAAGGGTACATAAAATCAATCACGTCGAGCCAGCCCCACCTTTCTGAGTTCGCCAAGCTCTGCATCCCGCATCTCGTTGTCCTCCGCATTGTCATCTTTTTTCGAATTAACACTCTCCTTCAGCTGTTCCACCAGCTTGGCGTTCTGGCCTCGCGACTTCTCGAGCTTCCTCGTCAACGTCCCCGCGAGCTCCTTCCCCTTCTCAACGCTCTCTTCGAGTTTTATCACCTTCGCGTTAAGCCGCACGCTGTGCTCCTTGAGCTCCCTGTTTGTAGACCGCACGACAACGCGGACGGGCACAACAAATGGGGGCAAGGGCCAAAGGGAGACAGACCCGAAAAACGAAGGAAGAAACCAAGGTTTTACCCTTTTACCACTGCGAAAATAATGCCAGTCTAATTCCAAGTGATTCGTCTCCCGCGGGTGCTGTTGAAACTGCAAAATGCCACGTAAAGCTTCAACATCTGATAACGTCTCCCATTTAAAAAAAAAAAAAATCACATCAAGTCAAGTCAACAACAAATATCCCATCCGCTCATACCCTATGTGAAAGATAAAATACCAGGTATAATACGTAACTGGGCACTTTTGCATTCCTGGTACCGCTCTGTTCGTAAAAGTAAGAACCATTCGGTATTCATATAAATGTTCACACGTTCCTTATATTATCGAACATACCGGTACATACATGCGTGTGCTATGGTAGGGGTAGCACCTGATTTTTCTGAGATTATTTTTAGATTTTTCTGACGCTCCTCACTTGAGAAGCCACCAACCGAATTCGATAAATGATTGAAAATAATCCCGATACACAGTCGGAACCAACGATATGGGGTATCAGATCAAGACCTCGGTCTCAGTGACGAACGTTTGGGCGCGGCAGTGCAAAATCCCTGCCGTCTATATTCCCGGTCCATAAGGAGAGCAACACTTGGTGTTTTGACTTCAGAAGTGGTCATCAAGTGGCGGCTTCGTGGTGTTCAGACTCAACAAGCCGCAAGAAAAAAAAAAGGCATTTTGAAGGGGGAAACAAGAGATACAGGGTAAACGCGCATTGTTTGGCGAACGTTACCCCATGATGCATAGCAGTCTAGACGTGCAATCCCGCCCTCCTGCGGCACTGACGGGACAAAGCCTCTCGGCGCCGCCATATCCGCCCGAATCACGCGGACAGCAGCACCCTATAACACACTACACTACACTACACTGGTACGCTACAATACATCATACACAGCACTATTAATATCAATAGGCACTACACTACACGGGTATACGCTCCAATACTACACACAACACTATCAATAGTCTACGATACAATAATTACATGTAGGATATTGTTGGCGGTTCGCCGTGAGCGAGTCTCCGCATTTCCTAGACGTAATTTTGAGCCGTTTTCGCGATACCTCACGATGAGGTGCACCTCTCGGTCCGAAACTCTCTCATCGTGCTCGCCGACCCCTACTCTGCCCACCCTGCCAAGCGCCGCCTCGGCCGTGCCCAAGTCGTGTCTCGCGGGCGTGTGGTTGCTTGAGGACTTCGTGCCTTTATCACAGGCTCGCCATACATATTTTTTTACAGTCCCGTGCGGGATCATTACCTCTTTGGACCTTGCGATCTGCACATGAGTATGTCGGGACGTTTTCTCGCGAGGCGGTGAACGTTTTGGGTTGATTCACGCGCGAACGCTCTCGCTGGCCTGCTTTGCACCGGGCAGGGCCTCACGTGCGCTCGTGCCGTGAACATGCGGGCGGTGGACGCTGCAGCTTTCATCAACAATGTGGTGATCGAGAGACTGCCTTTAGTTTTTGTTGTTGCAAAAGTCTAACTTGTTCCGAACTATGTATGTACGTCCGTTCTCGGGCTCGTACCATATAGTTTCTCCCCTGATCTACACGCAAGATCCAAGATTCCGTTTTTATGTCGACGACACTATTAATAGATTTTTGTGGACTACTTATACTGCTGATGCCCTTATATGCGTGCTTGTATGCGTACCAGTACCGTATCATATGATGTTTGGTATTAGCGTCGTACAGTATGATACTGATGTTTGCTGTTACCTTTGGCATCGTACGAGAATAGTACCGGTAGCAGTCTTCTATGCACGAGGGTGCTTATTCGGTAGTGTAAATACGTACCAGGTGAGTATTTACGTTTGTGAACCTGATGCTGTGTGTGCATACATTCTGTTTTCGTTGCTGCTGCATACATTCTGTTTTTGTTGCTGCTGCTGGCGTTCGTCCTTGTACACGTGCCACCTGCCACCCTAGGTGTTCATAATCCAGCAGCAGGAGCAGCAGCAGCAGTACATACCGTCAAAAAATACAAGAGCGATATTGTTCGTGCTTCGCCGTGGGCGAGCCTCGGCTTTTGATAGACGTAAATTTTGGGCCATTTTCGCGATACCTGGCGATGCCACTCGAGGTGCTCTTCATACTGCAATACCTGCCGTCAACCTTCCTTATTTCGAACGTACGTACTGTACTACTGCTGTACACTCCTTGGCAGTGAGCACGGTTGCTCTTATGCGCCTTCGGTCCACGTACGACTATCATGCATCGTGCCTCTCTTCGCCACGACCGGCATGCGCGAAGCCGCGGGCGGGCGTCAGTCCGCCGCGGCGAAGCCCCGCTTGCACACTAAACAACACACACGATATCGACTGCAATGATTACAGTATACTAGACTGCTGCATAATACACTCTACACCACCTGGTACACTACACCATCAATATTGCACTCCATTTCACTCTACCACGCTGCACCACACGACACTACACCGCACCACACTACGCTGCCCCCCCCCCCCCCAAAACGCGACCGTGTGTCATCTTACACCAGGTACGATGTACAACACAGGTACAGCAGTAGTACGGTAGAAATTGTGGCGGCTTCTGGAGGTTTGCGCTTATCATCTGTTGCTGACGCGCATACTGGTGTACGACACGCCGGTGACGCGAAGGGCTATGAACCACGGAATAGCAGTACACATCAGTTGCCTTCACCGCAGTGCCGTTTAGGGGACAAACAAGTCAAACTCTTCAAGTAAGCTGTCCCCTAAGCAGACCGCAGTCTCAAAAGGGGGTCAATAATCCGCACGGCAGATCCGAAGGACGCCATTACAGCATGAAAAAAAAAAAGCAAATCTGAATCTGAACAAGAACAGCAGCACTACACACGCGCAAAAGACAAAAGGGCTCCCTACCGGTGGGACGCCTCGACGGCCTGCTTGGTTTGCGTGAGGGCATCCACTTCCTGTCTGGCCCTGTCGGCATGCGCCTTCTCCGTGTGTGCACCACACGGGATAAGTCCAGGTTCTGCGACCGCTCTTGCTGCAGCTGTCCACGCGGCAAAGCGCATGTAGAGGTATCACGCGACAAAGGCGGCGGGTGTGACGCATACATAGATCGCTGAGAATATCACCATTGACACAGATTTCGACAAAGCGCCCGTGCACGATTTGCGAGGGGTGCTATATTCCGATTTATCGCGCAAACGTGCGTTCGCCGAGAGCATCTTGGCGCGGAAGTGACCATTTACATGACATGAAGGTGCACACACGTGCCCTGGTGGCGAAACAAAAGAAAGAGAGAGAGAGAGAAAACTCACCATGTGGCAGAACGTGAAATACTATGTACGGTGGGTATAGGAGGTGAAAATAAACTTCCCAATGAATGGCTTGATTAAGTCCGTGTGATATTAAAGTAATCCATACCTAGAGCTGACATGAACTAGTACCCCCTCCGAGGCGCAGGATACCAACAATACTTCAGCTCTACTTCGTACATAATAAAAATATCTACTTGACTCTATCGCGCCGGCCGGCGTTATGTTTCCCGCACTCCTGGGCGCATAATGTATATATACACTGCTGAACCGGTATGACGTTGTAGCCAGAAAAAAGCAATGGGAACTACACGGCGCAAATAAAAAGAGAAGCCCTCGAGACAGGCCGACAAAGCTTGAGACTTACTGAGGCGTATCAGGTACTACAGCAGTAGTGTAAAGTACCAGGTAGTACACTATTACGGTGGTCCATAGTTAATAGGACCTACGGTACACACAAAACCCTATATATTTCCCTATTTTTACTAGCAACATTTGGTCCTGTTAACTATGGTCCCTTTACCGTAATACCATGGTACACTATTAACACGACAGCTATTAATAGTAGCACACGTGATGTGGCGCTGTTGTCGAGGGATAGAGTAGTACCGCACGAGGTTACCAATGTAGTCATAGTCGTGTCTGGAAGGGCGTGTACTGCGAGGTGACGTCGTTACGACTCATGCCTCTGGCCGAACGTGGAGAGCGAAGTGCTCCACAACACCGGGCAGGTCACGATCTACTGTACAGCAGTAGATCATCTGCAGATCATCTAAATCCTCACGTTCCGTTACGAGATACCACCCTGGGCGGCAACATAAGGATCGTTTGTACATAAATATGAACATCAAACGGTCATTATCTTTCCGTTTAGAGAGATACGAGGTATTGTGCAAGAATCGTGTCACACAGATCTGGAACGGCAAGAGCATGCACGCAAGACCATGTCATACAAACCCCGTCCTGGAGGCATGATCCAGCTCGTGTAGGTAACACAAATATCGCGTGCTACGATTGGGGGGTGTACTCATTGTCATGCATGGCCGTAGTCGTATGACCATATAGACCCACGTATCCCTACAATGCCGGGACGGAGCACGTCGGGTTTTCAACGACCAGGCAGACGTTTCTTGCACCAAGCGCGAAGCGCCGTGAGATGCTGGGCGAGTCGCATGAAGGGTGAGCTGCATCCTACTAAGACCCGCTCTTAAGGCGGATTTTCTTGCAAATGGACGACAGCGTCAATGGCTCGATTTTTTTTCTGATCTGGTCATTTTCGCGGACAGCAATACGATGGGGGGGGGGAGGGGATAGCATTTTTTTTTGCCGGAACGTATTGACGCCTCGGACACAAATCATGAGCTAGGTCATTTAGCTCCTCACCTGCCGTCGTGAAAGGATGTGCAGGACCTGCACGGTACAGACCCAACCCAGGAAACATGTGCTACATCACACAGAATATACGGGTCCCACCCGGCAACGTGATGAGCTAGATCATACAGGATCGCAAATAGATCTATCTGCCTTGAAAGACCTAGATCATCAAGCGAGAATGATACGTACATGATCTGTCCAACGATATGGAAAACATTTCTGACAGACGGGGTCCCTCAATCGAGGCACCAACCGCCCAATATACAGCAGTTCATCCTCATTATTGGTTTACCCTATTAATCGAACTACATACCGGTACCGATAATGAGCGATAGGCCGAGATTGAGCGCCCAGTTTTTGTCAAAAGCAGATTTTTGGGGAGCCTCAGAAGAAGAAAAAAACTGGGACTACCGATTACGAACCATAGGCCGAGATTAAGCGCCCATTTTTTGTCAAAATCAGATTTTTGGGGAGCCTCAGAAAAAGAAAAAAAGTGTGACCCTTGACTCATTTAGGACCGCAGTCCCGCTTTGGGGGCAAACTACTTAGAATTAGAGTGGTTTGTCCCCAAAACGGGACTAGAGTTTGCCCTAAAATGGTCAACTGAGGAGCCTCAGAAAAAAAAAAGTGCTACGTACCTCTATCGCAGCGCACGTCAGATGAAAAAAAATCTGCTTGCCTAAGCATCTAGACCACGAAGTGGCGTTCTAGGATGTCCGACATGCGCCGTGTTTGCGTAGAAAAAACACTGGTGCCTCTGCAAAAACGATTCGACTCGTGACCGTTTTGGGGCAAAGTTTAGCTCACGCTTGGGGGACAAACCACTCAAATTCTACGTAGTTTGTCCCCGAAAACGGGTCTGCAGTCCAGAAAGGATTAACTCCGCGCAAGTTTCCACGCGAATCGTGGATGCAGTATATAGCTGCCCGGTCCTTGTCGAGCGGTGGACGGGTGAGTTGTCATCGAGTACAGACTGCATCGGGTATCGTCAGTTTAGCGATCCGTAACTACCTTTGTCGGACGCGTTCACTTGGAAAGCTGGTGCGCCGTTTTTCTGTTATCCATCTAGGTGTTGGCTATCCCGAGAAGCCGAAGGGGTCTAGCTACGTATCGCGAAGCTGATTGTGTAAGAGTAGCCACAACATACTACCACGCTTTCCTGCTACATCACAGAGCTTGTCCGGCAAAACATCATCCTGTCGCGATTGCCCTGGCCATGCACAGTTTTTTTGCTCTTTTCAGCGGGTGAAAAGTGGTCGTGCTCACCTTTAGCTCCGCCTCTGCGACCAGGTCGAGCGCCTTCTGTTTCAGAGCGTGCCCCTGATCCCGCATCTGCATCGCCGTCTTAATCTGCAGCTCCATAGTCGCCCTGGAATCGGCCGAATGGTCGAAACACAAACCAACCGCAAGCACGAAACAAAAAACCTTCGGAAAGAGCACACCACACCGATGAGTGTAACGCATCCACATATAAAAGGCAAGCATTGCTCTGTGTTCCCCACGGTACAGCGTGCGGTAGGAAGGCCGCGACAATGCTGACCGATGCCTCGCGGTCGAAGCAGCGAGAAGCAGCGACCTCAGGACAAGAGAGAAACAAAAACCACAACTTCACGATTTCACAACTTCCTGGTTGAGCGCGGTTTCATCGTCCACAGGACGACCCAACAACACCCACCTCTACCATACGTATATATGGGCGGTCATTTTTTCGCAAGCCGCCACCTCCTGGAGCTACCCATTCATAGACACACCTTTTTTTTCGTTCGGTGTTTGTATCAACAGGTCGTGGAACGGGCTGTCATCCTACACGAGTACTCTGACCGAATTTCAATTGGCTTTGTATTCCTCCCCCAATAGCTGGAGAGCCCTTGTGCCTTTTCTCGACCACGGCTAGATTAGGGCAAGGACCTACCGCTCTGTCCCTAGATATAAGCACAGTGTGTGTTTTATATTAAATCAAAACATAGCCTATATATAGGGACATAGTGACACTACCGAGGGGCACAGCAACCAGAACCCACGATGGGTCCA
Organism: Macrocystis pyrifera; assembly: GCA_031763025.1. Lineage (NCBI taxonomy): Eukaryota > Phaeophyceae > Laminariales > Laminariaceae > Macrocystis > Macrocystis pyrifera. The sequence goes on along the minus strand of JASSKH010000005.1, from coordinate 2,148,600 downwards.
AAAAAACAGACATCCCACCCTACGTTTACACAGCATAGGCACATTCTAGGGGAGAGGTACAACCATTTTCTTTCTGAGGTTCCTTAGTTCAGGAGGCTCCTTGCCTCACCCGAACTGCAATGCTTGATGATCAACACCATGGCCTACCTATAAAAAAAAGTCATGTTGTGAAAAAAAAAATGATACCAGTAAAGGCATTCCCACGAAAAAAAAACCGCGGTCCCGTTCAGGGGGACAAACCACCCAAATTCTAAGTATTACGGGGGTCCATAGTTAACGGGACCAAATTTTGATAGTAAAAATAGGTAAATATATAGGTTTTTACGTATACCGTAGGTCCTATTAACTGTAGACCCCCGTAACACTTTGTCCCGAAAACGGGACTGCAGTCGTTCAGATTTTTTTTTTCGCCAAAAAGTGCTGCCCTTGTGGAAGCAGCGTCCAAATGGAGTTCTGGATGCTACGCATGTTCCTCTGTAATTATGCTCTTACTGGGGGCCCATTAAGTAGTACACACCTGGTAGTAAATCGGAACCGACGATGGACTGAAACACCAGGTATCCCCTCACGTTATGCATACCATGTTGGGCTCTGATTGATAAAACTATGTTCTCCCGTAATAATCGTGACGTGATACCGTCAGCAACTAATAAACATCAACACCAACAACACAGACGTGGACGGGCGGGGCTGGGTTGGGGGTGATACCTGACTTTGGCGCGATTCTTGAGCTGCGCCTTTGCCGAGGTGACCTCGTCGCTCAGTTCTTTCCGGCTGGCACTAATGCGGGTCATCTCCTGCGAAAGGACAATGACAAGGCATGCATGCGCAGCACAGCGGTAACAGCAGCGTTCCCGTCGGACACAAGCGCAATCGCCACCGTATGCCACCCAACCACTCTACCAAATACCACATTCGCTTCACTTGGGTGCTCGAGGTGCGAATAGATGTACACTGCAGCCGTGCATCGATAAATATAAGTCTATTATCGACAGATACACGAAGGTATAATACCGCGACGAACATTTATTGATTCGATTGAAATTGATTTCAGTACTCTGCGACGCATTTTTTCAGGCTGCTGTATACGCCAACCGACAACTCTCCGGGGATCGCTTCACCTGTCTTACCTGGCCTAAAACAAAGGGCACGACATCATATTTCGAATCACCATTTTCCCTCAATTATTTCCTCCACTCAGCTCCTTCCCCCCCCCCTCCCCTCCCTTTCCCCCTCCCTTCCAGTCTACACTCGAAGCTACAACAGTACCTTAAGGCGCAGCACCCTACCACTTTACAAATCCGAGGGCTAGACGATGTTAAAGCAAAACCTTCACGATGCTCACTTTCTACCCCCCCGCGGAAACGACAAATGTACGTGGCTATTTCACCTGTATGAGCTTTTGGTTGCCCTCCTTTGATTGCGCATACGCGGCCAACGTGGTGTTGAGCTCGGACTGCAAGGCATCCTCGACAGCCTTCGACCCTTCCAGTTGCCGGAGGGAGTCCGCCAGCTTCGTCTTACATTCGGCATTCGGACATTCATGCGGTATTCGGACATTAATTCGGTATTCGGGCATCCATTCGGTATTCGGACATCCATTCGTTATTCGAACATCATTCGGTATTCGGGCACCAATGCGGTTTTCGGACATCCATTTGGTATTAGTACATTCAATCGGTGCTGCAGATGTTAGTGCTACAGAAGGTATTACGCCTGAGAATCGAGGTTTCGCCAAAAACGACAAAACTCCAAGTTATGTACACATGTACTTGGAGTAGTCTACTGCAGCACATGGTAAACGATGCCGGACAACGTAGGGGCATGCGAGTCGTGGCAGGTCGGAACAGCACCAAGCACGCGTCAAGCGAAGCTCCTGGCGGGGTAGAAGACCCGGCAGGCTCAAACGATGCCATTCGTCAGTCATGCCGTCAGAAAAGCTTCAAGCCGTCAGTCATGATATCTGTCATGCCGTCGGACATGCCGTGGGTCACGTCGTTTGTCATTGTCATGCCGTCAGTCATGCTGTTTCCCATGCCGTGGGTCATGCCGTCAGCCATGCTGTCTGCCATGCCATTAGCCATGCCTCTGCCACGCCATTTTTCATGCCGTCTACCGTGCCGTCTGCCGTGTCGTCTGCCATGCCGTCTGCCATGCCGTCGGTCACGCTGTCGGTCACGTCGTCTGACGTGCCGTCTGTCATGCCGTCGGTCATGCCGTTGGCCATGTTGCTTAACGCTTCCAAGACAACAAATACCTAGACGTCTTTGTTGCTCCATGCTTGCCCTAAGGGACCGGGTTATTCGGTCATACGTATCGCACCACTGTACCATACCATATCAGGTACACTTGTACCCCGGTACACATGTTGAGGCCCCAACAGCGCGACCACAGACCCTTTTTCGGTGTATTCTACCTAATAGTAGGCCCAAAAGCGAAAAAAAGTGCCACGCAGTTCGACGTACACAACACCCGTTGGGCACACCAGACGATCACCATCACCACCCGCCAACACGAGCAATTCTTCAAAAACGAAAACAGCACCAACACGTCGGCGACCACCACGACCACCAACACCAACACCACGACCATCACGACCACGACCATCACCACCACCCACACCACCACCAACACCACCAACACCTACAACAACCAGCAACGGCGTCAAGAAAAAGACGGTGCCTTGTACTTCTCACCCTGGTGTTGTCGTCCTCCCGCCCTGCAGAGGCCGAGCCTGACAGCTGTCGCTCCAAGCGCGCGCGGTCTTTCGAAGCCTGGCAGAATTACCACAAAAATACAGCACCCAGACAAATGCACCCACGGTGAGCTATATATATATATGAATACAACATAACACATCGCACCTGAAAAAATGCATCAGCATACTTGCTGCACACGATACTGGGACAAAACATGGAAGTAGTGTGGGACATGATTTCGCACTGTAAAAAACGGGACGAGACACGAAAAGTTCAGCGCAAAATCACCGGGGCTTTTCACAGGCCAATGCGCCAACCCTCGAATTGGGTCAGGAAGTTTTTGAAACCTAACACGTCGGGTCGGGTCGGGTAAGGAGGTTTTCACATTCTCACGGATCGGGTCCGGTCGCCGTCATCCGACCCGACTCGACATCACCCGCGAGGTTTGACCCGACCCGTGAAAAAAGCAGTCAATCCATGAAGCTCTGCACCATTCTGCGTGTCTGCAGTTCCTCCATGGTGAGCAGGACGTGACCAACAACCGTGCGCGAAAACGCTCGACGTTGATCGTAAGTCAGCTTCTATCCTCCAAACAAGCGAAAGACATACAAAATATATATAGAAACGGACCGTGTGGCCACACCGACCTGGGCCTCTGCGTGCTCCTTGGCCTTGGTGGCCCTCTCCAAAGACGCCTTTAGAATGGAAACCTGCTGCTCTGTCTGCTTCAGAAGACGCCCGGCCTCTTCTTTCTGCAACACCCAACAAGACATGCAACATCGTAGAATGAGTTGCACAGTACAATATAGCATGCAACATCGGAGAATGAGGTGTACACACAGTACAATAAAAACGTGCAAAATCGGAGAATGAGTTGTACCAGCAAGTGCTACGCGTAGATTACGGGCCATGGGTGAAAACCATAGAGAGATTCGACATGGACTCTTGGATTGTTCAGCTTCTGCCCCCACAGCCCGCAACATTACCAAACAGCAGCATCGAAGCGCCTCGCCATTGGCCAATCCTGAGACGAATGCTACATCCCTTTCAAATTGAAGCGCGCAAAAAAGCGCCTGGGGTTTCCAATCGGCCCCCACCTTGCTCGGGTACAATCTGACTTCCTGGACGACGACTTGCTCTCGTACAACAACGTGTCCCACCACTTTACCACCACCACCACCACGTGCGAGCGGGAATACCAGGAGCCATCAGAAAAGCGCAATGTCCACGTATATACCAGGTACAAAAGTACCGCGATCGCCGGGAACATGAGCTCCAATTGATGCTCATACCCAAAGTCCAAGCGGTGATTATATTTTCCGTCAGAGCGGCACTAGGTATCAGTCTATCGATGCTGAAACGAGCCACGGAAATAGCCCTGCGTTTTTCGTGCACTATTACATGACACCATAGTAAAGAGGACCAAATATTGTTGGTTAAAATAGGTAAATATATAGTTTTTTATGTATACCGTAGGTCCTGTTAACTATGGACCCCCGCAATAGCAGTTTTATCGTCGTGGGTGGTGTCCATACAGTAGTGGAGTGCTTAGCTAGAGGTCGGTTAGGCGGCTTACCGCGATGGTGACACTCTTGAGCATGCCAGACCCGAATCTCTGCTCGTGCTTGAGCTTGCCTTGCGCCTTGTCCAGGTCTTCGTGCGCCTGCCAAAATGCATTATTTTTGCAGTTAAGCCATCCATTTTTCCACCCACGCAACACGAAGATCAAGCAGGAGGGTATGATACAGCTATGAACACTGCTGTGATTACAGTCAACACTATGAACAAATAGTAGAGCTATAATACAAGCACGAAACAATGCAATACTCCTGATGACATCGCTATCATAACAGCATTATTCATCGGTATTTTATCACCATGAATACCGGCAGCATGTTACAAAACCGTCAGCGAGAGTTCACACATACAATACGGACTACTGTACAGCAGTATACACACGGACACGCCCCTCGTACATAGAACCCTGCAGGCTATAGAGCAAACCCTATCCTTACTTTTGGGAACATCAGCACTAGAGAAAGCGCGGGGCTTCGTGTCCAGCACACCAGGTAATACAGCAGGCCCTCCCACGCCCAACCAAACCGCACACAACAACAGCAGCGAGAGACGGAGACGGGGAACATGCCTGCCCCACGTTCGTGCAGACCCGAGACACATCAACTTCGGACAACCATCGCGTCTGGAGTTTGCGCGTTTGCGCCCTCCCCCTCCGCTCACTGCCATGTTCCGCTGCCAAGCCGCCAAGCGCTACTGTCAAGTCCTACTACCACTGCCAAGCCCTACTTCTACTGCCAAGTCCTACTGCCGAGCCGTACTCCTACTGCCAAGTCCAACTGCCAAGCCCTACTCCTTCAAGCCGCCAAGTGCTACTGCCAAGTCCTACTTCTACTGCCGAGTCCTACTGTCAAGCCGTACTCCTACCGTCAAGTCCTATTGAGCTAAATCCTACTGCCAAGCCCTACTGCCAAGCTCTACTCCTACTGTGAGCGCGGTCGCTTCCGCACTGCACCGCTCCCAATAACAGCCGGCGATCGCAACACGCGGAAGGTCTGAAACCGCCGAACCGACCACACGAGGTTGGCGGGCGAGCTGGGGGGGGGGGGAAGGCGAGACAGGGTGACCAGCAATAGCGTTCTCGCAAAATAGAGGCCGGCCTCGATACCCAGAGCCCACCCACCGTGTTGAGCATGCTGTTGCTGGACACGATTTCCGACTTCCAGCGAAGGCGCTGCTGCTCCATCTGCTGCTGCAGCGCCATCTCGTGCTGCTCGACCTATCCATCGGGCGCGACAGAAAGGTCGCACCATCCCAAGAAAGCAGGGGAACAGACAGCAAAAAACCAAGTACACACCGCGTGTACACGAAGTATAGCATGGGTGAAGGAAGACATAGTAGCTACAGCAGTGCGTACACCACCACGTCCGAATATGTCAGGAATGTTTAGCTATTCGTATTACTGTAGTATCAAAACGAATCATACAATTCCCGACAGACACGTACGTGGCGTATCATACCAGGTGTACACAAACATGAAGGCGTTTTGTTGGCTGCAAAAGGCACCTCGCGAACACACGACTGAACGTACGTTATGCACCGATTGTGTATTCCAGTGCCCATGCCGTGGTCGTGTGATGAGATAAGAGCGACTTACTGTAGCAACAGCCATTTTTCAACAACAATCACTTTTCAGCCGGTCATCTCTATAGGATGAAAGCATCGCATGCACTACGATTGGGTGTGCCTATGGGTGGAAATCACGGTTCGACGTGAAATACACGCACACACACACACACGTGACCGCGCCCCTCGCAGCGCAACAAAGCGACCCTACGATACACACAAGCAACTTTCAAAACGTACGATGGTGCCGCGGGGGGTCCGCTGGCGCACGGCCAACGTGCGGCTAACCCGGTACAAAAACACAAGGGACGGGCGTCAGTGCAGTCTACCCTAGTATCACAGGGCGCCATAGTAAATAGGACCTACGGTACACACAAAAACCTATATATTTCCCTATTTTTAACCACAATTTTAGGTCCCATTTACTATGGTCCCCCGTAATAGCCGCCCCTAGCTCTTTTTCGTGCAGCACTCTACAGGAGCACATGTTTGACTCTAATTGCAAGTACTTTGGCCCCGAAACGGGTGTGGAGCCTTGAAAGCGGGTTGGGCTCCACCAGCAGAAAAAGTAGGGGAGCTTCGACAAAGCAACTCTTCTGCCCGAAACAAGGCGCATGGGAGGCAACATCGCCGTCACCCAGCACCATACAGCAGTGCTAGCATGTTTCGCAACACAGCGACTGCACAGCACAAGGGGCCGCTTGGGTCAACAAACTATTGACAGCGTCAAGCCGAATCTTACGCAAGTCGTTTCCTCTGCACCTGAGCAGCCATCTGTTTGATCTGGTCCTCAAGCTCGATCACCCTCGCCTTCTCCAGCTTCAGCATGTCCTGCTCCGCTTCCAATTGTGTCGACAACTGGCACGCGTGTGGTCCCAATGTTTTGAACGTCGTTTCGCATCGAGTACCGGTGGGCGGGGAGAGGGGTACTCATGTTATGCATGGCCGTAGTCTTACGCCCATAGACCCTCCCTCGCATCTCTACATTACCCGGAAGGAGCACGCCGGGTTTTTACCGACCAGACAGACATTGCTTGCACCAAGCGTGAAGCGCCGAGAGGTGTTCGGCGAGTCGCATGAAACACGAGCTGCATCCCACTAAGAACCGCTTGTGAGGCGGTCTTTCTCGCACATAGAAGACAGCGTCGAACGGATTGACTGTTTTCTGGTGCGGGGTGGGATGAAGGGTTCGGCACACCAGGAGTAAACAGGTCCAGTTGCAAGACCATGGGCGGAGAGTACAGACCAATAGCAAGGAGAGAGGAACACAACGTTTACCTCCCACTAACTAATTCCAGGGTATTCATAAAGCGGGGGATCGCCACTCAACATTGCGCAAGATGTATGGGGGGAATGAACACAAGGGCAACACGCAATGCGCGCAACCCCGCTAGCCTCCATCAAAAGTAAGCAGGCCCTCCGCACGGGGCGTTGCAGGGTGTTTGCGCAGACATTGCGTGCTCTGCAACATATACCTCTAGAAACGTACTTCGAAGTGATATATATATAGGTCTGGTAGGAGGGCAGGAGGGGCACGCGGCACTCACCCTTTGGAACTGGGGGTGTCCGGACAAGTCGGATCTCTGCGTGTCCAGCTCGGTGCTGGCCTTAAATCTCGTCAGATCCCGCTCGGCCTCCGCTTTCGCCGCCCTGCATCGTTCTATCTCCTTCTGCCTGCACCGCACGAGCAAGACACACGCCACACGCCACACGTCACACATGTCGCACGACACGCGTCACACATGCCACGACACGCGTCATACATCACACGTCACACGTCACACGTCACACGTCTCACGTCACACGTCACGAGCCACACGTGTACAGGTTACGATAGCGCGTCACCAGAGCAGGGCAGGGCACGGCAAGACGTTTGCGAGGGCCCAAGTGACACGTCCAATGTACGTACCATAGGAGTGTTTCACTCTCTCTCCTCAATTATGAGGATCGTTGAGATTAAATATTCATTTATAAACGGTACTAATAAATAGGGACAGCGGTATAGCTGTTGATGCCGGGGGGGGGGGGAGGGGGGGGGGGAGGGGGGGAGAGGGCGTCCAACGGCATCATGGGACGATGTAAATGCCTTCCTCCGGGCTCGGCTCGTTGCAATAGGCCTGTTCGTGCGCCGCCCACGAGCAACGAATACTCGCAGTACCGTTTCCCTGTGAAGAGCCAGTGCGTTTGTCAACACTCACTGAACAAAAACACAACGCAGCAGGCACAAGGTGCGAACTTAAATAACACTACCGCCAATGTATTGTAGAATCGTATATTATAAAATGAAAACAAACGACCGCTGTGAGTTCGAGGATTTTGTCGAAATCATGTCAGCAAGCTGCGTGGGATACTATTACAGGGGGCTATAGTAAGTAGGACCAGATATTCTTGGTAAAATTATGGAAATATATGGCTGTTGTGTGCACCGTAGGTCCTATTAACAATGGCCCCCCGTAATAGTGACACTACTGACACTTCGATCGCGCGCACCACGTGTTTTGAAGGGAACAAAGTATGGAAGCTGTGGACACTCAGGCGAGGTTATGTATGACCCAAAACAAGCACCACATCTTAATTGTCTGATGGCAAACGAGAAAACAAGGTACGATAGAGTCCATTAATGCACAGGTATAAATGTCCTACGCCTATTCATAAGAATAATGGCACCACCAGCCACACAAGCTATCACCTCGACTCGCACAGAGCCTGCGCTTCCTCCAGCGCGGCGAGAAGATCCTCCGGATCGTCCGCCCCGTCCCCCCCCCGCGACCATCCTGACAATTGCAACGACGAACACAAAGACATTCACCGTCGGACAATGGCATTTAGCATTGGGCAATGGCAACCACCAGAGGGCAAAAACGACTATTAATATCGCCTTTGGACATCGGCAATAACAACGACCTGTCACTACGTATCAAAAACGCTAGCGTGGGAGATCGATCTTCATGGGCACATCAAGGTCTTGTTGGGGCCTTACCCCTTGCACCCCTGGGAAAGCGATGACACGCCAATTCTACCTTGTCCAGCGCCCGAAAATGCCCGAAAACGTGACAACAGTTCCAAGAGAGTTGATATACTACTACGGGGGGCCATAGTAAATAGGACCAAATATTGTTGGTAAAAATGGGTAAATATATTGGTTTTTGTGTGTACCGTAAGTCCTATTTACTACGGTCCAATAGGACCAAACATCGTAGAAAAAAATAGGGAAATATATAGGTTTTTGAGTGTACCGTAGGTCCTATTTACTATGGTCCCCCGTAATAATTCAACCCTTCTAAGACTGCAGTCCTGCCTTGGGGACAACCCACTCAAATGTTATATAGTTTTCCCCCCAAAAGGGACTGCGGTACTAAAGGATTAAGTGTAGGGCGCGGTCAGCCAAGGGTACAAGGGGTCAAACCGCGGTCTCCTACGTTCATACATTTCACACCACTTCGTACGCAAACGCAAGGACCAAGTACCGTTTCTTATCCATATTCGTACGCCAGGGGTCCTAACGTTTCCCCGCGAAAGTGGCAGCGTCTTCGATCACGGTTGACGCACGACGGCGCACACTTCATCCTTCCAAGAGAAGTGTGAAGTTCGTCAGCTGTAAGTTCGGGCTCTTAAACCAAACTGGTTGTCGAACGCCGTGCAGCGAAACGGACCGTAGTGAAAGAGAGTGAATGGTACAGCAGTACCGTGTACCAACTGGGATGGAGTGAGAAAACGGCCGACGCTTTCGTGAGTGCTACATACCGGTCTGCGGTCTGCGCAGAGTTACATGTAAGGACCGTGTCGGTATTCACATTGAAACGCAAGCGGTCCTCATATTTCCAGACAAAGTGCTACAGTAAGCCAGGTACGGGTTATAGGGCACACATCATGAAATACACATTATACATGATAGTTGATATACCATACGGTATAAACTTTCCAGTTCCAGCCGTGGTCAGTCAATTACACCGTGTTTAGGATTATATCTTCGTCGTTTTTTCCTTGTTCGTTTGTTTTTCTTCCACCCAATAATCATTGGAGCCTCTCTTGTGACCACGCGCTGTTATTAGACTATGGCGAGGAGATACTGTGAAAACAACAACACCACTACCATCAACAACAACCGCGCAACGGCCAAACCAAAGCTAGAACCACATACCCTATTCCCGAAGAAAACATACGTACTTCAAAGCATAGAATCATACTATAACTAAATATCGCTTTCCTCACCCTCTGCCTTAATGCCTCCGACATAGCTAGAAACCATCCCGCCCGAAGATAATCTGGAACCGCGTTGAACACCCCTAGCTCGCCTGCGGTTGTCAAGCATTAAAACAACAGTCAGCGGAAAACAGATAACGGAAGGGAGAAAGCGAGAGAAAGAGAGAGAGGGGGAGATACGAATGAGGTTTTCAAGTTTTGAGGGAGGGAGATAGGGAGGAGGGGGAGGGGGGTCAATCTGCCGGAACATAGTGGAACGGGCGGGGCATCCGCAGCTTAGCGTCAGCTTCCGACTGCTTTTCGTTTAGTACCGGACGCGCTCACGTAGCCGAAGAAGACAGAAACCGCCGCAAACTCCACCGTACCAGGCAGTAACGACTGCTGTACAGCTATGATGACTATTACGGGGGTCCATAGTTAACGGGATCAAATTTTGTTAGTAAAAATAGGTAAATATATAGGTTTTTATGTATACCATAGGTCCTATTAACTATGGACCCCCGAAATATGTCGTGATGGCGGATGTTGATGACAATGGTGGTGATGACGTTGGTGCCGGTGGTGATGATGATGGGGATGGCGGCGATGTCGATGACAACGACGCCAACCAAATAACCGCTGGGTGTTCATACATTCCATCTCCATTGTGAAGGGTCGCATCGTGGCGCCTTGATCGAGCGGTCTGCAATCCACCAATACTGCAATCTTACTATTGCGGGGGACCATATAATTAAATAGGTCCAAACTTTTGTCAGAAAAAATACGTAAATACATGGGTTTTTGTGTATACCGTAGGTCCTATTTACTATGGTCCCCCGTAATACATACACGTATGAATAATAGTGCAATACTGATAGTGCAACCTACTATTATAACCACATCAGAGTATGATACGCTAAGCTCTAGAGCAGTGCAGAGAGTCGGGTTTGTACTCTTTCAGGAGGCGTTGTTCGAAACGCCGACATAATACAACAAAATATGTGCGTAACACCAACACCAAAAAATGGCACCTGCAGTCAGTCCGTCCCGTTACAATTTTCACCGTTCACGACGAAAAAGGGTCAAGGAGGACCTTAAGCCAAACCCAAGCTCCAACGAACTTCATCTCCACCATGCGCAGACTCCGCGGGTCCGACCATGTCTACAGCGAGCTGACTGGCTCAGCCAATCAGATGCGCGCATTGCACACTTTAGCCAATCAGATGCACGGATTGCACGTTGTCCTTGCGTCCCGTGGTTCAGCCAATCAGATCAACGGATTGCACATTGTCCTCGCGTCCCGGGCAATCAATCAAGCGGCATTTTCGTCTAGCGACACAGAGCCAATGAGTTGAACAGGTTGCACATCGTCCTGCGTCCCGCGGATTAGCCAATCATATCAACAGATTGCACACTGTCCTTGCGCCCCGGGGTTCAGACATCGGATGTTGGATTGCTAATTGTCCTTCCGTCCCGAGGTTTCCACCATTCAGTATTTTAGTTTGGCCAATCACAGTGCGCCAAGATCACCTGCTGACCCAGGTGGATGCGCTCTTCTCCGAGGGGACTTCCACGATAACGCCGTCCTCCGCAAGCTTGTCCAACGTCCGGTTCGCCTTGCGGCAGTCCTCTCGAATGCTCGTGATAGAATCGGACAGCTCGATGCAGCGCTTCCTCGCCTGGCGAAGGGGGTGGTCACAGCGCCAACCACCGCCAGCGGTGACGATAAGGCCAACAATGACGCAATGATAACACTACAGACGAGGCTATTACGGGGGGCCATAGTAAATAGGACCAAATATTGTTAGTAAAAATAGGGAAATGTAAAGGTTTTTGTGTGTACCGTAGGTCCTATTTACTGTGGCCCTCCGTAATAATAATGACGGCAAGGTGGATAAGGACGACAGTGTGAAAAATCATGACAAGAGTGAGTGCAGGAAGACAAACTGAACACGGAGGACAAAGTTGACAAATTACGACAAAGTGAATAAGAACGATAAGGTGAACAATGACGACAAGGCGATACATACAGCAAGGAGAAGAGACGTGTGCCTCATTATTTGCTTTTGCGAAGCGCACGCCAGAGACGCACGCCCCGACATACAACGAGTCCGCAACGTCTCAGCGAGCGAAAAAAGAAAGGGTTCGCCGCAAACACAGCCCAAGCCTGCCCGCTTCCTGCCAAAACATTTATAGAGCAACTTTTACCCCTCGGCGTTCAGTACCAAAAATTGTAGGGGATATTGACCCCCCACAACGGCTATATCGTCCGTGATACCCACCCCGCCCCCTTCCCCGTCCCCACCACTTTTCTCCCGTGAGAGTGACGGCGAGTCTGCGCCGTCACACGACTAGCGATAGTCGTCATGTCCACCGGCACGGGCGTACGAACCAGGTAACGACCAGTGGTACTTCGGGGGCGCCGAGGGGGTCGTCGCCGAACGGCTACCCGCGCTCTAAAAACAAAAGGTCTTGGCCCAAAGCCCCCACTGCTGTCTCGAGAACCGCGATGTACCGCAAAAACACGGGAATATACAATACCCCGCAGCAACCCCAGAGTCATGTTTTGTGCTCTCCCCGCTACCAGTGTCACTCCAAATAACGAAAAAAGCAAAAAAATACTAATGCCGAACGAACGCGCTTGAACCAAAAATCGAGCACTCCATCCAACCATCTGCGACCCCCACTCTGTCTCGATATTTTTATACGGACCGCGTTTGTACTTCGTACTATATCTTGAGGTTCCCTGTACTGCCGGACAGGGTGGTACAAAAAAAGAAAGCCGGCAGAGCCGAGAAAACACGGCCAGTCGCGCCCTCACCTGCATCAACTGATCACTTAAGAACGACCTCTCCGCCTCCAGCCTCTTCTTCTGGCCGACCATCTCTAAGTGCACCCTGTCCAGGGTCTCTTTCCTGGCCTCGGGCGCCAACGCCATGAGGTGGGCCTGCAGCGCCTGGAACAGCCTCCCCGCCAACTCCGCCGTGAATCGAGCCTTCTCCTGGAGGGCCTTCTCCACCTCCTCCACCTGCGCCGCCCCCACCGTCGTCGCCATCTCGCGGCTGTTGATGCCGTACCCATCGGTTTCTAGGTCGTAGAAGGCGGTGCTCGTGCCCGCCATCCCCGCCAATAGGTCTCGCGCCCCACCCGCGGGCTCTTCCGTGCCTTCGGGCTGAGCGGTGGGGGGGGGAGAACAAAACATGGCAGTGAGAGGACCGGGAGGGGATAAAAACGCTCCGTGCGGAGGGGGAGTGGGTATACAAAACAAAGTTGGGGTTTCGTAGCGGTGCAGGCGGGTAATATTGTGGTATATGCTCGCCCGCAGGTGCACCTTGAAACTTGAAACGGCACCGCTGCACGGCCGTCGACCGGGTCGGCGATAAACGTACAAAAAACGCCGGATCAAGCCTTAGGGTCGACGGTAAACGTACAAAAACGCCGGATCAAGCCTCAGGGGATGAGGAGGGCTCCTCATTCGAGCAAAAAAAAATACCCCAGCCTTATACGATAGAGATGAAGTGCTTAGGAAGGCAATTGATGGGGGCGGAGAGGGCTTGTAACTGTTGCAACTTTGCCGAGAGCCAGAAGACTAGCACGCGGGCCAACAAAAAAACGTTGATAGTGCCGTGGAAAAGTAGCGTTGCAGGCTATCATACGGCACGTCTGCGACGTGTTAACTTCTTCACAACTCGCGCTTCTCACCACGCTGTCGTATTCTATCGCGTTGTTTTTTCGTCATATGTGCCCCAAAAAGAACACAATGGACATGAAACAGTTTACCAAAGCGAAACACGCTGTGGCGCGGCCATTTCTACTCACGTCTTTGCCCATCTCCTTGAGCAAGCGATCCCCGTCGCAAAAGTCGGTCGCATCCATCGCCATTATTTCCGCGGCGGGAATGAGCAGTTTCTTCATGATCGAAAGCTCGGTGATAGAGTCGTGCCCTTCATGCGGCACTAATCACGGAGGAACCCATTGTCCACAGAGGCGTTCGTTCGGTCGACAGACATTTAGATTCGAGACATGGTGCGAGACCGAGAAAAAAAAAAAGGCAGAAGAAAAGGACGATCAGTCGAGAAATCGGGGGGTGGGTACTTATGACATGCATGGGGGGGGGGCGAGATATTCACGCTCCACACGCAAGCGGGGTGTTTACATCTTGCAATAAGAGCGAGGAGTTGGAACAGCGTCGACGTCGACCATCATACTGCATTGCTTCCTTTGTTTGGCAAGCGATGGGGTGTACCAAAGACAGAAGCAGAGAAAGTGGGAGAAAGGGGAGAAAGACCTCAACGTCACAATAAAACACAGCGTTCAACAACAAACAGCCTTGAGTATAGGTACAGCACAGGCGAAGCACGCACAGAAACACAACGCTCGTACGTGTGGCATGTACCCCACCCAAGAAACTACAAAAGCAGACCCATCGAGCGCTTGCACTTGAGCATATGAGCGGCAATTCATCACACGTCCACCGCCACTGCTGCAACCCCCGCTTGACAGACGATGTCAAAGTCGTGCGAGGGTATGACTGCAGGCGCAGTGCGTTTTCACGCTTTCACGTTCAGGATCGAGCGTTTTCGCCTTGTCACCTATGAGTCCACCGTCTACAGTGACCTCCAGCTCCCCTTCTTCCCTCCCGACTGCGACATTCAGAGGTCTAGGGCCCAAGCCCAGTTCGCCTGCCGCCTGGTTGAGGTCTGTGAGAACCTGCAAGGCGTTGCCGACGACGTCGCGCGGTGTGGCATGTATATGGCAAATCAAGTATACTATATGAAGCTTGCCCTCTGCACTACCAGGTACCTGGTATATAGTTTGAGCTGTGCTGAACAGCATAGCAGGGGAGGAGGTATGGTACACGGTGACTGGAATTGTGGAGTCGCTCGCCGAGATGGCAGCACCGAAAGAGGAAATAAACGGGACATTCACGTTGACGACCAAGCGCACTTCGCGAGCACGCTGAGCAGGGATACTCAGCACGTGCGGGTAACGCAACCGCGTTGTGTACACGTCCGAGCTGGCCCACACCTACACTAAGGGTGCACGCGATATTTTCTGAGGTTCCTGGCTTGAGGAGCTACATACTACTACCAAGTAAAAACTGACTTTGGATAAATGTGTAGGCTTAACCCGACGGACAATTACATGGCCTAGGTGCTAGCGAAAACTACTGTGCAACAATAAGGCATGCCTTATAAGGGTCATTCCTTCTAAGACATGCCTTATTCGGTATTTGTTAGTGAAGGAGTGTGTTAAGTCAACCAGAAATATTGCCTCAGAAGGCCAAAAAGTGATACCCCGTTCGTATATATAGCGCGTCACTATCCAACCAGAGCTGACAAAATATGCGACATTCGAGAATACATTGCAAGCGGCATTCGTGTGGCATAAAAAAATGGGGCATTCAGCTCGAACAAGCTCATCTGTGACGCGCCGTATTCGGAGGTGAACACCTACAGCAACAGCTACAGACAGTAGAACGCCACCATAATGGAAGCTACAAGTAATCTCCTACACCACAGTGGTATAAATGGCAACACCTGTTGTCTTGTTGTACCTGATTCCACGCGCGATTGACGGCCGACAGCGTGGCGTCGAAGTGTCCCTGTTTCGCCCACGCCTTTGCGAGGTTCTTCTCAAGCTCAGCCTCCTGTCGCCTCCTTCTACGCATGTCCACGGCGAGCTCGTGGTTCTGCTGCTGGAGGATGGACTTCGCGTCGGGTCCTCCATTATCGCCCTGTATGATGCAATATTCACGAAGTGCATGTGAAGCAAAACAAAGGCGACCACGAGTCAAGGCAACCAATAGTCATGGCGTTGTTATACCGTGGGGTGAAGTTGACCGATCGTGTCAACCTCTCTGGTTAGTGTGGAGAGAACCACGGAAGTAACCATGAGGGAGAGTCTTATCGCTACATCGGGCGACATGTATCGACCCGGCCAGCCTCGTATTGTGTGACCGTATGTGGCACGGTGTTGTGCGCCAGGGAGGGGTTCGGACACGAATGACCTTCCAGTACACAGCAGCAGTCTTCCTTTCGACTACTACTAGTGCTGTAGTATGAATAGTAATAACTGCCGAATCGACAAGGTAACTGTAACTGCTTCGTCAGAGCTATACATACAACGAAACACCAGTGGTGTACAAAATACTGCTCACACAGTACTTTGTACGAAGTATCGGAAATCCCCCCACCGAGCGCCTGACCAATTCCGGCACCAGCGACAGGCGGGCTGGGAAGCAAAAACGACGACAACCTGGTATTAATTAATAATCGTAAGTGTTCTACACACATCCCTCATAGCTGGTACTACTTAACAAGAACATTACAATGTACCTTGGTGCCTCGAAATACTACAGCTATTGTTCCCACCTATTCCTATTGTAACCGTATCAGCAAACATAGATAACGTATTATGCATACTCGAAGTGCTACGAAACTTACATCGGATGCTCTCCCTTGTTCCGACGCGGTTTTCTGCAGCTTGGTGTGGTGTGCAGGAGACGAGGCGGCTCCGGTGTCCGATGATCCCCGCTTCATGATTCTTCGGGCCGTCTCACGCCGCTCTTACCTCTTTTACGGTAAAATTCAAAATACCCCTCTCGGCTGAACGACTCCTCCAATAACAGAATAACTGCCGTCACAGACCAGGCGCTGGAACGAGCGGTACTTGGTGTATAAGGTTGATGGGGCGCTGTTTCTTGAGCAAGAAGAGAGCAGCAGCAGTGGTCAGAGCGACCAGTCGGCTGCTGCTGGTGATGACGCGATGTTTTGAGAACGTAAAATACTTAAAACAAAACTGCTATTGAGGCGCCCGAGACCCTTCCTTGTCCTTGGGCGATCCCTGGGCGTCCTCTCGAGCCCCCGCCCCCTGCCGAAACAGCGGATGGAATCAGACGTAAGAACGCAAACCAGAAATAAGAAATAAGAAGCCTGGCACCGGTACAGCAGTCAGATGGGGCCAACGTCATGAGAGCTACCAGTACCAGATACCAGGTATCCGTACCGTGTTGGTATCTCCAAGGAGAAATAGCACCTGTACGAACACGTAGTCTGTTTATCGTTTGTCTCAAACATCCATTCGAAAATACGAAAATACCACGCAGCAATCAATATCCTGCACGTTCATAGAGCAGAGCGCCAGCGAACAGAACGTCTCGCGAAGCCATCTCTACGAGTATTGCTGCTGCACGAGCATGGGGTGCATTCCGTACGTTGCGACGGATCGCTCGTTTGCATAGCAAGTACCAGGTACTTGCTAAATTTTGAGCGACGTACGATACGAACCCTAAGGCGGCACCTGTACGAACATATTCCGGAGTACCAGGTACAGAAATACTGCATACCAGGTACTACTTTAGGTACAGCAGTCACAACGAACAGAGAGAGGGTTGATCGTTTATACGCTGCTGGTATCAGAGTACTCGTACAGCACTACTATTAATATTAACATATTCATAGGAACTGCTGTAGTCTGCGAGCAG
This sequence comes from Macrocystis pyrifera, assembly GCA_031763025.1. Lineage (NCBI taxonomy): Eukaryota > Phaeophyceae > Laminariales > Laminariaceae > Macrocystis > Macrocystis pyrifera. The sequence continues at coordinate 2,131,092 of JASSKH010000005.1, read as the reverse complement.
CGAGCAGAGGTGGCGCTGGCAAGCCGAAACCAGGAAGCGTGCGAAAAGCTTATACCGTGAGCAAGAGAAGCCTGCACCGAAATAAATTGATTCGAGCATACCGTCAGCCACGAAGAGGTTGGAGCACGGCTATGCGGACAGGCATGTACTACCCTGCCCATACTCGTCTGCGTAGCGAAGCCCTCACCCTGGCTGGTATTACCCCCCAACACGAGAGGAAGGCTAAGTTTGCTGGTATCCTTGGGTCGATCGAGACTCGTTCGAAGGGAGCTCTCTATACTTTAGGACAAAAATAACGACGCTTTCAGTTGCCAATATAATACAGCACATCTCAGACATGGTCGTACCTATAGTTGGTAGCTCGTGCTGGGGATGAGGCGGGTTTGGGGCCGAGATGCCTAGATTGGGTCTGCGAAATCCCCAAACTTCCCCTGTACAATAACGCGTCCGAGAATAATGGAACTCCCTGGAAGGTCCAAAAATATAAATATTGTCTTTCATGTAGCATGTCCAGTGCCTCATCAACTCATCAGAGAGTGCATATCATAGGTCGACCCAGGGCATCTGTAAAACGAACCAGCATGGTGCTCAAGTCCGTAGTTGTGTTGGCGGGAATCGCCGGGGCTGCAGGGTTTGTGGCTCCGCCAAGTTGTAGATATTTCACGACGTCTCGGCAGGCAGCACGTCGCAGTTCAACGTCGTGTCAGATGTCCTTGTGGAATGACGGTGAGACATGAACACCTGAACACTGTAGGGTATGTACAACTCCGGTACAAGCGGGTGTAGTACGCCTGTGGGTGGCACGTGGCTTCTGGGAGCACTTCCCCACCTCTCATTGCGGATGCTCCACGGACTGAAATATTATCATGTATATATACGTTGTGGATATGATCTTGTATAGAAGTCTATACATAAGATGACAGAAAGCACACTGCGCTGTTTTGCGTTGTACAGCGAGTACGTACAGCAGTAGCATACATGCCGCTGTTACTTCAGCTGTCCAGACTCCGTCGCCGCTGCAAATCGTAGGTGATGTTGCAGCTCAGCCCATGTGGACATGTGGACTCATTGAGATTCACACCATGATCGATACTAACCTCGGGCAATGCCGCGCTGTTACAACTATCGGAATGCGTTATTTCTGAGTTCTAAGTGGCGGAAACGCCTGTCGAATCGGTGCTCTACGTACGTACTCCAGCCTCCATAACATAAATCGTCGTAAAGAGCAGAGTCCGGGTGCGAACCGGTACACGAAAACTTGAGAAATAAGTTAAGTTGGCAAGTCTAAAATAACACGGGGCAGTTGACGCCAGCTATCTTCCAATCAAATGGCTGAAATAACGCGAACGACGGGAGCCATCTTTCAATAAAATCGCTGTATTAACGGGAACCACGGGAACCACGTGAAATCACGCCGCACACAAACTAAGGGCCACTCCTAACGAACAAAAAAAATCACGATTCGTGAGATTTTTGTCGTGAATCGTGATTTTTTTGTCGTGAATCACGACAAAAAAAATCACGATTCATGACGCCAATTTTTTTAGCTTTTCCCTAAAAAAACAAAATCACGATTTCGTGACATTTGTCGTGTCTCAAAATACGCCTGATCAAGGCACTACGCAACCCACGTGCACCAACGGTATCCGATGGTCGGCATAGGGGCATGGCAGACTCTGCTTCGTACGCCGCTTGTGGACAACCGGTGGCTACCCAAAGACACCGCTGGGCGCGGGCTAACGAGGAGGTGTGGCCTCGAAATTTCCAGGAGGAGGAGCCACTGCTGGAAGACAAACGCGAAAATGACCTGGGGATGTCACAGGCCAGGCCGGGCCGACGGCCTGCGAGATGGAATCTCGCGAAACGAGCTTGGCCGACGGCCGGTGACGTTGGAATCTCGAAGGCTGGGTCAGGCTTCGGCCCGCAATACGAATATGTCACGGGCTAGGCCAGGTGCGGACGGCCCAGCCCGGCCTGGCCGTGCCCCACTCTCGAGAGTTTGCTCCACACCCCCAAAAAACGTTGGGTTTGAAATATCAGAACTTTGGCTATTTGAAAATATCACGAAACGCGACGTTTTTAGGCGTTTTTCGTTAGAACTGAAATGTCACGGATCGTGATCTTTTGGCATGCCTAAAAATCACGAATCGTGATTTTTTTTTGGTTCGTTAGGAACGGCCCTAATAGAAGAAGAAAGACACACCTCGCAGCTCGCACACCCGCAGTCACGCGACGATTGACCTTCGATCTCGACATAATCCACCCACGGTCAACGAGCTTGGTACCGGGCAAGGCCAATGAGTGTAAATTATGGCCTGGGAGTTATAATTGGAATCCGTGGTCTAGGGGGGGCGAGAGGTTGGCCGCGGCGTCCTATGCTCTTCGTCAAAGCTTTCAAAAAGTTCTGTTTCGTGCCAACGGAGAGGAATCGAGAGTTTTTGTCGTCTGTTTTCTACACACCAGCTTCCAAATATGTTTTTAGTAGATGCCTGGCCCACGCACGCCACATATCACCGACCGAGGTGTGAGAACTGTGATACTATTAATAGTGTGGGTCGGATCCTCTAATCAGCGCGCTTCATTCAGAGTTCGTGACGTAATCGTTGGGTTTGTCGATCGATGTCAAACCTGAAAAATGGTCTATCTTTTGCCATCGGAGAGGAGATTTTTTGTCGTCTGTCTTCTATAGACCAGTGCCAAAATGTTTTTTTAATCAGACGCCTGGTCAGCCCACGCCACATATCACCGACCGAGGTGTGAGCACTGTGACACTAGGCTGGGTCGGAGACCTTAACCAGCGCATTCCATTCAGATTTCATGACGGTGTCGTTGGTTTTGTCGATCGATGTCTGCCGAGGATTCTCATAAAAGTTGGCTCTAGTCAATGGGAATGACTATACATTGCTCCAGTATCTGCCAGAACAGGGGTTTTACATACATTGCGTGGCGCGCAATTAAAGTCCGCGTAAGCTGTCCCGTGACGTATAAAAATTTGCCGAAATAAGTGTGGACGGGGGGTTCCTCTCGCTCTCAGGGGCGCAAATAAAAAAAGAAAAAGAAGGAAAGGATCGATGCACCATCGAGTGCAGTATCATCATGCGACAACAAGAGCAACAGACTTGGTTCGTATCAACACTCACACAACTCTACGACATGCTCAACGCCGTACATACATAGTCGCATTATTATCCTGGCACCACAGCAGTTCTCCCATGCCCACCGGCCAATTGTATGCAACGCATACACAGCAGCAGTATTCCTTGCTCTACCTCGGCCTATACCGGCATAACATCAACAAGCGCACAAGCGGAGCCACGTGGATTTCTGTGGCTGCCGTCTAGCACCAACGGTAGCTAATAAAGGTGGCCACAACACGCCCGGACACATCGTGCGTTTCAGTCAATATCACTGTCGTGAAACAACTAAAACTCATAGGAAGGTGGGTGTACGTACACGCCGCATGCGTTCATGCGATGAGGACTGTTTTCACGAAGTATGTCATCATGTTGATCGCCGCTCATGTCCGCCGGCAGCAATGAAATGCGCTCCCGCTCTGCTGCTGGGAGTGGCCCTCACGACGTCGGCTCCGTTGGTCGATCACGGCGTGGTCGGCGGAATCGTGGGCACAGCACCGGTGTTTGCAGCTGACGACACCTCCAAGGGAATGGCGTCTGTCAGCGACTCGAAGCTTAGTTATGGAGCCGCAAGCACAGGCGACAAAGGTTGGTCTTTGGCCTGCATCTCGATTCTCACTTGTGATACGTACGGGTCACGGGTTACGGATGAAGCATCATCCGTTCGACAGCAGTGGTATTGAGTAGGAGTATACTATGGGTGTTGTTCGTATGCGTAGGTACCTTACATAGGATTACGGCCGCGGTCTGCCGGTTAGAGCACCAACAATACGTGTGTTGAAGGGCTTAAGTTGGATTTTTTTTCTCCCACCTTCCAGAATACCTAACAGGCGTGTACGGCTTAGGGTCGTTATCAAGTGGATTTTTTTTCTCGTTTCGGGGAAAATTCACGGAAACGCAAAAAAAAAATGCGGCGGGTCCTATTAGACACATACAAAACTCACGAATATCGCGATATTTGACGTTCAGAGCCAAATTATGCGCCTGTCGAGTTTTATACGAGCGTCCGGTGCAGGCGATATTTTCGCGATACGTGGTACGCAACACACAAATATCGCCTTGGGGTAAAAACACCCCAAGCATATATTTGTGTTCTTTTTGTGTTGGTAGAGCCGAATTTCGCAAACAGAATTGGGTCACGTTGCCAGCAAGGACAACAGCAGCAGCAGTGGCCGCCACGACTTGGTTGATTGAGTACGGCAGACGAATGCTCCCGTGGTCGGGCAGGGGCGGACGCCCGGGATGCACGGGTTTAGCGGCACCAGCACAGCATCCAGTGCCCCGGTTCTGCCGGAGTTGCCGGTGCGCCTACCCGATGATCCGCGACGATGCGGGACTTTTCCGCGAAACGGGAAATTAATTTTTAGCTATCTTGCCGGGGCTGAAAAAAATCCGCGAAACGCGAAAAAAAAAGCTGAAATGTGAAAATTTTCCTCGAAACGCGAAAAAAAAAGTCCGCGTAATAACGCCTCTTAGGCGCGGCGTCCGTCTCTGTCGGGAAATGTTTACTGCCATTGTGTCCGGGCGCTTCCTGCAGTTTAACTGCACGAGTTGCACATGAAGACACCACAATGAAGTTGAACGCTGAATTGTGAGCTCCAGCCTTCGCTTGTGGGTGCGATTAAATCCGTCTGAAATTGTTTCGTGCCGTTGCTGCAGGAGCGCGGAAAACAGTTACGCGTGGGGTGAACATCGAGAACGCGGATTATCACGGCAAAGACTTGTCGGGCGTTTCCTTCCAGCAGTCTCTGGTGCGAGGGACCAACTTCAAGGGCGCCAAGCTCGTAGCGGCAGGTGATTAGCCAGTAACCATACCTCATTCTAACTGCGACCGTGGCGAAGGCAGGGTCTATGGTGAAGTCGGTTGGGCGAACCGGTCTCGGGTACCATAGAAATAAACAGACATACTGCTGATATATACGATTCGATTGTCTCGTTTACAAGATCGATTTTGGACGTTTGTTGCTGGGGGGTATTGAGAGTGCGTGTCGCGACATCTTCTGAGTCTCCTTATTTGGGGACAAAATATGCTTAATTTTGCGTAAACTCCACCTGGGGAAAAACAAGCCAATCCAATACCTCAATAGTCTAACCAGTGAATGCTTGAGCGCCAAACGCAGCGCGAAGTCGGTACGTCTGAAGCAACGTGCTTCTCCTCCAACCGTCTACCTTTCAATAAACGTGGACGAAAATCGGCAGGTTTCTTTGACGCCGACCTGTCGAACTGCATATTCGACTCCGCCAATCTCAACCAAGCCAACCTCGAGCTCGCAAACTTGAGGTAAGCTCAGGCTGGTAAGCTCGTCACGCTGTCGGTGTTAGGCAGGGAGTCAGGACACACCCTCGACCTGTGATTGGCTACGTTGTGCTTCTATAGCAGTGTCTTCTTCGGGTTCCACAACAGCGACAGGTCTTTCCATCTTCAAGGCCAACGTTAATTTGGCCAGCCGTGGGTCAAAAGGGACGTATGCACCCATCGTTTGGTACTATCTACACTAGATCCGCGGAGTGAAACGCGTATAGGCCGCGCTTTGTTATAACATCGAAATGCAAGGTCTTGCCTGGTACACGTTTTGATATTTTTAGACAGGCTTGTGGAGCTCATGACATCACCGATTTTTTCTTTTTTCTTTTTTAGCGCCCCGGAGAGCGAGAGGAAACCCCTGTCCACACTTATATCTCAAGTTGTCGTGTACCGGTTCGAACCCGGTTCGGTTTCTTCCACCTTAGTCGGGCCTGTCTCTGACCGTGCAGTCATCAAAGTGTGGATTACTCCGAGGATGTAGGCACCTGAGTCTAGATTTTATCTCTCCCGGCTCGAGTGGTGTGGGGGTTGAACCCACTAAAACCTCTCAATGGTCTCCCCAGCTTGACTCAGTTCACGAGTCACCCTACCCATCTGGGCTTTGGTCCGCAGATGTGTTGCGCCAGCCCCCGCGAAAGTGGCTGCACACTGCGCCACGCTTAACAACCTTACAGTTGTTTTACACGGAGGGGGGTTGAACAATCACGAGTACACAGGTTATGCGTAGTGGTTACCTGCTATGTTTCTTGTGAAGGCTGTTATTTCGGGAGAAGATACAGTAGTACAGTAAAATCAGAACCGTATATGGTGCATAAAACATACCTGGTAGGGGAAAACTTGTTTTTGGCGTCCGTTGTTGGTTCTGATTGCTGTGCCCCCCGAGAAAAAAAAAACCCTGCCAATGTCTGAGTTCGCGCGTTGGTGGGACTCCATCACCAGCACAACGATTCGCTTGTTTTGTCGTTGTTTCTGACCTCTTCAGCGGCGCGAGCATGAAAAACGCGGTGGTCACCGAGGCTTACATCTCCGGGGCTACGAAAATGGAGCCTGCGGACATCGAGGGAGCTGGTGAGTCGGCCAATCGTACGCTTGGAGAGTTTTTGTCCGAACCCCCCGCTGGCTTTCCATGTATAGAGTATACGGGCACAAGATTTAGACTATTATTAGATACATAGGAGTACTTGGATGATGAAGTGCTCTTCTCGCTGAAAGGGCCACCCTAGCCTAACAACGCTAGCGGCAGTTGTACGACGAACGTAGTGCGTGATGTTCATTGATCAATTCTCCGGGCGAGTTTTTTACGCGAAGGTACTACATTATCGTGCAGCAGTAGTAGGTAAAGAGGCGATTCATCCATCGTGAGGGAAGGGGAGTTGCTGTCACCCTCCGTCCACGGGCATGCTTGGGCGCGCGTTACCATCGGAAAAAAAAAAACTAAAAAACTAAAGGGGTGGAAGATGCGGCCCAAGTACCCCCCGGCACGATTCAAGTACCTTACAAGGCAGTACTTATCCGTGCGCCACCGATTGTACCTCGCTCTTACTACTACTACTACTACTACTACTACTGCAGTTCGGGCTGCTGAAGAGAAAGGAGGTGCATGCTACAGCAGGGGTACACCTACTATTTTTGTGAAGCGTTGTCATTCGAGGAGCTCTCTTCCCTTACCCGAAGCGTGACCCTTGAGAACAACGAAAGTGCAATGGTTGATGTTCATTGCCATGGCCTACTGTAGACTGCAGGTATAGGCCGAACAATACGTACTGTGGTGAAAAACCCAAACGACGTTCCAGCAATATTGGGTAAAGCCCCAGTTGAAGAGCCAGGCAAAAATAATTTTGCCGAAAAGTGCTGTAGTATTACGGGGGACCATAGTAAATAGGACCAAATATTGTTAGTAAAAATAAGTAAATATATAGGTTTTTGTGTGTATCGTAGGTCCTAATTACTACGGTCCCCCGTAGTAGCACCTCTATCGCAGCACGCGTCAGCAGAAAGACTGTTCTTTGGAGGAATTCTGGTGCTTGGGGAGTGACGCGTATGTAGAAAATATTACGTAATCAGTTGAATGAAAGGGGACCAACGGGACGGTTTCTAACAGGACGAATGATATGTTTACTATGGGGTAATAACAGGTAGAGATTATGGTTCCAGGATTTATACATTGAAGACGCAGAAAGGAACGAAGCGTATTCCGTGGACGTGACAATCGAACATCGACTGTTATTCCCCCTTTTGCTGGGGTGTATCACAAAAATCCAACTGTGCCCCATTCAAGAAGCAATCCTTCAACCCAATAATATTGGTAGAAGCACCATTTGATCAAACGAATTTTGTACAAAGTATGTAAACAATAATTAGCGTTGAAAAAGGAAACACTACTAGCAATTCAGGATGGATACTATCAATAACGTCCTCGGTGTTCGGTTGCGTGTCGCACTTGCCGTCTCTGCCGACAGATTTCACGGACACATTTTTGAGGAAAGATCAAGTGAAGTACCTGTGCACCATCGCCGAGGGAACGAATCCCGTGACAGGGGTGGACACAAGGGACAGCTTGGGCTGCCCATAAAGCTCTTCGTTTTTACATTCAGTATCTCGTCACCTTTTGGGCTGTCCCGTGAAGTTGGCGAGAAATCCAGACACCTTTCTACTGAACGTGTAGTGTACAATGCAGCTGTGTATTCCCAGATCCATGAAACCACATTGGGTCGTTTTTCAGCGTTTGTCGTGATTTAGCTGCCATAAAAATTGGTAGTTTTTGAGTGCTTTCTGTGCTTTGGCGTTTCAGCTATCGGCGCTTGATGGAGTGGCGAGCGCACTATGCGAACCGGTGTTGCCGGTGACCGCGTGGGAAATGTGTTCCGTCCGTACGGTAGTCAGTGGTACTTGAGTCCAGTCCGCACAGGTGTCGACAGACCGCCCCATTCCGTGGGTGCTTTTTTTTATCATTTGACTCCAGCTTCTGGATAAGCCATGGTCACAGGTGTCGTCCCTTCCCCCCCCCGGTACGTGCTTTCATTTTTATCGCGCACGGGGTTTAGCATTCCCACTGCTCGTCGATTTTCGTCGAATGTTGATAACTCAAGCTCTCGCGCGAGGGATACGGTGCACCGATCAGCTTACAGTAGAACTAGTGTGAAGAGAGTGGAGCGGGCATGGTGCGGCTTCGGGAGTCGCCAAAACTTTGGTGTACAGGTTGCGAGAAAGGGGACTAACCAATACCTGGTACATTTTGGTTTTCAACTAGCAAGGGACATCAGCTGGGAGATCGACATTTCGTCGAAACTCACATTTCCAAGGTACGCGAGGTACTTGGATTTTTGCGGCAGACATAATGGATAACATTCTCCGCCCACCTCTACTGCTGTCTGCCCTACGGCCGTCGTCCTGTATCAGGCAGTACCGGGAAGTAGGGCACATTCACCGCGATTTTCAGGCCATTAGATGCCCTGCACCGTACGATACTCTACTGCTACAACCTGCACGTTATTCAAGTGAAAACTAGTAATTTTTCTGGAATTATTCAGGTGCTTGCAGAAGTGATAGAATGTCCGACGAAATAGCTTTTGAGCGCCTTGTATGAATGTACGTGAATACATACCACAACAACAAAGAGTCGACTCAGAAACTTTCGTCTCTGGCCCGCCATGTTGGGCACGTTCCGCTCAGCCTTGCGAATAGCGGCATTAATGCCGGCCGCGCCGGGAGAATTCCGGGCATACCTGGCGTTGCGCAAGAACATCGGAGATGCAGGCAGAAACAGCATACTTTGGCGAGGAGATGGGAGCACCGTCCGCACGCACCAGGCCCGCACCAAGCAGAGATTACTCAAGTAGATTACAGGCGCAGGTTCCCCCCGCAACCAACCCCACGCGGCTCGACAACACACGAAAACGAAAACCTCCGGCTGAAGTACAAGCAGTCGGGAGATCCAACATGCGAGCTCAAGCACTCACGCTCTTGAAGCATTCTTTGCGGGAAAAGCTGATGGTCGCAAAACCAACGGAGACGCACGGAAATCATCGCGCATTTGAGGTAGGTAGGCGCCTTTCCCGGTCAACATCAACATCGCTAGCGCCCTGAAAGTGCGGTAGGCCCCCCGCCACCAGTGGCGGGCACTCCAAGGAGGATATACGAAAAAAAGTCGCAACTTGGATACGCACCATCGCGTCAGAAGAGCTGCAGCATTGCAGCACTCGTAGGTCCTTCGCAACAGCCGAACGGACATCGAACCATCAAACCACAAATTAAGGGGTTGACCTACTCTGCCGGGAGGGTTGGGGCTTAAGCGAGGCCCGGCAATAGGCTTCTTGACTACTTATTGTGCGGCGTGTCGATAGGATACCGCTTCCCCTCCCCAAGTCCAGCGAGTCGAAGACACAACCGTAGCAATCGACCGATGCGCGGCGAATCTGCACAGTATTCTTTTCTCTCTCAGCTGACTGCCTTCCACCAGCACCTTGTGCAACCAACAAGCACATTTACACGCGCGATCATAATTCCTGTCTCGCATAGAGCCGGGGGGAGGAGGCCTGCGGCCGGAACTCGAGCACCAGTTGAACCTCACTTCCTCCCCGGCTGGCTCCGCCTGGAACAAACCAACCAACCAACAGGAAAGACGCCGACAGGGCATTGACAAAGGAAGGGGGGTATTGGCGTCTGGTGTCGGGGGCGAAAAAAAAAAATGCTTGAAAGAAGAACGAGACCTAAGCCGTGGGGGATCGAAAGCTGGATACGAAACCGCTAGAACAGGTCGCTTGGACGTTACTCTGTGCTGTGATGTATCAATGCACCCTGCTTTTGCTCCAACCGCACCGCTTACCAAGCGCCGCCAGCTACTTCATGATCTCCTGCTGCAGCACCTACACTCCCCCGGCCCTGGCCCGGTCAAGGCCTTCAAGGGCGACAAAAATTAAAAGGCCTGGGCCGGCACGAGCCTCAACAAACTGCCATAAAGAAATCACAACCAGTTACCTACAGCAGTAAGTACGAGCGCATGCGAGTTTCTTTTTTCTAATTTACATGGTGCCCAAAAAGGGATAGGCACCCCTGTCGGGAAGGCTGCTCGTAGCGATCGACCGACCGGGATCCAGCGCACACGAGCTGACGGCAGTTACAAATATCCTGCGGCGTGGGGTTCTAACGACAGCTATCCTATCTGACATCAACTGCGGTGATGAACGCGACACGGGGAGTTTCTCTCTCTCACCTCTGCCGCTCCAGCTGAGCCATGCGCAGCAGAATCTCGTCCGCATCGTCATCAGACTCTGATTCGGACTGTGCACGCCGTCCAATCAAATCCACACAATCCGAACCACGAGCCAATCAGAGCGCAGGTGGCCACAGGAAGACGAAAACAGCAAAGGGAAGAAAACGCAGAGTCAAGGCTTACAGTATGCATCATAGTGCAGGAGCATGTGAAATAAATAGCACTTGGAGTTCAAAGGTGCTATTGACAGTGGTCATTTAACAGCTTCGGCAATAGATCCGTCTCTAGCGGCGTTTGCAGTGCCTCCAACTCGTCGTAGGATCTTCTGTACGTCCGAAGATGATGTCGAATAAGCCACCAGCCCATCGGCGGCTACTACATCATCGCATTAAACGGCGTGACACGAATTCTACAAGTGGTAAGCATCAGCGATGGTGAGCACCCTTCGTCCGCTCAAAGGCAGCTCGGAACGTCCACAGCGACACCCGCCGAAGCAAGAGAGAGGCTCCACGTGCCGCAAGCATACCGTCATTGTATTGATAGGGCTGACTACAGCGCAGAACAACCGCCAAGATCAAGCGGAGGTATACCGTACTCCTCGCCAACGCATCTCACGTGTCCACTCTATGCGTGCCCACTCTATGCCCTGTACGTATGGACACAACAATCTGTACTTGTACGTACCAGGAACGAATAGAACGCACAGCAAGCGCCTATTAATAACACAACACCCGAACGCAAAGAAACGATAAAAGTACAAATGTCGATCAGCCAAATTCTTGGACCGTTCAATCAACCTCTCAAATATTGCGCCAATCCAGCTGTGGATAAAACTATTGTACAATAGTGTCAGGTACGCCTTACCAAATACCCCCTCTGAGACTTCAGAGAGGAAACTCGACGATACACATCGACGATTGCAGCAACGGCCGCTGCGTGATTGGAGGAACGTACAAATTGATTGTGTCCTAGTGACACCGCGAGGAGTCGTACGGCCCGGACGCATCATAATCTCCCCCGTACTGCTAGACGCTCACGCTGCTCCTACACGGTCGATAACACCAAAGCTATCGTATACCTTATCGTTGTCTTGGGGTTTCCGAAGGGGTTATGGCGTGCTGGTAACTACGGGAGCACCCCCTTTTCCTGATGCCAGCATCTAGCCATTACGGTGACCCCTAATATATAGGCGCAAAACGGGGGGGGGGGTGTACTCGATAGGAGAGATGTACTCGATCTCATGCATGGCCGTAGTCGTATGACCATAGACCCTCGCATCCCTACAATGCCGGGACGGAGCATGTCGGGTTTTCACCGACCAGGCAGACATTGCTTGCACCAAGCGCGAAGCATCGTGAGGTGTCCGGCGAGTCGCATGAAGGGTAAGCTGCATCCTACTAAGAACCGCTTGTGAGGCAGACTTGCATATGGTATGACAGCTTCAATGAGTTGGTTAAATTTCCGGTGTGGCATTTCCAGAGACAGCAATGGGAGTACTATGTAACTGCCTCTTGCGTGCCTTACCTTGAACACTATGTAATACGATCAATTCCCTTGTGCAGAGTAAAAGTTCTTTACCTCGCATAAATGGGGGGGAAGAGGTTTCCCAATATATTTCTGAAGGCTACAAATGTAACATCGATGGACAGCCCCCCATCAACCGCGTATTTGAAACAAACAAAAAAAAACGGTTCACGTAGTGGTTCTTGAGATACAGCGCACCAAAGTGGCTGCTTTGGGCTGATTGTGGGCCTATTCACTATGGGCCTCCGTCATATTATGAACCGATACGAGTACACATGCTGCTTTGCCATTCTGTCCGTAAATGTAAGGACCGTTTGGGCATTCAAATTGATACCCCAAACGATCCTTGTATTTCCAGACATATTAGTACAGCAGTAAAGTCCGCCAAAACCCGTCCTCGATCTCCCGCCGCTACAGAATCGAAAAACAAGTACTTCCGCGTATGTTTGATATACATATTTGTACCTCTGCAGTCCTGTAAATATGTAGGAGTCTGTGTTATAGGTTGGCTGCTCACCTCCGGGGCTTTAGGCTGCTGCTGCTGCTTCTTGGGCTGTTTTTTGGACTTGTTAGAAGGGGCCGCGCGCGGCTTACTCTCCGCCTCTTGCGCGGCGGCGAGCGCCGCAGCAGCGGCGGCGGCTGCCTTGGCCGCCTGTGCCGCCTTGCGAGCAGCCTGCGTTTTCCGGGCACAAAATCAAAGCGCGAAGGGGCAGACCAAACGTTGTGGCGCAACAGAGCGTAACAGAGTGAGAACAAAAACAAAAATAAGACGCCAGTCCTGTTCGGCATATTGACGTCGACACCCCACCTTCTTGCACCAAGAACACCTTCGTGTATGGACGTCACATGCTATTGGAGCCTGTCCTATGATCATGGACCAGATTATGCGAATTAGTGCGAACAACAATGATGCACTATCAATACAGGGCGTCATATTGCGACATAACGGATTGAACGTCTTCAACATGTCATCGGTCACGCCACCCTCCGCGAAAGCAGGGCCGCATCGAGGAGCAGCATGCTACTGTTAGGTCATCGAACGTGAGTAAGAGAACACAAGCACAGCACAAGCACACCGGTGAAGTACAGGTCTTGCTAGAAAGGCTGTATCTACCACTGCTGTACATCCCGCATCCACGACAGCTGTAAATGCTACTCGTTCAATTATGAAGATGCCGATCCATGCCGCAAGACCCCCCTACAAAGGGTCGGCGTCATACTCCATGAGTCTGAAGGCCGCCATGGCGTCGAGCGAGCGTGCACCGTGTGTGGATGTTTACAGGCCGTCGCAACAACGACACGCACCTCCTGCTTCTGCTTTGCCGCAGTCTTCTTGTCCTTAGCGGCCTGCTTCCTTGCCGCGTCTTCCTTTGCCCTGAATGTCACCAACAAAAGCGAAGAGTCGTCACGAAAATGCGGGTTTGTACGGATATATGAGGCTGACATATGACGGGGAGGGGGGGGGGGGGGGGGGGGGGGGGGTAGGGATGGAGTAGGCCCCAGGAAAGGGTGCAACACTGGGTGTTCATCCCGCAAGATACGGTGGCCGGGACTGAAAATCCATGGGCTTGTGTATAGCACGAAGGCTGCGATTGACATAGCTGCCAAAATATGTGGCACCAGCCAACAACAAATCCACGTCATGGTGGACGCAGCCGCACCTACAGCAGTTACATCGTCTCTAAACACCCGTCCAGGTTATCGACGTGTTTGGCAAGTTCAAGTTTCTCAAATATAGCTTACAGCAGTTGCATTTTTCACGTTGGAGTTCATGTCTATCCAACATACAAAATCAGCCACAACATGAAACAACTAGTGAATGCAACTATGATCTGCGCTCACTACTCGTAGCAGTCCTGTTTTGTGCCTTGGGTATTTTATATTGCAACACATGAACTCAAAGGTGAACAACGAAACTGCTGTCAGTTTTTTTTATCGAAGCGCAAACTTGACACACATCCGAAGAACCTCGATGGGTGTTTGGGACACGATGTAGCTGCAGCTGCGGCTGCCTGCACCGTGACCTAGATTTGTCTGGCGGCTGGTGAAACACCTTTTGACCGCTGCACTCATATTCCGGTTGTCCTGCCGCACAACTACTCCCTCCTTGCCCGCACTGACGCTGTTGCATTGATACCACAAGTTGCCTCACCTGTCTTCCTCTTGGGTGAGCTCCTGGATCAGACTGTCAGCGGTCGCCTCCGCGCGCGCTTAGCGGTCCTCTGCGCGGCCGGGCTCTGCTTGCAAGGAGGCGTTCACGTCGTACCAAGAATCCGGGGGGGGGGGGGGGGGGCAATAGCATTGTACCGGTGTCTTTGAGTGTTTACATTAAAATTAGCAGGTGCAGCGATTATTATCTCGGCTTTTTTGCGGCCTGAATGCACAACGCAACGACATGCACAAATGGCGTGAAGTACTATACCATACCAGGTATATACCTTCCCTTACCAGGTACCAGGTACTCGTATAACGCAATGAGAAGTACCAGGACCAGCTATGTGCCTATTTTTCGTAATAGCTTGCTGGGAATAACAAATATTTAATATAGAACATTCGAACCTTTTTCTTTTCTTTGAAATTTTCTCGAGTGCTTGTTTGTCTTTCCTGTTCCTCTCTCTCAAATTTTGCTGGCGTGTGTATGTTGTGCCTTTCGTATCCAGTACATACGATGCCATGACATTGCGTTGTCTACAATGTACCAGTAGTATCTCTGTGTCGTGGCTTTGTAATCACAGAGCATGTATCTCTCTCTAGGGTGAAGAATCGGCACGGATGTTGACAGGCAGAACGAACGGTTTAATGTGAAGAACACACACCGCCATATATATCGGATACCGGTGCATGCATCAATATATCGTACGGAACAGTCTTCGTAACAGATTACCAAGGACAGGCAGGTGCCTACTACGGGGGAACATAGTAAATAGGACCAAATATTGTTAGTAAAAACAGGGAAATATATAGGTTTTTGTGTTTATCATAGGTCCTATTTACTATGGCCCCCTGTAATAGAACATCATCCTGTCACATCCTAAATAGGTACCGTACTGATCAATCTGTCCGCTTTTTGGACTGCTCGGTGACCCCTCCTCCTCCCTCCGTGCAAGCAACCGCAGGTGGGCAGCGTCTGCCACACTCGCATAGGTTTCTCAACAAGGGGGCGTGCGTTTCAACAAACGCATCGGAAGGGCGAGAAAGAGAACGTACTTGAGCATATACAATACTCGTACAGGTTTCTCATGTGCACTAAAATTTGCACGAAAGTACGTACTCGTACAACAGCACCTGGTATAAATACTCGAATTTATACATGATACTGGTACCAGTCTGCATTTCGCATTTCGGCAGAATCAGCAATTGTGCCTGAACTCGGAGAATACAGTCAATTCTCGTACTTCCAGTACGAAATACAAAAGTTGGAATTTTTCAACTATTCTTTACGTATATTATTATCAGGAGTACTCACCCAGTTTCGGAGTATTTTCGGCATAATCGGCTTGTCATGTTGCGTGAAGCTTTTTTTCCTCATGGTATAGTACGAACCGGCCGTGCCACTATAAGCAAGATGTCTACGCGTATAGGTGACGGGGGCCTGCCTGCAGCACGGCTTTCCTATATAGCGCCCCAACCTAAACCATCGCACTCAAATTCAAATGTTTAAACACCGCTTCGTAGCTCGTCACCGACTGCACGCCAATCACAGGGCACCTCGTGTCTTCTCTTGCTCCAGCACCACAAGCAGTCATCAACAACAAATAACCCCGAAAAAAACGAAGTGCCGATCCGCTGCCGACTGCCGACATAAACCGGTGCTACTGCCAGTTGCAGGTACGACCGGCGGCAAGGCTGGGGCGCACATGCGTGAAGCACAAAGGGAAACCGGTCGGGACCAAGCTCCATTCGTGGAGGAATTGCCGACCATACTGACCAGGCCGGCCGCCAAGCGCCAAGCGGAGGAATTGCCGACCACCGCGAGAATGTTCTGAAACAGAACAGAAAAAAACAACGCATCAGTCGAATCACCCTTTTGCCTCGAGCACGCACCCAACCAGGCCGCCCATGGGCAGAGAGCCACATAGAGGGTTCCGACGTGGGCCTATAGCTCAAAAAGTTGTTGGCTGGCGAGGCAAATCTATGAACAACGCACAAAGAATCAAATCGTGCTGAGGAAGTCCGGTCAAACAAAACTTAGGCTTGTTCTATTAATACTTGGCCGAACAGGGGCACACCGCCGTAGAACCGAAACTGCTGTAGGGAGAAAAGAGAAGCAACGAACGCGCAAAGCCGAGACAAACCGCGCTTCATGTCTGTCGGCATTGGCACCATCGCCTAATATATTCGCTAGTGTGCACTCGAACTACCCTGTTAGCATAAAAAAAAGCTGCCGTTCAGATGCTACTCTTGCGGCTGTCAAGCACGCGCAGTACAGGGTCAAGTGATCCTGCCCAATGCAGCTCCGTCTCTCAGAGGGTAGACTCATTTTACATGCATCAACCCGCATGCATCGACAGGTTCTTCACACAGCCAGGCGTGAACTAAACAAACTTCAGGGGAGTCCAGCCCTACCTTGTTCCCTGCGTAGAACATGTAGGCACCGACGAGAGCAGCGACGAGCGCGAAGAACGCCAAGCCGGGCAATGAGTCGTACATGACCTGTCGTACATGGGGCAACATCACGTCCGAAGCATGCATAATATTATAGCACATGGACAAAGAATTGCGGTCTTGCAAGCGAGCGAGCACGCAAGTTCGGCAGCGAGGCTCTCTGCCACGAGAGGAAATGGAAGGTAACCAAACTGCCTGGAAAAGGGGTAATGTTCCCAAGTTAGAAACGCAAGCCTACCGATCACCGAGCTATGGCTAGCCGTGCACAATTCTCTGAGCCCCTAGACGGATACAGACCCAGAGGTTATTACGTGATGCATGACGAGAACCGGGAACCGTCCTGGGTGGACAAGGCACGTGTGCGCTGATCAGCCGAAACGAGGCAAAAGGGGAAATGCACCGAGAACACCGACATGTGGAGGTGGTGGGGACATCATACCTTGACAACGATCAAACCCAGCGGCAACGCCAGGAACGGCAAATTCTCAGCCAGGGAGAACGTCATCGTTCCTTTGACGTTGTGTAGGCGCGAGCCGTGAGGTGTTGTCGAGGGCCTCCTTGGTGCTCGTGCTCGTGAGAGGCGAGGGCCGATGAAAAACCCGAAGAATAGTTCATAAAGATATGTAGGCATATTATTTCAAGGAATGCTTCTCCCACAACCCCTACTACTACAGCAGTAGTATATCGTTTACATTGGGGATTCTAGTGCCAAGCTTCTCTAATGCTGGAGCAGTACAATAGAGGGGGATAGCCTAGGGGATACAACACAGTCATGTCGTCAGGTAAGTGCGTGCATGGGAAGTTATTTGAAATCAACAAGGCACGTTGAATCTCTGTGCATTTTGGCAGTTTCGGTTGACTGCAAAATACACAATCAATGCACCGAATGTTGTCGTTGTCATCCTTCGCTGTCACCGGCACTCCTCACTCGATCTGCCTGCTGCCGTCAACTCCGCAATCATCAACTCATGACCCAGCGCATCGCGTAAAGCGACTCCCATCGCCAAAGTATGTTCAGCGCTGGTTGTTTGCGACAATCTTGGTGATTGTGACGCGTGGACAGAAGAGGTCGAGTTTTTCGAAATCCGTTAGGTACGACAAGCTCGTACGTATAATAGTATCAGTTGTGTGGCGATCTTGAGCAGGTATGCGTGCTCTGGTCTCTGATGATGTGCCTGATTCGCACACACGGCGGTGCCGACTCAACCCCTTTACGCTTGCTCAGTCACGTGGGGGGTGGTCTACAGTATCATTCGTCACCACGTGTGTACTATGGTTCCCGCCGTTGGCCAGCCCTGGACTGAATGCTGCTCTCGATACGGGTGCGATGCAAATGGTACGACATACCAGGTATATGTCGTCGCCAAGCTGTGAAAGTCTTTTTTTAAGGTGTTTGCGAAGTTCAGATATTTATGGTTTGGTTTGGCCTGTTTCTATTCTCCCGGCCCCAAACAACAATCAACTTCCCTAAATCAGGACCCAAAATCTGCTGATATGGCCCATATCTTCACAAAAATTTCGGATTGGGTTTGGCTTCTTGTTTCGATTACAGGATAATAATTTTGTTGGCCAGGATAACCCCGAGTTGCCCTGGGCAAATGAAAACATCATATTTGGCAAAAAAACATAATCGTCTTCGTCACGTACTCTGTGACACAGCGTACAGCAGAGACACGTACAGCAGCACCCAGAAGGAGCGCGACATGATGCATGGGTTGCCTCACACCACCAAGCTATCTAACCAAGCGCACGACTCATTTGGCGAGGCCGTGTCAACGCGAGGACTCCGCGAAGGCCGGCAAAGTCATGCGGCTATATGCGGTGGAGGCCTGGCAGGGCGCAGCTTCAACATCGTAGACGGCGCCGTGTGCGTTGTGGGCGGCTGCCGAGAAGCTGTTGCTCAGGTGCTGCTTGTTCTTGCTGCGGGCGCGAGCGATCAACAAAGTAGCGGTGCGCTGGGCTCTGAGGCGTGTGACCACACCACACGCACACCCACAGCATGGCCACGCACGCACTGCACAACGGACCCCGGTCGCATCGATTGGCAGGCTGCCCATGCTGCCATAGAGCACAGAGCACACACACACGCAGCGAGTCACGCAGCCACGCAGCAGCAGCGAGCAGCATCTCGCACGAAGCCGTTGGTGTTCCATTTTTCGTACTCTAAGGGCCGGTCCTAACGAGGAAAAAAAAACGAAATACAACAACGAAGAGCAGAACTAAGACCTATGCCAATGGGAACGCGAAGTATCAATAAAAAGTTCGAATTCCAAAGATACCCGCCAAAAAAATTTAGAACACGCTTCCTATGGGCACGTTTAGAAAAAAAAAAAAGTTCCCAACTTTTGGAAAAGCCCGAAAAAAGCAAATCTGGGGCCGATGTTGGGCCAAGATCGGCTTGAGAAAAACTCAGGCCGATCTTTGGTTCGAAGCGGCGAGATTCCGAGTCCTCGACAGACATCGATCGACAAAACCAACGATTGCGTCATGAATTCTGAACGGAGTGCGCTCGTTAGGGGCTCCGACCCACCCTTGGGTCACCGTCTTCACACAATGGCCAGTGACGTGTGGCGGGCGCTGGCCAGGCGTACGATAAAAAAATAATTGGCCGCTGGTGTGTACAAAACAGAAGACAATTTTTTTCGATCCGCCTCGAATGGCAAAAAACAGGCTTTTTTTCAGGCTTGGGAGGATACCACAGGACGCCGCCGGCAAGCCCCTTAGAGCATTTATCCACTTTCTATCTTCGATGCCGTCATCTATACTCGTTGGCCTTGCCCGACACCAAGCGGGTTGTCCGTGGGCTGAGACTATATCGAGATCGAGCATCTATCGTCGCACGAGCTGATTTTTATCAGCGTGTTGACAATTTGCAACGAGAGAATACAAATTGCGCCGCCTGCAGCCGTTAGAAAAAAAAGGAGGAAAAATCAAACATTTTTTCCATTTTTTTTCCCACAGCGGCGGTACGAGGATATTTTCGGCTGTATTTCTAAAGCAACATTTTGATTGTTTTTTTTTTAACTTCGCGTTACCATTGGCATAGGTCTAAAGAGCGCGTGATTTTTATTGGTCAAATTAAAAAAAATAGAAGTAGAGATCCCGATACCTCCGTTTTCTGTTTTCGTTTTTTTCCAAGTCCTCCGGGACTAAAAAAAAACGAAATGGGTGCCAAAGAAACGAAATATGGGTTATACCCAGGGTCTATTAGAAACATAGGAGGAGCTCGAAGCGTTCGGATGAAGTTCCGATGAAGTTTCTACGACCGGTTGGCAAACACACGATGGCCGAGGTAGTGCATGTGGCTGCCACGCGGCTCTTCTGCTGACGGCGTGAGCAAATACGGGTAGGGAATCACCAAGGGGTGCCCTTGCAAGAAACCGGGGGATCAGGAAGTGGCTGTGGCGGTATATTTTTCGACATGAGTTCCACTCAACATTCAAACGTCTGCCATCGAACAGCGATGGCCGATACACAAGTTCTAGAGCACTCAGGACGGAGCGGGTTAGACCACGATAACCACCTGCTGTGGAGGGTGCCTCGCGTGTGCGAGTTGTGTCTGTCCACCGTCGCTGTCGAGCGCATCGCCGGGAACTACGTGCTGTGGCGGTTGAGTCATGCTGAAAAATTGCACCGCGTACAAATTCGACTCGGCTTCTTTTTTTTTATTCGTTTTTTTCTTTTTTGTTTTCTCGTTAGAACTCAACCTTCTGTTTTTTACGAAAAACGAAAGTCTGTTCGTTGGTTTGTTTTTTTGTTTCGTTTTTTTTTTGTCCTCGTTAGGACTGGCCCTAATTTAGTTATTTGGTATGTGTTGCTGTATTCCAAAATTCATATCTAGTTCAAAACAACAATTCTCGTTTTGGGTTCTCGCAAGCAGTTCCAAACCCGATTCTGTTTTGGTTTGGTGAACAACCTGTGGTTTTTGACCCAAACATAATCGGGTCTTTCGCAAACACCCTACGAATTTGTTTTTGGGTTTTTGCCAAAATCAGGTACACCTGTTCCATTTGAGCCGAAAAAAGTTACATACTGCAATCAAGTAAAAAACCACGAGCGCTGTTTCTGGCCATGAGGAGTCACAAACACTTTTTGTTGGGCAAATGCCAAAATCAGGTGTAGCTGATCTGTGTGAGCTAAAATCAGGTACATGCTAAAACCAAGTATAAAACACGCGCCACGAGCGGTGTTATGTCCATGAAAATCCGGTAAAAAAAGAATGCACCTGAAGCTTTAAGCGTGCCACATGGCCTCCATAATCTGAATTGTTTTGTTTTTTCAGGGTGTAGGTACCACAAGCTCCACTTGGACCTGCAGAGAGTCACTATTAATATGCTTCGCTTGTTTCGCCACGGCGGGAGCGCCGAGAGTATTTACTCTGGCGCGCCCCCCCCGTTGACAGCTTTAAAGCTTCTAGACCGTCCTCGCGAAAACCGCCTGCTCGGCACGAAATCATCTTGCCGTACCAAACCTGAGACCACCTCGACGCGGGGGTGGTGCAGCCGAAATGTCGTGTGACCATGGAGTATACATCACAACAACTAACTGAAGCACATCGCACACCCCAAAGAAGAAAAAGCGAAACCAGCGTACACATGTACCAGGTATGCATGTAGAAATACGTACTTTTACGTATGATGTACGAGTACAGAGTCTATACGTCAATGCAGAAGAATTTCAACCGAGGGAAGGCAGACGCATACGGAGAGAAAAAACGGTGTACGTATGGCCTCTCTGATTGGTTGAAAGTTGGCCAAAATCAGTTGAAAGCTAGACAGAGTAGAAAAAGTCAGGTATACCTTGTACCTGGGCTTTTTCGAGCCAAAATCAATTACGATGTCAGCCTGGCCAATAGCAGGGTTCCTGGGGTGTGTTTTGTACTTGTTTTTAGTATGTAACTGATTTTGGCGGAAAAAGTGGCCAGGTATACCTGATTTTGGCTAAAACCCTTGTTTATTTTGCGCCTGAACATTGAGCCTGTGGCGTCCAAAATCTGATTTCTTTTCTTTTCTTTAGGGCATAGGCACCACGGGCTTCACTTAGACCCGCAGAGGGTCGCCGGGCTTCGTTATTAATAGTTTCGCCACTGAGGGGGCGCCAAGAGTGTTTGTCCCGGCGCCTCACCCCCCGTTCCCAGCTTTCAAGCCTCTCGACGATCCTCGCGGAACCGCCTGGTCGGTTCGAACTTATTTGCCGTACCAAACCTGAGGCCACCTCGACGTGGGGTGAGGCAGGCGGACTACCGTCTGTGTCCACGATTCTGTACAACTACAGAGTACACATCATAACAACTGAAGCACATCGTACACCCCAAAGAAGTAAAAGTGAAAAATCAGCGTACATATGTATATAGATACGTACGTGCAGAGGTTAGACATAAGATTTGCAACCGACGGACAAGAAACCGCATACGCAGAGGAAAAACAGTGTACGTGCGGGCTCTTTGATTGGCTGAAAATCAGGCAACGACAGCAGTTGAAAGCTATAGCCAGCAGACAAATCCAGATGTACCTGGATAGTTTCAGGCCAAAAACAGGTACGATGTGAGACCGGCAAATGGCAAGGCTCCTGGCGTGTGATTTATACTTGTTTTAGGTGTTGTTCATATCTGGTTTTGGCACAAGAGTGACAAGTTGGCGAAAACCCTTTTTTTTGCTCTTGTCGTGGTGCCCTCAACGTGCGATTTCAGGATGCTGGGCAACAGCGGTAGCGGATGAATCGTCGTTCGACATCCTTGGCGCTCTCCCAGGCCTGGACAACTCAAGCCTCATCGCCGCCGCCAAAACGGCGCAATACCCGCCTTATAGCCCCGCAGGGGTAGAAAAGGCATCAGGTGCATATTCCCAGTGGCGTTAGTTACTGGACCCTGTAACGATAGTAAATTTATTTCCCCAACCCCCCTGATTTTCAACTATTGGTAAGTACTGCTGCACCAGTACTGGCTCGTGCCAGTATACCTTAACGTCTCGCTCCATCGATTTTTAGCCATCCCCTCCCTAAAATTTCTTCTTCGCGTACATGACAGACAGGTGAGGACAGAATCACACTACGAGTAACGTTGTTTCAAGACAGCCATCTCGTACGAAAATGAAAACGAAAACGGGAGCGTGTGAAACACACCATTGACCTTGACAACTGCTTGACCGCGTGTCCATCCCAACCATAACCCTTCCCTCGTCGTCCACAACAACACGGGTGCCTCACACGGTCCAGGGGGGAGCACCGAGTCAGCCCTGGACCGCCCTAGCTACGATTCCGACCAAGAACTCGAGGCGATACGAGGATCGGTGCGCAGCCTGCGTGCCCAGAGAGTTGCGGTAGAGCAGCTGAAGGAGAAGGCCAGACAGGAAGAGGGGACAGCGGATTTGCTAAGGCGCAAGCTTGGGGATGCGGAACATGAGATGCGGGAGCTCAGGGCTCAGGGAGGGCGGGATGTGGTGCGACGGTTGATGGACGAGGTGGGTCAGGCTGATACGGTGGCTAACTCGTTTAACGAATGGTAAAACGAATGGTTAGCCTCGCGGAATTCTCCCTCTCAAGCTCGGCGTGTCTTGTTCGTATCGTTGACCACCTCGGAGACTGTACAGCTCGTATTCCTGTTTGAGGCATGCCGTATGTTCTTTACAACCAACACCAGCGACTGTCCTGCGCAGACGCGCCGATGCGTGCACGTCGTATGTCAGAGAGGGGTTATCCGCAGATGGCGACTGCTGTGAATACCGCCGGTAAGGCCACCCTTGCACGAACGGACTCCCTTCAAGAGTATCACCTCACACGTCACCCTCAATGCACCGACCACAACGACAACCTGAACACATATCATTCACTAACAGGTTTCTGAGCTGCGTGCTCGGCTCAAGGCCACGTCGGCAGCCTTCCACACCCGAGAGAAAAGCCTCGCCGAGCTCAGGGAGGCCGTGGCCGAGTTGGAGCAGGACCGACGCGTGGGGCAGGAAAATGCCAGGGCGCAGTCTCACAAGCTTGAGGATCAGGTGTCATTTTCTGTCGGATGTACTGTCCGTTTTTTATGCATTTTGTAGAAGCCTGGGGTAGAACGATGTGTAGAAGGGTTGTCTTGACCACCCGCGCCACCTGAGTCAGCGTCCCCCGTTCTGTCGTATTGCCAGCGCAACCAGTTGTAAACCATAGCACCACGACCTCCGTAGCCATTATATTGTGTTTTGTTTTTTCAAGGACTCGCTCTAAAAGCTCGAGCACATCGGCGGTGAGCAACGTGCCGTTAGTCCCTGTATCGAGTCAGTACACACATGAGGAAACAGGCGGTGGATTGGTTTCCCGCAAATGCACGGCAGTTTGAGACCAAGTGCGCTGGAGTTCAAGGTGACTACTGACTGTACTGCAACTCGAAGGCAGCTGCACTGCAGAAGTTGTTCGGCTGTTGCCGTCGGCACACTGCTGCATGAAACGGGCTCGTTGGTAGGGTTGGTGAAAAGAAGAACGCCGCGAATATTGCTAGTCGTTCGCGCAATTGGTTGATCACGCCAGCGGGGCAGACGTCATCGAACCCTGGTGTAGCAGCGCAGACCGCCATCAACGAGCGCTGCTGCCGCCACCGCCACCCTGTCTTCTCCGAACTGACCCGCCTCTATATCTGTCCTGCGAAAAGGACCGAGAAGCTCGAGAGCAGAAGTTGGCCATCCGCAGCTTGGAAGCAGCCTGCGCGAGGTCCGAGGAGAGGGCGTCGATGGCGGAGAGACGGGCTGAGGAAAAGGTGTGACGTCCATCAATGTCATGCGGCGTTGGCCTTCGCCTGCTTTGCGACGCGAGCTATGCTGCTTTGCACGAGAAGCGCGCGCGCTGGGGTGGGGAGGGATCCGTCGTCCGCGCGGGTGGAATGCGGTGGGGTACAGCCACCAATTTTTCGGTCGCCGTCGGTTTGGACTCGCCCCGAAGGAGTGATGCGCCCGGATTATGTTGCTGGGCTCAGCAGCTTCCGTTGTTGGTGTCCAGCCGTATGTGGCGACAGGGCTCATGCACAGAGTCTTTGGCGTCAAGACTGCGTCTTCGTGTCTGAATCGTTGGAGCATACTGAGCAGGCAGCGCGGTACACGCCGGCTTGAATTTGATGGGGCGCCGTTAAGAAAACCTGGCTGGCATTTGGCCACGCCCCCAGACAAGGCTGACTCTCAGAGGCAAAGCTTCTGGCTCAGCTATTTGTTTGGTTCGTGGCATTCGGTAGGAGCTCTTCAGGCTCTTTGAAGCTTTGTGCAACGCTGTCTGGCAATCTGAATGTTCGACCTCATCTCTGCGTCTCCTTGCCATTACCTGGTCTGCAGTGTGCTGATTCTGGGCTCGAATTGGCGTCTTTGGCGTCGCGATTGCGAGAAGCCAATGCCGCACTTGAAGCTTCCAAAGGCAACATGGAAGCAGCCGTCGCGAAACACGTGAGGCTTCTCGATTCCGCCCGCAAGGTAAGCGCCGTGAAAAACTAATGTGCCGCGATATTTTTTGTTCATGTTCGGCAAGAGTTGGTGTCGTCGGGCTGTTCGTCCGAATGTACGCATGCCATGGGTACGGCGAGGATGCCACTGATGTTGAAGTGCCTACAAAAGCGACGCGGGTAGCTGGACGTCTGTTCCATGGATAATGCTGACAAAATGATAGAAGCCCTCAATCAACAGATTGCTCGTGCGGTCTGTACTTCCAGCCTCCGCAGGCTGCAGGTAAATACGTTATCTCTTCAAACCAACGCTGCTTTCTTCCTCTGCTCATAAAACTGTGTATCGTGCCGCCTGCCTTCGTGCCCAGCGCTAAATTCCGCACACAAACGAACCACGCGCTCGCACTTGCCAGGGCAAAGAATCCCTCCTGATCAAGAAAGGTCAGGCGCAGGAACGGATGAAGGAGCTCTCCTCTCTGGCCGAACGGCAGCGGTTAAGCCTTGCCGAGGCCGAACACCGCGCGAGGGAGCTAGAACGCGAAGCCTCGGAAGCGAAAAAGGAAACCAGGCTGGCACAGGTGCAGGTAAATGGAGGTCTGGGCGTTATAGACATTCCACTACACGTGAATACCGCTGTAATCATACTTCGAAGTATACTCCGAGGTATTATCTATTGGTGTATTGTACTCAGTAGTAATGACGAGCGAAGCGAGATTCTATTTTTCATACCTGGTAGCCACCTATAATATAGGGCGTACATATTTACCTGGACGAAGCCGGATTTCCTACAGAACATGTGAGGCTGGAGATTCGCGCCACCCAACCGCAAAACTCCGAAAATACGGTATTTCCGGGGCAAACAGATAAAGTTTACTGCTGTCCACCAGCACACACAGTTGACGACACTGCAAACTACCCACCAGCGCGAATTCCTACCGAGAGCTACGTTATATTGCTGGTGTGCCTTGATATGTGCTTTGCCGGTGCCGCGGTCATGCTTAGCTTGCCCGAACCGACCCACCTTGATGCTGTTGGTTTCTCTGCTTCTAGGTGAAGGAGATGAGGGCGAAGCTTTCGGCAACTCAAGAGACCAAGAAGGAGGAAGAAGCCGTCTCCAAAAGAAATATGGATCTCATTGCTAGGCAGACGAAAGGGCTCAAAATCGAGCTCGCTGAGGCGCGAGCGGACGCGGCGGAAAAGTCGCGTCAGCTTGTCAGGCATCGCAAGGAGGTAAGTTCAGATACATTTTTTGTTGTACGTGGAGGCAAGGCGTTGTCGCTTGCTGAGTCCTGTAGGCGTTGTGCAGCATCGCGACGAGGAGCGTGTGACTAGGTGCAGTGCTGTATCGCTATTTATTCGACGAGCGTATGCCTAAGGGCGCATCGCAGCCGATATGGTTTACGGCGGGGGGTTTGCGCGTCGCGCGAAGAACCCTTTCGTTGTTTTTCTGTTGTGTGATGCATGCCTCAACGTGACACATTCGTACCCCCCGAAGACGTACCCTACACCACCCTTGCACGACCAACTTTTTGGATCATCGATGTCTGCTCCTTCTACCTCTATCGCCACTGCTGTTCTGTCTGGGATCGTTCGCTTTATGAGTATAGATGTCGGCGTTTGGCGACGATGTGAAGAAGCTACGTGAAGTGGCGGCGCAGCAGGACGAGATGCACAAGGCCGTGCGAGACAGGGACGAAGCAATAGGGGGTGAGGGAACAGGGGGGGGGGGGGGGGGGTTGTGTATCCGTTACAATACGTACTCAAGAACGAGCTCGGTAAAAGCTGTTTTAGTGACCAGCGCGGTGCGCACTGCAAGTCTGCATCACCTACTGCCTGTTTGTGCTGAAGAGTGGTGGTTGCCTTGGCCCTCGCAACGCAGCCGTCCCCGTACGTAAACAGTGTCTTTCCTGGTGATCGTCCTAGAGGATATAACACTGCTGTAGTGCTTCTTGGGGGTTACCGCAGTACATCGAGCGTGAATTACAGAGGCATGATGCCGATCATCTGCCCATACTGGCACCCCCATAAGGGGTGTACGTCTGCATGGCGAGCTGTGGCCAAGTTGTTTTGGCGGTGAGACGCAACACTTTCGACGGAGAATTCGACACCATGTATGTGCTAATAACTAGGTATGCTGCGCCTTGCCGCTTCGTAGGTAGAAGTAAGACTTCATGCAACCCTCGTCCTCGTCCGCTTTGATGCGAGATGGGTGTTGTGCTCAATCGCCTGCCTGCTCGGCTCGTGGGTCCACTCGAACTATTGCTCCAGATTTGCGGCAGCGTCTTGAGCTGGAAAAACGGGAAAGAGAGCAGTGGGGACGAGCCAGAAAGCAGCTCCTTCTAGAATTTTGGTGAGAGGGCTTCTAACAGAAAAACTGGTACCGAATACCTGGTATAATTGATCAGGTACTGGCACCTCTTGTTTCTGTGTAGATATTTCCCGCGGCTACTTCACAAGGTGCTGCAGTAGAAAACAAACAGAACGCCCAAAACCCGCAATTGGTGTTTGGGCTTGGCTGAGTTTATTTTACTGAGATCAGCTGAGTGTTTCCGCTCCATCGCTGCTCCATCGCGGTGTTAGTTGCAGGAGAACCACCCAAAAAGGCTGTAGGCAAGCGTGGAAGATGTCAGCTCGGCAGAAACCGTGCACACCAGCTTTGAGAACTATTACCGGTACCGATATATCTTGCCATCATGTGTACGCACACATGCAACGTGCAGGCGTGGGCAGGCTGTTCCTGGGCTCCATCTAACCAATCGTCGTCACCGTTAAATGCACCCCCCCCCCCCCCTGCCCCCGATACACAGCGAGGAAGAGAACAAGCTTCGATGGACGCTTCAAACCGGACAGCGACAGCGACAGTCCTCCGACCCCGCGCCATTATCATCAAGCAGTTCCCTCCCAACGCGCGAGCAAACGTCTAATCGACGCTCGACGAGGCACAACAGTACCGGTAACAGCGATAAGTCATCGTCGAGGGGCGTCTCTGACGTCGCTCGAGAGGAGAAGAGTGGTGTGGACATTGGAGACGATGCCCCAAGAAGGCCGTCAAGAAGGGTTGATTTTGATAGATGCGGAGCTAGCGGTGGGCGAAGCCGCGACGGGAATGAGGCAGCATCTGTGGAAAGCTTTGGGGTTCGGGGTACAGTGGAGGGGGCTGGTAGAGGAGAACAGCAAGAGCGACGAACGCGGCAATTGGTATAGCACTTTTTTACACTGCTATAGTTCACCTGGTACTACTGTGGTATAGTCAGGGTAGTATACATTGAATCTACCGTAGGGTTATTGAAAGCGCGGCAAATGTTAAGACACACCATCTTCTGCTGTGCGTTAATGTGAATTGTACCCTATTCTTCGATACTGCGAGTACCTGGCATGTACACGTAGCGAGGTGGACACATTGGGTACGAAACTTAATGGAAGAGGGCGACGAATTATATGCAGCTACGGTGCCCTATGATTAATAGCAATTCGAAATTATAACAGTTCAAGGGACATAAATGAGAAACCTCGGCAGGAATGAGTAGGGAGGAAAACATTTGGCGCCCACCGCTTGAAATGCCTGGTAGGGTATTATTCTGTGTGCGACAATCACGATTATAGCACCTTTGACCTTTGACAACAGCACGACGGGCAGTTTCAATGTGCTTAAAACTTCAAGAGGCACCGACGGTATATACATAATAGACATGATCTCTTAACGATACAACGGAGCTCTACAGCGGGAGCAACATGTCGAATGACATCCGAGTCGTCGTGCCTGCTGCCGTGAGGCTCAACACGACGTCACAAGAACACCATGCAAGCCTAAAGCACAACCATTCTTGTCACTTCGTGGAGCACAACACGACGTCACAAAAGCGCCTCACAAGTTTAAAACACCATCCTGTCAAGAACAAAGGGTGAAGGCTACAAGCACCACCGTAAAATTGACGCTGCGTATTACTTCTTGGGGTCGTCTCTCCAAAACAGCTGCTCCTTGTTGGTTGATACGTTGACCCTGACCTAGAGGTGCTGAGAAATACGGAATAAGGCAGCTATTCCGGGTGCAAAACGCACAGGAAGAGCATCATTCGCCGTTCTCCACGGTCCCAAGCTGTCACAGAAGTGGAAAAGCAAAAAATGGCAGCGGGAAGGGTTAGGTATACCCGTACGGTACTCGAATAAAACTGTGGATCGTCCCAAAAGGTTATTTTCATTGGTGTGCAGGCCGCCCTGGGTAACGGATGTCAGACGGTGTCCGTACTGTAGTACACGTAGTCGGAAGATTCAATCACGCAAGAAAAAACGGTAACACATACCAGGTACATAATAACGATGTTGCTTTTCTCCGTTCATCGCGAACTCGGACTGCCATACAGTGGAGACGCTTCTCGTTATGAGTTTTCGTGAAAAAAAAACTACTGTCGGTATTTTACACCCAGAGTGTAAATCAGATGGGTGCGTGTGTTGTCTGTATCCTCAGCGGGTCCTACGTAAAATAGAGCGTCAAGTCGCCAAATACACAAATAGAGAAAATAGTAGAAATGTTTGACAATCACTACGTCTGCCGAGGGCAGATTCTGAGCCCCCTGTTGATCCTCACGTGCGTTTCCAAGAGCGCGATGAGCTCCGCCACTATCTCGTCGTCACGGAATCTTCTGTGGCAGTCTTCAATCATCTTCATCATGCCAAAAGTAAACGAGAAGCACATCGGAAGACAGACACACCCGGCATCGAAATTATACGTACACTGCTGTGTACTGATATGTACTGCAATGTTGAACTTGAGTGCGTGGATAATCTCGCGCGGGAGTGGAGGCGGAGAGCGAGGGTATCCGACAGCAGAATCCCGTGCGCTCTTGGGGCTACTATGACCATTCCCATGCGCACCATTATTAATTGCTAATTGTGGGTACGTATGAACTTCGAAGTATATACCTGGCGTTATCTAAGCAACGTTCGCTATGCTGTGTTCTGATGTCATGACTACAATACTTCCGACTATAAGACATACAATCTGGTATGATACGACGTTTCGATTTTATGTTGATACATTGTTTAGGAACATAATTTTACAACTGCTGTAGGCTACCATACTGGTAGTTTGTTTGACTGGATGTGCAGATATTATATATCGTAGATAACACAGCGCACGACGCTAGAGGACGAGAAGGCCAATACACATACGGATATGAAGTACGAGTCAAGCCTCTGCTGTCCATGGTGCCATCCAAACTCAGAACAACTACGTGACTGCTGCTGTTGTGTGTGGCGTGGTGGTGGTGAGTGTGGGCGTGCTGCTGTTTGATAGCTACGTGCTGACGAAGCCTAACCACGGGAAGCAGCCGACTACGAAGCAGCCGCCGCATTTCTTACTCGAGTCCTTATGACGTTGCAAGATGATGCTGCAGGTCAACTCTATCTGTTATATATAGCTCACATGAAACGCCTTACGCCTTGCCAGGTATTCTGCATACATCAGTACTACAGCAGTTGCTTGTGATGGCCCACGCGGATGGTGCGGCAACTTTGACAACGGTCCATACGCCCTTACGTACCCGCATTGCTGCTGTACCGACGCGTGGCTCACGAATAGCATCGAGGATCGAAACTTGAAATATCATATCCCGAAGAGACCAAGCGGCCATCGAGATATTCTAGACAGTCAAGGCATTTAATTTCAAGACATCTGTATCAATATACTCAAGGCTCACCAAATGCACCGCTACAGGCTGCAAGGGACGTTGGTTGATCATCTGGAGCTTCTCCGGCGTGGTGAGTTGGCAGAAATGCTGGTGCTCGGACAACGCTCGCCAGCAAGCGGTCACCTGCATATATAGTGCATACCAGGTACCAGGTACCAGAGGGTATTCAGCTCAGCAGCCACGGGACTGTCGGCAAGTGTCGAGTGAGACTGCCGCTTGTAGTATTGACTTATACCAGGTACCTGGGTATTCCTGTACCCTGTACAACCATACCGGTATTGGCTACTTGTACGAGTACGGCGTACAGAGTAAGATGCGGGCAAGAAAACAAAAGCGATTGTTTGCGGCACTGTTTGCACAGGAGACCAGGATGTCCCAGTGAAAGCGAGACCTGTTTACAGCTATAAAAAGGCAGTCTGAGTGCCTCGGATGATACAAATACACTGCTGCTGTACTGCGAGGTACGAGTGCTGCTATATCAGTATTGCTGTTTGCAAGAGAGTTGGACAAAGTCTCGCCGGACAGGATCTGCTCAGGCGCACCCGAATGCACCGCGTGAAATAAGCAAGATAACGAATGCGGTGGCTCAAAGCCCATGAGAGTTTTCTGTCTCCCGTTGACATCTCCTGGACGCTGCGAACACAAACACAGCAACTCCACCATGATAAACTATCAAGTATCACATGATACCATAAGCTCAAAGGTGCGCTCAAGGCAAGTCGACAAGAAGGCAAAAAAAAAAAAAAAAACAAGATGTCCATGGCACCGTGGCATCAGCGGTTCCTCGCTTACCGCTTCTCGAGTCTGTTGTGCAGCAGGCATCTTGGTTAGGTACCGCTCCGCAGCTTCCTCGGCCGCAAGTGCTCCGCTGGCATAATCTGGGGGCTCTCCTATGCCCGCTCTTCGGCGTCGCAGTCGATCGCGGATACACTCCAGCGCCTCGAAATCCGCCACAAGCCTATCGTACGCGACCCTGTAATAACACGACACACGAGTAACGAGCCAGCCAGCACCAACGCATCGAAGCGGCGGGTAGATTGTGGGAAAAGGCTGAAGCCCAAGTAAAAAACAGGGGTGTCGTTGCAAACAAAAGTCTCATGCGTCTCGTTGAAGCCACCCCGAACACAGTAAAACATAATGAAACACTTACACTTCCATGGTGGTGGTAATTGTATCGAGAACTCGGAGGTGGTACACAAGCAACCAGGAACAGCGAACAGGGTCCCTCTCGTTCTTCAGTCTTGAATGGGCTTTCGAAAAAATCCAAGAAAAAAAACAAAAAATCCCATCAAAGGAGTTCCACAAACTTGATAGTTTTTTTTTCCGACGGGGGGTATTGGACACCAAAATATTTGAACTTTGGGACTTTTGCCATCGCGCCACGATCACTCCAGGCGCTGAATAGAGCGCCGAGGGATCCAGTACAAGCCTGGGAGCGAAGGAGCCGAGGAACCTCGTAGGTCATAGAGTACCGATACCAGATTGGGATCTTGGCAGCCCGTGCTCGGATTTTCACGGCAGTAGGTAAGGCAACATCTGAGCAGATAAGCGTTTTTTCTTGTTTCGTGAAGCAGGAAGTTCGATTGATTTTTATACGCGTACAAAGAGCGGGATGAATTGGGTGCTGGCATGTTTCAGGCTGTGGCAATCCCGAAATCTCACGCGTGGTGATCGCGTGTATACGACTTCCATCCCGAAGGCACATCGGCAGATAATTACTCAAAACCCACTCAGCTGCTCGCGAGGCTTCTGTTTGCTTGACGCGTCGCGCTTTTCAACCCGACAAGTCTACCTCCACATTGCTTACTGTCCGGCAAGGCAATTCATCCACGACGAGATACGCTATTTAATTCCACTCAATTTTTTGTGCGAATGTTGGTAAACGATGCCTTCCCTTCTTCGCGCGGGACTTTGTTGTAAGTGCAACTATTGGCGGTATTCGCTCTCCCACCACATACCTTGGACCCCCGGGCCGACCCACACGCTTCTCAGGGGCGTCATCGTTCGAGGTGGTGCCTCGAGAACAGGGAGCACGGAGCGCGGTATAGACTCGAACCAGGACTGGAGACTGGAGGTAACGCTCAAGAATGTGAAACCTTTACATTTGGCGGGAAAGCCGGAAGCCCGAAAGCCCGCGGTCTGCCAAGGCCAGCCAGCAATAGTTGTAGAGGCCGAGTGGGTAGACGGGGGTGGGCTTGTGACTGTTGTGTCCGTTTTCACGAACCTTTCGAACTTGAAGGTAGCTGGGGCTCGACATCGACAATTGTACGCGGTGCCCCGGGGTAGGGAGGGCCCGGCGGCGAACGCGTTTTCTCGACTTTTGAGTTTGGCATCGTTCGGCCGAGGATCTGCGGCTCTAGGGCGGTCTGCAAGGGCCATTGCCCACGGCGATACCTGTGATACATTACAACAGCAGAAGTAGCTGGTGATCGGAGTACGTACTGCAAGCGGTTGCCGAGTTGCCGATATCCCCCGCTTGTTGTTCAATTTTGCACCGAAGAACTCGACTGTGATCTCTAACGTGTAATCTCTCTGTGATATTATGTACTGGTACACATACTCGTACGCAGAGAAACTAAATTCGCGGCATGGGTGACGAACCCATGGATACGTGAACGAGACATGACCATACGTGAAGAAGGCGTTTTCATAACATCGTGTTCGTGATGGGTTCTCTCAGTGCCATTTTTTTTGTCCCTCCTCTGAGACCTGAGACCTGAACCGAGGGTTGTACAGCAGTAGGCGTGTTTTCATTTCAACTCATCGTACGTAAGTATATATACGAAGTACAAGGTACCTGTTTTTCTGGTGGGTATATCGTACCGCGATGTCACCACGTACGAATTATGGATATGATACCATACTTAGCTACAGCATGAATATCCGGTGGATGCTTCAGCAAGGCACCACCAGTTAGAGCTGTCATCATCCCATCGCGGAGACAGGTTTACAGCAGTGCCTCGCTTTCACGTCTGTGGCGGGTGCTGGCTTAATCGCTTTTCGTCAGAAAGTCTCGCCGACCGCCTTTGCCTCGTTTGCCAGCAGGAGGCCAATAGAGCACCACAACACGCCAAAGCGCAGCAAGGGAAGCGTGGCAGGGACGCGTGAGGCGCTAGTTAGGCGTGGGGTAACCTTTCTATTAATAGGCGCCACCGACGATGCCCAAATGGACGAAATACGAGGTGAGCTGTTGAAAGGTGTGGCACGGCGAAGTAAAAACGTCATCTCCTGTTGGGAGAGGAGTCTCACGTAATTTCAATACTTCTGTCAATCATGCTCCATCAACGTGCCACACACACTACTGCTACTACAGTAATAACTCATAGTTAAATAATTGCTACGGCCGAGGCTGTGTAAATTATACGAGGTATGGAGTATGATATGGGCTGCGATACCGCACGGCTGGATTGGTAGGGAAATGTTTGTTTTTTGTTCCGTATGGTGGGTAAGAAGCAGCCGGGAGAAGAGGCAGAAGAGAGGCCAGGAGCTCTCTGTCTCTCTTCCTTCCACCCTCCCTCCCTCCCTCCCTCCCTCCCTGTGCGAGCTGTGCAAGAGCGTCGGAGCAACTGATCACCAGAACCGCCAGTGCTGCATGCTCGCGTGGGTTTCGGAGAGTAGTTCGACAGCAGCGGGACACCCCCTATTAACCGCCGTGCAATTGAGCGCGCACACGTTGTGTTCCGACTTAGATAGGTATTCTGGACACAGTAGTTGCTTGTTCGATCGATGGTTGTCGCTGCAGTAGTAGCTTTGTGATTAGGCCATCGCCAATACTCCGTGCTTTTTTTGTACGTTCGACCCGACACGACCCGCCTGCCTGCCTGCCTGCCTGTCTGCCTGCCTGCCTACCTGCCACACCAAACACCGAACACCGAAGGATAACCGCCTGGAAGAGCTGGTAACTGCCGCCTCGGGGACGGAGATCGACTGGGATCACATTTCGGAGGTGCTAGACAACGGGCGGACCGGGTCTCAGTGCTGCTCCCGCTGGCAGAAGGTGTTGCACCCTCAGACGATCAAGGGGGCATGGACTACCGAGGTGGGTGTCGTGGTCGGGGTGGTGCGCTTGGTGGACGAGTTTTGAAGCACGATGGTACCGTACAGTACTTGTTAAACCATTTTGTGGCTTAACTTGATTACAGTATAGCAAGCGAATAAACTTGACAAGTTCGGTCTTAGTCAGGTAGACACAATCACGCTGCGAGCGCGGCGTACACCTATCCCCCCTACGTTGCTTCGGATGAATCCCCTGATGCATCCCCCTTATCCCAGCAGCCCGACCTGTTTTTTTTCCTGTTGCCGTTGCTGCATCGATGTCCTACGCGCGCAAAGCCAAGTAATCAAGCAGCCTCAAGCTTTAAAATTAAACCGAACGAATAAAACCTCAGAGCTGGACTCCGACTGCTAATGATAGCTGCAAAAACTCACGCGCGAGGGGAAGGAAGCAATATCATAGTTGCTGCTGTTGTAGTTGTACCCTCTGGCTATCATGTTACTGTACGTGGTCCGAGCTGTTCACCCTGGATCAGCACGAGTTTACCTGATGATCGATTACGTAGCTACAATGGAGGAGTGGTCGTTTCTTTTTGTAACATTTTTTCCTGTATGCTACAATCAAGTCAAAGAAGGGGTTACGCACTACAGCAGGAGTTACAGACGTCCCTGCTTCTGGCCAACGGAATTCGTGAATTGCACGATGCGTGGCGTTGAACGGGACCACTCTTGAGCCTTGGGGGGCCAAGAAGGAGCTGCCCTGCGTGCAGGCATGAATTGCGATGTACTGATATCACTTATATTTTATCTATATATATATCCGCGTGTAACGATGTAGCGTCCTGCTGAGACTTAAGGAAGGGCGGGTCGGTGTGGACTGTTGACGTGCCGATCGATGTCTTCGTGTGACGTACGTATAAATGATGATGTTCCATGGGTAATCGTCACCCCCCACACAGATCACCTTCCTTCCTGAAGACGCAGCAGATGGGACCCCAACGTACCGCAGTCGGTTGGTGCCCTGTTTTTTATTCTGAAGACCGTTTGCGGTAACAGTGCGGGTTATTTTCGACGACCCTTTGTCCGTTCCACAGGAAGACCGCAAAATGGTGGAGTTGGTAGGCCTGTTTGGCCCCAAGCGCTGGTCCGCAATATCCCAGCGCTTTCCGGGCAGGATTGGGAAGCAGTGCCGAGAGAGGTGAGCCCTTTCCCTTTCCCCGAGCTCATGATATGTGTGAAAAAATTATGCTTCCTACCTTGAATGGCGCAATAGGTCGTATACACCATTCACCCAAGGAGTCCCATCCGTTCACCGGAAGTGTTGTGTCTCGGTGTGGTTGTGCCGCGTGGTGATTGCGTGATGTTATTTGGCGGGAGCGTGGAATTCCGCGATGTGCACCGAGAGCAGCGACCTAATCTCTGGACGCATCATGTTCTTGGTCGGTGTTTTTTAGACATGACTACGTACTGTAGCCATACTTTGTCCTAAGGCACCTTTTCTTGGTCCGTGCTTCGTACATATACCCCAGTGCCGGTGCTCTCTAAAATACGCCTATTTCTATTGGTCGGTGCCTCCTGGACGCCAATACGAGTGCTTTACGGACGCTTGTTTTTTGTCCGGTGTTATGTGGACACCAGTACCAACACTTTCTATGATGCAGTACGACCATGGAAGCAGAAGGAAGCTTCCGCCAGAGTAGAGTAGGTGGCTCGCAGTAAACAAATGTTCGTGTTCGGTGCTTTCTGGACTCCAACACCGGTACTGTTCACGATAGACACGATTTTTTCTTGGTAGGTGAGTACTTCCTGGGCACCAATACCTGTACTGTAGGTGACACGTTCTTGCTTGGTGCTCGCGGGATCAGGGCAGGCTCGCGCAGGAGTTGCAGGCGGGTGGCGGCACCAGAGGCGGAGCAAACGGCCGATACGCCTTCAGCACATCCACCCATACGCTATTGTATGTACGAAGTACTGGTAAACGTATATATGCTGCTGCTGTCTTCCCTTTCGCCAGACGATCCAAGCAACACCAACATGACCTCGCAAACAGGCCATTGAGAACGGCGCAACGTGTTTTTCGGTTTGATTCGTTTAATGTTACTTCCATCCAATCATCCATCCATCTAGCCCACACCCCACCGCACCCACTAATCCACCAACCAACCCACACACCTACGCACCCGCCCACCCACCCACCCACCCACTCACCCACCCATGCATTCAACTATTGCATCCATCCATCCATCCGTCCATCCATCCGTCCATCCATCCGTCCGGCCCTCCATCCCCCGCTTCAGATGGAACAACCACCTAGACCCTGCCCTGTCGAAGGCGCCTTGGTCGGAGGAGGAAGACCGAACCATCATTCAGACGCAGGCCATTCACGGTAACAAGTGGGCAGAGATGTCCAGGCTTCTCCCTGGAAGGTGTGTGTTTTTCCAGGGCTTTTTGCGGGTCACGGGGTGTTAAAAATGTCACGGATCGGGTCGGGTCGGGTCAGGAAGTGTTCAAAATCTCACGGTTCGGGTCGGGTCGGGTCAAGAGATTTTAAACTCTCACGGGTCGGGTCGGGTCAAGAGTTTTTCAAATCTCACGGGTCGGGTCGGGTCAAGAGATGATGAAAAACTCACGGGTCGGGTCAAGTCATGACCCGCGAGAAACGGGTCACTCGCGGGTCGGGCCAGCGTGACCCGCGAGTCCTTTCATGCTGATCCGCGGGTCGGACCCGCGCATCCGGCCCGCGGATCCTACACTCAAAACACTTGCCGCTCTCTGACCCAAAGGCTTTTCTCGTACAAATACTCAATAATACTCTTTTGGTATCTTATTCAAACATTAAAACACTGCCAAATCCATATACGCATGCCCGCATCCATTTATACCCACTACAGCCAGGCCACATATCGCTTGTGGGCACCAAAATGAATGTTAAATTGTTTTTGAAGTGTCAGCCCACGGGCCGGATCCGCAGGTCGGACCTGCGGGTCAAGGTGACCCGACCCGCATGAAACCCGTGTCTCACGGGTCAATGCGAAGGTGGCGGGTCGGGTTGGGTCGGGTCGGGTCGGGTCAGGAGGTTTGGAAATCTCGCGGGTCGGGTCGGGTCGGGTCGGTATTTTTTCAAATCTCACGGGTCGGGTCGGGTCGGGTCAACAACTTTTTGAAACTCGCGGGTCGGGTCGGGTCAGCTGACCCGACCCGACCCGACCCGTGAGATTAGACCTGACCCGCGAAAAGCCCTGGTTTTTTCCTCCGGGGATAGCACCGTATCACCCCCCCGTTCCCCCCTCGATTCCCGCCTCCCCTTGTTTGCAAGCACCTAAGCGCCTTGAGTTGTGATGTCGTGTGCTCATGCCTCTGATGAAGCAAATATGCAGGGCTTTTCGCGGGTCACGGGGTGTTAAAAATGTCACGGATCGGGTCGGGTCGGGTCGGGTCAGGAAGTGTTCAAAATCTCACGGTTCGGGTCGGGTCGGGTCAAGAGATTTTTTAAACTCTCACGGGTCGGGTCGGGTCAAGAGTTTTTCAAATCTCACGGGTCGGGTCGGGTCAAGAGATGATGAAAAGCTCACGGGTCGGGTCAAGTCATGACCCGCGAGAAACGGGTCACTCGCGGGTCGGGCCAGCGTGACCCGCGAGTCCTTTCATGCTGATCCGCGGGTCGGACCCGCGCATCCGGCCCGCGGATCCGACACCCAAAACACTTCCCGCTCTCTGACCCAAAGGCTTTTCTCGTACAAACACTCAATAATACTCCTTTGGTGTCTTACTCGAACATTAAAACACTGCCAAATCCATATACGAATGCCCGCATCCATTTATACCCACTACAGCCAGGCCACATATCGCTTGTGGGCACAAAAATGAATATTAAATTGTTTTTGAAGTGTCGACCCACGGGCCGGATCCGCAGGTCGGACCTGCGGGTCAAGGTGACCCGACCCGCATGAAACACGTGTCTCACGGGTCAATGCGAAGGTGGCGGGTCGGGTCGGGTCGGGTCGGGTCAACAACTTTTTTTAATCTCGCGGGTCGGGTCGGGCCGGGTCAAGGGGCTTTCAAAATCTCGTGGGTCGGGTCGGGTCAGCTGACCCGACCCGACCCGACCCGTAAGATTTGGCCTGACCCGCGAAAAGCCCTGCAAATATGCTACACAGGAGACCGGTCATTTTGGGCACGTCACGCCAATTCGGCCTTACTATATGATTTTTTGTGTAGGGGACGGTCAGTCAAGGGTCAAACTGCAGCCTCCTGACATGGTTGGTAAGTGGCGTGCCGTCATTTCCTTGTATGGATTAGTATCATATCACGGACGACCTTGAAAGCTCGAGTTTTCCGTTTAGAAGTGTTGGATTTTCGTTGTTGTTTTTGGAACGACGACCGGACCGATCGACGAGCAGACCGGAAGGAAAGGAACCCGGACACCCCGA
Source organism: Macrocystis pyrifera (assembly GCA_031763025.1). Lineage (NCBI taxonomy): Eukaryota > Phaeophyceae > Laminariales > Laminariaceae > Macrocystis > Macrocystis pyrifera. The sequence continues at coordinate 2,091,801 of JASSKH010000005.1, read as the reverse complement.
CGCTTCTACGTACGCCTTTTATATTATTTTTCTGGACTGTTGTTCTCGGTGCCCTTCATCTGTTTTTGCTGTGGTTGCAGGGTAGGGACTTGTACGCTCGCCATATGTGCATACCAGGGTATTTTAATGGAGCACCCCCTTGCGCGGCGTCGCCCGTGAAAATATCCCGCCTCTTTTCCCCTGGTGCTGCTGCTGCTGCGTCACCGAAAAAAAGGCCCTTGCGCGCCCTGAACCATTTTGCCGCCGCAAAAATGTTTGTTGTCTAATTTCAAGTAGTTTGTCACCGAAACGCGGGTGCAGTTCTACAAATGTTGTACACCTCGTTTGAGAATTGGAGAGGTGTGCAAACGACGATGTTTTCTTTTGACGATTTGCAGCACCAGCCAGATGAAACGAGCAGCCGAACTTCTTGCCTGATATGTACCAGACATACATGGCCCTATACATGTATTTTACGGCTACATGTATCATACAGTGCAAGGAGTTGTACGGCATGAGGCATGCGCGCAGCATGATAGCACTGTACTCGTACTGCTGCGCGTCCTCACTAGAAAATTGGTAGAAACCACACCTTCTCACGTTTTGTTAACAATGCTATACCTATCGTACAGCAGTCATACTGTTGTGGACCACTCTGTCCGACAATGTAAGGTACGTATTGGTGTTGATGTTAACACCCAATCGGTCCTTACATGTCCGGACACAGCTGTAAGCCTCGAAAGGCAAGGCTCACATGTCTGGGCCGAGTAAAGGCAGAGTGACACTGGTACGTCTTGAAACGGGTGAAAACGTTGCGTCTCTCGTTTGACCCCGACGTTTTCGCCCATCCGCCTACCTCATCCCGAAACAACGTAGAACCGACAACCACATCAAGAACCACTGGAACTCGAGCATGAAGCGACGGCTCCAGATGTACTTGGAGAGGACCTACGGCTCGGCCTACAGCGGCGGGCCGTCAGCAGAGGCGGCTTCCCCTGAGCAGCCAGAAGGTGACCCCGTGAAGGAGAAGAAAGGAAGAGCTGCCAAGCAAAAGCCCAAGCCGCCGCCCCCTCCGGACGGGGGGAGGTTCGATCTCAGGTAAGGTGACGTTTTGTGGGGAGAGGGGGTATTTTGCGCCGCACACCTATCTTTGTTTTTTTTTCGCAAGCAGTAGGCTTGTATTTTGTAAGATCAACTATGATTGGAAATTGTTTCTGGGCTCCAGGAACTGGGTTTTTAGGCCGAATTTACGGCTTTTACCGGGCGGAACAGTCAAAAACACCGGTAGACTCCTCAGAATGCTCCCCGAATTTTTCCGAGAACTTTTTTGAACAGTTTTCCGATTTTCCAGAGCATCAAATTGATTTCTGGCGCAGCCAATCAGTTTTCTCTGGAGGGTAAAAAAATATTTTGTTTTGTCAGAACTGGGACCAGAAATGATAGGTATTGATGTCCTCAGAACTGGCAATATGGACGGACAGTCAAACTACGACTCTGGAGAAACGGAAAACTGTTCAAGAAAGCTCTCGGAAAACTAAAGGGAGCATCTGGAGGAGTCTACCGGTGTTTTTGACCGTCCTACCGACTAAATCGCGGGTTTTCGGCTACATGACCCGGTTCTTAGAGCCCTTCAGAAATATCCCATAGTAGTTGATTTGAGCAGTAGCCTCCTGTTGCAGGCGACAGGCTGCTATTGCAAACGTGCAGACAGTAGGCTCATGCTTCAAGCTCATGTTGCAAGCTGTAGGCTCCCATATCGAGCAGCAAGCAAGCTCCTGTTGCTTGCAATAGGATGATATTGCAAGCAGTAGGCTCCCGTTGCAACGAGTAGGCAGATGCTCTCGTGTTGAGGGTGCTTCGGTGCTGCACCGGCTGCTGTTGTGTTGGCTGCATGCACCTTGGCGTGATGCTTTCGATCGAGCGAAGGTTTTCCGTGCGTGTTTCGTGGCCGCTGCCCGCTCGCGCTTCGCATTAGACGTGCCACCTTCATCACCACCTGCCAGATGCATCTCAACATCTATCCATCACGGGGGGCGATAGTGACTAGAACGAACGATGGGCCCAAAAATATATATTTCCCGCTATTTTTTTCTGTTAATATTTGGTTCTGATTACTATGCTGCCCCGTGATCGTGTTGAGGCTAGCGTCAGGGTGTAGGGTAGGGTCAGGTAGGTACCTATTGATAGCTGTGTTGGGGGTGTTCGTTCGTTCCTTCCGGTGGCCGTGGCTCGTTGGCGAAGAATCCAAGCCTTTGTTCCAAATTATCACGCGGCGATGATTGATACTCGTAAGGCGCACCTATTTTTTCGGACCAGTCATACACGATAGCGTTGGCACCCCCCCCCCCTTGTGCGTAAAGGCAGGGCATCCACTGGTGCCCGGTCGGCCTTTTGCGCACGGTATGTAAAAAAAAAGTTTTAGACCCCCTCTCTGACACCATCAAGTACTAAAGACACACTTGCAGTCGTATTCGCATCGAGAGGGTTTTCCGGGTCATATCTCCGCTCCTAGCAAATATAGCACAAGCTTGAACACATGCTTGAAACTTGTAGCATCATGGCTCGTCTCTAGCCGTGTCCTCGCTTGGCCCCTAGCGTCGTAGCTGCACGTAGTTTACTCTCCGCCCGCCGCGTTCGCCTCCGCTGTCGCCGCCCCGATTTTTTTTTTGTTCCCTCGTTCGCCACCCACACCCAGAGGAGACTTGAACGGTGCGGTGAGAGCCGTGCGAAGCAGCAAATCATCCGGCAACGTGGGCAGACCCAAGGGCAGCAAGCAGAAGCAAGAGACAGTGAAGGCGGCGAAGGGCAAGAAGTCCGATCCCGCGGACAAGAAGAAGGCGAAGAACAAGCAGGCCTCCAGCTCCAAGAAGCGGCCGCCGGGGAAGAATATGACGCCGGCCCTCCCAGGCTCCGGTGGTGGTGGCGATAGCCCCCCCGGTCGAAACGCCTCCCAAGGGTATTACGAGTCGAGCAGCGATGGGGAGCCTCGGCAACGTCTTGGCGGAGGTGGTGCGGGGTACACTGGAGAGGAGGGTGGGGACGATGAGGAGGAGGAAGATGAGAGGGAGGAGGAGGACGTGGAAGTGGACATCCACTCCGGGTTTGGAACTCCGGGAAGAAGCGTTTGGCGCGACGGGGGAGGGGGGCTCCCGGCGCCTGGCGTCAGGTGAGGGTTTGTGTGCCATACGACGTAGGAGGGTGGCATTTTGAGGGTGGGGAGTTGTGGCTGCCCGTCCGCAGGCCTCGCCGGAAGCGGAGAAACGCGCTATATGTTAGGCACCGATCATTGGAACATTACAGCCCCGCCATCGCTGATTGGACAATAGGTTAGGCAAGATAAAGAAATTCACAGTATATGTACGTATATACAAGCAGTAGTCGATAGTATTCTCGTCGCGGCTTGCAGAATTCGTCGATGGTTGTGCGTTTGAAAGCGACGCTGTTCCCCCGATGCCTCGCGCTAAGCCACCGCTGCGCTGCGCCCCAAGGCACAATAAATATATGAAATGTGCCTCACCCTGGCGTGCGTCCCTGTCTTGCAGGCAATCCCCATACACTGGGAGCAAGCGATCGCCGAGCGATGCGGGGCTTGAAGGTGCTTCGAGGCCGGACCAGCGGGAGCGCGCGGGGCCCGCCCCCTGCGGCTTTTCGGGGCCTGGGGACAGCGAGAAGTGGGACGCGATGAAGGTGCGGACGATGGCGCTACTATAGTACTGTGCTGGCTGCCTCGCAGTAATGTTTACTTACGAGTTACTGCTTGGCCTAGCTTGGAACGAAATGGTTGCTGATCCACAGTATGCCGGGAAGGCATATAGCAATCAGAACCAAAATGTGGTGTGTAAACACATCGGGTATTTTAGGTCTTTTGGGTCGATCGTCGGTTATGATTACTGCATTGAATATTACGGGGGGCCATAGTAAATAGGACCAAATATTGCTAGTAAAAATAGGTAAATATATGGATTTTTGTGTATACCATAGGTCCTATTAACTATGGACCCCCGTAATAGTAGCCCTTCGTAATAGCTCAGCGGTACATGCTCATTCCGAGAAATGAACCCATGATTTCATGTTGCTTTCGAGCGTTTTTCCGAGGTGGTCGGGATAAGGGTTACGGTTACAGGGATTGGGCTTAAAACTCAAGTGTATTTCTGCTTGGGAGGACCATAGTAATAGTGATCAGGACCCGTCATACACACCAAAACCTAGTCATTCCAGTGGTTTTACTATTACTGGGCACATTTTGGTCCTGATTACTGTGTTCCCCCCGTATTTTATATTTTTCCGAACCTTGAGTAAGGTCTGTCCAGACCTCGTTGGCTGTTTCGGGTGTGTGGCGGGGGGGCAGAGGGTGCCTTCGTTGAAGAAGGGGGGTGGAATCTGACGAGGTCGACATTGTTGTCCAAGTTGCGTTGCCGAGTCATGCGGTTTAGGGGGGATGTGGGGGCGTCCAAAGCAGCAGCCCCACTCCTGCGGTCGCTGTCATGTGTTGCTGAATCAACGGAGGCGGGAGCGAAGTCACGTTTACTAAACTTTGCGAAATCCACTGCTGATAAGCTAAGCTACCAACTGATAAGCTGACAACTGCGAAGCCAATTTCTGCCGTCCCTACTAAAAGACTACCAGTACGAAACTACCAAGTTACTTATGCAGCTGCTATGCTAAGCCGACCACTGTTAGCCCAATAAAATTAGTGTGAAGTGCGGAACTACAGTAGTATTTCCGACTGCTAAGCTGACGAAACGTTGGCGTTGCCTGGTGCTCCTCTTCTACCCCGCACAATGACGAACCTTGTATATGGCACCATGGCACCAGGATGTCGTTTATACGCCATCGAAGAAACCCGTCTTGAGCGGAGCGGAGATGCTCTCGCCCGACGCGCTGGAAACTTCGTTCATCGCGAGCTACGATGCGGCCTCCGACGCCGGCATGCTGCCGACATTTTCCCCCCCCTACAGCCAGAGCAGTCGTCAGGGCGACGCCGCTTCGCCGGCCGAGGAGCATTCTCTCGCTCTCTCCTCTCACCCCCTCGCTCCTCGGGGAAAGGTTGTGGCGGTGGTGGTGGTGGTGGTGGCGGCGGCGGCGGCGGCAGCGGCGGCGGCGGCGGTGGCGGAAGCTCCGGCGGTGGTGGCGGTGGCGGCGAGGGTAGGGTGTGGCAGTCACCGCAAGGGGCCGCGCCATTCGACGGACGCATGGATCGCTCTCGGAGCGACTCTATCGGGGATTCGAATCTGTCGCGCTCTCTCCCCTCCCCATCCTCGCGCAGCGGTCGCTACCGTGGCGGGGGCGGGGGCGGGGGCGGTGGTGGTGGTGGTGGCGGTGGCGGTGGCGGTGGTGATGGTGGTGGTGGAATGCACGGGCGCGCGAGAGTGTGGCCATCGCCGCGAAAGGGGTACGCTAGCCAAGCCGAAGGTGTCGGGGGGGGTGACCGCGGTCGAGTCGTCGGGCAGGGCGCTCGTTTCAGTGCCCCCGGCCGCACGAAGAAGAGGAGGAGGACGATGATGGCGGCGGCAGAGCGCTGCTCAGCCCTGACAGGCCGTCAAGGAACCACCACTGGAAGGGCTCGGCCGAAAGGGAGCGGGCAATGTATGACTACGACTCCGATGGTGCTGACGCGGGTGGTACGAGTACCAGGGGATCTCCGAGCGGTGCACGCGGGTGCTCGCCGCGGAGTGGCCGACGCGGGAGGGGCGATGAAGGGAGGAGGGTAACTTCCTCTCGGGGCGACCCGTACGAGCCGTGGGGCGATGAACGTGAGGGGTCTTGGAACGGGGAGGCGGAGGTGACACAGTATGGCCCGACGGGCGGGGGTAGACATTGCCGCAGACAGAGATCACAGAAGGGAAGAAACGATGAAGCCGGCAGCGAAGGACGAAGAGGAGGCGGAGGAGATGAGGAAGAAGAAACAGAAGGGGAGACATCAGAATCGGCCTACACCCCGTCGAATACACAGGGGCGGGGCGGCCTCAAGCGCCGCTCGGACGCGCGGGCCGGCAGCGCCAGCCACCTCACGCCTGCGTTGGATAGGGGTATCATGGACGACACGCTCCTGGCGGCCGTCTCGCTCGTGTCCTTCCAAAAACCGAGGGTGAACGACGCGCCGAGACTCAGGGGGCCCCTCGGGACGAACGCGCTGAGGGTGACGCTCGGCACGCCGGTGGTAGAGGCGGGGACGTCTTCTATCAGCACCAGCGTGCAGGCCAAGCTCTCGCTCCCGAGAACAGCACCAACTCCTACCGCCCCCTCGCTCCCCGGCAATGGCGGCAGCAACGGCGGCAGCCGAGGCGGCGATGCTGGTGGAGGCGAAGGAGGCAAAGACTTGCGAGGCCCGAGAGCCGCATGGGCGGCACGTCTGGAAAGGTCTCGCGGCGACGGCAATGGCGGTAGTGGCGGTGGCGGCGTCGGCGGCGGCAGCGGTGGCCGTGGCCGTGCGCAGGGCAGCGGCGGTGTCCACTTGAGCGCATCCTCCGCGTCGAAAGCGCGAGTCGCGTCGACCCCTCGCGGCATGTTCGACGCGGTGTCTCCCGCGGCCCCCGTCGAGGAAAACGGGACCCCCTACTCGGTGTGCAGGGTGGACCGCCACGGGAGCGCCATGAAAGCAACCGCCCAGCCCAGCGCCCACGAAGAGCACAGGCGAGAGGCGGGAGCGGGGGAGGACGCGGATGGAGGTGAGGAGATGGCGGGGGGAGCGCACGGGGGAGAAGCTATGTGTCGCACCCCTCTCAAGCAGATGGAGCGAAGGGGCGCGGCGGGGTCGTTGCGAGGGCACGTGGCCTCGCGCGAGGGGTGGTCGGGGGGGTCCTGCGCGACCCCGCCGTCGGTGGCGAGGGGGACGCCGTGCTCTGGCAGCAAGTTCCGCTCTGGAGATGGCGATGAAAGCGACTACTCGGACTACGAACAGGTACGTGCTTCGTCCGCCGTAGGTTGTTAATTTTCTTCTTGGTTTTTGTGTTTTTTTTGCCGTGAGATGAGGGATGGGACTGCGGGAGTTGTTGGCATAAGAGGCGGTCGTTTTGGGGTTGTCGGTGCGCTCAGCTTAGCGTTGAGGTTGTCGCGGCGTGCGTGGTACTGCAGTAGTGCAGTAGAGTAAGGGGGGGTGAAAAAAGGTACTAGTTCTGTGTATGTATTGCGGACTCGTAATCGTGACTGAAGTTACCATCTGTAACTGTAGGTTGATGCACACTCACGGCGAACTTGTGCAGGAGTGACAAGAGCTTGACTTTGATTTTTTTTTTCTGTAGGCCGTGGTACATTGCGGTATGAATTTTTAAGTGAGTCCTGTGCGCGCAGCGTACGCGTGGCCCAAGAAAAGCAACCCACACCTTGCTCACACGTATTGTACAGGTACTGATAATTGCTCTATTATTATCCCTCTAGGGACTACAGAGGGGAAACTTTACGGAAAAAAAAAAACAAAGTGACGACTACAGCAACGGCCACTGCATCAGTGGGAGATTATATTATTAAAAAAATGGCGTCCGAGTTACAATGGTTGAATGCAAGGAGTCGTGCGACACTGGCGCAATACGTTCCTGCCCGCTCTGCTGGGCGCCCCTGCTTGTCGTGGACAGGTCGCTGTCTCGGGGTGCCTAAAAGGTTCATACGTTCTTGCATCCTTGGCTTTACACCACCCCCACGCCAACCCCCGCCGCCCCCCACCCCCGCCCGCTCTCGTGCTTCCGGACCGCCTGGCGCCGCCGTTCTCGAACAGTACTGTGCCGTCAAGCCTACCCCCTCAAAGCGCGTAGCGACGCCCCCAAGCGCCACGAAGCGTCTGTTTGCGGACGCTGCCGAGGAAGGCATGGCGCGGATGCCGAGGAGGAGCCTCGAGGGGGCGGGAAAATGTTGATTGATGTTCATGTTCATGCACGGGGTAGTTGGGGTCAAGGTTGCATGTTGCTCTCGGCTTTCCGACGTTGAAACGCAAGGCTACGATCGTGATAGTGGACGGGGCAGGGGAGGACTTTCCTTTAATTGTGTGCCCAGGTAAACGGAGCTTTTGCGGTCCAATTGCTGAGAGATTTGGCTCATCGTTCTTATTGCGGCCTTGCGGGTAGGACAGATTAAACCATGCGGCGTATGTTTTGTTTTTTTTTACGTATTGGCTGAAATTCTGCCACAGTATCGTATGGTATACTCGGAAGTACACTAATATGAGTAGGGAAGGAAATCGCTGCAATGTGGCAACAATCTCCGGCTTGAAAGGGTTTTGTAGACCTTGGCACGCGTTCTTGTAATGGGAGAGCGACATAGCGCAGTGTTTTTGGCTGGCGGCTAGCCGTTTTTTTTTTTTTTCGCTTTTTACTACAGTATATCTCCAGATTTTATTCCTCTGCTCACTGGAAGATGGAACCCTGTGGTGTGGTCGTGTTGGGGGCTAGGCTTGAGGCATTGCCTTCACGTTTTGAGATGTGCGCGTAGGGAGGATGTTGAACAGTGGGAGGGTGCGATTTCTTTTTGTTATGTTTTCGTTGTTGAACCGATACAGTAGTTCGTGGTTTTTGTTTTTGGGAAGACTGCAGAGGGTTCTCGTGTTGAGATTCCTGCCTCTCGACCTGATTTTTTTTACAGTACCGTCGTAGAGCTTTTTATTATTAGTGTAATTTCATGCTGTCTGCTGTCTGTCTGTAAGCCCGGGCGTCGCGCATTGAGCGATTTACAGCCGCGGCGTTCGGGATGTGACGATAATCATGTGGCGTGATCAGGGGGTGCATAATGTCAAACTGAAAGACATTTTTTAGCCGGGAGTCTATTAACAGTCTTTTACTACGTACCGTTTTTTATTTCATTTTACACGTATGTTTTCCGTCCTTTTCTTTTGTCTCCGCCCTTGTTGTTTCTCCTGCTCCCTCCTGGTAGTAACTCAGATCGGGAGTCACATGGTAGGCTTTGCATGCTCCCCCCCCTCCCCACTACGTGCCTCGCAATTTTATCGGAGAAGGGTCCAACTCTTTCTTCCCTCGTGGGCTCGCGTCTAATTGTACGTGTACATATGCATGATATACCCTTGATGTACCTATACGCATACTTCGAAGTATATTGGTGTTGGATATCCTATCGAGAGTTTCGATATATTTTCCTGCTGAACATTCGATTCTGGTATCGTATGTGTCGCACGTGTTTTACGCCCGACATTCCCTGACATCTCCCGTGTTTTTTTTTCAGTGCTGACACTGAACGAGAACTTCGGTGCGTCAAATGTCAAATGTCAAATATCGAGATTATCGGTATCGTCTCGATTTTTACTTTGTTTTTATCGTATTCCAACAGGACAGACTCTGCTGTGTACAAATCTCCTTACCCTTTCCGAGCCGTCATCTTGCATGGTCGGATCTACGGAGATGAACACCATCATAACATGCCATCTATCGGCCGCACCGAAATTCTGTTCGACACGCTCTGTACGCGTGAGAATTCGTGTTGTTTTTTTCACGTACGATATCGAAGCACGTTTTTCGTTGTTCCCCCGAAAGAGCATGCATACATGCCCCATTCGTTCAGAGAATATTCGAGTTTTTTTTTTTGTCTGTGTGGCGTTGCGTCCGTCCAGAGGGCAAGTCGTTGTTCTGTTCTTTTTTTTTTTTTCGATTATATTTATTTCTGAAGCACAACGGCCAATAATGCCGTTCATTGGCGCTGCGCTATGGAGTTTTTTATTCAAGAAGCGTGCTGGTCAGCCACTACGTTGTGGGCGCAAAACACTTGAAATTAGAGCCAGATCAAGGGCTATGTACAGACCTGTCCCTGGGTGGTGTCTATTTCGAAAACTTGTAGCTGTCGGATTTTTTTCCGCGCGTTCGGTTTATCACAATAATTGTAAAATTAGGTAAAAATGGAATATAGACGAGGCGTATTACGCAGCTTGCAAAGTTGAGTATCAACTATTTAATCAGTCGAACTCACAGCTGACGTATTTCAAAATTTATTTTTTTTAAAAATAGCCAGGAAACGATATGTCGGCGGGTATTTCGGCCGCCGGTTGACCGTACAGATGGGCGGGCATCCGCTACAGAACGCTTGTTGTTATTTTGCCGGCAACAGTTGTTTCACACTCAGTAAATCACTTGCTGCGCATTGCACGTTCAATAAAATATTTACTTTTTTTTCCAACACGCAGAAATGAGGCCACAGCAGTCAGTGCCATTAATAATACGGGGGTCCATAGTTAATAGGACCTATGGTATACATGAAAACCTATATATTTACCTATTTTCACTAACAATACTTGGTCCTATTTACTCTGGTCCCCCGCAATAGTCGTTATTAATCTTTCGCTATCTAAAAAGCAGAACGAACAAAAACAAGTTCCGTTTCTCTTAGTCGAGCTAACTCACGAAGTAGTGTCGCGCTTGCGCTACAAAAGACAGTAATTGCAGAGTACAGCACTCATAGTGTAGTCAGTCCTTAACTGTCTTTGTTTCGTTCAACGAAGAACACCAGCGCCCGACGTATGCAGGGATATACCAATCCGGTTTAAGGTCATGGTAAAGATAATACCAGGTAAATCGACTTATCACGAGGAAAAAATTCTTGGAATTGGTATGGGATCATTTTTTCAGTAGTCGGAAGATAAGTTCACTATGCATACTAACTAGAGATGATTCCGCGTTTTTGAGCTTGTCACGGGATGATCTTTAAATGGGTACACCACTGGCTGTAAGCAACAAATAGTCGGTTCGTTGTGTTCCTTCATTGTACTGCTGTTGTCCGTCGTGGAGATGACGCATCCATCTATTCGTCGTCACATGCAATAACAAAAACAGGACCCACGTATTTAGCCCCTCTACTACAACTAACTGCTGTAGTAGTACTTACTGCAGTCCCGTTGTGGAGACGGAAAAAAAAAAAAAACGGATTATCCGAGTAGTCAGATTGATGTTTACTTACAATGCGGTACCAAAAGGGGTAATGCGGAGCAGGACGGCGAGAATAAGCGTTGAATGACAACTTCAATGTGCTGTATGTCAGGTATACGTACTCGTACAGTAGCCGCGTAAGAGTTTCACGCTCATTCACCCCAGTGTTAGGGTCTTAGTCCGTTGGGCTAAAGGTAAAAGGTTAACCAATCGCCTACCCAATCGAAGCCTCATAACACTCTCCCCCCCTGGAACGGACCGGATATACGGGTCGACGCGTGACACCAACACGCGGTTCCAATTTCTGGGGATCCAGAAGTATTTTTTCAGATTCTTGACATGAGGAAATCTAAGCCTCATAACACCAGCTGTCCTCAGATATTATTATGTCCCTAGAACCGTTCAGAGAACGGTTCAGAGATCGGTTCTTAGAGCTGTCCTTAGAGTTGTCGTTATAGCTGTTTTTAGAGCGGTCCTTAAATCGCTGTCCTTAGACCTGTCCTTAGAGCGGTCCTTGGAGCGGTCCTTAGAGTGGTTCTTGGAGTGGTCCTTAGAGCGGTGCTTAGAGTTTTGTCTTCAGAGCTGTTCTTAGGCGGCGACAGCGACCGGCGGCTTTTTCTCCACGCAAGACGCTCGTACCTCCTGCCACTTCCCTTGTTCCGCCTTGGGCCACCGCTGATGGGTGAACAGCCAAGCCGCAAAATTATCCCGTTTCTGGGCCCCGCACTGGGCGGCCCTGACGTACTCTGCACGTGCTGCACACGGGCTCAAAGTGACGTATGATGCGAGTTACCTCGTTCTTGGAAGTGACGGCGGCGCAAAGGTGGAGGTACGATGCTGGAGAAAGTTGCTTCCGAAACGCTCCATCCAGGGAACGCCTACTACGTAAGATATGTCATAGCGTCGGTGGTGACGGGCAAACAAGGGGAGGGTTGGGATCTACAGATCATCTGGATTTTATAGCCTGCCGTTGAGATATGTGATTTGTGCAGGAGGATCTGTGTTACAACATATCCAACCCAGGAAGACCTGTCCTCCTACATAGACCGTGCAGATTGTACGTCTCCCACGGGGCATCATGATGAGCTAGATATCTGCCCTCTGAGGCGTTCTACGATAGAAGTTCACCCTGAATATTCCTGAGGCTCCTCACTCCAAGAGCTCCATACCTCACCCGAAAACTGACTTGAGCAAAAACCAAATTGCATCCCGATGAATAAGAGCCCATCTTAACGGGGAACACTAAATTTCGTTCAATCAGACGTATTTTTTTTTTTTTTTTTTTTAATCTGGTCAAATTGAAAGAGCCGAAAGTCCTCGACTAGATGGGCCCTTAAATTAAATTAGAAAAAAAAATCAAGTTAAATTGAAAGAGCCGAAAGTCCCCGTTAAGATGGGCCCTAATCTAATGTCCCAAGTATACAAAAAAATAATTTTTCGAAACAAGATTGGCACTCCGATGATTTTGGGTTAAGGAACCCCGTCATTCAGAAAACATTTTAGCGGAAAAGTGCTATTAATACCTCCATCGTAGAAATCGTCCTCTGAAAGGTCTAAATCATGAAGCGGGAATCGATTTTCTGGTGGATGTGTGGGATGTACCGTACATACAGCAAGCAGTAACATTGGCAGGAACAGCCGACATCATATCGAGGGTACAGCATTATCGGCAACGATAGCCAACGATGGTGCGAGATCATCAAGGCAGCTAAACGATATCGAGGTGATTACAGGAAACGGTAGACGATCATGACAATTTTCGGAGTGGTGGTGGTGGAAGGACCGGTGCCCAGGCCTGTGAAAGAAAAACCACGGACACGGGGGATCGCATGTATAGCTCATACCGTGCGATACTGGGGCATGCTATACGTGTTTTCATGTTGATGCATTTAAAAAAGTACAAGGACCAAATCTGTGAGATCGATTACTTTTTCGTGAAAAGTTATCTTTATAAGCTTTCGTATCACACCTTAACCCTACGACCAAATCGCGCTACGTGCGGAGCGTGCAGGTTTTAGAGTAGTCTAATAAGCATGACAGCGTTTGTACGCAACGAATTCGCTACGTTCATCTACATCCTACCTGGTACCAGGTAGGTACCAGCACAGGTGTGGCATTCAAAAGCGGTGAATCGCTTTCTCGTGTAGTCTACTTCCCTCGACCTCGGAAAATGGAAAGCACAGCAGTGCCGGACATAGCGACGTGGTGCATGCATTTTTGTTTTCGTCTTTCATCACGAAAGGGAAGGAGAGTTGGGTCTTTTTCAAGGCAGAATGCGGGGGAGCGGGAGCGGGGGGGGGGGGGGGGGGGGAAGGAGAGGGCCACGAAAAATGGAGACGAATGCAGACCCGAGGAACGATTGTTTGACCTGCTGTAGGTCGGTATTTGTATGTTGCCTGACGCTACCCACTCAATTAATGAAGGGCGGTGATGACTCACCGGGCAACTTTGTTGGACGTTTCCACTGGCGTAAGGTTGTGACTGTCCACCTGAAGGGGGTCTGCGCCAGCTCTCAAGAGAATCTGCGGCACGCATCCATCCACCGCCGCGCAAGGCAGCATTGAAAAACAAAGACATGAGACCGCCTGACCGAATCAAGATCACCATGTGCACATAAACGACGACCTCAGACACAAGGGGTAGTAGATCCCGTGCGGTGGACGCCTGTAGCATCTCCGTCTACAAAAAAAGAAGACCGTTTTTATTTCATGGCTTGTCTCCTGACCCCCCCCCCCTCCATATATAGGTTGGATTGGCGTCGGTTGGCAACGACACCTTAGCACATGCCGCCCACTACGTGAGCTATACAAATCAGGGTACCGTTTTTTTTTCTCGGCGGTCGGTTGCAGAAGGCGATCAAGCTGATCAGTTGTGCGGGGTGTTTTACCTTTACTCCGCACAATGAGGATGATCGTATCACGTAGTGTTTATGGTAAGTCACCTACGAGGCAGTTACATAGTACCCCCATTGCTGTCTCTGGAAGTGGCTACACCGGAAAATAAGTTAACTCATTGAAGCTCTCATCCATGTGCAAGTCCGCCTCACAAGCGGTTCTTAGTAGGATGCAGCTCACACTTCATGTGACTCGCCGGACACCTCACGGCGCTTCGCGCTTGGTGCAAGCAATGTCTGCCTGGTCGGTGAAAACCCGACATGGTCCGTCCCAGCATTGCAGGGATGCGAGAGTCTATGGCCATACGACTACGACCATGCATGAGATCGAGTACTGAGATCGAGTACACCTCTCCTATCGAGTACACCCCCCCCCCACACACACTGTGCAATTAACTTGTCAATAACTTCATCCCCTCCCCCCCCTATCTTATATAGGTTGGGTTGGCGTCGGTTGGCAACGACACTGTAAAACATGCCGCTCACTACGTGAGCTAGACACCCAGGGTACCGTTTTTTTTTTGTTGTTGTTTTTTTGCGGTCGCCCACAGCTGGTTGTCGAGTGAGATCATTTGTGCGAAGTAAGGAACCTTTACTCTGCAGAAGGGAATTGATCGTATCACGTAGTGCTCAAGGTAAGGCACCCATGAGGCAGTTGCATGGTACTCCCATTGCTGTCTCTGGAGGTGGCTACACCGGAAATTAAACTAACTCATTGAGGCTGTCATCCATATGCAAGAAAGTCCGCCTCACAAGCGGTTCTTAGTAGGATGCAGCTCACCCTTCATGCGACTCGCCGGACACCTCACGGCGCTTCGCGCTTGGTGCAAGCAGTGTCTGCCTGGTCGGTGAAAACCCGACATGCTCCGTCCCGGCATTGTAGGGATGCGAGGGTCTATGGTCATACGACCACGACCATGCATGAGATCGAGTACTTCTCTCCTATCGAGTACACCCCCCCCCCCATTGTGCCGTTATTACATACAAGTTCACCTCCCTCCCCCCCCGCTATAATGCCTTTGCTATCAACAAATCCACCCCCTCCCACTATTGCGCCGATGCTATTACGGGGGACCATAGTAAATAGGACCAAATAGTGTTAGTAAAAATAGGTAAATATACAGGTTTTTGTGTGTACCGTAGGTCCTATTTACTATGGTCCTCCGTAATGTCAACTCCCTTACCTCGACGGACAGACAATCTCCAGCTCGGCAGGCTTGATGAAGAGCTGTCCGCCCACGATTGTCTTGCGCGTGCACGTCTGCTTTGTGAGCTAGAAGATTCCTGCGTCAACAGGTTTCAGCCGCACCGATAGCAACACTAGCATGATTTCGCTGGTCAAACGTTGCGCTTCTTGCGGCATTGGCTGACACCTGATATACGTTACTTCTGTAAGTTCCGTTAATACTTCCATGCCCGTGCCCGGAGTCAGCAAGTCCTACGGGACCAAACCCTAGGACAATTGGGCCAAGAATCACAGCTCAACAGTGGGATGCAGATGCACTCTGGATCCTATAAAATAGAGTTAGGTCAACATCGGAAGCAAAGTAAGATATTGAGCCTGGACATTTCTTGGCATGCGGTGCCCACTGCTGTACCGCACGTACGATATCGTGTTTTTTTTGTTCCTTAGGGAATGGCCCTCACGAGGACAACTATTAAATATTTCCTTTGGGCTACACAGCAGCCTTAATGTGCGTTACTGCGCGCCTGCGTATTAGTTGGGTGTGGCATACTATGCCAGCTAGAAACTGACGTTTTTGTGGTTATCAAGTATTTGCTATTAAACAAGAAGGAAACACAATCCGAGACACAAACGCACTATTACGGGGGGCCATAGTAGTAAATAGGACCAAATATTGTTAGTAAAAATAGTTAAATATATATGGCTTCTTTTGTGGTTATCAAGTATTTACTATTAAACAAGAAGGAAACACAATCCGAGACACAAACGCACTATTACGGGGGGCCATAGCAAATAGGACCAAATATTGTTAGTAAAAATAGTCAAATACGACGTATATAGTTTTTTTATGTATACCATAGGTCCTATTAACTATGGACCCCCGTAATAGCCATGTCCAAAACATGCCGGATTCTGCATAAAATTCCGCACGCATCTACGTAACTGCACTATATGCTTCGAGGCACCCAGGCGACTAATTACCTAGTCGGCGATTCATAGTCGGTCAACTAACGGGGGCTGTGTTCCCGAACAGCGTGTGCTGACAAAGTCCTTTCGGGACATCAAAGCATACACACTCTGGACAGATCATCGATTCCCACTCGGTCATCTAGATGTTTCAAGGCAGACGGATCTATTCCCGATCATGTATGATCTACTGCAGCTCATCGTGTACGCCGGGCGAGGCCCGTGCAATTTGTGTGATGTAGGACACGCATCCTGGGTTGGATCTGCCCTATAAGGTAGATCCTGCGCAACCTCTGACGACGGCAGCTGAGGAAGTAGATGATCTATCTGTAGCTGATATATCTGTAGACAGATCAGATAGATCATGATCTGCCCGAGGTGCAAAATCAGTTGGATCTGCCCTATAAGGTAGATCCAGCACAACCTCTCACAATGGCAGGCGAAGAACTACAGTAGTAAAAGATCTATAAGTGGATGATCTATCTGTAGACAGATCAGATAGATCATGATCTGCCCGAGGTGTAAAATCAGTTGGATGGCAGATCCTGCACAACCTCTCACAACCGCCGGCGAAACACTACGGTAGTAAATGATCTATCTGTAGATGATCTATCTGTAGACAGATCAGATAGATCATGATCTGCCCGAGGTGAAAAATCATGACTTAACCCTTTTAGGACTGCCGTCCCGTTTTGGGTACAAACCAGTCACATTTCAAGTAATTGGTCCCCAAAACGGGACCGCAGTACTAAAAGGGTTAAGTTGGAACGAAAAATTCGATTTATTGTTGCCAGCCTAGGTCAGCCATTTTTTTTTTTTGCCAAAACCCCAAACAACAGTAATTAAAGCGAGATTAAGCAAAGAAGAATAAATTGATCTGAATAACAAACAACGACAACAACCCAACAACACACACCACATAGCAAGACATGTCTTTTAGGACCGCAGTACCGTGTTGAGGCTCAAACCAGTCAAATTCTAAGTAGTTTGTCCCCAAGACTGATCTATTAATAAAGAGACTGCGGTCCTAAAAGGGTCAACAACAACGCACGTACGGCTTTAGATGTAGCATTTCGACAACGTCTTGCTGACCAACTGGCGTCGCAACAGGGCTTCGAAATACATTCATTCGTACTTTGCTCGAGTTTTTTTTTCCTTTCTGGGCCGGCCGAGGGGGAAGGGGGGGGGGGGGGGGGGGGGGGGCAGTGTGAGTCCGGGCATTTTTTTTCACTCGCCCATGAGGTACCTGGTAATTTTTTACTATGGGTTAGTCAGGTCGAAAGGGTTATTCCTGCTTGTTGTACAGGAATGGTCCCTCTATAATAGCACCGGTGTGCCCCAGCCCGCAGTACCGGCACTACTCCACACACGGTCACCCTGTCTGTGTAATCCCATCTGTGCCAAGTACCAAGCGATTTCACAGGCACTATGAATATATAGCGGGCAGTCGGCACTACGAGTACTGATCCGGCACTTAAAGTGAGACCACTGACTGCTGTTATGATACTGCTTCGAATGAGGCTGAAAGCCCGGTAATAACCTGGGTTCAAGTACTAGGAACGTATTTGTAGTACTTGGGAAGGGTATCGTAGATGGAAAACCAGGGGTTTTCCCAGCGAGGCACGAGCTCGGCTCTTAGTCTCCGCGTGCACGAAAAGAATAAAACTGCTCTTTTTCTATCTCTATATCTCTAAGCAACCAAGACACGTGAGTACCAACGAGTACCGACTTAATAGGCAAAGCTGTCCAGGGATACAGAGTGTCCGCCTGCTTGATCTTAACACTGCTGTAGCTTGGTACGTAGCGGCATCGTGAACGGATCTCCGGCCGGCTGAGTTTCCTCCCCTTTTGTCAGACGGCATCTAAATCATACCAGGTATATTATTCGTACGAACACCAGGTATCAAACTACATACCAGGTATAAACTACCAGAGGGGTATACAACTTACAGTACAAATATTGATTTTAATAGTACGTATGTGAAGAGATGGCCGAGGTAGGGTAAGGGTAAGGGACGCAGGTGTATCTGGCAGCTGGGAAGCAGTGCTTCGCTTCTTCTGATTAAATTAGATATTCTTTGATGATGGCGAGAGCTGAGGAGGCGCTCTGTCTAGTAGAGTAGTGAGAGGTAGGGGGGGGGGGGGTGTACTCGATAGGAGAGATGTATTCGATAGGAGAGATGTACTCGATCTCATGCATGGCCGTAGTCGTATGACCATAGACCCTCGCATCCCTACAATGCCGGGACGGAGAGGTAGGGAGGAGGGACTCGACACCCAGGTATACTCGTCCCACCCCACGTCACAAACTCTCCTGAATTCCTCTTATCTGATGTACTCCTTAAGAAATTTCCTAAGGCTACCGATCGTTCTTCTGCTACAATAAAAAATTCTCATTTTATGGTCCTATCTCCGTCAAGGAACATTACTCGTACTACTCTCGTCTAACGGGCTATCAGCCCTAGAGAACATTCCTAAAAGAACGTTACTCTCGACTAACGGAATATCCGCCGGGTTAATTCACTCTTTGGATATTTCTCGTTTTCCTGAGACTACAAAACTGCAGACTATATTATACTTATCTATAGATCATGAGTACTTCAATCATATCACATTAGCCCACCCTGAATAGTCGTATATGCAGACCACAAGATGGTCGAAGGGTGATGACAAAGCTCATCCCAAACGACCACAAAAAGGTGGTCGAAGATGCGACTATTCGAAACAAAAGAAATTGGGCGATATATTCCCCCACACCTCGTAATAAGACCCAAACACCACGAAGGCGGGGTGTTCACAACCCTCGTGTTCGCGGGGAAAATGCTCGGCAAAGCCGAGGTACCGGGGGGGTTCACGCGGGGGCTTATACGCCGGGTGAGGAGACCCTGAGGGGCTCTATCTTCCAACGTTTGGAGGACAAGGGAAACACTCGCTAGGGCATGACACACCTGGGGTCCGTATCCACATGTTGCGGGTATGTGTGTACCGATTTCCTTCCGCTGGTCGTTGTGTCTTCCGTTTTTTGGGCTATACAGCTATACAGGCTTTAAAAAATCAACGGCTGGTCCAGGCTGGTCGGCCTTTCGTTTTTTTTTGCTGCTGCACAGTTGCACGAAACAGATATCGCCGCCGGATTTATTTTTAACCTTGCGTCATTACCTTGCGTCACCCCACGTTCGAAAGCCTCCATAATAACTGAAAGCCTTGCACGTATATAATACCAGTAATAATACCTGGTACACTTGTATACACCACCCACCAAGTCGCGGGGGGTGTAGGTTGCGCTGCGCGCCCTCTCCCACTAACGAGTGGTATTCTGCTTGATACAGCAGCAGTAGCTGTAGTACTGGTTTGATGCGTACAACGTACGATACAGGAACTCGTACCGGTATACCTGGCACGTGTTATACATATATATGGCTCGAAATGGAGCTTCGAGCGGTACTGACTTAATATACTGCTGCTGTACCGCACCTGATCATAGCGTTCCTTTTCCCGGGGCATTGCGGCCGGGGGCGACCAGCTGGCCAGATGTAGCGCACTCCTGCCGTTCAAATCTTTCGCATTCACTATTGCTGCTCGGTCCTCGACCGAATAGGAATCGACGATAAACTTGAGGAGCACCGACAAGACCTCGGGGGATCCGGCATGGCACGACAAGTGCAGCGGGAGGCAAACCGGCGACGACCGTTCACCGTCGCTGACGTTGGCCCAAGCGCGAAAGGCTCGAGTAAATGCGGCACCACCGTGTTCTCTTTCGTGGTGCAGTATCATTTCCACGATGGCGGGATTGCCGTCGTGCAGAGCAACCGTGAAGGTCTCGGGCCCCCCAAAGTTAAGGCTGCGTTCGGCCAAAAGTCTGGTCAGTCGTCGAAGATCCGAAGATTTGGATACCTCTTGAAGAACGGTAAAGGCCGGATCGGAAATCTTAACTTTCGCAACATTATTATTTCTATGATTTTCCTCGTCTTCTTCTGTGGAGCGAAGCTGCTCTTCTTCTTCTTCTTCTTCTTCTTGGTCGTGCTCGTGTTTTGGTGTTGGTTTCGCGTTTGGCTTCTTTGCGGCCTCGATCGGCTCGATCGCTCGATGTGTCCCTTCCCACAGCGAGGTCGAGGTGGTCTCTTCTCGCCAAAAGATGCGGTGGTGCGAAGGCTGAGCGCTGCACGCATAGATAGGTACAGGCAGAACCGGAGAGTTTATGATACAGGTATCCATGTACAAGATATGTGTAACAAATACATGGATATGGATATCGTGCAGCGGGTGACACGCAATTCAGATAGATGTTGGTAAAGATCGTTGCGTATGAAATCCTGATCCTGTTATTGCCAACGCAAATACACCACGATGATACCGGTATATCATACTCGTACCAGGCACAGCTCAGAGTACTACTGATGATGCTGGTAAGTCAGTGGTGGCTATACGAGGCGGTAGGTGCTTGTTGCGGTGCTCCCCTTTTAACACCAAACCTGATATGATGACTCACACATGAAAGAAACTGGGATTTGCGACTACATATATATACGTAGATACTGTTGTACTAACTGCTGTGTACAGACTGTAGCAGTAGTAGAACAACAAAACATGTCTCGGGACTCTTGTGCTCTGGAAGCCAAACGAACCGACTGGTCCGATTCGATACTCACTCGTCGTAGAGAGGAGGAAGGAGGCAGTACTCGCACCAGTGTGATATACTATTATGATCAAAATACGATCATACGTGTGATACGTACCAGGTACTTCGTACCGGCACGTACGAATGTACAGCAGCAGCATCAATAGTAGCAAAATACTTGCCTTGTGCCGATGATGGTGTAGTTGCCCTTCTCTGGCTTGGAGTCGGCGAGAGGCAGGCACGATGTATCCTCTTGCAAGGATTCGGTGTGGACGGCTTGGTTGCAGTTGCGTCGGACAAGCAGCCACGCAGCGAGCGCTTCGGCGCTCATGGTGGCTTTGATAAACGAGGGCCTCCCACAAGATATGTCGAGTACCAGAGTGCGAGTCGAGTATCATCGAAGTATTCGATGTTTACTCGTAGCTATTACAATATACCTGGTACCAGGTACCACGGTACATAATATTTCCGTTTCCAAAACTTACAGCTAAACTGACGTATCCTGCAAAAACGATATGTTTTAACCAGGGAAAGAATGTATTTTGGCCATTTCTGGACGCAACTGCCCACAACAATGATGATTGATGCTGTCCAATGGGAATGACTCATTCCCATCGATAATGCTGTCCATGAACAGGCGTGATATCTATTTATTTGATATCTATTTTAATCAAAAATGAATCAACGACTAAAAAACAGCGACGAGTGGGGGTGCTATTAATAGGGTGAGAAATGCGTAACGCTGCGCACAGGTCACCCGAGAAGGGGTACACGCAGGCCGCTGCTATTGTGGTGTGTCTCAGCTATCATAGCTATCGATATCACATATTTATAGTATATCTCCAACAACGAGATACGCGTTGCTCTGCTGTTCCCTAGGTGTTGAGGTTGGATGGGGGCATGGACGTTTCTGAGATTTTTCGGACCTGAAAAGTAGGGAAGCGGCCAAAAAGAGGTACTCGGAAGCTTAAAACAGGTACATTTTGAATAGGTACGAAGGAACGGAAACCACTGACTACTTCCTGGTATACTACCACGTGTCATAGAAGCGGCAGAGGGACGAGGGAACATCAAACTTATTTTTAGGAAATAAAATATTCGGCAATAAATTGTATTCGTAATTATAATCCCTTGAACCTTCACGCACGCCACGGTGGTAGTGTGGTGGTAGTGGTGCTACGAAAGGGCATGCTAAGAGAGTAAGGACGATCGCTTTGGTCTTTAGAAAAGACCTGAGGGCCGCTGCGGATAAAACCTCCCCAACCCTTCAGGGCGGCACTCCCATTCGGGGGACATATTACCTGGAACTAGAGTCACATAATACCTGGTATATGTTGAAACATTTATGTACAGAGCAGTATACTGCAAGGGTTAACGGGAATTGAGCCGGAAAGTGATAGCGATGATAAAAAAGTCCAGAAATACCTGGTACTTTGTACAGCTACCAGCAACAGCAGCACCCGACAAGAACGAGTAGTCGAGTGGGAGGCAAGAGAGTGAAAAGGAGAATTCTTATATTCATTGCTTATCATCATCATAGTCTTCGCTCGAAGCAGGAGGATCAGAAGTGGGTACGACGCGTAAAGGAACGAAGAAATGGGATGGTATCTATACGTAGTTTCAAGGGCGCACGCTCTTTTGGTGGAAGAAAGGCAAAGAAAGGGTGCCTTGTCCAAGCCGACGTTACGGGTGCTTTCGTTTTGCCTGAACGAAACTTCCAATCGATACGACAAATGTTTCGTTTTTAAAAGTGCAAATAAAAAAAAAACTCGGTGCGTACGGAGGGGTTTACCTGGGATAACAACAATAAAAGAAACGCTTGTACATGTGAGAGTATTCGTATTCTTACCGCATACAGCGATGCACCGGAAAACGAGCAAGCACAATGGACCTAGACGGGGCAAAGCGTTCTCCCTTGGACTGCTGTATATATATATGTATGAAATGAAAGCACAACACGTACGTCTCAAAACGATAAACAATGGAGAGGGACCGGGGGCCTATCACCCAAAAAGTGACCCCCTTAATGTCGAGTCGCTTTGGAAGGCAATGGCACGGATTGTGCTCTTCGTTATGGATTTAAGTTTGGACGCAAAGGAAGCCATCTAGGAGAACCAACTACCCCCTCGCCCGCCCCAATTGCAAGACAATACACCTGGTATGCCACCCAAGACGGCGGTGGCATGTACCGGTACCGACCGGTACACGTGCGCGAATGCCCACGACAGCGTCCAGCCAAAACAATACCGTACTCGTAGATCGCAAAGGAATGGCAACAGGTCTAAATGAACCACAACGCACAACGCAAGCAGCGTAAGGTGAGCGCCTGCCATCCACCCTCCAACCAAACCACCCACCCTCGCACACACCCCACCCACCCACCCACTTACACATCTATCAAAATACTACGGGAACTCTACCACTACGACTGACTGAACACAAGAACAACACCAACACACGGCTGCCATAATCATACCGTGTGGCATGCCTAATCAAAACAAATATCTTCACGCGAAGTTGTCGCTCAGTCATTGTGCGCACGTTGTTCATGTTGATTGTCACGATCAGCAACAATGAGATACAAAACCTGCCGCACCACTCCTTACTTCGCTCATATTGGCGCGGTTTTCCTGGTCGGCCGGCATCCCATGCATGCTGTACTGTACATACATACCCTGGTATTACATACAATCTGGGGCAACACAATGAGCGTTCCTGGAAGAAATGGTCGGCGTCCAACTTTATCAGTATATGCCGCAAGACGTCAGTCTGTCAGGCCGTCTTCATCGAACCAAGACAAGCAGACTCCCGCCCCCACGCATACGTCCACCATGCATATATGCAAGCGAAAACAGACAAAAGTGGAGATCTGTGCGTCCCTTCCCAGCTACAAAGCACTCCCCGACACTATTCCTGCCCTACTTTGCAGTCATAGCATCACACGCAAGCACACACGAGCACGAAAAAAAACTAGACAAGGGAAAAATTGACACCAACCGCGAGAGATAAAAAAACATATTTCAAACGGCGC
The DNA here is from genome assembly GCA_031763025.1 of Macrocystis pyrifera. Classification (NCBI taxonomy): domain Eukaryota; class Phaeophyceae; order Laminariales; family Laminariaceae; genus Macrocystis; species Macrocystis pyrifera. The sequence goes on along the minus strand of JASSKH010000005.1, from coordinate 2,068,272 downwards.
ACCCTACAATATACCAACAGGCTGGAAGTCATGAGTACGCCTCAAAACACACGGTGAAAATGAAAGACTTCTCCCACCACGCCGTACCCGACTCCATCTACACAAAAAAAAGTACAACAAAAAGACGTGTGTGTATGTAGCACAACAGATAGAGCGCAACAACTACTTGTATTCGGATCATATATAGCGAGGGTGTGTTTTTTGTTTTTACCCACCAAACCCTACCCTGCCCATCAAAGGTCAGCGATGATGTACGTCACGTGGGGGACCTCGCCGGCGACAACCTGGGTTTGCCCGGCGGCACCATAAAAACGTCAACGTTCATAGAAGATACGACACGGCACGACAGGACAGGACAGGACAGCTGCCGCACGTCACCACAAGGATATACCTCTCACCCACCATCCGCCGTCTCCCCTCCACAACGAAAGCCTCCACAACATTACAACACAACAAACGACCCTTGCCCCGGTATGCAATTACACCCGCTAAGGTACCGTAGGAAACAGCACGCAATACCCCTGGCGCCATGGCATGCCATCTCAACAAATGCCCTGAGACCCCCTTGCCGAGGAACTAATCTTCAGCCCGGGGGTGGGGCGGGGGGGGGGGGCGTTCGAACCCATTACAGCACGAAAGCAAACTCTCAAAACGAAAACCCAGACCAAAGTTGGCTGCAAAAATATATCAACACCACCCTGGACGGAAATGTAAGGGCCGTTTAGTTTAGTCTTGATATTACTGCCTAAAAGTTCCTTGTATTAACGATCAGATTGGTACATAAGAGGCCGCGGTTTGACCCCTTGACTGACCGCCCCCTACACTAAAACCAGTACAATAAGGCCAAAAAAGGACTTCATGCGCCCAAAGAGATCGGCCTCTAAAAAGCAGCATCTCTGCTTGGTTGTAGTCTGCACTGGATGCTGTGGCGGCGAGAGAGACGCTTTTGGGAAACAGCCTAATACATAGCAGCACATCGCACACACATGCTGGGCTCTGGGTGGACGACGTATACAACAAGGTCTCAGGAGGACGCCCCGCCACCCCCCCCCATTAGATAAGGGTGTGAGGAGTGAGGACATTTGCTTCGGAGCGACGAGATCAATTCCCGCCGCATTTGTTTTGGCCACCGTATTCTGGCGCAGTTGTTGTGGTCATGTTATCCCGCCGCTATTACTGTGGTCCTCTTGTCCCGCCGCAGTTTTTGTCGTCATCTTATCTGGCCGCAATTGTTGTGGTCGCTTTATCCCGCCGCAATTGAAGAGATAATGTTATCCCGCCGCAGTAGGTGTATCCTGCCCACTTGGCGTGGTCATCTTATTGCACCGCAATCGTTGGGGTCATCTTATCGTCTCCACATCTTGCCGCGCCTCAGTGCTCGATCCAGGCATAGGGTTCCTGGCTTCTGTCTAACCTCGTTAAACACGGGCAGAAGAAGGAGGTGGAGGGGGTGTGCGAGAGCAAATAACGTCAACACTGCTAACGGTGGAGGGGGTGTGCGAGAGCAACTAACGTCAACACTGCTAACGTCAACAGCAGTGTCAACAGCAACAGCAACAGCAGTGCCACGTACAGCGTGGGGGTTCTCGCTAACACAACGTTCAAACGGGTGCTATGAGCGTGACGTACTGCAGTATGTATAGGTAACATACTGAGGGTAAGCGTTGCCAGTGACACGTGGCTCACTATCAACGGCCAGCACGAAGCCCGTGATCACTACAAGAAATCATGCACAGCTAACAGGGGGTCCCAACTCGACGCACAGTGCGTGACCGGCGTGTCCGCGGCACGACAACAACGCCCAAACCTCCGCCGCAACTTTATCTGTAGTACGGGGTTCAGAGCAAAAATCCACTGCATCAAACGACGGCCAAGCCCACAAACACCCTGCATATATCTCATCACGGGGAAGCTCACTCACCGTGCGCACTCCAGCCGCAAACCCGCCGTCTCTTCCACCAATGGAGCGTATAGCCACACCGTCCCCCCCCCCCCCTCCTCCTGCCTCCGTAGATCCATCCCGTGTGCCCACCACCACCACCGACGCCGACGCCGCTGCCGACCCTTGCGCTTCAAACTCCACCTGGCTATCGCCTCCTCCGTCGGTCACCCCTGTCCCGTGGGCCTTGCGCGCGGGGGGTGGTGTCCGGCTTCCCTTCTCCAAAGACTCTACCTCGACCCTCAGAGGGACGCCTAGGTCCTTCATGACTGCTTCCAGCCGCTTTTCGATCGGCACGTACTCCTCCTCCTCCTCCTCCTCCTCCTCGGCTGCCTGTTCCTCGCCGTTCAGACGCCACCGCTCGCCCGCGGGTTGCCTCGCACCCGCCACATTCTTCTCCCACGCTAAGAACGGCTCCAGCGTGGCCTCCACTCGCGCCTCCGCCCCCCCCTCCGCCCCCACGTCCACCCCCAGCTCCGCGCTGCCATTCACACTTACAGCTGCGGGGATAGAGACTTGATCCTTACGGGCGCGAATCGGCGTTCCCACCGGCCACTCATCATCGGCACCCCGCCCTCGATTTCCGGTGCTTGTTTCATCCGATGATGCACGCCACGCGTCCATCGCAGAGCCCCTTCTGAGGTGGTCTGTCGGCAGCAAGTCGCGCCCGTCCGGACCGTCTCCTCCCCCCCACGTGGCCCTGCGGGGGGCCAGGGCGCGGCTGGCGCTAGAAGCGCCGTGGGGGGTGCCGCCGGTTGTGGTGGTGGTGGTGTCGTTCGTGCGGGATCGTACGCGACTGGTGCTTGTCGGGGTGGTGGCTTGCCCCTTGCGACGTCTTGTTGCGGTCGAGGCTTGGTCGGCGCCCTGCAATACACCGATCGAGTCAGGAGGACGGCGACCGAAACGAGCGAAGTCGACACGCGACGCACGACACAGATGTCAAGGTTCGGTTTGGTTCGGTTCGGTTGGGTTGGGTTGGGTTGGGTTGGGTTGGGTTGGGTTTGGTTCGGTTGATTCGGTTAGGTGGGGTGAGCCCAAGCTTTACTTTTATCCGTCCGCCGGAGGGGGAAAAAAAAAGGTGGGGGTAGGTGTAAACTGTTGTCGCCACTATTTTTGGGTAGGGTGTGTTTACTCATCACGTCCTCAACATGTCCGTAGTCGTACGACCATAGACCATAGACCCTCGCATCTCTACAGTGCCGGGACGGAGCACGTCGGGTTTTCACCAACCAAGGCAGACATTGTTTGCACCAAAAGCGAAGAGCTGTGAGGTCTTCGGCGAGTCGTATGAAGGGTGAGCTGCATCCTACTATTACGGTAAGGGACCATAGTAGATAGGACCAAATATTGTTGGTAAAAATAGGGAAATGTCCAGGTTTTTGTGTGTGCCGTAGGTCCTATTTACTATGGTCCCCCGTAATAAGAACCGCCTGTGAGGCGGACTTCCGGCACGCTGTGGGTACTTTCTGGCATAAAGATGACAATGTCGAACAGCTTGATCTGTTTGGGGGGGGGGGGAGGAGGCTGATGGTGCGTCGTACGCGAAGTTTCGTCACGAGAACGATGCTCGCTGCTAAGATGCCGAGAACCGCAAGCAGTTACATAACCACGCTTGTACCTTGAACTGCCCGCCCGCCTTAGGCGCCGGCTCTTCCCGTCTAGAAAAATTGAACGGCTCTTCCTGTCTAGGTAAAGTAAATGACCCATCGAGCAAAAAAGTAATAACACATGAAAAAAAAAAAGAAATCCGCGGGCGTTTGGCCAGTCACTCCCCCCCGTCTCTGCTCCTGAAACGTCACAACTCACCCTACATATACACAAGACTAGGGCGGCAAGAGGAACTGTATAGTCCACAGACCGATCCCTCGCTGCGATGCACCAAAGCGTTTGCGCGTAACAATTTTTGGCTCACAACGACCGTTTTTATTCTCTCGACAGTTTGTCATACCCAGTTTTCAAATTTAAGCCGAATTATTGTCAAAACACGCAGAATTAATTATCTCCGATCACGACTTGCAAGCAGTTGAGCAAAATCACCGCACTCCCAACCACCCTTTGTTGTGTCGAGCCGCAGCGCCCTGCATCCCGTTTTTTTGGAACGAACCACTTCGAAGTCGAGTAGGATAACGCGACGCTTGCTGCACTAAAAGGAGTGCAGGAATTACATCCTTTACGATTGCACCCACGCTTTAGGGGACACACTTCTGAGCTTTAGCGTGTGTTGTAGTATTAATGGCAAAAAAGAGTAACACATTTATACAGATACCGATCAGTGATAAAAAGGGACAACATCTATATATCCCGATCTATCGTCCTTGCCCATATCCCCACCCACCTTCCGAGGAGAGGATTGGTAGACGCTTCGCGCTGGTGACACTTTCCAGTCCGAGCTCTGGGTTCTCTTGGGGGACACTCCGTTCGCAGACGAGGTGCTGCCGTTCTTAGACGCGTCGGCGTTAGCACTAGCGTTGGCGTTGATGGCCTCCACAAGCCGCCGAAGGTTGCGTTCCTCGGGGCTCTCGGACACCGGCACGGTGCTCGTCCCACCGTATTCCACCGGCAGGAACTGTACGAGGGGAGGAGGGGAGGGGGGGGGGGGGGGGGGGGGGGGGGGGGGGGGGGGGGGGGGGGGCGTACTCATTTGTTGCTTGCCTTAGCCATTTGACCATTGACCACGCATCCCTTTCGAGACGGAGCACCGTTCCTACTCCTAGTAGAGGCACCTCCAACAATTGGGCGCTCATTACGTTGTTTCCATAAATTACATAGAAACTTTTTGCTACTCTTATCCCCTTCCTGTTTGGCCTCCTGTGGCCACCATCTATCTCCTAGGATAGCGATCGTTTTCTCGCTGCTATTCATTGTATCAAACTCCTCCATGTCACATTCGTCTATTTTCCTCATCTCTTCTAACACATCCCGTTCCTCCTTGTATATGTCACATTCTCCTACTATGTGAGTTCTACTCTCTATTGCTTTGCCACACGGGCACATCTGTGCGTCTACTTCCTCCTCTTCCCGGCTACTGGTGTACCTCTTTCTTCTTTCTGGTAGGTCCAGGTCCCCTACACGAAAGCGCCGTTTCAGCGTTTTCGCGAAGTCCATTGGGCCATGCAAATACGTTTTCATTCCTATTCCTTCCCTCAATCCCCCGTATATCTCCAAGTGTTTTTCCGATTCCACCTTGTTTCTTAGCGCTAGCCTTTCCCTTCTTTCTATCCTTTCTTCTACTTCTGCCTTGTACCTCCCAAACTTCCCGGCGGACATCATCTCTACTTGGTTTCCCCCTAGATCCTTCCATACTTTCTCAACTACGCCATCCCACCTTATTCCAGCTCGTCCTTTTGATACTTTCTCCATACAGCTCTATGAACTATGGCTGGCAACCTCTTTTTTGGCATGTTCCTTACTTTATATTGCCAGTTCAACTTTCTCATGTCTCTATTTGTCTTGAGTGGGCGCATTCCCAGTTCTGCTCTTAATACTGTATTACTAGTCGTACTTGAGCATCTTAGGATTTTTTTAGCTGCTGTCATTTGTACTGTTTCCAACTGTTTTACGAGTTTCGCGTTCCCTTCCCATACTTCTCCTGCATATTCTAGCTTTGGTACGATCACATTCATCAAGATACATCTCTTAATCCTAGTGTCAAGGTTCGGGTCTGTTAGGATCGCATCCATCTTGCCTACTTGTGCCTTACCCTTTCCTACTACTTTTGCTATATGTGTATCCCAAGAGCAGTCTTTTGAGATCTCTACGCCAAGGTATGTATACTGGTCTACGATCGGCAATTCATCTTCTCCCCACTTCCAACTGAAATTTACCGGGTTTACCTTATCTTCGTTGCAAACAACTACTGCGCATTTCTTGACGTTCGCCGTCACCCTCCATTTCCTGGTGTATTCTAGCGCCTTCTCTATTTGTTTCTGCAATCCTTCGGGTGTTTCTGATATCCCCACGAAGTCATCCGCAAACATCAATCCCGACACCGTATCTTCCCCTACCGTGACTTCCTGCCTTGCTCCCTCGACTGCTACTATCAGGTCGTTAATATATATCTTGAATAAGTTAGGTGACAACGTACATCCCTGTGCAACACCTTGTAAAATATCAACATACTTTGATATTTCCCCGTCCAGCATCACAGCACTTCTCGCACATTCCGTCATCTTTTTCATCATTCTCCACATCTTTCCTCTGATTCCTATTTCCCACAGTTTTTTCCACAATCCATTTCTCCATACTGTGTCGTAGGCTTTCTGCACATCTAGAAAGAAACAGTACGTTGTTAGTCCCGCGTCTTTCCTACCTTGAATAATCTTACCTAAGGTGTACACATGGTCTACGCAGCTACGGTTTGGCCTAAACCCTGCTTGAACTTCGCTTATTTTGTCTTCCTTCTCCATCATCGTTCCCATTCTATCGTTCAAAATCTTACAAAATGTTTGGCCTACTGTGCTTAGTAGCGTTATCCCTCTATAGTTCCCCGGGTCAGTCTTATCTCCTTTCTTGAATAAATTTACTACTACTACTCCTTCTCTCCACCTCCTAGGTGCGTACTCGTTTTTCCATATCCAGTTATACAACATAACCATCATGGTAAGCATTCCTTCTTCCCCGTACTTCATAAATTCATTCACTATTTGGTCTGCCCCTGCTGCCTTTCTATTCTTAAGTTTAGCTACACACTTCTTTACCTCTTCCCTTGTGAACTCTCTCTGTAACCCTCCCGAATCACTGTCTTCCCTTTCTGATGTATCTACGTTCGCCTCTGCCCACGCGTTGATTTCCTTCTCGAATTCTGCATCGAACGTTTCGTTGGCTGTGGGTGTTCCTAGCTTTCGGTAATGCTCTACTAGTACCTCCCTTTTCCCCTTCGAACTACTAACCATTTTACCGTTCTGTGCTCTTAGAGTAGCTATTCCCGTGTCTGCCTCTCCTGCTTGTCTGCCAAGTATCCCTTTTATCCCTACCCACATCTGCTTCATCCCGCCCTCAAAGTCTTCATTTGTTTTATTTACTACGTCTTTCCATATCCCTTTCTTCTTCTCTACATCTCTTTTACTTTCTTTCTAGCTATAGCATACTCCTCCCACCCTGTCGAAGTTTTACTCGATGTATACCTTGCGTGCGCCTTTCTCCTTGCTCTTATGGCCTCTTTCACTTCTTCATCCCACCATTTTACCGCTCTGTTGCATACTATCAACTTCTTCCCTATTACTTTACTTGCTGTGGTCTTGACCAACTGCTCCCATCCTTCTATTATCCTAGCTCCTGCATCATCCCTTTCTATATCGTTCCTTGTTGTACCTATTCTTTCCAACAGCTCGGAAAATTTCTCTGCATTTTTGGCCATCTCTTCTTGGAACTCTTCCCGTTTCTCTTTTACTTCTAGTTTATCTATTCTCCATCGATACAATTTCCTACCTCTTCTATGTTTGATAACTCTCGTCTGTTGACTGTCTGTCCATATTAGACAGTGATCCGTAGTTCCTATGTCCGCTGCGCATACATGTAGTTCCGTTTCCTTACCACTTCCATTTTCTACTACTATAAAGTCAAGGACAGAGCTTTCTCCCTTTTGTATGCACTGTCTAGTCCATTCCGGTTCTGCCTTTTTTACTCTGTCGTTCAACGTTTTCATCTCGTTGTGCTTGAGGAACTTCAACATCTCTGGGGGGGGGGGGGGGGGGGGGCGTACTCATTTGTTGCTTGCCTTAGTCATTTGACCATTGACCACGCATCCCTTTCGAGACGGAGCAGGTTCGGGAAAAGGGAAAGGAAACGGGGTTGCGTTGTCTTATAACCCTTTCAGAAGTGCGCGAAGCGTTTTTCTGCACAAAAAAAAGTGGGGGTTGTATGTGGTATGTGGCATAATTTTATGCTTTTAGCAAACAAAGCACTGAATAAACTGAACTGCCCCCACGTTTGTTTAGGCAAAAACTCCTTGGACTTACGTGTGGAATCTGATTTGCAACACTAAACTGTACCCACGTTTTTCGGGGGAAACTCACCGCTGGGGTTTCCACACAGTCCGATAATTTTAGCAGCACGAAATCGCACCCACATTCTTGGGGACAAACTACTCGGAGTTCGTGTGGCATCCTTTGTAAAGTGAAGCACTATTACTATTTACGGGGGACCATAGTAAATAGGACCTACGATAGACACAAAAACCTATATATTTAATTATTTTTACTAACAAAATTTGGTCCTATTTACTATGGTCCCCTGCAATAAACTGCCCCCACGTACGTGTCATGAAGCAAAAAGTAGTGGCTGGGATTTTCGTGTATATACAGTGTGGGATTCTTTTGGCAGTGTGAGGCCGGGAGATGGGCGAATTAACGCCGTATCGTTCTTCTGCGTGTGGGGGGAGCGTGGAGGCCTTAACCGCGAACCAAATGTCAACTCCCTCGATCGCGCGAACGCCATCACCACCGGCAAGACCAGCAACTATATACAGAAACGAAAAAGTCTCGGCTTGGTACTCCACCGTCCGCCCTGCACACAACGACACGCCTAATAATACCGGTAGTCGGCTCGTCCACAGCAGCACATACACACGAGGATCCATCGACGCCTCCCGAGGAGAGAAAATCGAAACTGTCGTTCCACTCACCCCCATCCTTACCCCTACGTACCCCCTATCCCAACCCCTACACCCATCCCCAACCCTGCCCCCCTTACCCCTATCCTGGCTCCTAGCCCCACCCCTGCCCCCCCTATCCCTACCCTTACGAACGCCTACCCCTACGTACCCCTACCCCTATTTCTACCCCCATATATTCTCACCCCTACCCCCCCCTTGGTGCAAGCAATGTCTGCCTGGTCGGTGAAAACCCGACATGCTCCGTCCCGGCATTGCAGGGATGCGAGGGTCTATGGTCATATACGACTACGGCCATGCATGAGATCGAGTACATCTCTCTTATCGAGTACACCCCCCCCCCTACCCCTGCCCCCATCCCTCCCCCCTCCTACCCCGACCCCTATCCCCGCCCCTAGCACGCCGCTCAAATACCACCCACCCCACCTTCGGGTCAATATCGTCTTGCAGGGCAGACAATTCGGAGCCCAGCGTGCGAATCTTCTGGCGGGTCCTGGCGCTGAGGAACGGGGACACCACGCGGAACGCGAGGCCGAACCACGCAGGGGCATTAACGATGTACGTCTTGTGGCAACGCTCCACGTAGTACAGGCGAGCGAGCTGCGCGGCCGCCTGGACGTACTCCTGCATCTTGCCTGCCAAGGACTGGGGTTGGCGGAACGAAACAACGACACTTGTTGGTTGGTTTTATTTTATTTACCTCGCCAGGAAGCTGTGTCTATAGTATTCAAAGACATGGCCCGGCTTCGACACAAAATAGTTGATATTCGACACATTTACTCCGAGAATATTCCGAGAAGTTTCCCCTGCGGTCGGTTGGGGTTTAGGTAGGGTCTAACGTCAAGTACATTTCAACCATTGTGTCAACCATTGTGTCGAAGCTGGCCCACGATGTATACATACGTACAGTCCTCCACGTGGTTATGGTTCTTCATTTCAAGGAAAATCCCAGGCGAGTCGGGCTTAGGGTTACAGTTTAAAATCAAGCATTCAAGGTCTATACATTTACTACTACTGCTACTGCTACTGCTACTGCTGCTGCTTATAATACTAATATTAATGCTACAACTACTACTACTACCACCACTACTACTACTACTACTACTACTACTACTACTACTACTACTACTACTACTACTACTACTACTACTACTACTACTACTACTACTACTACTACTACTACTACTACTACTACTACTACTACTACTACTGCTACTGCTACTCCTACTACTACTACTGCTACTACTGCTACTACTGCTACTACTGCTACTACTGCTACTACTATTACTACTGCTGCTACTGCTACTGCTACTACTACTGCTATTACTGCTGCTAATATTACTACTACTATTGAAGCTACAACTACTACTACCATCACTACTACTGCTACCGCTACTGCTACTACCGCTACTACTACTGCTACTAGTTGCTACTATTAATACTGCTACTACTGCTGGGCACATCAGCGGAGCGCTTCAAGCGCAAGAAGCGCGTATGCCCTCCACAATCACAGCGCTGCTGCTGTTCCAAAGTCATCGCGCTGTCCGCTGTCCGCGAGGGGTTTCGACAAACAAAGCCTTTCGTCGACAGGGGTTTGATTCACCTGTATTCGGACGCCCTTCATGTCCACCACGGTGACCTGCTGTGCGGAGTCCGTCGGCTGCAGGACGCGGTACATGTACTCGGACACGAATATCCAGTGCCTTGAAAGAAGCACAACAGGTACCACGACCCACCCTCAGTCGGCGTCAACGAACAAATATAAACACTAACATTGAGGAACAAGCAACAGTACGTGCACGTGAGGCACCCACGTACGTCCGCAATGCCACAAAACAGGTACCCTGGTACTGTATAGAACAACTAGCGAGCACAGGCATGACATAGCGGCAGCATGGCGAAAGTGCTGCCAATACTACTGTAGCACAGCTGTGGAAGAGAGGATTGGAAAAGGCTCCTAGACTGATCGCCACCGCGCAAGCTTCATACGTACAGCTGTACGTATTGACTCTGTAATTCTTGTGGGGCCCAGAGACAGAAGCAGCGACCAACCAAAAACGGTTTTAACCGTCTCTGTCACGCGAAGGAGCAGCAGTAGGAGTAGGGTCATGCTGCCTACACTCGTGTCGAGTGGTACGATTCCTCGACATCAAATTCATCTGGCGCCCCCCAACCGACCAGTAGCTGATGCTGTAAATCGTTAAAATCGTTGCTCTTTGTACGAACGGTCACTTTTCCCCTCGATGCTATAATCAAGCCCTCAAAGGGTCAATAGTAACAGCAAGTAATCGCAGCACAAGCACGAACGTGGACGGAGACGTTTCGACGAATGGGCGCGGGCGAACGTTACGGCAAGAACGCCATCTGCACCTACCTCAGGAGCACGGGCACGGTCACGCCCAGCTCTCTGCGCAGAGTCCGCATGTCCACATCTCCGAGCTTCTCGTACACGACGATGTGCCCACCTCTGCTCCGTCCGCTTCTGATAGATGAAACGATTAAGAAAACAAGAACGCCAGCAACACAATACGAACGCCGTGGACGGGGGGGGGTCAGCGCTGATCTCGTTCAAGACCGGACGCCCATCCTTGGTAAACGACGGGTTAGCGCAGGAATATTCGCTAGGCATTGGCGGCCGAAAAACGAACAAAAAAATCACGGCACGCAAGGCCATGGACACGACAGGCACTTGGACTTTACGTACTTTCAAGAATGATCCAGTGCTGCTAGCAGGGGACCTCCGATAAAAGCTATCTTTATGTTTGTGCGTTACAGCGTGTTAAAAATTCCTCACAGATAATGCACGGCGCGCAACCACCCAAGCATAGCAGGCTTGAGCTCGGGGCGGAACATTGCTACGTAAGCTACGGCTTTCATTGGCATACTCTGTGCCACTTGCCAACCGCGGGCCAATCCTCGATACCGAGCGCATCCGGCACAAACGAGCGACAGCACGAGCTTCCCCGACCCCCCTCCACAGACATGCAAATACTCTACGATGGGGGGTAGTAGTAATCAGAACCCGCGGTGGACCCAAAACAGAATATAGTCCTCCATCCTTACGAATAATATAACAGAATAAATATCATTTTCTTCTCCTCTTCCTATTTATCGTCTTTGCGCTTTTTCCTCTCTCCCTCATAGTCGTACCTCAGATCCGGGGCCACAGAGCAAGCCCCCCTCCCCCCTTCCCACTACGCTTCGAGAAGAGGTCACACCTTTCTTCCCTCGTCGACTCGCGTCTAATTGCGCCTGTATACCCACGCTACATACGCGCTCCCAGCAGTTCACTCCTTTTCATTGTTGCAAATAATTTCACAATCTCACCGCGGTGGGACTCGAACTCACGAAATCAACACCATAATAGCAGCATTCGAGGGTAGCACCAGGAGTCGACCGGTAGTTGGTTCTGATGACCACTCTGTTCCGAAATATAGAGATCATTTCTATACTAGTAGTCAAAACAAACGTTCCTTGAATTTAGAGACAGTGGTAGTACAGCATGTCCCCCCGTATAACAACTAATATTGATACTAATATTGATACTAATATTGATATTAATAGTACACCGGTCCTTCGAGGCGCGTCAAGGCTTTTTTTGCCCTGACATACTATTTCTAGTGGAGGGGTACGGTCAGTCAAGGGGTCAAACCGCGGTCCCCTGTGTACTACTCTGGCCGTAAATATAAGAAACGTTTAAACTCGCATGTCAACATAAAACGGCGATTACAATTCCGTCCAGAGTGGTACGATATTAACATAACCTTTTGCTCACATGTTGCTCGGGAAATATCGGCGAATGTCGCGGAAGTAAGGCTGCGGTTCGTTGAGGATGGCGTCGACCTCGTTGTCCTTGCGCCACCGCTGCGTGGCTTCCCACCGCTCCAAGGCGTGCTTCTCGTTGCCGCAAAACGCTCGCACGTATCGGGCGGGCACCTTGTCCCCGCGCTCCATAGGGGCCGCGGCAGCGCGATCCATCGCCTCGGCGGCCTGCCCTCCACGTCAAAAACACAAGGCCGCGCGTCACAGCAACGCACAGCAAGGCAGGCAAGGCGTGCACTCGAACGTATGACGCAAACATAAGAAAAAGACCCACAAGTTGAACAGACAAGTCCTGCCTGCGACAGGGGTACAACTTTTTTCCTTCCAAGGCAAATATTTCTGACTTGCGGGGCTTCTCAACTGAGGAACTGCCAAATGTCACTGGGAATACCATCATAAATAGCGTTTTACAATGATTTTCGTTGTTTACCGACAAGTACGTATGCCGTAGGATTGCTCATTGTGAGGGTGTTACCTATTGAGCTACAGGGAGACGTAAAAAATCGATTGATCACCCAGCCCAGGGTAATCCTAATAACACTCTCCCCCCTCTGAATGGCGGGATATTTGGGGCGTCGGTACCGTGTACGTCCGTACGCTGACCTACCCGCTTCGTTTCAATACCTGAGGAGCCAAGGAGAGATACATGTTCAGGGACGCACGCGCAAGCGCTTCTTTAAACGAAACGTTCGGAGTGAGATTCGAACCCGTGTCCTCGACGACTCGGGTGACGCCCCCTTCTGTTACTGCATGCACTACATAAACACATGGTATTTGGTCTAGTTTCAAGCAGTTTGTGGCCGAAACGGGCGTCCAATCCTGATGAGGTCAGCCCTTGTAGCACTGCAGTCCCGTGGTGGGGAGAAACCACTCTAATTCTAAGTAATTTGTCCTCAAAACGGGACTGCAGTCCTAGAAGGGTTGAGGGTGCGATTTTCCGAAAACTCAGTTTATGCGTGAACACACATAGATAGCTCCCTCGGCGTCCCCGGTGGCTTAGTAGGTGGTCCGCGTGCCTATCAAGATCAATTTCGTGGGTTCAAGTCTCACCGAGTGCATGGTACTAGGGACTTTTTCCTGCATAATAAATTGATAAGCGGAAAGCGCGAGAGCGTGAGTTTTCGCAACATTGAATTCGATGAAAATCGACGAGCAGTGGGAATGCTGAACCCTATGCGTGATAAAAATAAAGGCACGTACCGGGGGGGAGAAGGGACGACACTTGTGATTTGTGACCACGGCTTGTCCAGAAGATCGCTGAGGATCAAACCTCCTACGAGTTAGACTGGAAAGTAAAAGTGTGACTACAAAAAAAAAAAAAAAAAAAAAAAAAAAAAGTGGAACGAGCCTCAGAAAGCAACAATGGGTGCGAACCCTACTTACGCATGCATCACGTGTTGGTGTCCAGTACTCTGTACCAGAACACCATCCCGTGCACTGCTGCTGCTGCTGCTGCTGCTGCTGCTGCTGCACGGACAACTAGGAGTACCTATTAAAAAAAATCGCACACAAGAGGACGCGATAGTGCAGCAATCGCTGCGAGGGCGTCATCCCATGCACTTGCTGCGCTATTGCTGCTGCCGCTGCTGCCACACTGACAATCAGGAAGGAGGTGATATTCACACCGACAGTGCGGCAACACAATTACTGCTCTCGGTTTTTTCGTCGAGGGTTCGCAGTGACGGGCAAAGAACGCGGGACCGAAGTCACATGAGAGCGGGCCCTGACGAGGAAAAAAAAAAACGAAAAGACAAAAATAAAAAACGAAGAGCAGAACCAAAGAGCAAGTCAGTTTTATTGGTCAAATTCAATGAACTACTTCCTCCGACACGTGAGTAAAGTCGGTTGTGTTTACACCGGCCCTTAGCCGTGTCCGATGCTTTTGGCGATGATATCTTTGAAATCTTTGTCATTTTTGAGCTGAAAACCCGTTCGTTTTTGTTTTTTTTTGTGCAGCCTCCTACATGGGCCAGCGGCCGAAAAAAAATCAGTCCGCCGAAAAATGGCCGTGTTTCGCCCCTTACCCAGGGGCAAAAAAAACACCTGAAAAAAATAAATAAATAGTCCTCGTTGTCACTGAACGCTAGGTAGTCCCACGCGGCGCTAAAGGCTTCCGCGTCATATTTTACCACCCTTTCCAACATCCCGGCCCTCTGCCGTACCGATACCCCGGTATGCTCCACACGGAAGTCGTTATCGCCCAACTTGCGAAGTGTTTGATTGTAAACTTGAAAAAAATCTCTAAAGAAAATCTCAAATTATTGGCCAAGATCGGGGTGTATCTTGACCCACATATTCTCAATAATAGCAACTCGGATTTTCTTTACTTTTACTCATCACGAGCATCTCTGTGGCTGTCTCTTTGCCAGAACTTGACTATAGCATTGTGCACATTTCCGTTCAAAAGTTATGGCCTGTGCCCCATAACCGACTTTACTTGCGTGTCGGAGGAAGTAGAAGTAGAAATCCCGATACCTCCGTTTTCACATTTAGTTTTTTCAGGTCCCAGACAACATAATCTTTACGAAATGGGTGTGATACTAAATATGGGATACCCAAGGGCGAAGAGCTCGGAGCGTTGGGACGAAGTTCCGATAAAGTTTATACGACCGGTTGAAAAGCGCACGATGGCCGAGATAGTGCATGCGGCTGCCACGCGGCTTGTCTGCTAGCGGCGCGAGCATATATGTGTAGGGTATGACCAAGGAGTGCCCTCGCAAGAAACCGGGGGATCAGGAAGTGTCTGTAGCGGCACATTTTTCGACAAGAGTGCCACTCAACATCCAAATGTCTGCCATCGAACAGCGATGGTCGATACATAACTTCTAGAGCAATCCGGAGGGAGCGGGTTGGACCACGAGAACGGCCTGCCGTGAGGAATGCCTCCTGTGTGCGAGTTGTCTCTATCCACTATCCACCGGCGTTGTCGAGCGCCATCGCCGGGAATCGCGCGTGCTGTGACGGTTGAGTCATTCTGAAAAATTGCATCGCGTAAAAAATCGGCTCGACTTTTTTTGTTTTTGTCTTCGTCCCTAATTTTTTCGATTTATTTTCCTCGTTAGGACTCAACCTTCTGTTTTTTGCAAAAAAGCGAAAAATATATTCGTTTTCTCTTTATTTTCTGGTTCCCTCGTTAGGACCGGCCCTAATAGTCAAAATAACGATTGCTTCGTAATACAGCAGCGGAGTGTCAATTCATCAATATGAGTAGTACAACAGCAGCAGCAGCAGCGATGGCTGTGTATTGGCTGAGGCGAGTGTGGCAGAAATGTTGATACTAAAGTACAAGAGCATCAGGAGCGGCAGTGCTGTAAATAGAAAGAACAACAGCGGCAGCAGCAATGACTGTCCGGCTGTGGTGAGCTTGGTCGTACAGCCGGGTCGCAACGGTTGGCACATGACCACACGGACTTAGCACCCGTTGGAGGTGTCTCTACTAGGAATGGGAACGGTGCTCCCTCCGTCTCGAAAGAGATGCATGGTCAACGGTCAAATGAACCCGGGCACCCGTCAATTGTTACATACAGAGGTCCCAAGACTGGGGCATGCCTTGATTTATACATACACTGCAGCAGCAGCTGTGCCCCTACTCTCGCCTCCCGCCCCTGCAGACTACAGACCGACAGTAGAGAATACCCCTACCCACACCTTCGCACAACACGCTACATTCGAGTGAATACACACACGCACACGAAATCGTTACCACAGCGTAAGCGGCCCTACTTTACCATGAACCACAGAAGATAGACCGATCACGAGAAGTCCCAACCTTTCGATGTTGGTGTTCGTAGAGAGACCGATGTGATTGCGGCAATGAGATCGACCTCCACATAAAAAGTGTATGGTAACCCGGGTACCCGTGTCCGCCCTACCACGCCACCGCTCAAACGCGAACAGAGGAGCTAATAGTGTATGGTAAACCAGGTACCCGGGTACCTGGGTACCCGTGTCTGCCTTACCCGCCGCCGCTCAAACGCTAAAAGGGGAGAACATAGTGTATGGTAACCCGGGTACCCGGGTACCCGTGTCTCCTGGGACCCGGGTACCCGGTTCCGGTTCCGGCTCAACCCCCCTCCACCCGGTGTTGAGGCCGGGGTGCAACTCTAGTCCGGCGGAATAGGTGCCCACTCGCCAAACTATACGTTTGCATCCACCCATGCTCCCCCTTCCCTGAATACGAAGCAGCACTATAATTAAAGCAAGCAACTATGTTGCTATACTGTAACGTCATCTACGCCAAACGAGCACTATAAATAAAAGCAAGCAACTATGTTGCTATACCGTAACGTCATCTACGCCAAACGCGTGGGGCTACGGCAGTGGTAGATAAAAAATAACGAGCATCAGCTGTGAGGTCGACTATTTCGTCGTAATTCGTCTTCGAAAGCTGCGCGCACATGTTATACTTCCATCGCGCGTACTGCGGTTTTCCACGACCTGCCGCTTTATCTTTTTTTGAGGGGAAGACACTGTGAAGTTGAGTAACTCAGGGTGTGTGTACATATTCAGAAATACCCGATAGTACACGAACTTGCAATAAAAACTATCAATAGCATCGAACGCTTGGGGGAGAGACAAGCACCCGAAATGAGCTCACGGCGTCCGCGGGCACTCGGACTCCCTCGTGTATTAAATGTCTCGGCCGGCGTCCTACGGCTGATAAACGTTCACTTTGGGGGTCCCGAAAATACGTCTTGAAAGGTTCTGATCTCCCGCGTGACTGTCGCAAGATTCCAAGCGACTGCCGGAAACAATCCAATAGAAAACTTCATGAATGCCCCCCCCCCCCCCAACGCCTTCCAGGTATACTACCGCTGATGTACGTATATATGTACCCAATAAGGCTATTACGCTACTGCTGTACCCAATACGAGAATACTGTATATACCCAATATGAGAATATTATATATACCCAATATGAGAATATTATATATACCCAATATGAAGCAATATCCAATAGAAATTTCCAAGAATGCTCACCCTTCATGCGATTCGCCGAACACCTCACGGCGCTTCGCGCTTGAGTGCAAGCAACTTCTGCCTGGTCGGTGAAAACCCGACGTGCTCCGTCCCGTCACTGTAGGGGTGCGAGGGTCTTTGATCATGCGACTACGGCCATGCATGACAATAAGTACATCCTCCCCCGCCCCCAAAGCCTGTCAGGTATACTACTGCTTACCTGGTATGGACGTAATGACCCAATAAGACTACTACACTACTGCTGTACCCAATAAGAGAATATTGTATATACCCAATATGAGAATACGATGCTACAGCAGGTATGCCAGGTGTAGTATTTTATTGGTTTGCTGTTTGCACGTCTACAGTATGTACAGCTGTTGCCATGTTTCTCAATAAATAAATATCAGGGGCGTTGCTCGTGTGTCAACAATTCAGCAAACCAATCACACCAGATATATACCAGGCACGTACATATGTCACATGGCTTCTTCTTTGTTCATACCGATATTTACAACTATGATATCGTAGGTATTACTGTACCAGGTACCGTGGAACCATATTATACTGCTGTTGTAATCCTTCCCCCTCTGCGGGTCAAACAGTATCAGTGCGCAAAGTCGTCATGGACTAGAATAGTCCTACAGTAGTAAAATCGTCCGGTTGACCCCGGTAGCATCCAGGGGAGTCAATGACCTACATTCTCAACGAGGAAAGAATATACAACACACGCCGACAACTTACCACAAAGCTGACAGAATTGAGTGTCAACTGCTATATCATAGCTTTAATTCGCGAACACCATACTATACATTTTCAAAACAGAACCAACACGCCCGTCGAGCGTGTCTGACGTATCACGCAGCTTGCAAAGTTGAGTTTCAACCACTCAATCGGTCACACTCACAGCTGACGTATTTGTAACAATTTCATAAAAACACTCGGTACGGTTTACCGTGTAGCACGCAAGATAGCACACCGTCTGGGATGGATTTCCGCGCCGGTTTTCTCCAAAAACATGCCTTCAGGGGGGCAATCACAACGGAAATGGTGGTTTTGGAAGGGTCTCGTAGAGAGTTTCACCTGGACGCATCGCTCTGTGTTTGCACTCCCCCCGTTGCCGAGAAATCGGCTTGAAATTAAGTCCGAGGGTGTGGGTTATCTCATCAACCGTGTGATAATTTTGTATGGCGGTTAGTAGTTGCAATACCACTGGTACTTTCATATGCGATACTCTCTTACCTATTAAAAGTGCTGCTTATATTGACGCAGGACGTTAGCGACAAACGTCTTCCTCCGTTACTCGCAATTCGCAACTCGTTACAAAACTCGTGAGTTGCAACGAAGGCAAAAGCTGCGCTCGGGGTACACGTTGTGTAAACAAGCTGCAAGGAAGCCCAACGAACAATAAGGCAACGGTATATCGGACTGTACGTCGGGCTATATGCCCTACCAGACATGTGATATCAGCTCTTGGGCGTCCCGAAGGCGGACGTGATGATAAGTCACGTGCAATGTATTTCAAATACGAGCAGCTGCAGGGTTGGCTGCCGTACAAACACTCAGTAGAAGGTGCAACCAGTTTGTTGGGCAATACCAACTGCTGTACTCGTATATACGTTGTATGGGCGGAGTATAATACCAGGTACCGGGTGCAGGGTATATTGCTCAATAAAAAGACAAGCAGACACAACACTGAACTACGTAGAATACTGGACCTTGCAGCAGCAGCTGCTGCTGCTGCTTCGGCTGCTGCTGCTGCTATTCATAGTTGCTAATTGATGTTTGCGCGTCATCGCGTAAAATTCTGCTGGTAAGACAGCGCACTAACATTCTCAGGTCTCGCGGAATCAAATTCGGCAGCAGCTGCACCAGCTACACCCTACCAGGTAACTAACACGCGACGAGCATACCGCATCCCACCGCATCATACCACACCATGTCGCTGCTTGAGCTGCTGCTACTGCACTCGGAGGTCCCTAACGCACCTCAACAAGAGGGTCCCCCTCGGAATCCTTCGCTAGAGCCCGTGAGGCCCTGCGATGCCTGTAGCGGGGGTTGTGTATCCTAGCTCCCACCGGGGCCAGCGCCGAGCGCAGCCTTTCCCAAATTTGCTGGCTTGCGACGACGATGCCCGAGACTAACGCCGCCAGGACGATGCAGAAGATGAACACGTGCGGTGGCATGCACACCATGTTTCCCTGGGGAGGGCGATCGGAGGCAGGGAGCGGCGCGAAAGGGCAGCCATGACCAGAGAGACCACAGAGCTCTGCAGCACCCGTCCACAGTTGTTACGTAGGTTGTTTACATGCTACTGTTTCGTCTGTGTAACAAGTGAGGAATAGGAACTATTGTAGGAATTAGGAACTACCTGGTACGAGGTATGACGTACCTGGTACAGCAGTAGTTGTCTACAGCAGTATAATATAATTAAAAGGCAATGCGAATAGCCATGCGAATAGCTTTTGTACCTGCAGCAGCAGTGAGTGTAATTCTGTGCGCAGTACGGATGTATCGTATGCGGGTGGATGGATGGATGGACGACGAGAGGGCGGATGGATGGACGGATGTACGGATGTACGGACGGATGTACGGATGGATGGATGGATGGATGGACCGCCTGCGATCTAACACCGAACTGAGGACAGCAAGCATGCTGGGATAGATGATGCCCGGCACCCGGCATGGGGCTTCTTTCAAAACACGAGGCAGCTATTGCTATTACTGACTATATACATATAAGTAAAGGAAAGTGGAGACTGGACAACCATTTGGTGCAAACGATAGCAACGACGCAACGCAATCGGAAGGAAGCAAAGAAGCTCGCGTGCTGATGCTCCTGCTGTACATATCTGTCTCTCCATTCTGAGCGTTAATCCTGTGATCTTGAGACATTCACTGCTGCCTGCCGTCCCTACTCATACCATCCTCCTACACGGCAGTACCAATACCGAGTTAGCTCTCTCAATACTAGTGACAAGAGACCAACGGACACTCTTGAACGGCGGTGGGGCCAAAGAGCCAATATCAGCGCATGGGAAGCATTACTGCTTGCTACTCTAAATACTCTTGTCTACCAATACGCTCGCAAAGCTTCTCTATTGGTCACCTGGTCAACCGCTGCATCCTTGCAGCCGGAGAAGGCCGGCTCATACGAATGCTGCGAGGCAACCATCGTTCCCAGCTCCTCTCCTGCTTTGAGCAGCGAGCACGATCCAGGTCCAACGTCGTGGTCGAAAACGTCTGTCATTAGAGGAGTCAGCTTGGCACCATCATCCGAGGCTGGAGAAACTTTTACTAGACCAGGGACAGCTTCTTCTCGAGGTGGCGATATACCACCACGGGACTCCTGTCTTCCGGCGGCCGTAGCTTCTCTCCTGTGTTGGTAATTTGAAGGCAGACGTCTGCTGCTACTGCTGTTCTCGTCAAGCAGTTCCGCAAGCAAGAGAAAAGCAACGACAGCACAACAGGAACACCAGAGTAGGTGCACAGTTCAAGCTGTCACGACGCAGTAACCGTTCTCACACCCGCGGGCGACACTCCTCGATAGAGGAGAGCTTAACACCAATACAGTAGAACAGAAACACACCACAGGGGTAGCTGAGTGCTTCAGTCGACGACTCTGCAAGCGGTTCAACAATGATGCAGGTGGCGCGCGGGCTGGGGTCCTGACCTTGAGGTTTCGTCTCGTTTCTCCCAGGATGAAACCGCTTCGCAACTCTGTGGAAACCCATCTCAACGAAAGGTCGACCGCACAGCACATCAACGATTAGCCATGGCGTCTGGAGGATGCTTGCCTGAAATTTCAAAGAGGATGCAGGAAGGATGGACGCTGCTAAATCAGCACTGTCCGATGCCGCGTTGTGCTACACCTTTGCTCAAAGACCCCAAGGGAGAGGTAGGGCCAAAGATGCTTGCTGACGGTTTTATTTTCTCTTCCTATTTTTTACCATCTACGGTATCAGCTCTCTAGATTTGTAGATGCTTCACTCACTTGGGTATCCATATCCATGTACATCAAGGGTAGCAGTATCAATACTCTGTTGTGTCGGACCATGTCCTTCCTGTGTGTTGTGTCTTTTTGGATGTCACTTTCACGAAAGATGTCTTATAATATCTGGGTATTCCCGAAATGGTGGGGGGGGTGTACTTGATATCATGAACCAGGTATATATGGGCCTATTGACTTCGTACCAGGTATGACCATAGACCATAGACCCTCGCATCCCTACAATGCCGGGACGGAGAACGTCGGGTTTTCATCGACCAGGCAGACATTGCTTGTGTGTGCCAAGTGCGAAGCGCTGTGAGATGTTGGGCGAGTCGGATGAAGGGTGAGCTGCATCCTACTCAGAACCGCCTTTGACGCGGGCTTTCTTGCATATGGATGACAACGTCAATGAATTGATCTATTTTCTGGTCCTCCTGCCGGTAGGGAGGGGGCGTGGGTGGGCTACACTGCCCCACTTCCCCCCTTTCATGCATGCGCCTCCCCTACATGAAGTAGCAGAAGGGAGGGGGGGGCAGGGGCTGCCTCGCCTCTTTCCTCGCTTGCTTACGCCTCCCCCACCAACACAGAACGAATTGCGTTCGACCTCCCTACCGGTCGCGCTCCGCTAGTGGAACGCCTCCCTGCCTCCCCTCACGAAACCGCGTTTCCCGACCACTCGGTGCGGACATATATAGGGACCGTTTTGGCAATTTGTACAGTATCCGATACCAGGTAGGTTCTTATATTCCCGGACTTAGTGAGAGCTATCTCTTCAGCCAAATTTTGTCTCTTGTCCCGGCTGTCTCTTGTACTCCCCTGGCCGTTCCACCAACACCTCTGATACCCATACTGGGTGCTCAATGTTAGCCCTAACGCACACCATAAACGCGTCCGAAAATCATCTACGATTTTCTTCAAGATCACTGCGTCTGGCACCTTTTTTGCGGCCAGCCTTGTTGCTCCCCCTATTCTCCTCCAATGCAACGCAAATTCTTCCGGAATCAGTCTCGCCTCCGCTCACCTCCTTTCGTCCATCCACTTTCTCCCCGCCCTTGCAATCCCGTTCCTCAAGCATTGGGTTGCCTTCCCCTGGACCATACCCTCCAACCCTGCTCCCGCTGATACGACGCCAAAGGTGCCTCCCCCGTCAACCCTCCGTCATTGTACATGCCAAAAAGCTCCACCAACACACCCACTGCCCAACTTTCCTCTTCCCCTGCTACCCCTGTCCTTGTCCTCACCAGGACTGCCCCCTTCCTCCCTTGGTCTCCCTTTGATCCCCTAAACCTCACCTCTACCTTGTTTGCTTCCTGCCTTCTACCCTCCCCCAACTGCTCGCCATCCCTGAAAAACGCCGCGTCCCCCCTCTATTAACAGTATACTTGATGGAACACTTCTTTTCTCCCCGGCGAACAGTTCCGGCGCCCGTAACATTCGAAAATAGGACAAAGCCAGGCCTATCCACATCACCGTTCCTCCCATCTCCCAAAACGGAACGCTGTTCTGCATTCCAGTCAGCATCCCCCACGTCAACGGCCTTCTCACCCTCTGATGTTTACCTTTTCTTTCCCCACGTGTGCCCTCTTGATACTTTGCCTGGCCGACCTGATCAACGAGTAGCCCAGGGGTACTGACAGCCCTACAAATTGCTCCTAAGGGCAAAAGTTAATTGCCACCAGTTCGCCTACGATAGTCGACTCCTCGCTGTCTTTTCCCGCACAACAGTACCCCATGAACTCGAACAACTCCTCAATGGTCAAATGATTAGGGCAAGCAACTAATGTGTACGCCCCCCCCCTCCCCCTCCTGCATCTATTTACCCAGGCTACGGCCCTCTCCTTGCCTGCTGTCATAAAAACTGCCTCACCCTTTCTCCTCGGTCTGTCTCCCCTCATGGCTATCATCACAAACATCGTCATTTTCATCACCATGACCTCCGGTAAGTTGATGGAGATCAAATCAACTACCGCCTTGGTGCCCGGGCCGACTGCCTGCTTTGGCCCGGGCCGCCTACCAAGTTGTCCTGCTTCTCGTCGCGCAGCTGGCTCTCAGAAAGACGTACTGGAAGCGCCATCCTTGCTTGCCGACCCCTTCGAGGACTAGTACCCGACTACCGAAATATAAAAGCTAACGAAAACCAAACGAAACGTGACGACTCCTTGGCGTCCCTTGCTCGGCGCCCGGCTTTCTTCAGCTCGTGCAGACCTTGCCCGTCAGCTATCCTGGTTCCTTCGCTGCACCAACGACTCTACTCTTCACAATGATCTACGGCTGCTTGCTTGCGTCTGAAGCTCGTTCTTCCTCTCTCCTATCGATCGAAACTTTTTTCTTCCCCTATTACCCCGTGCTAAACACCCCATTTGTCTCGTGTAAAACCTTCCAAATTATCGTCTTTCAAGTGCTATATATTTCTGCCCGTTACCCCCCAAACACCAGGTTGCCCCTGTCACAACCTTCCTCGTTTATATGTTTCAGCCTTATCCCCAATCTCCAATGCCACCGCCGTGTTTGTGCTGTCTCTGTGGTAGCAGTATGGTAACCGTGTGCATCAACTGAACAAGAAGTGAACGCTTTTGCATGTTGCGGATCTGGACATTTTGATTTGAGTGCGTTGCCTTGTATCATAATCTGGGGGGTCTTTCAAGCTCTGCGTACGCCAGCAGCGCCCAGCGGGTGGCAGTACGGCGATCGTGTACGCTAGACCTCTACAGACGATGAGAGCTACTCAGAACTCTCAGTATATACTGATGGAGCTTGTCGTGATGCCTCTTGGCGAGCTGCTTGGGCTACCTCTGTCTACTCCTCGTGCTTACTGCATTGCTGCATTGCCGCAGTTTCCTTAGACTCTCATCCTCAGATGCGGCTCCATCTCTCACGTCTGGAACTCTGCCCCGTAGCTGCTGTAGTATATCAGGTATAGTATCCTGCAACGTATCCTGAAAGCTTCACGTACGACTGCATTGGTCTACAGAGTTAAAACTTGCACAGAGTACGTCTATGTTACAGATTTACAAGTAATAAGCTAGACTACAGTCGAACTCACTCGTAGGCTCTCTCTACAACTTTACTCACGTCATATGTACGAGTATGTAATACGAGTATGAACACTAAGAATTATTACTATGAACAGCTGCACATGCTTGCCAATGGTGAACAACTCCGAAATCGGCACCGAGAGTAGCATGCGAATACCAAACACCTTGCTAAAAACAGCCCTATATCGCGCCATCGCCGTGCCATCCCATCCCACTATTGTCAAGCAGGTATTCTGTGTCAAGTGCCAAATGTTCTGCATCACGCAAAGCGAGGCTGCCAGCAAAGGGGTTCCCGCACCACACGATGGAAGCGACCAGTTCTCGGATGCGGCCCCGACAGCTCCAGCTCCCGATCACAAACCGGATCGCAAACCACATCGCAAAATCTCAGTCGGAGAACAGACCTCGATATCAGCGAAGCGAGAAGCTCGGGCGGCAGCAGAAGCACGCATGGGCGACAAGTTGATGTTGGGGTGGACCATGCTGGCCGACCAGTGCCCAACCGCCGGCTGTTGCTTCCCGCTGATGCGTGACAAAAAGAGGAACATCACGTGCGTTGCTTGCGAGGGAAACGGCTTCGCGACCGACACCAAGAGCAGCACCGCAGCCCCACCCCCACCGCAGGACACTGCTGCGGACCCTCCTCAGGCTACGCCCGCTCCCCCAACCCCGCCGCCGACCGCGGCTACCGAAACGCAGAGCGGAGGGCTGTTGTCGGCGGAGGAGTTCGCGGCTGTGAGGAAAAAGCGAGACAAGTTGAGCGCGGCTCTCGGAAGCTACATGCTCCAGGGGTGGTCGCTTTTGGACACGACTTGCCCCCGACAAGATTGCGAACCGGGTACCCCACTGCTGAAGGACCGGAGCAGCGGCACCGTCTACTGCGCCGGATGCGACACGCGAATCCGCGACGGAGAAGAAGGGGTTTTGGTTGCGGAAGGGACGGCCCGCTCTACGGCAGCGCTGCCGGTTAAGCGGGATAGCTCAGGGGAGAGCCGAAATACTGCGCCGATCTCGGAGGCGTGTGTGTCCAAGGCCGAGCCGATGCAGGTACCACACAGTATGTTCTGCGGTGGCGCTGCGTGAGGCGCCGTCTTTGTGTGTCAATTTGTATTATGGTGTGTTGCTTAGTTTTCGCGTTGGTACAGTACCCTACATATTATCTGAGGGTGTTCCAATGGGCTTCAGGCGGAACAAAGACGGGCCGAAGGGGCCGTAGACCACATCCTATTAAATTGTTCCTTAGTTTTCGCTGTGCAGTAGAAAGCTCGAGCGTTTTGTAATGGCGGCCTCCTTGCCTCGGAGGTCGCACACACATGCAGTACATATTAAAAACGAACGCCTCGTGTTCACGTATGAAACTCTTCAAATAAGCGACCGCTGTGGTTGCGTACGGTTTTTCGAGCCATTTGTACTATTTCGGCAAAGATCGATGTGCAGCTCAGGCGTGGGTCCCCCTCTCAAAAACACGGCATGAGTGCAAGTGCCTTATTCTCGATTCAGCTATTTATATAGGAGATATGACGGATCCGGACAGCGTACGAGTCTTATCCCACCCCGGCAGTAGACAGTAGACCACAGAAAGTCTAGGTAGCGAGCAGCTATCCGCGTAGCATGAGTCTATTCGCTAGTCCGCTGCCAAAGATGTGGGTAGCTATGTGATAAATTGATTTTTTTGTTTAGCGGAGAGACGCGTGTCTGGTTTGCTGGTGATGTTGGATCGACACGCTCGCGCGCGGCAACGTTGTTACTGTTCTCGGCGAATCACGTACACATTTGTGTTCGTTCTTTTTCGTGATGATTTTTTCCCCCCGATGCCCGACGGAACCACCAAACCCATCTTGCAGGTGGAAAGCGAGTACGAGCTGGCGGAGAAGGCGAGGCTCCACAAGCAGGCGGCACGGGAGCAGAGCAGTGGCGCTTTGAGCTCGAGCTCGAGCCTGGCTGAGCTGTTGCTACAGGGCTGGGCGATGCTGAGCACG
Source organism: Macrocystis pyrifera (assembly GCA_031763025.1). Lineage (NCBI taxonomy): Eukaryota > Phaeophyceae > Laminariales > Laminariaceae > Macrocystis > Macrocystis pyrifera. Next base: position 2,041,937 of record JASSKH010000005.1, on the reverse strand, counting down.
ATTTGCCCCAAGCCTGACTGCCACAACCCGCTCATGCGCGACAGGAAGGGAACCGAGATGTGCGTCAGTTGTGACGGGCAGGCAGCGGAAGAAAGGCCCAAGCGGCCCCCGTGCAAGCAGCCGGAGACTTGCTAGGGGAGGCGGTGGCGGAGGAAGCTCAGGAGGACGAGGAAGACGAGGCAATGCTACTCCAAGACGCGGGGCGAGTGTACGCGCAGCAACGCGTGTTGGAGATTACCAGCAATGCCGCTGCTCCTGCACACGGTGCGGTAAGGCCGAAGGAGGCCGTGGTCGACCGTGCGCGCGTGAAGACCGAAACGCTTGACGCCCTGTATAGAGCGCTTGACGTGTCGCAGCAGCGCCTCCGCGCCTGCTCGTGTGTATCTGGGGGGGTGGATGAGAGTGCCCGGGAAGCCGACCTGATCGTAAAGCTTGCTTTGGCCACCCAAGCGGTCTTTGATTTGCCGACTTCGATCCCCAAAGCTTGAAACATATTGTGATGAGTCGGATGCTGCTACGAGTAGCCTGAGCCTGTTTTTGTTGTAGAAGGCGATTTCGTTGATCTTTTCACCGATGGTGTGTGATTGGGTCCGTTGGTCATTGATACGCAGCTGAGAATGCGGTTGTGGTAGTGTATTCGTTGAGTACTATTGGTGTGCAGCTGAGTACGTACATGGTAGTTTAGTGATGTTAGGGTGTCGTTCGGCACACGGTTCTGAGCCCGCCGTACTTATATATAGGAGGTGAACTTCTTGTCTGGGAATAGTTTGCGTGGGTCTCGTTAAGCATTAATAAGGCGCCGCAAACTGGAGATAAGACGTATCGTCTCATCTGCCGAGCCTTTCTTAATTCCCGTTCCTTTTCAAGCTCGCCATTGCAGAGCGTACGCGGCATGTATATACAGTACCAGGTACGTTTTTCGTGTTGACCCCACGCGAAATCTACAACCTATACATATAGGCGTCAAGTTCGCTGCTGATAGAGCTTTCCTAAAATGCTACTGTCTGCCGACGTACGGCATCGAGTCTCGTTGGTAGTTCTGCCATTCAGCGGAGCAGCTGTCTTCGGTCATGCAGCTGCACTCCGCCGTGCCTTCCAGCTCCGCAAACAGCCCGTCCGGACACCGGATGCAGTCCGTTTCTGCCGTCGCTCCTGTTGTGTTTTGGTACGTGTTGACCGGACAGAGGGCACAGTCCTCCACTCCGCGGCCTTTTTCCTGTTCGCGATAGGTCCCTTTTGGGCACTGTTAAAAGGGAGGTGGGACAGATGGTAACGTTAGGCTACTCGGTGATTCCATTCGGGGCGCGCTACAGCAACATTTTTAGGTTACTCGGCGATTCCATTCGTGCCTATGGTATGTCGTATGTCGTCCATTGCTGTTCTCAGCAACGGCTTGATTTCCCTCTGTGGCCGAAACGCTCTCTCGTCGTGTTTTGCATTTTGTCGTATCATACTTCGTACCCGTATACGTATTAATAGACTAAGTGTGGTTAGTACTTGTAACTGGTATCTCAAAGGAATGCAGCGCTCTTTGACAGAAACAAATATACGTGGTACACTCTGGCACAAGCACGTGGTAACTTCAAGGCCGTACGTATGACGCTGCCGCTAGGGCTCCCCTCGCATGGTATGATAACAGCGTCGCAGTGGATGGAGACCCCGTCATTTTTGGGCATATCATATGCCGAACCCGCTCTAGGGTGACTGTGTGCGTCCATCAATCGTTGGGGTTCACACGCGAGGTGGTCAACATCTGGCAGATAGTTGTGTACGCTGGCCGGCAGTTTTTATCCTGAAAGAAAGGGAGGCCGGATGAATAATACGCCACTGCTGCTGCCATCACGCCCGTAGTAGCTATGGGCGAGATCCACCTGTTTACATTAATACGTTCGTACCTCCGTGCACGACGAGATGGTGTCGTACGAAGTGTTCCGGAACGTGCCCGGTCCACACTTGGACATGCTGCCGTCGGCGCACGAATACCCAGGTTGACATCGCAGAACCGCGATATTGCACCCGTCTCTGCACTCAAGCCTTGCCTGTGTTCAACCCGGGCGGCAGTGCGGCAATGGTGTTGGTGCGCTTTTAGAAGGTCGAACGCATTGCTTTCACAGTGTTTTATTTATGACATAACAAAGGACCGAATCATGCCACAACAAAACTACTTCGATTACTATTGTATCAGGATGCCGTGCGAGTACTCATATCAATTTGTTTTTCAACGCCTTCTGTACCATTGTGTATAAATCCAGTTCCAAGCGCAGCAGTAATCGGAAACCACACGACTCCTTATCAGATTATTTAGAACCTTGCGAGAGCTCTACCGTATGTACCGATCCCGAAGTCTGCCTGACCTTTTCCGCGTAGTCGTTGATCACAACGGACACATTCCGAGCGTAGAAACTATCGCACAGCCCGCTGCATGTGGTATTCTGTGGCGAGCCCGCGAAAAAAAGGGAGCACCCAAGCTGACAAAAGCTATGGAACGGAAGAGGGAACGGCGCCTTCGCGAGAGGATACGTCGCGTTTTGCTCGGCCGCGGGTTGGGTTGGTCCTACCAAGCGCTGAGTATCCCGCACGCTCCAGGTTTGACCGTTTAGTGCTGCTGCGGCTGCTACCTCTTGGGTGGTATTGCCTGCGCAGTCGAGCTTGCATTGTTCCAAGGTCGCCGCGACGAATACGGTGGAGGGGATCACCGCCGTCCACACTTGCCACGCAAAGACAAAAGATATCCCGGTAGGGAGCAAACCACTCTTCATGTAAGCAGATCGCCCTGTTTCTTCGTCGGTGGGTGGTGTGCAACAGACTCCACGAGGCCGATAGGGTCAGGTACCCTGTGTTCGTATCCCGTTTTCCATTGGGTTCTTAACTTTTCTCAATAATGGCTTGCGGAGACAGGTGACAAAGACAATGCATTGTCGCCGGAAGAGTTATGTCTCGTATCCCACACTTCGTTAGGTGTGTACGAGGATTCAGAGTCTCGCTTGGATTTGGGTTTTAGCAAACACGGTTTCGAAATACTTTTGAACGAGGAAGGCGTGTGTGTGCGGTGCGCGAGATGCAGATTCAGACTTTTTATTTTTCCCGTATGCTTGCAGTGTCCGCCACATCTTTGGTACCCTTGTATCTTTGGGTATATTTGCGTACGTGGTATCATACGTAACGATCTGGGTGTGCAAATCAATTCTGTACCCCACGACGGGGTACGTATTTTTTCTTTCGGTTATTTTTGGGTTTCTTCGCATCTTTGGGTGTATCTTTGGATTTCTTTGTATCTTTGGGTGCATCCTTGGCATCTTTGGTATCTTTGGTGTGTCGTGGTTTGTTTCAGGTGACGATAAATATTGTTTCATCAGGTGATGATAAGGAGCCGGCGTCCCCATTGTTTTGGTAGGTGGTCCGCGTGCCTATCAAGATCAATTTCGTGGGTTCGAGTCTCACCGAGTGCATGCCCGTAGGGACTTTTTCTTTTGCCTAAAAAAATGATTACTACTATAGCGGAAAGCGCGAGAGCGTGAGGTAGCTACTTCGATGAAATCGACTAGCAGTGGGAATGCTGATGAACCCTATGCGCGACAAAAAATGAAGGCACGTACCGGGGGGGAGAAGGGACGACACCTGTGACCACGGCTTGTCCAGAAGAAGACCGCTGAGGGTAAAACCTCCTGCGAGTTAAGCTGGAAAGTGAACATGATACTTTGGAAAAAATGGATTTTCATACATATGTATGGACCCGCGCATACAACTCCTACACTACTGTATATACTGCATCTATATTAAGGGGTCCATAGTTAATAGGACCTATGGTACAAATAAAAACCTATATATTTACCTATTTTTACTAACAATATTTGGTCCTATTTACTAATGTCCTCTGTAATAGATATTCGGTGTCAAGATCGCCGTTGTTGTCGTGAAAATGCCCTACACCAATAAGCGTAGAGGGGGGACCCCACGGCGGGGGCAACCTGTACCATTGGTGATTTACACCGTTTGGGATGGCGTCCGTAGCGGCGGGCCAGGTCGGAGTACACGAAGTTCGAACTCAGAGCGGCACAGGCAGTCAGCGATAGGCCGATTTCCCAGAAGGGATAATAGACGACGAAAACGCATCGGCGATCAATATTACTGCGTGTGAGGCATGTGAGGTATCCAGCGTGGACATTGGTCCAAATTTTTCGCGGCAGTTGGTGCGTTACCACCGTGCATCCGATCCACCAAACAAAGTTTTCTTGTCGGGAGTCCAGTATAGGTGTACTGTAATACCCCAAGGCCAAAAATATTCTGAAGTCTGCCCACGCCCGCTCGAACGCATTCATATTGCTTGAAGAGAAAACAAGAAGGCGTCAATCATGCACTATTGCGGTTGCTGCTGAGGAACCTCGGCCCAACAGACAGGCTGGTAGGTATGTATCATCAGACGGGGTCCTCGGATAAGAAGACCAACAAGCTGAACGAGCAGAAGAAGCCTAGGCAGACATCGGAAATGAAGATGTCTACAGTCAGTAATGACGGTCTGTCACCAAAAACGAGCACCGGCCATTGGCGTACGGCCGACGCAACCCACGTTACTATTACGGGGAACCATAGTAAACAGGACCAAATATTGTTAGTAAAAATACCTAAATATATAGGTTTTCATGCATGCCATAGGTCCTATTTACTATGGTCCCCCGTAATACTAGAACTTGGTATTAATAGCAGTACGTGTATACTTATTGTTGCAGTACAACAAGCGTCCGGGTCACGGGCAATATATATATACGTTTTCAAAAACTAAAACTTCCGCCCGTCGCATCCCTAAAATACCCTCATTACGAAGACATATTACGCAGCACTGGGGGGTTCCGCGGGTAGACCGGGGTGAGGGGTGAGTAAATAGACGCACGCGGCCAGCTATGATATAGGCAGACGATAGGTGGGCGGTGAGCACAACAAACAAGTTGAACGTAAAACTCGGAAGCGTTGTGATTTAAGCCAACACCAGGGATACTGTACAGGTACCCAAATTCGATGCGACTACTTACGTGTAACAAGTTCGACTGTTTTTGCCACGGGTTCCCAAGGACCTGCGTAGCGCCATCACTGCTAAACAAACGCATGGTCGATGTGCTGAATGGTGCGTAAAAACCAAGCCCGATGTTCTGCGCTAATGGCGACACTAATGACATGCCACATCAACAAGGCAATGAAGTCGAATTTGGACGTTCAAACCGCGCATCCGAAAACCAAGTCCATGCGCCACCATGTGTGTGTGTGTGTTCTTCACATTAAACCGTTCTTCTACTCGTCGACATCCAGCAAGCCCAGTGTCCGTGCTGATTCTTCACCCTAGAAAGATACGAGCTCTGTGGTCACAGACTACGACACAGAGATAACACACCGTAATGCATTAATAGCCTACGCAATACCATGCCTTCGCACTAGGTGCGGCCGACACAACATACATACATACGCCAGCAACCAAAATACACCATGAAGAAAGAGAAGCAACGAAGAAACCAAACCGAAAAAGAACAAGAAAAAGAAAAAGAAAAGGAGAAGAATCCCAAATAAATAAATAAAATGGGAAGCCAAAGCTCAGACACATACATACTTACCCCGAGCATGAGCCAAAAGGGACGTGCAAGGGGAAAGATACGAGAAGGAGAAAGGGGACTATGCATCCCGGTGAACACTTAAATAAGTAAAACAATAGTGAGTGGGCCAAAATACGCTCGTCACCCACCCACTATGTAGTACTTCTTTCACAAGGATAAGAAGGGAAAAAATCAAAATACATACTGAACGGCCGCAGCAGTTGGCGGTACGAGTAGCAAAGAAAAGTCCAACCTATTAGTCGGCCTGGTACCTTGCTACCCTATCTGCGGTCTCTCTGTTACTCTCTTCTACCGCGGTTTCCCTTCTACTCCTCCTGTTCCCCTCCCTGCCCCCATACACTTGTACGGTGTTCCATAGCCTCGAGTAGTGTAACAAAGGCATCAAAGGAGACCAAAAACATCTGCCAGGTACTTTGTACTGGTGTGCTACTATTACGGGGGACCATAGTAAAAAGGACCAAATATTGTTGACAACAATAGGGAAATATATATAGATTTTTGTGCGTACCATAGCTCCTATTTACTATGGTCCCCCGTAACAGCGGACCTCCGGTTACACGGATTCAACAAGACGAGGACACGAACTCAGCCGGAGGCCTGAAAAACTGCTAGAATATGAGGCATGCATGTCTTTAACCACTTTAGGGGTCAGGGCCAACGGCAAGTCATGTATCTTGCATTGAGGTATAAACAAGGGATGGGTGACGCTCGTTGATAATACAACGTCGTAGGAGACACAGACACGCTGATGTGCGACATTGTAGACTTGGACCTCGTAGATTACGTGGACGGCCTCTCGTGTCGAGTTACGCTACCCTCTACCTTGCCCATGACCGCTGTTACTACCCTCTGAACCCAACCGTCAAATTCCGCCGCAAGTTCCAGCACCCACGGCCTCATCTGTTCCGCAAAGGGCATGAAGTACGCGTCTGGCAGCAACCCAGGAACTAGCTGCTTATCGCTCACGCTGACGTAACGTTTTTGCTGCATTATCTGCTGCACCGTCCTTGGTTTCAGCGGTGCCCTCGCAGCCTGGCTTAACCTCCTCCGTATGCCCTTTTTCGTTTGTGTTTTTTTTCCTGCCGCCGCCCTGATTTCCTTCAGAAACTTTAGAATCCGGCGACTCGTCTTCACGGTTCCCCTGGCTTTGTGTTTCGTCCTTGTTCGATTCATCTTCGGATCCGCTTTTTTTCGTCAGCGTCACTTTCGATGTGCTTTTGACCGTCTTGACCTTCGTCATCCCTCGTATCGTCCCCTGCAGCAATTTTTGCGGCTCGCTCAGTTTCCTCCGCAACCGCGGCCCGCATCGTTTCAGGGTTGGGAGGCGTCAGCTCCGGCCGAAGCACGCGCACGATCAAGTACACCGTGGAAGCCAGAACTTGGCAGTTGTGCGTCAAGAGTGACGGTTTGAGACTGCTCGACGCGACGAGTCCCGACTCTCGCGGATACAGCAAGATCCACGGAATCAACACCCGCACCATGAGGTAGTTGGTGAGCACCATCTCCACCAGAGACGTGTCAAGCCACTGGCCGCTAGCATCGTGGCGGTAGACCGGGCGTAACTTTCCGGGAAGTCCGTCGCGCCCGTGCAGTACGGCTGTCCGCAGATCATTCGACCGAGCGACTATGGCAGCGTTTCCAAGCTTCTCCGTCACACCACCCTTTCCGAGGCTTGGGCCAGCATGAACGAGCCACCCTAGGTGGTGCGTTTCCAAGAACCCTTCGGGGCGGCCTTGAGCGTCCGCCAGCAGTTCCGCCTCCAGCTGGCCGCTAGGGTGTAGGGCGTAGATCGTGTTCTCCAAGGTATCAGGAGGGTCCGTGATTGCTGCGAGATTGCGCACCGCACCAAGCTCATCAAAGGAAAGAACTCTGGTCTCTTCGTCAAAAAAGAACCCTTTTGGGAAGTAGTTGCCGTCGCCCGAAAGGTAGCTGAAGAACGTCATGATATCGGACGGTGGCATTTCTTGAGTCAGGCCGCACAATACTCCCTTTGCATGCACTTTCAGCCGGGTCAGGGTCAGCGCCAGGTTGTCGTGGTTGGCGCCCCGAGCCACTTGCTTGAGCAAGGCGCTCACGAAGCCCCCCCCCCCCCACCCCCGGCACCTTGAGCGTTGCTCCCGAAACCTTCCCTTTTGTTGTCTAGACGGCTGAGCCTGAAGTTGAGTGTGCTGCTCTTGAGCAAGGAGTTGCCGACCGGAACGCGGGTGGCTTTGAGCAGCCACGTTTGACATCGATCGAAGTATATCGTCAGGGTTGCATTCCAGTCTTGAGTATCGCGGTCCTTTGATCTGCCAGGAAAGACCGGAGGAATACAGTTCATCAACACGAACGATTGTCAGGTAGGGTAGACCGCAAACCAACCCGCGTTGCTAGAAAGGTCGATTGTCAGCGTTCACAGGAAATTTTGCGATGCAACTTGGAACCCATCGAGAGGCTACGGTCGATGGGTCGAGGGAGCAGGTGCAAGTGTCTCCGTGAGGTTGTCTCTCTGAAATACCCGCCAGGAATTATTAACCCACGCCAAAACCGGCAAAAAAACACGTTTATCAGCACAGAAAACGTATGCAAAACTCAGAACCGAGGCTAATAGTAGCACGAGCACATGCGGTAGCTGCCGTACGAGACTGTGCGATAGTTGATACCACAGCCAGCCCTAGTGATGTCGGTTTGTAGTCTGCAACCCGATCGCTAGGGGCTGCGTCCGTGGCGGGCGCATCAACACGGCCAGTCCGGGTGAAAAGGCATGCACAACAACCATCTTCTCATATCCGAGATGCTCTTAATAGCGAGGGGAGGGTCATCCGGGATTATGGTGCTTAGGGCACTAACCCTTAAATGGCAGGCGTTTCACTAGGTAGAGCTTTGCTGTGACTTAGCGCGAGTTGGAAAAAAAACTCGAAAAGCCTCGACACGGAACGATACACTGCCGTGTGCTAGAAACGTGGCCTATGATATGCAGCTAGGTAGAAGGTGCTATACAAGCTTGTTTATCTATGGTCCTCCAGCATAGGGACTGCGTACGTCTAAACTAAAGTATCCTTCACCGCCACATGTCTGGGGAAAGCGCGCGTTTTCCCTAGAATGAGTTGGTATCGAGGGAAGAACTCCCCGTGAACTTTTATTAAGTTTCCCCCTACAAACATGGGCCTAGAAACATGGGGGCAGTAGTAACGGGGCCGAGCCCTTTGGGACTTGAAAGGGGGAACACGACCACAAAAGAAGACGGTTGCAGCATCGACCGCCACTGCTTAGTCGTTCGATAGTAACTTTGAGTAGCCGAACACTACAACAAGCACGCAGGGAGCTGTACGATGCGGGCGCAGCATGATACTGCTTGCACTGCTTGCTTGCTGCGCGCGCGCACTTTTCTCAGGCGACTAAACAAGGGCGTTGTCTCACGGTCTCACGCAAGGGCTAAGCCCCCGCCTGTCAAAGACGAAGCCGGCATGCACACGTACAACGTTCGCATGGATAACATGCAGGTTCTAGAGCTGCACGGGAAGGACATCCAACCCCACAATACGGACGGAGGGGTCTGCCTATGCTGTTTAGGCAACGAAGCACAGCATTGACAACACGCATACAGCTTGCGATTGCAGCAGGTAGGTGCAGGTAGGTGCAGGCACAACGTGGTGACGTTCTAAACATATCAAAACTCTTCGAATGTAAACTGCTGCTGTAGCTACCGACGAGTTTGGGCGTGGAAGTTGGCGGACTGCGCATATAAAGCAGAGTTCAACCTGCCTCGACATTCTCCGTGTGCTGCGAAAAACGTTTTCCAGAGAGTTTGCAGGAGGATCGTGCTGCTGTATTATTTTTACGATAAATAGACGATGAAAGGGCCCTCGGAGTCATTTCAGATAACGAAGCCCCCGGGGGCACTATAGCTGATAGCGCCCCCGGAATTGGAGGCTCACCAGGCTGAATTTCCCCCCCCCCCCCCGAAAGTAAGAACGATGATACAGCGCGAGATGACGGCGACAGTAGGATACTACCAGGTACTGTAGACCTGCCTGTCGATTGTCTACGGCATCTACAGCTGCGGTCGGTGCATTATTTTAGTTCCGCCGGTGTTCGGTCGTGGCCCGATATACTGACGTGTTGGTGTTTCGATAATCGTGATCTCTCCTAGCATTTTTTGGGGGCACATTACGCCAAAGCGGCTCTGTAATTAGAAAATATGAAGCATAATCTCCAGCGCGCGACGACGGCGACCGTAGTATACTAGACCTGCCTGTGGGCTGCCTACGGCATCTTCTACCGCCATGGGTGTAGTGGTGCCGCCGGCCATCACTCTTCGCCCGACGTACAGACGTGTTTGTGTCTTCAATAATCTTGATCTCTCCAAGCATTTCTCAGGGGCACATTAAGCTGAAAGAGCCTTCGGAGCTAGAAATGGTGACGCACGCTACCAGGAAGGATGGCGGCGACTGTAGGACACTAGACCTGCCTGACGGTTGTTCTTCGGCATCACATTCAGCTAAAGCGCCCTTGAAAACAGGAAATATACAGCGGGCGACAACGACGACCGTAGGATGCTAGACCTGCATGTGGGTTGTCTACATTATCTACTGCCACGGCGGGTGCAGTATGTCCCCGGTTATCGTCCTCACCCGATATACAGACGTGTTCATTCGCAATGACCTCTTTTAAAGCACATGTGTGATCGCGAGCAAACGTAAGAGGTCCTTGTTGTAGAGAGTCTACCGGGCCGCCAGATACTACAGCCATTGACCTGGTTTGCTTGGCGGTCATGATGTGCTCCGTATTTATTGGACTTGCACCAGTTGCCGCGCCAGTCACGTACGTATTGCCTATTTTCGGAGGTATTTTAGTTGAACGTGCCCCCCCAAAAGGCTTGGAGATATCATTATGATCATTGAGAACACGAACACGTCCGTATACCGGGCGACCAGCGATGAACGGGGGAACTACTGCACCCAACGCGGTATATGGTACATGCCGTAGACAAGGCTCAGATAGGTCCAGTATCCTACGTGAGCCGCCATCTCGCGCGGTATTATGGTTCTTATTTTCGGGGCACTTCAGTTACGGAGGCGCTTTTAAGATAAAGTGCCCCCGGAGACGCATTAAGCTACACCTGTTACAAGGCTTAGATTGGGTAGGCGATTGTTTAACCTTTTGCCAATAGCCCAACGGAGTAAGACCTTAACAAATGGCGTCGATCGGCACGACATGGGTCATTGGTCGTTAATTCGAATCTCACGCCCACCAAGAAAACGCTTTTTAAAGAACAGTGAATATGCCCAACGGACTAAAACCTTAACACAGCACCCCCGGGGGCGTCGTTAAATAAAGTGCCCCCAGGGGCACTTTATCATCCCTCGTCTCCCTGACATATTGATACGTGGTCTTGGCGCGCATGGCAAGCCCTTACCTTAATTTCCTCCGCATGAGCTGTCTCTTCGGCCGAACAAAGAACACAATCACGATTAGCGTTGCAGCTCTCCACAAAGATTTCCCTTTCAGAACTCTATCCGGATCAGGGTCGTCGACGCCCTCCGCAGCCCATCGCCACCTCGGAAGGCGGTGTTGTTTGCCTCCCGCAATCGACTCCAGCTGTGCCAGGAGTGCTGCTCTCTCCTTTTTTCGTGCAATCTCAGCAAGTTTCTTTTCGGCGTCTGCTTCTTCGGTGGCAGCGTTATCCCGCGCGCCAGTCTTCTTCATGTCGGACTCCTTGCCCACTTTGGCCGGCTGTTGTTGCTCTTCGAGATCTTCAAACAAGGAATTCACGTCCGAGTCAAGGTCGAGGAGCTGTTGGTGCATCGCAAGATCCAGAGTATCAACGTAGTCTTTGTTTGTGTTGAACAAACTGTTGTTGCCGAGAGAGTTGTCGAGCGTTGCCATTTCCTCCTCGTCCTGCAGTCCAACTCCCTCCGGTTGTTGTGTGGCCGCACCGAGATTGCGACTAGCTTCGCTCTGGTTCCACCCGTCACCATCATCACTACCACTCTTCTGCACGTTTAGAAGATCTTGCGACCCCATGGAAGACCGTTCGCGCGTGAGAGTAGTAGTTGCAGTAGATGGCGCAAGACCGATTTCACCCTGGTTCGAAGGAATTGCGTCCACATTTTTATCTCGCTCATGCCTAAGACTCGCCTGCTCACCGCGGTATCCATACGGGAGGAGCTCGGCGATTTCAGTCAGCTTGTCGATGAGCGCCTTGACACTAGGATCGAGCCCTTTCGATTTTTCTGTACTTTTCTCTCCCAATGTGGCGCCGGCCCACTGCTGTTGTTGCTGTTGCTGCTGCTGTTGTTGGTGCTGTTGAAGCTGCCGACGAAGCTCAACCGATCGGCGAAGTGTCTTCAAAGCGATGAACCGCTGTGCCCTGTTCCTGATCAGAGCGTTGTCAATCCGGCTGCGCTGGAGGCGCCGGAGCATAAGCACGTGCTGTGCTGACGCCGCAGCTGGCGACGGTGCCGAGTCTCCCACTGCTTCTCCCACTACCTCTCGGTACATGGTTCGTATGATAGGTACGGAAACACGTTCCAGGTAGACCCGTTATTTGTTGTTTCTCTGTATTTCACTATTAATAATGTACAGCAGTCAGGTTATATACGGCCGGTTACTCTTTCTTGTCTCTTTTTTGAGGCTCGAGTGGTGTCGGTATCCTCGTGTCCTATGCTTCGCATTCCGAGGTGGTGAGCCGTAATACTCTTGAGGAATGACATGCAGAAGAAGATGGGGAGACCGGTGTCAATTTTGCATCCTTGCTGTGTCAAAACCAGGGGTTCAGATGACGTGGAGGGTAGAGAGACTCGCCGATCGCCGATGGAGACTGTGTTGTGGGCTTTGCGATCTACGGTAGATAGGATCTACAATTTCAAATTTAAAATGACGAGATTCCACCAATTTTTCATCATTTTTCACTTTGTTTTCATCATTTTCCCTACTTTTTCCAAAAATAGATACTTGGCACACAAACGCGGAGAGCCAACAGCAGTAAAGCTTAAACAAGGTATGCAACACCCGCCGGCGCTTATTTTTGCGGCGAACACACGAACACACCATCAGAAGTGACACGAGGCAGGACGCGTGACGAAATTTCATCGCCGATCGTACGGATTGCTGTCCTGAACGCCCCTCTAGGTCGCTACGGTTGGAGCTTGGCTCGTTCGACGGCGCTGAAGAATCCCGGTTGAAGGGCTTTCACACCACATCGACCCGCGCCGAATCGTCTAGACTTGCAGAGGGTCTCTACTAGAGGAAGGCCCTGCAATTTTCTATCGGGATCCTCGCTTCTGGTGAGTGTCTCAACCCCTGCATCGGCGGCTGCCTGGCTTCGCTTCCCGTGCTCTGACTCTGCCCCACGGGTTAGTTGATCGATTTCCGATGGCTATCCCTCGGCCGATCTTGCTCGTCCGGTTTCTCGGATTGCCTGGCTCCTCGAGCTAAACCCACGGCCAATAAAATGGGGTCAATTTTCTAATTTGCATCATATTTGTATCATAGCATGAGCCGTCGCCCTTCATGGCCTGTGCTCCCCATGTCTCCTACTGATACCTCCTGATACCTCGTCTATTCTGTCCAACCCAGGCGTGCGCGGTACAGAAGACGTCGGGGAGCCCAGTTGTTGAGATGAGCCCCAGGCCCGATACTCACGACTCTAACAGCTCTACGTCTGTGGTGGTCGCCGCACCTAGCCCTCAGAAGCCAGCGGAGCGGGTTGTGGCTGGCGTCGCCATGGGGGGCGATGCGGCGGTAGCTGCGGTCGTGGTGGTGGCGGTAGAGAACCCGTACCTCGCTGGGCTAGGAAAGAAGACCAGGGGCTTGAAGAAGAAGCTGGAGAAGATCAAGAAGACAGAGAGCCTTAGTGCATCGGGAAAGGTATGCGCGAATGTGCAAGCATTTCTACTTGGTAGATTGCAGCAACCATCACGAATATTAATAGCAGATTGCCCTGTTATATGGGCCTGGTGAGACTGGGTGAAATGGGTTGGTTTTATATTGCAAGCAGAGTCAACTACGTATTTCTACTGCTATACGAACTTAGTTCAGAGTTTTACTGATACCGCTCCTGTTGAAAATTTGGAAATTTGAATTATCCTTGAATGCTACTGCTGTTATTGATGGTACCAGGTATTATGCATCAGGTATAGGAGTACAAGTAACAGGACATTTCCTTTCCTTTGCGGTACAGCACTATTAATATTAATAGTAGTACCCGATTTCAATGTTGCGTACGAAAACACGATTGGAGTATTAAAATACTCATTTGGTACCTGCAAGGTTTCGAATAACTCGTGAGGGCGATTCCTGCCTACCCGTGGTACTCTTTATTTGTACTTTGTACATACCTGGTTCCTGGTCAAAAGACATACCAGGTACATACCAGGCATAGCAGCGGACGGAAACATTTATTGTTGACGTACTCGTACAAGTATGATTCATACCAGGTACTTGATACAAGTTTTTACCTGGTATAAACAAATACGAAACTACGGTTAGTACCGTATACCCGACATGGGTTTCATGTTTCATCGCACTCAGACTGCCGACTCCGAACATTATCATTCATACGACACGCCCATCAACGCCGTGCGGCCTAAAGTACGTACGACATCGGCACGGTTGGAACTCGCCCCCCCCCCCCCCCCCCCCCCCCCCCCCCCCCCCCCCCTCCCCGGCCCCGCCCCACCACCCCCCGCAATCCCTCCGTTCGTCCCCACTCCCTCGATGTAGCATCTAAACGAAGAGCAGTTGAAGCTCCTCGAGACAAAGCCGCTGCTCGAATTCGCGCTGGCGGAGCACGAGCGGGTTCGCGTGGCCATGGAGACAGTCGCTAAGGACTTGAAGGACCAGCACGCGGCGGAGCTAGCGGCGGAGCAAGCGGCAGAAGAAGCGGGGCTAGCGAGGCTGGCATCGCTCCCACCATCGGCGGCATTGGCACCACCCGCGGCGCCACCGTCGCCAACCTCACCTTCTCCCCCTTTACCGACCGCCCTGTCCATCGCCGCTCCTGACAAGGGGCAGCCTGCTGCGCTCTCCATCCCGGCCGCCGAACCCGGCGCACTCGCCTTGGAGGCGGACGCGCAGGACTCGCCGCCCGAAGCAGACCCCACGATCACAGCAGCGGCAGCAGCGGAAGCTGACGAAGCAGCGGCAGCGGCGGTAGCGGCGGCATCGGCAGCGGCGACGGAGGCGGTGGCGGCTCGGAGCACGAGGACCATCGGTATCTCGACCGAGACTCCTCTTACAGAGGAGCTCGGGGCGCAGACGGAGCTGTCGGGGCCGCCCCCTCCCGCCGGGCTCGACCCGGAAGAGGTGTCTGCGGCTGTGTCGGCGGCGGCTGCTTTGGCCTTGGAGGAGAAGGAGAAGGCAGCTGAGGAGGCGGAGGCGAGGGGGGGTAGCGGCGGGGCGAGCGGAGGCGGCGGCGGGATTGTCGAAAATTCTGCGGCTGCTGCATGTGGCGAGCCGGTTCGAGGCGAAGGGGGAGCGTCTGCCGACCGCGGTGGACTTCTTTTCTAAGGTGGGGTGGGCGGCGTCAAGCGATGGATGGCTCGGAGTGAGGTTTGCTTGCGGTTTCTTAACATGGCCTGATGTATCTTGCGATGGCTCGGTGCACCTTGAGGTGGCTTGATGTTCTTTGAGGTAAGGTCGTGAGGGGGCTTGAGGTGTCTTCATGCGTCTTGGGGTAGTTTCATGTGCCTCGATGTGGTGGCTTGATGTAGCTTGATGTGCCTTCAGATGGCTTGAAGGGACTGATAGCCGCGTTGAGTTGACTGAATCCTGGAGTCCTGCTGACATTTTGTTTGGTGTGTTGAATATACTTTGCTTCAACAGCAGTTTAGCGTGAGTCTCCACTACTCGTACTCCTAACAACTGTCGTTGCAGCGGTACGCTTGTTGACGAGTAGCGTCGAGAGTCATCCGATGTGGGAGATGCAGCCAACCCAGCCAGATTTGAGCAGAGGTTGGCGAAACCTTTTGGTCACGCTAGCCCCATGCTGCTTCATGTCTAAAGCACAGGAGCTTAGTTGTCTTGTGCTTTCGACCACGATTTTTGAATAGCGCAGTGTGTAGAGGAAAGAACATCGAAGCTTGTTCCTGGAGCGGTGGAAAAGCTCACGCCGATAGGCCACCAATTCTCCTACCACCCTTGCTATGCGTTTGCGATCGTACTACTGTCTTGGAGAACTACCTTACTAGCGTGAGGCCGACTCTTTTAATTCACTCTACAGTGGTTGTGCGACTGACTTCCATCGCCTCCTGGGCGCTCTGGGCACCACCTCTCCCTGTTGCGGCTACAATAATGTTGCTGGCAGGTTCTTCTGGGCAAGACGGTCCCGCCTGACGAGGCGGACTTCGACGGCTGCCTAGAGCAGAGCGTGGAGCG
Source organism: Macrocystis pyrifera (assembly GCA_031763025.1). Classification (NCBI taxonomy): domain Eukaryota; class Phaeophyceae; order Laminariales; family Laminariaceae; genus Macrocystis; species Macrocystis pyrifera. The sequence continues at coordinate 2,025,978 of JASSKH010000005.1, read as the reverse complement.
AGCGGCGCTGTACCTGGACCCCTCTAACAGCGCGAGAGAGGTCGCCCCCGGGGTGAACTTCGAGAAGCTCAACGACATCGTCGCAGCCCTGAGAGAACAAATCATCGCCGGCCCCACTGCCACCGAAGGCCCCGTCTTCAACTTTTTCGCCGACGCTTCCGCTGGGAGACCCGACGACCGCACCTGCATCACATCTCGAGAAACCCCTCTTCCGCCTTCCAACGGCATCTTCAACCCTCAACGATCAGTGCCGGCGCCCGCGGCCCAAGCCCAGGCGATCGGAGAAGCCCCGAGATACCAGCCGCCCCCACCGAAGACACCGCCGCCCACCCGTGAGCACAGCGAGCAGGCGTCGATGGTCCTCCCGCTCCCGGGGTCTCTTGTGACCCCGGTCCGACCGGCGGTAAGTGTAGATGCGGCGCTTCCGGCACCACAGCAGCTGCAGCTGCAGCCGCAGCCGCAGCCGCAGCCGCAGCCACAGCCACAACCGCCGCCGCCGCCGCCGCCGCAGCAGCAGCAGCAGCAGCAGCAGCTCCTGTCGATGGCCGGGCACACGGTAGGGGGCGAGCAGAACACGCGGTCGCCGACGGCCGGACAGCTCGGGCGGCAGGCCTCGCAGATGGAGGAGGGCATTTTGCCGCCGGTGATGAACCGGAACCAGCCTACACCTCCGCTGCCGCTCGCCCACCCCGTGGACCAAGCGAATCTCCAAAAGCGGGAGAGGCGTCCGAAGCCCAGCCCCAGGGGACCTGTGCGGTCGTACGCTCCGCCGCCGCCGCCGCCGCCGCCTGGAAGCCACTACGCTCCTCAACCGCGGCATGCCGGGCTTCGCCACCCGCAGCAAGTGCGATCCCCTTTTCCGCCGCAGACAACGCCACCGCTCACGCCGGTGGGAATGGGGGGGGGGATCGGAGTCCCGATTCTCTCGCCGAGCCCTCCTCCTTTGGCAGGGGCCGGCCCGCCCGCAGGATCGTCGAACGTGGGCTATGGTAACGGTTGGGGTTATGGGCAGCAGCAGCAGCAACAGCAACAGCAGCAGCCCCTCCAGCAGCAGCAGCCCCTCCAACCACAGCCTCCTCAAACAGCAGCAGCAGCAGCAGCAGCAGCAGCAGCAGCAGCAGCCTCAGCAGCAGCAGCAGCAGCAGCAGCAGCAGCCTCAGCAGCAGCAGCAGCAGCAGCAGCCTCTCCAGCAGCCTCTGCATCAGCCTCTCCAGCAGCAGCAGCAGCAGCAGCAGCAGCAGCAGCAGCAGCAGCAACTCGCGTACAGGCCTCCGATGCACCCGACCCCGGCGGCGCCCAGGCACCCCGAGCAGTCCGCTGTGGGAACGTCATGGGCGGCGGACTCGTCACCCTCCATGTATCCGGTGGCTGTTGCTCCCGACGTTCGCCTCGAAAACTGCGGCGGCGGCGGCGGTGTCTCGGGGCAAGCAGGCGCTTCCTCGATCCAAGACGACTTGTCACCGGGTGGCTTCACTCTGACGCCGCAGCAGCTCGTCCAGAGTACGCACCACATGTCGCCGGCGAACGGCCCTTCCAACGGTGCGGCAATGTCGCAGCCGACAAACTTGGGCGCGCCTACACACTGGACCGGCGTTTCTTCCGGGTCTACGCCCCCCCCCCCCCCGCCCCCCTCTGCTCCTCAGGTGGTACCGCCTACGCTCGGCCTGGAGGGAGGGATGACCAGCCCTTGGCAAGGAGCTCCTGGCGATGCTGGAGGCGGTGCACCACCGGGTATGGCTGACAGTGCGGTGGAGGCAGGTGCGGGGGTGTTGTTGGAGAGCGCCGGAGTTACGCATCCGATTGAGGCCGGGAGTATGGTGATGCAGGGGCTTGTCGCGGGGGCTGAGAGAAGCATTCAAGGGCAGCAGCAGCACCTGACGCCGGCGCAAGTTGTCCCACCCGTGGCAGAAGCTTCTGTAGTACAGGTGAGGGATAGGAGCTAGATTTACGCGGTGTTTTGTGCTTGCGCTGGACTTGTTGATTCCTTCCGTTCCCTGCGGCCGCGTAGTTGGTCGCGTTGGCTGTGTGCGTAGCGTAGTCTTTCGTGTTGAGGTGGCGCTGTTTTGTGACGGGCTTTGGCCATTTTCTGCCTGATTGCGGCGGAGGGTGGACTCGGTCGAAATGTTGAAAAATGTGCCCTGTGGTTTCGTAAATTTGGGTTGTTGTCTACTTACTTGGCGTCATCGTGGGTTTTTTAGCATGGTGTCGCGCATCTCTGTCCGCGACAAACACGACCACGTTTTTGCAAAACCTCGTGATAACCATCTTCCAAATCTCATCTCGGGACATTTTCTCAGGCCTCTGTCCCGGTGGCTCAGACGCCAGCCGAAGACACCCCCAGCGCGGCAACCATCAAACCGGAGGTTTTGCCGACCTCCGACGGATTAACCGCGACCGTTACATCAAGGGCGCGAAGCGGTCTAAGCCGAGGGCGTGGACCGAGCTCGCGGGCGCGAGGGGGCAGGAGAGTGGAGGTCCGGAACGGCGATCGGGCGGTAGCACCACACGATGACACGGGCAAGGATAGCGATGATAAGCCCCGCGCTTTCCAAAAGCCCAGACCTCCCGACGGCGGCGGCGAGGCGGTGACCGTCGCGGCATCGACGGAGCAGCGGGCCCCGGCGGTGCAGGATCAGATGCAGAGCCACGACGCAACGCAGCGCGGGGGGAGAGGGCAGCGGCGCCCGCGGGAGCAACCGCGCGGGCAGCTATACCAGAGGCAGGATCAGCCGGCCCGGGCGCAACAGGAAGAGCGACTAGGCCAGGCCTCGGCGCAGCCGCCGCTGACAGGACAAGAGTTTTCCTCTCCGTCGCAGGCTGTGCGAGCCAACGGGCAGCGCGACAGGCGCGCTCCTGCGCCGCAGCCAAAGGCAAGGCCTAACCTTAAGTCCCAGCCTTCCTCCGCGGCGAAGAATGGTTGGTCCGGCGGCGGGGGTTCAGCAGCCCAGCCGGCGTCGCCCACGACCCCCGCCGATCCCCCCGTGTCCACCAGCTGGGCGGATGAAGAACCTTCCCCGAGGACCCAGCCTCCACCGCCACCACCGCAGCAGCAGCAGCAGCAGCGGGGGGCTGGCATTTCGCGGAATCGCCACCCATCACAGCAGAAGGCCCCGCAGGCGGAAGGGCAGCGCATAACCGACACGAGGGGCCTCCGGCAGGGGCAAGGGGGGTACGGGTCGGCGCCCTCTCACGAGGCCGGTATCTCGCGCGGTGACTCCCAGCTAGGATCGAGAGGCACCCAGAGGCACTACCAAGGGCGCGGCAATGCGACTAGTGGAGGTGGCGGCGGTGGTAACGGTGGCGGCGGCGGCGGTGGCGGGGGAACGGGTGCCAAGCCGCGCAGGCAGGCGCAGGTTCCCGTCAGAGGTCAGAACGGGCCGATCTCGGGTGGAGGGTTTGCGGACGGGCCCAACCGATCGGACTACGGCGAGGCGAGGTCCTCGGCTCCGGCGCAAGGCAACATGCGGCTCGGCAACGGGAACAGCAGCCTCGGTGGTGGTAGTGGCGGTGGTGCCTCGCAGGGAGCGGGGCCGCGCAAGGGAAGGTCCGCCCCGTCTACCCGTCGCAGGAACGGAGGGACGGGAGGCAGCGGTGGAAGCGGCACTCGGGTGCCCCAGCAGCAGCAGCAGCAGGGTGCTCCTCAGCGTGCCTCGTAGGGTAGTTCCATGGGCGGAGGGAGCGCTATGGGCAGAAGTGTAGCAGCGATTAAGTGCATCCAGTTGGCGTAGAGGCACGCGGATCCACGTGGCTGTGCAAGGTGGTGGGGTTGGTGGTGATGGTGGTACAGGCTGCCCTGCCTTTTCTTTCCTTTTCTCGTGAGAGACAATGGACAGATGACAGAACAGTTTGCACTGCTTTTGGACCGGCCGGTACAAAGGTTAGTACCCGTCCCGCTGTTTCTTGGCTCTGCTTTTGTCTGTGCAAGAAGGCGGCGTCACGACTCGTCACTGCCGAGGAGTAGGCGCGCTAGCGGGGGGGGGCGGGGCGAGGGGTTTCTCCAATTTTAATATTGTGTAATAGGTAGTGTCATAGTATAGTTCTCCCTGACTGTAGAACTGAAAGAAATGAACTTTGTGTCCGTTCGCTGGGCTGGTTAGATATTATCAGATGTATTGAAAATCGCGCAGCTACGATATTTTATTTTGTGCTGTGGTTCATTTCACGGGGGGGGGGGGGGGGGGGGGGGGGGGGGGGGGGGGGGGGGCGGACGGCGACGCTGACGGTCGTGGCAGCTTTGATGCGATGACCGATCGAGTGCAGCGGCATCCGAGTTTTGTACACACATGGCAGGATAGACGACGATAGTGAGAATTACACCGAGGAAGGAGTTATCTGGTAGCTGTTGTTGTACTTACTTTTTTGGCGACGGCACGCGCGCATCTTTCATGTCGATGCGTTTTTTTTTTTTTTTTTTTTTCTTGTCCAATACCTGGTATATATTATGCTGCGTGCAGGCAACCTCGCTGACTCTGCCGCGCTGTGCTTCTCCAACGAACCCGACGCTGTCGGTCGGTAGGTAACGATCGGTATACTCTGACTAGCCAGTCAAGAGTACCAGTAGAGACTGAAACGGAGAAGGAGAAAATAGATGGGGACATACTGAAGCCGGGCTTAGTTTATTTTGTGGGGACCATGATGAGTGAGTGACGGCGGGCTCGCTCGGGGGGGGGGGATATAATGAGACGACGTCTTTTGGCCCCTGATCACTATAAAACCCGATATACTGCTACTGCTGTTGTGCGTATTATATTATACGTACTTATATACCAGTACCGGCTTTGTACCAAATGGATTAGTGTTGGGGGATGTCGAAATATCGAGGTGTTTATACTGCTCGTATTAGATTTTTGAAGTACAGGCCGTGAAAGACACGAAGAACGAACGACAAACGAGATATGAATGCCGCGCTTTATTTCGTGTTTTTTTTTTTCCAATCGCCCCATCTATACATCCACACCTTTTGGTCCATAACTTTTAAGGTGTACGGTTCTTTCATCCCATAATGCGAAGCACACTAATATTTATTATAACCTGATTTTGCCCCCAACGCTGCATGTACTCGTATTGCAGTAGACCATACCAGCTACCTGGTATTATGGAGATGAGCACTCGTTGACATTCCTTCGTTTTTTTTTTTTTTTTTTTTTTTTTCGCTAGCCCCTCTCATCCTTACTCGTAGCTCTTGTAGTTTAAAACCGGGGGGCTCAATCAATCAAGCCCCCCCTCGCCCCCCATACGCTGCTCCACGTGTAGCTTCCGAAATTAGGCGTGTCATCGTCATCCATCAGTGCTCGTTTGCAGTGTGTCAAAAGGCTACAAAAAAATCTCGTCTTTGAATAGTGTTTTTACTTAAAACTATCTGCACGTATACCGGCGTCCCCGGTAGCTTGGTAGGTGGTCCGCGAGCCTGTCAAGATCAATTTCGTGAGTTCGAGTCTCACCGAGTGCATGCTCATAGGGACTTTTTCTTGCATAAAAAATTGATAAGCGGAAAGCGCGAAAGCGTGAGTTGGCTACATTCGATGAAAATCGACGAGCAGTGGGAATGCTGAACCCTATGCGCGATAAAAACTAAAGGCACGTACCGGGGGGGAGAAGGGACGACACCTGTGACCACGGCTTGTCCAGAAGATCGTCGAGGGTAAAACCTCGTACGAGTGGGCTGGAAAGTAAAAGTGATGATTAAAAAAAAAAAAAAAAAAAAAAAAAAAAAAAAAAAATACCGCCCAGTCGTCGTTAGATCATACGTTTCGGAAAGTAAGGTACCCAGCAGCCTGGTTTGCTTCTCGAGATCGATGCTGCTTGTAGCATTATTACGGGGGACCATACCTGGTACCTGGTAGTAAATAGGACCAAATGTTGTTGATGCAAAAAAGGAAATATAAAGGTTCATGCGTATACCGTAGGTCCTATTTACTATGGCCCACCGTAATAACCGTCGGCTTTTTTTCGACTCGATTCGGCTTCAAGTCCCACACGGGCGAAGTTAAGGAAGTCGAGGGAGCAGTCCCGGCAGCGGAACGATCGTGCCATCATGCTCTCTTCCGACTGTTGTTACCCATTCATGTTCACAGAGACCTAAAAACACAAAAAGAACTACTCACACTTGTGTGAGTGAGTGCGAAATAGTAGACCAGGGTATGCCAGTACCTGGTACCTAGTGCCATCTTATCAAGCGTCGATCCACATAGTTTTGAGCACGCAAGTCAGTTTATGAACGAGCATCACCAGGCCGCGCGCGTGCCGTACAGCTCCTCCTTACGTATTACTTCGGGAACATACCCTGCACCCCCTACCCCACCTGGCAGCCCGGAAAACTTTTCGAGTGGACGATGCCGTCATCGCCATATCTCATCTACTAGGTGATGTCTATTTTCGACTTTGCTTCCCTTGTCGGAAGTATAGAGCTAGTCCCAATTGGCCCCGTGACGTCAGCGGCGAACGAGGCACAGCCGCAGTAACATATTATACAACTATTAGTAGTAGCCATTTTTAACCCTTCCCTTTCCGTGAAAATGATCCCACACTAATGCCGGCTAGTTTGTCCCCAAAAACCAATGGCGCAGTTCGAAAGAGATTAAATAGAACGGGTCATTGTGTTCCCCACTTTTTGCTGGGGCTCTCCGACGGAAAGTCCAAGTAAATGTGTCAGTTCGATCCAAGTATTGGAAAAGAAACATTGCCAATGTGATTACGGGGAGCCATAGTAAATAGAAACAAATATTGTTGGTAAAAAGAGGGAAATATATAGGCTTTTGTGTGTACCGTAGGTCCTATTTACTATGGTCCCCCGTAATAACAGGTACTGATACGTACCTGGTATAAAATATCTTGCACAAGGAGGTAAGCAGGTGTACTATACATATCAATATTTTTCTTGTACAGTGAGAGGTAGCTGTATGGTGCAGGAATAATGCGAGTACAATATTACACCGATATGTTGCAGCGACTGACTCATACGCCAACCTTTCATTTGATGTACTGGCGCGAGTGCTGGCAGACTTGACCATGCAACGGCCAGTGGTTAAGGCGTGATTTTTAGAGCAGAGCCTTGCCGGAGGCGTGATAGAACATTCATTGACATTTTCACGGAAGGGCTCGTACTACTCGTGTACGAGAAATTGAAACGACTTTGAGTGGCACGGGACAACGCCAGTGGGTTAAAAAACACGGTAACGTAGCGCAATACGGCTACCCACCCCCACCCACCCAACCCACAACAAAACAAGAAACGGAAGAAGGGATTTGAGTTGAGCTCACGCTTCTAACCTCCAGAGTCCAGCGCTCTACCGCCAGCCTGATCAAGAAAACGACTATTAATACTAGGTATTAATTAATACGAGTAGTTGCTAACCCCGGGATGCCACCTTTCGATCCTCACCATTCGCTGAGTTTGGTCGCGGCGTCTCTTTTTTTCGGCGTGGAAACCGAAGGGTGCCGTCGCAAGGGCTACTGCTGTGTGGGGGAGCCGCGGGTGGCGCTCGGGAGCAGCCAGTCAGTGCCGAAAAGATACTACTTGGTATAGCAGAATCGACTACAGATCCACAGCGCCGTACGAACTGAACAATAAGGATGTTAAGGGCATCACCGGGCACCAACTAAGCCATGGTCACAACCATCAAGTCCGCCTGTCGTTACGACGAGCGCAGTGCGACACGATCACAAAAACACCCGTAGAAGTATACCACGTACCTACAGCACCGAAGAGATGAGCGTGAGTGGAAATACTCTGGATCCTCTTCAACCCATACTCGACAAGTACTACCAGCTTCCGCTCCAGTTTTCGGAGCCTGTCCTGTGACCACGGACCCAATATTTCGGGCATGAGTTAATGTGAGAACAATGACCATCGTCACCTCGTACTGGTAGTGGACAACGCCAGACCGCCATCGTCGCGCCTTAACAGGTAGATAGATACATTGATGTACTCTTTGCAATAGGACAAGCCATGTACAGCAACGCCTACTACCATGTGCTCGTAGTATCGTACGCACGTCACACCATGGTCACACCACGGGATTTTTTTGGTGAAATGCGGTGTGGGAACTCCAGTTTCATCAGGGTGCTCATCTCCAGTATGTTGACTCCTGCTTTATACAGTACTGCAGTGGGTCGAGGGCGGCAAGCGCCTGGAGGGGCGTAAAACAAATAAAATAAAACATGAAAATATGATAAAAAATCACTTTTTATTCTCCAGTCAAGACACATATAATAGCCCATGTTGCCAAAAACGTAATGGTACGGTACAACGCAAGCAATCTAGACTACATTATTAATGGTGCACGCAGTATGACACCCCACTTGCTGGAAATTCAAAACAGAGCACAACTTTTTCCCCTGTACCGCACACTACACGCGCGTCTTACATGCCTGTCAAGACATTTTGACATTTCGGGCAAATATAGGCCATCGACAACGTATATAATGATACCTACCCCTTTGCCCCCCCTCGCCAGAAACGTCGCGATGCAATATGCAGTACTACGCTACGGCCTTATTACAACCGTAGGACTTTTACGGCTGCTACAACAGAGATGGACGGATGCGCGGCGACGTGACGAATAAAAAAAACGGAAATAATGAAAAAAAAAAGCAAGGTCGAGCGTCGGCAGGAGTACTAACACTTCAAGACCGCCGAGTTCCCGACTTCGACGGACTGCACACCGACACCATAAGAAACCCGTCATCGCTGAGACCGCACGAGAGTCCTGCCTGCCTACCTGCCCCCCGCCCCCTCCCAATCCTCCACGCCCCATGTAGAGCTACGGAAGCTCGCAACGGACCCCCCCCCCCCCCCCTCTCCACCCCTCATGCTAACATGCTAACCCACGCGCTACAGCAGTTCACAACGGGAGCCCCCCCGCCCCCCCCCCCGCCCCCCCGCCCCTCCCCCCCTCATGTTAACCCAAGCACTACGACAGCTCACAAGGAGACAGAGCCATTTCCGTTCTCTTTGGTCCTGTCCCCCTCGAACTCCATCCCTTCGGGAGGGGAGAGAGGGTCGTCTCCGTCTACGCGCGGTCGCTTTGCCTTGGGCGACGCCTCCCTCCCGGGCACCACCTGACCCTCCTCGTCGGCAGACTCGACGGAATCCTTGCGAGAGGCCTTGGGAGCCTTTTCATGCTTGCTGGGGGTCGAACCCTCCTGGTGTCTGTCCTTGTGGCTCTCCTTGTCTCGGTCGCGCTTTTCCTTTTTCTCCTTCTTTGATTTCTTGGACTTTTTCTTCTCCTGTTGATCGCGTCAAGCGATAAAACACAATAAAATATCCACTGACGAGGTTTCATAGCTCCGACACATCATTTGTAGACCATCTACAGATCATTCCCACAGTTGACGATCTAGATCTTTCAGCACAGATAGATTCCAAAAATATATGATCTGGCTCATGTTGACGAGTAGGAGCCGTACACTCCGCACGATCTACAGCACTACCATGTTCCCTGGGTCGGATCTGTACTGCACAGATCCTGCAAAACTTATCATAACGCCGGGTGAGGAACTACATCATCTATTATAGATAGATCACTATCTGTCTCATGATCTGTCTACGGTGTGCATTGTTTTCACAGCAGCAACGGCGGAAAAGGCGTCAAGTCATCGGCGTTGTGTATCACGTGTCATCGGTATTGTGTATTACGTCACTACCCAAATGTAACGGCAAAAACCTGACACAGCGCCACAACCTCCGCTGATAATCATCTTACTCAGCCTCCGCCCAAATTCATCTGATTTAGCCTTCCAGCCAGGATGCGTACCTTCTTATGTTTCTCAACGGGGGGGCGCCGGGTAAGACAGGTACGGCGAGTCAGGCGAGCGGCTCCTGTGCCTCTTCTTGGACTTTTTGTGGCTGCTGTGGTGCTTGCGGTCCCTCGAGTCCACCGACCTCGATCTAGATAACGATCGCGATCTTGACCTCCTGCAAGCAAAGATGTCAAGAGACAAGTCAAGCACGCAAATGTGCACTGTCAAGGGTGTAGGACCGAGTGTACCACACTGAAATCTAGTAGTTTGGTGTCAGTCAAGGCATGTCAAGGCAAAGCTGCTGTCTGTCAAGGGGTGAAAGTGCCGTCTGCTGGCATGTTTGCCTTCAAGGAGAGACAAGGAGAGAGGTGAGCCGGCGCGCGAAAACGGATATTGGATCTATCGCACTCCTGACCGTTTGCCACGTAAAATCTTACACTGTTGATTTGTTTGCCATCCGAGATTTGTACGGCGCACGTTTCAGTCCAATAAAGAATATCATAGTATGAACTCGCACAACAAGCATCGTTTATTGTTGATTCGCCGCGAGAGCTTCAGGTGCCATGAGCGTGCACGCGCAAAGCCTGCTGCTGACCCAGGAACAGCTGTGCTTCACCAGGGACCATTTTCGAACAAGCTGTCGGGAACAAGCTATCGGACGACAGCAGTACCGATACGCCGGGACCAACCGTGCCCCTGTCCGGCCCGCGGGGCGAGCAAACGCAAGATGGACTACTGTACCTAGTTGCAAAAAAAAAACACGAAAAAAAGGTAAAAAACAGCAACGAAGCATAAAAACTCAAAAACACAAGAAAAGAAAACCTGTACCACGGTAAACGACATCACCCATTATTCAACAGATGCCTACATCTATCCACCCATTCCGCGGGACAACGCACGCAGAATACCCCACACACACACACACCCATCTCCACCCCCCCCCCCCCCCCCCCCTCCTCTCACCGATCGCTCCTGCTGCTGCCTCTAGAGCGCGACCTCGACCTGGAGTCGGAGTATGACCGAGAAGAAGAGCGGCCGCGCTTCGAAGATCGCCTCTCGCGTTCTTCCCTCTCGCGCTCCTCGCGTTCCTGCGGCGTTCGTCAACACGGGCAAGCGGGGAATCACAAACACAAAAAAAACGGTCCGTGATGTACGGCAAAAAACCCCCATTATATTGCCGCTGGGCTGTAAACAGACTGAAATATCTACCTGGTATATTATGGCGGCATGCATTTGGAACTGTTTACAGAATGCCGACAGAACACTATTACGGGGGTCCATAGTTAACGGGACCAAATTTTGCTAGTAAAAATAGGCAAATATATAGGTTTTTATGTATACCATAGGTCCTATTAACTATGGACCTCCGTAATAATAGACCATCAGCAGATTTTACAACAACTACTAAAAGCCCATTATCATGCATTGCGCCGTTCGCAGTCAAATTATATACCGTACACAGTACCAGAAAGCAGGTATTAAAACACTACAAATCTGGGCCGAAATGTAAGGGCCGTTTATACATTAATATGAAGCCTAAGCCGTCCTTATATTTACGCCCAGAACGGAAGTACATAGAATAGCAGCGCAACATGGAACAACAGCGGTCAGATCAACGATCTTTGTGGCCGCCTTGTCCTTTCTCCAACCAACCAGAATCGTCCTACAACCCTAAAAACGCTTGAAAAACTTGGCAAAAACGACACTGGCACGGCGATGGCATCCCCACAGGGAAGAAAAAAGAAGTGCCTTATTGTGGTCGCTGAAATCTGCGTGGTGGTGGTGGTACCTTGCGCTTGGCCTCCCTCTCCAGGCGCATCTGCTCCTGCCTTGCGGCCTTCTTGGCCATCTTCTCCTTCAGCATCGCCATGTGCTCGTCGAACATCCTCTTGCTGAGGATAACAGGGGAACAACAGAGACAGCCATTTGATTTTATTGGAGTTTGTTGGCCAAGCACACGTCGGGGGGCGGGGGCGGGGAGGGGTGTGTGCTCAATAGGAGAGATGCAGGTCGGGGGGGGGGGGGGGGTGAGGGCAAAACAACAACGGACACATCCGTTTGATTTGATTGGTCCAGCCATATATCGTATGTCTGGAGGATGATGGGGGGAGGGGGGCGTACTCATCTGATGCTTACCTTAGTCAGAGCACCATTGATCGCGCATCCTCTTCAAGACGGACCGCCGTTCCTACTCCTTATAGAGACACCTCCAACATTTGGGTGCTCGTTACGTTGTTCACATATATTACATGGAAACATTTCGCGTGATAGGGGGGAACAAAGGAGGCAACCGTTTGATTTGATTCGCGAATCAAAAACGTCGGGGGGGGGGGGGGGGGGGGGGGGGGGGGGCGACGGGGGCAAAGGGCTTAATACTGCGGAACATCCCTCATTACGCATGGTAGACTCCCTAGGGTACGACAGTGGTAGTACGTGAAAATAATCCCTTCATGAGAGGCGAACACGATTTACCAGGTAAGAAATAGCCTTCTTCAGGTCAAGTGTATGTCAGAGGTTTGTTCAATCCCATCCCTATTGCAAAAGTAGACCAGGAATAAAAGGTAAGCTTCGCCACAGCGGGCTGACGGCCGCCTTGGTTCCGCGCATGGCAAATCGAGGTCGTAAACACGACAGTCAGTACCGCCAAGGGTACAATAAAAATTAATCGTCTTCGAGTGAGGAGGAATGAAACATTGGAATCAGATTCAACGAACCAGCGACACAACCGAATGCTGCCGTCCGGCCTACTTTTACTTTTTGCCACCTGGCGTGACGTGTAAATCAATTATGAACAGACTTAATAAATGCGCAGAGTTGTCCTCCAAGTACGCGAAAAGCCGACTCAGACGTTTCATGTTCGAGTACTTCCATCGAGTATCGCTCGCATCTGGTTGTTTTGCCGTCTGTTCTCTTGGGCCTACTCCAAGGTGCCGTTGATACCTAGTCGCACTTGTTCGCGCCACAGCAGCGACAGCAGTGCTACTATCACTAGGACAACTTGTACGTCTATATACAGCATACGGTATATATCTGCTAGTATGATACGATACCATACAACGTGTAAAATAACGGTGTCGTCAACAACAAACATCAGCAGCACACATAGCAGCACAATACACAAAAAAAAGAGTATACATTCACGGTTTCGCCCAACAAAAAAAGGAAGAGCATACACGCAGAGGCAACACCCGAAAAAAGAAACCACAAAAGTAGTACGTACAAAGCTCTGTTCGATTTGAACCACCGACAGTTCGGGCGAAAGCATCAACGCCGTAAAATTTGGCAACCAAGATTCGATTCACCTCGCCGACGCCATACAAAAGACATGCTCACGTCGGAATACCACCCTGACAAACGCGGACGAGATCATGTCCTATTGCACGAGACCTGTACTATAATAACCAGAACCCAACACAGACCCCCACAAAAAAGTATCGCCCCCTGTTGTTTGTTCTCACGTTCACTCTCAAATCAAGCAGTCCGTGGTCACACAAAGGTGTTGGAGCTCTACGTGTAGGGAGATATCGAAAAGCCTTTATGAAAAAACAAAAACAAAATTTGCCTGGGCAGCACGACGCTTCCTACCTAAAAATACACGAGACGAAGACGCACACATAAAATGAAACCAGTGTGCAAACTGCACTACTGCTGTAATATTTTTACTTGTTTACATATGACTGCCATGTTCTCCGGCAACGGTGATCGCACAGCACACGGAAGCCGAAGCGAGAAAAGTAGCGCCAAGACTTGTGCTCACCAGTCCTCTTCCTCCATTTCTTTCGATGCCGAGTGCTTCCCGATCTTGTCCCTCCCCTGCTCCCAGGGCACGTCGACATGATCGCTGCGGTAGAAGTAGTCTTCCAGGAGCTCGCGCAATTTCTTCTCGCGACGCTCGCGCTGACGCTCCTGTCTCATGTTGACGCCACGTGACACACAGCAAGCAAGAGATACGCGGCATACGGAAATGTAAGACATGGGGGCATGTAGGGCCAAGGCGCTTGGACACAGGGATGGCTGTATAGCGGTAGTTGAGATACATACGATGTACCTATAAAGATACTCGTATAACCAGGCTGTACGAGGTAGATAAGGCACCACAATAGACAGCAGTAGATGCAACAAGCACATAGGTGCAACGGTATAAACAGCATATCTACCACAGTAAAAGCAGCAGCAGCGGCAGCAGCAGCAGCAACAGACGCAACAGGACAAGTAGACACAACAGTGGACTATCCCCTTCGTTACCGCATATTCTATGCTCACACCGACAACGAATCGTAATGCTGAATCCGCGATCGCAGCACTCGACCGCTTCCCTAACAATACCCTCTACCACCCGTGCCAACAAGGTGAACAACAAGGCAGGGTAACGCGGTGAATTCAACAGAAGACACGGGGAGCAAACACCATGAAGCACACGCGGGTCAAGCCCAATCAAGGGGAGATGGACACTCTCTTGGTTACGGATAACAAGTGCCTACGAACACAGGGTCCAACTGTCACTACTACGGGGGACCATAGTAAATAGGACCTACGGTATACATAAAAACTATATATTTCCCTATTTTTACGAACAATATTTGGTCCTATTTACTATGGTCCCCCGTAATAGAGCAAAGCCAGTAGCAAGACGGTGCGATTTTTCTCGGCGGGTACGATGCAAACCCATACCCATGCAATGCCCTACCGACCTTCTCCCTGCCTCAACAATCTTCGCACAAAAACGTGCCCTCCGAGCACGTACAAAAACGCCAACAAAACCCCCAACCCCCTCCTCAAATTCCCGAGCCACAAAAAAAAACGCCTTCACGAAGAGCCAGGCACCCACACATCAACCTGATTCCGTGTCGATTTTCTCCACCCATGGTTACGACAAGGCAGGATAAACGGCGAAGGAGGTCTGGGGGGGGGGTTACAGGAGACGTGTCCCCACCTCTTCTTTGCGCTTGACCTGCGCCTTCTCCACCAGAGCGTCGAACACGATCCCAAGGTTAACCGCTCTTTTATCCAGAATCTCCTGGAACCCGCGCTTGGGCGCAACCTCCACAACCTTCTTCTTATCCCTCTTCCGGCTGCTCCCTCCACCTTTCCCGCGGCTCCTGCTGCGGCTGCGACTGTAACTCCGGCTGCGGCTCCTGCCCTTCCTCCCGCCGCTCCTGCTGCGCCCCCTCCGCTCCCCCCGGTCGCTGTCGTCATCGTTCTTACCGTTAGCCACGTCGTCGCCGTCCTTCTCGCTCTCCTTGGCTGCCGCGGCCGCGGCCGCCTGCTTGCGCTCGTACTCGGCGCAGATGTGGTCCTCGTGCGCAAGCAGCGCCGCCTCGAACTCAAGCTGCTTCGACTCCGGCGTCACGACGAACTTGGCCTCGTCCATTAGGACCTCCACGCACCGCTTGTCGTCGCGGAACTGGAAACCCGTTGGAGGGAGGGAGGGGGGGGGGGGGGGTTGAGATTACGAGGGATGTCAAGTCATTGACAACGAACGGCATCTCCGTGAGGAGGAAGAGGGGGCGCTTAAGGGGGCGAGGGGCGTCAGTCTTTGGCAACGAACAGTATCCCGCAAGGCTCGTGCAGCCGATTCCGCAACATAAATATACCAAACAGATGATACTAGAAATAATAGTTGATGCAAAAATATCTGTTTCGCACCTGCAGAGGGGATGCCTGCTTGAGGGTGTTACACGTACGTCTTGCAAAAATAATGACACTGCTCGGGGTAAGGGTTGGGTTTGACGGCGCGTCAAGACAAGATGCCTTGTTCTGAAAGCGGAATCTGCCACGAAAGGGCACATGGCCGACTACCGCTAGTACCTAAAAACACCGCCTCTCAAGTCAAAGTAAACCTTTCCAAACTGCCTCGCACGTAGCACCACACTCCCAAACCCCCTCGCAGACGCACCAACAACAACTTTGGCGGGCAGGGAGGAGTTGGGGTTGGGGGGTACGGAGTTTCCAGGGGGGGGGGGGAAGAGAGTTGTCTTCAAGGCTCTCCACAGAACGCAATAAACACGACTGGAACTCCGTCGTCAGGACTCTCAATCATCTATACGTCCTGCTGCTGCTGCTCTGTTGTTCTACCTGGCGACGCAGATCGGCTACGATATCGTCGAACACGTCTCGTGCACCACCGGGTTGTCCCTCCATGGCCTTGTAGGCATCTTCCTCCTCGATTGAGCGCTTGAGGTCCTTCCATGTGGTGTCGGCCGTGATGGCATTCTCCTCCACCATGCCCTGGAGGAACTCCTTGAAGTCCTCGCGCTTCAGCCTGTCCTGCCTTCGGCGCTCGTCCCTCTCGCGCGCCTTCCGGTCGTCTTCGGCCTGCCCATTGGTTTCAGAAACCGTTCGAGGCGTACATAGTACACACGCCAAAGTGCAAATACGAGGCTGTTGATTAGCATACACGCTCGCGACCGCACGCACGTGTCGTGCAAACAGCAGCACCGCCGCGCAACGCAACGCAACTTAACGCCACGACAGGGTCAACGACAGCAACGACAAACTAAACGTCAAATATAACGATGACGTCAAACGCAACGTGCAAGGAAGGCTACCATAACGCCAAAACACTGACGAAAACGTGAAAGTGAAAATGAAATCGAGCACGTCGTGGGAGTAGCGACCTCACCTTGCCGAGCTTGGAGACGAGCTCGTCGACGAGGCGGCGGCGGTCGTTATCCTCCAGCACATCCGTCTCCGCCGGCGCCTTGCGCTCGATGGCATCCCTCGCGTCCCGCCATGTCGTGCGGAACGTGATGCCGAGCGACACGTACTCCTCGTCAAGGAATTCCGCGAACCGCGCGGACGCCTGCTTCTGCGCCGCGCGCCGATCCTCCTGGAATGGATGGTGGATGAAGGTTGCATGCCCGCGATGAAATAACACAAATAAAAAAAAACACAACAGTAGTCGTGGCTATAGGGACAAACAATCGAACGATAGGCACAGATACAAAAAAAGGGCACAGCAGTAGGCGGCTGGATAGGAAAAGGGGGAAGCTATGCGAGCGAGAGACAAAACTAATACTGGTAAATGCGGGCTGCAGCGCCAAGAAGAGAAAAGAAGAAAAAAGGAAAAATTAGGGCGGGTGTCGCTAGAGGGCTAGTCTAGAGGTCCCGCCTAAGCAAACCGACATCCCGGACAATTTCTCTTTTACTCGCTGCAGTATTCATAGTACTAAGTTGTATACATAAAAGCTCAACCTTGCAAAGTTGAGAATCGACGTATCGGGGGAGCTCACAGCTGACGTAGTTTATAGCTTAAACAAAATAGTACGCAGTAAAAAAATGTTCACGTGATAGATGCACCTGGTAACATTCAAGTGTATACCATAAATAAATACCGCCGGTATCAACGATACGATACAAAGTTCTCCGCGCCACCGTCAGCACAAAAACCACCACCGAGGACACCAATCCCCCCCCCCACACACACACACGCACGCCTCCTACCGCAGCGACGAACACCGCTTCATCAGCAAGCCCCACGCACCTTCTCCTTCTTTGTCAAGGCCTCCACGAACTCGTTGAAGAGGTCTTCCCTGTCCGAGGAGTCAGGCACAGCCTTAAAACGGGCATCGTCCCTAAGCGTGCGCTCAGCGTCGTCCCACCGCGAGCGGCCGTCAATCTGGGTGTTCTGCGCGAGCATCTTCATGAAGCCCATGCGCGCCTTCTTCGCCCTGGTGCGCTTTTCCTCCGCCTCTTCCTTCCGCCTGCCGACAGGAGAACAGAAAATACCACGCAAAGCACGGCGCAAAAACTAAAACAAGAGCACCGTTCGAGCATGTGCTCGTATGTATGGTGTGTTCAGAGGGTTTCTATCGCGGGGGACCATATTAAATTGGACCTGCGGTACACACAAAAACCTACCAAGTATTTATTTACCTATTTTTACGAACAATATTTGGTCCTATAATATTACCTTTGTTGTTGTTGTCTTCACACTAAATCGTCTTTTCTACCCAGCTTCATCAGTACACTCAGTGTCCGTCCTGATTCCTTACCCTACAGAGATACTGATTCCGTGGCAACATACTGTGAGACAGAGGAAGACCAAAATATGCCCCCCACGAAATAGGGAGTTACTACTGTCGTATTCTCCACATCCTCAAGATTAGTCCTTTGCTGTACTTTTGCTGAGGGGAATAGGGTACACAGCAGTTTCATGGTGTTACTACAACATGCGACACGTAAGGGATTTTCCTCTTGCTCTATAACGGTAAACCTCCATGCGAAAGAGTTACAACCGTGGTTCATGGAGGTCCATGAACAACAAATATGGCCTCCGAAGCCTCCGGCCAAAGCGTACCAGTACAATAACCTCAACCCGAAGAAATGAACCATCACAAACACGCGGATAGGAACGAAGCCACGTCAAAAACGTACGCAAGCAGCTGCGGGCACGGCCTGCACACCCCAATATCGAGATCCCATCATTGGATATTACCCCAGACAAACATTCCCACAAAAACAAACAGTACGCGACATCACATAGAACACTCATAATATATTGGGCCAGGCTCTTACGTGACGTGGAGTATGTCATACACTAATTTTCTCACGGATTTATTCGGTAGGGCACGTACCGAAGGTATACCGGGGTATCTGCTCGGTGTCATTCTACCGGAGTCTTCGGTGAGGTTCGGTACGGCCTCAGTACTATACCGAACCATAAATACCTGGAGGGTGCTCGAAACAACGAAATAATCCTACAACATACCGTTGCGGGATTTTCAGCAACAAAAAAAAGCGTTTCTGACGTTTCGTACAAGAATCGAGCCAATGGGTCTAAGCTCCCTAGTTATTGAGAGCTGCCCAGTACTGCATAAACCAGGATCGCCCCTGACCCATAACCTGTCCTGTCAGAAAAGCGGGGGACTCTTAATCTTCCCTTCTTACTCGTGGATGGTGACTTTTTTAGGTACGCCGAGCAAACAAAACGAGCTTGGGACACGCCCGAGTCACCATAGCGGTCCAGCTTTCACAGACCGAATCCAGCCACGTGCCTCAAAGCAACCCGAAATGAACCGAATCGAGTCTATCCGATCCGAGCAGCAAGCAGATGTGAATGCACACGCACCTCTTGTTCTGGTATTCCGTCCAAATCTGACGGCGAGTGCCCTTCCTCAGCAGCTCCCACCGAGGGTCGGACTGACAGTACCGTTGCGTCTCGGGCCACTGGGACAACATTGGCAAGTCCACGGGCAACAGCGACAGGAATCAACAGCAAAACGATGGGGGACGAGACGGTAGCGAAGTGGAAGCGGGGGCATTGAAGGGGGTTTGGGAGTTGGACGTTCTCAATCCGACCGACATTCGCAATTTCTCCACTCTCCACTCTCGCTTCGTCGAGAAAGAAAAAAAAACGATCTGTGACGCCAAGAATCCCTACTGCCGCAAACCTGTGCCACTCTCATTCCGGCAGTTTCGGCCCAGAACGTGCTCGTGAGGATGTAAAGGAAACATCAGGGTACCGATATAATATTTCAGGACACGTGACCGCAAACCTTGAAGGGGAAAAAGCGTCGAAAAATGTGACTTTTCTACTAGGTCAGCGTTGCCCACACCGAGTAACCCGGGCTGCTGGGATACAAGGGGTGCGTCCGAAGCGCAATAGAAGAGGGCATGTACGGCACGTTCCAAGCATCGTGATGCTTGTACTGCTCAACGCTGTTCCTGAAATTCAAGGTAATAAGATCAATGCCAAGTAAAGCTTGTAAAGTGGCTGTACCTGGGGTTGGTAGCAAGCGGCGTGACGTTTAAACGTGCGCCTCCACAAAAATACACACATGGAAATACACACCCACGGCTGTCAAAGGATGCGCAAGCCGCAACTTGAGCGACAACGCCTCCCCAGCTCCCAACCCCGGCGACAGCGCACAAACACACCTTGGTGGTGCTGGTGACCTCGAACTCCTTGAGCATCTCAACGAATGCCTCCTTCTTCTCCTCCTCCGTATTGTACTCCACCTTCACGGCTGAAGCTTTCTTCTTGCCCTTGGTCTTCGCGCTGCCACCGCCGCCTCCACCGCTGCCGTTCGTCTGCGCAGGTGACGCGGCCTTAACAGGGGAGGAAGGAGTTTCCACAAACTTCAGGGCCACTCCATTGGCCCCCCCGAAGCCCACCAGCTCCACAACCGGTTCGGGCTCTACTTCTGGCTCAGCGCTAGTAGCGGGGGTAGTGGTGTCGGGAGCATCACCGGTTGCGCGCGTGCGAGAGCTGCCAGCGGCGGCAGCGCCACCGCCGCCGCCCATCGCAGCCACGGGCGAAGCAGTGGCAGTTTCCTCAGGCGCGGCAGCGGTGGGCTGCGCAGCCTTAAGCTTGCCGGCCGCGGCGACCGCCGCCACTGCAGCCTCGTACTCTTTCAGCTCCTTCGGCTTGTCCCAAAGCGACGCCTTTCCGTCGCTGTAGTACTTACGTCCCCCCGGCCCATCGTATGCCTTCCACTTGCACTTGGGAATCACCACCGGGACTGCCGGCGCTTCGGGCTTGGCGGTAACAGGAGGCACGACCGCCACAGGAGCGGCGGCGGCGGCGGCCGGTGCCGCTGCAGGAGTAGCTGCGGCTGCGGCGGCGGCGGTAGCAGCAGCCGTAGCAGCAGCGGCGGCTGAGGCTGCCTCAGCGGCAGCCGAAGCTGCAGAGGCAGTAGCAGTGGCAGCAGCAGTGGTGGCAGCGCCGGTCACCACCGTGGTGGCGGAGGTGGGCGTAGCCGCAGGCGCGGAGGAAGACGCCCTGGCCGTGGTCGGCCCAGTGGCAGCGGCAGCAATCACCACCGGGGCTGCCCTCGCAGCAGCGGAGGCGGCAGCAGCCGCCACCGCCGCCGCCTTCTCCTGCGGGGTCTTGAGTTCCGCCGGCTTCTCGTACGTGCTCACACGCGTGATAGAGTTGTAAAAGTACAGCCTTCCGTCGGGGGGCCTTGTGCTCCGTCCACCCGTGCGCCACTGGGGCTACCGGTGGCGGAGCCAGGCGAGGAGGTGCCATGGGAGGGCGGCCGAATGGCGGCGTCATTATCATGGGCGGCCTGGCGACGGCTGGCGGCGGCTGGCCGTGATGGAACATGGGGTGGTGTTGCTGCTGCGGTGGTTGGTGGTGGTGGTGCTGCTGCGGGGGCATGCCGAACGGGGGGCGCTGAGGCACCGCCTGGTGCTGATGTTGGTGCGGATGTTGCTGGGGAGACGGCTGATGCTGCTGAGGAGATGGCTGATGCTGCCGAGACGGCTGGGGTGTCTGCGCTTGCGCCTGCGGCTGTGGCTGATCTTGCGCCTGCTGCGGTTGTTGTGCCTGCTGGCCAGACGTGGACGAGGCGCCCCGGCTGGCAGGGGGGGCGCTAAAGCTGGTCGTTGCACGCGGAGTGGGGGGTAGCGCCAGGAGGGGGGCTGAACCCCAGCCCTGCCCGTCCCGGTGCCCGTGCAGGCGGTGCACCTCTCGGCGGGGGGCCCGGTGGCGCACCCCTGGGTGGACCCCCCGGCGGCGCACCTCTGGGTGGAACCCCGGCGGCGCACCTCTGGGTGGACCCCCCGGCGGCACACCTCTGGGTGGCCCCCCCGGCGGCGCACCTCTGGGTGGCCCTCCTGGCGGCGCACCCCTAGGTGGTCCCCCGGTGGCGCACCTCTAGGTGCCCCCCCAGGTGGTGCACCTCTAGGTGCCCCCCCAGGTGGCCCACCTCTAGGTGCCCCCCCAGGTGGCGCACCTCTAGGTGGTCCCCCCGGCGGTGCGTTTCTAGGCGAACCAGCCCCGGCTCCACCAGGCGGCGCACTCGGAGGGGCACTGGGTGGGGGTTTGGTGGGTGCCACAGGGGGCGCCTGTGAGAAGCGTGAGCGGGAAAGTGCCGCATCCTGTAGGCCGCCGGGCGCGCGCTGCTCCTGCAGCGCAACGCCGGCGGCAACTGCTTTATCTGCGCCAAGAGCGCCTGCTAAAGGTTGGGCCTTACCTTGTGTCATCCAGGCTGGCAGAACCATGCCCCTCCCGCGGCCGCCGCGACCCGCCTGCGCACCCAGAAAGGGCGGCAAGCGAAGGAAGCAGGAGGCGAAGCGAGGCGGGGAGGGCAAAGCGGTGCGCGGGGGGGGGGGAAGTGGGGCGGAAAGCGTGCCACGGAACATGAATTCAAAATGAAAAACGCCTGTAACCTTTCCGACCAACGTACCGGCTGGATCGAGTCATCGTTCTCTTCCTTGCCAATGCTGACTATTCGAAATATCAGAGATGATGCCTATAAATGGTGTCTGATAGTAAGAGTCTACGGGTATGATAATGCTTTCTCCGGGGGAGGTCGGTCGCCGGGTCTGGAGGACATCCGGGCCCGTGCGACCCGACCCCACCGCTACACTCAATAAACTGTTGGTTGTTTTGTTTCACATTAGAGCGGCGCCCACAAAAACGATCTTGCTGTCATGTCTGCGGACAGAGTTCGCCCATCGCTGAAAGCAGGCAGTCAAGCAGCGAGGACGAGGATTGCAGACCTGATTTGTCGTTCACCTCGGCGCGCTGGAAACGGAGAGGTCAATAGATTATTAGATTAATATTCACCAGCACGGAGATGAGGCGGGAGGCGGCATCCGCGAAAACGTGCGAGGGATTATGCAAAAGACGCGAACGTCATCTTCCTCCCGTACTCCCGACATCATGCTACTATGTACTACAAGTACCGTTATCTTGTGACCTGGGAGCTACTCGCACCCCCCGGTCATATCAGCCCGAACCAACAACCAGCAAAGTTACCGTACGTACACGTACTTCTCTCTGCGCGTTCGGTCGGGTTCTAAACACAACGCCCATTTGATAGCGCACATGTTCACATCCGAGCGCAAAATAATACCTGGTACCCAATATGTCTCACAGCACGCCCGCCCTTCGACTTGCGGCATTGCAAGCGCTGCGTAGGACGCTCACGGGAAGAAATGATTTACTCGATCAATCAACGAAGGCAGGCTGACTGACGTACATACCAAAGCTACTCGTACGAGAAAAAACCAAACAAAACATACGCTCACACAGGAAAAGTGTGCGAGTAACAATAATGAAGTAAAAGCGACAGGTAAAAAGGACCAACAAAGCAAGAGGGGACAGAAGAAAAAAGTTTGCCTGCTTGCCTGCCCCCGTGAACGAGTACTAGAAGCAAAAACAAAGACAGGTCAAGTCCCACCCCCATATCAAAGACTTTGCCTCGCCGCTGGCGCCCCGAGTGCCCAAGAAAGATCAGAAGCTCGCCGGTCCAACTCCTTGGTTACTGCTCCGTGCTGTCGTTCTGAAGGGTAGGTGGCCTGGCCGGCTGGCTGCCAGGCAAAAGCTCGAATTTTCGCGCATTCCGGCTTGGGGGCATATCACAAAATGCAGCATGGTTTGGTCGTGTCCGCGTTTCGATTTCTCATTGACCGCCGGCACAGGGTAGGCCGGCGATAATCGTCAACGAAGGAATGCGTCAGTGGCACGGCAAGACATGCAGGCGCCGTAGCGCCCTGTTGTTCGTTGTGTTTCGTCTGTCGACGCGCCAGGCCCACCAAATCCTGGGCCCGGCGGGTTTTCAGTTTTCGCAAGGCATCGGCTGGTCATTTCATAATTTTACGGTCGGGGCAACCCGGGGCAACCCCGGAGCAAGCCATGCAAGCTTATCACACGAATTTGACTCGCCCTGGGCAGGCAAGACAGGGCGCCTTGCGCTAGTGCGAGAAGCAGGGGTTCGGAGCGTGGGGCCGGTGTTAGTGGGGGCTTACCATGGTGTAGTGGGCGCGAAGATCGCCGAAGCGCGTGTCCCCGAAACTCGGATGAAAAACTTTCCCCTCTCCTCCCTCGATAGCGGGACGTACAGCCTGATATCGTCCCTACCTCCACGGGTTTGCAACACGTGATCTCCAGGCACTCCGCGTCTCCACGCTCAATCTTCCTGATTGCTGATTGGAAAATTCGCCAAAGCCTGGCTCCACGCTCTGGAACCTATGGAGCCAATAATCAAAAGAGAGCATCAACACGCCTCCACATCAATTCAAAACCTTTTTTCGATGATGGGGGGAGAGACCCGAGATCTAGCACATCACAGCATCTGTGGGAACTAGATCGGTGAGTCGTGCGCAGTTCGAAGGCTTAGCTGTTATGATCGAGTGTCGAGATAGCTGCTACCGTTATTGGTAGATTGGTGGTGGAGCGATTCTATTGTGTTGAGGGTCGCGTCATTTGAACTTACCCTCGCCGTTTGGAATGTTTGGAATACCTGCGGCTCTACTTTTTATATACAAAACCCGTCTTTCCGGAGGACAGGGCGCCTCCCCTGCGGCCTTGGCGCGAAAGAACTTGAACGATTAGACCTGCTGGGGTGCCTCGTGCCGAAACTGCGTGACTTATTGACGAGAATTAACCTTTGGTTTTGCTAATCCACCTGTTTCGTGTTCGAATTGCTGTCGAATTGTGTTCGTGTGTCTCTCAATTTTGCCCCTTTCCAAACAGTAAGCCACGTGAGCGATGGCTGCCCGCATCGAGTACTCAGAGAAATACCAAGACGACTGCTTCGAGTACAGGTACGCGATGGACACACCGGCTGCATCAACTTTCCATTGGCTTGAGCGGCAGTTGCCTCGTATGCCTTATATGTTCGCAAAGCGCAGAAACTCCAGCCCAATTTTTCGCCGATTTTTCGAATATGGACGAAAAAATCGGTTTAGTTTTGAGACACACATACTCGTACGAGCCACCAGCACACCCCACGTGAATTTACAACCGACCGTGAGCAATGTCGAGCTGTCGATCACCTGTTCCGTTGCGTCTACACAGCAGCTCTACTGCTGTAGACTACCGGCAATGCCGGTACTGCTGTACGAGTAGACTACGAGTATGTGTTCATCCCGGATGCCGCCGAAAAACCATGTGTCAGCATACTACGGATGTGAGCAGGAGTTCAGGGTGGTTCGCGGTGGGTCTGATGTGTGCTGTGCTGGTGCCGTGCCCGTCACCACCGCTGCATCGCTGCAGGGCGTCGTTAATGTATCGAGTGTTGCACCATACCAGGTACCAGTACCTCTTAACGGTAGAAAAACCCCGATCTTGGCAACCACGAAACACTGCTGCTGTAGACTATGTACATGGTCTACTGCAGTCTACGGCAGTAGTATACAGCAGTGCTCGCATCCGTCGCCTTTTGATTTTTGCTTCGTAACCCTATGTCCTTCGCTGCGTTCCACATCGATATTCTTCGCGCATACCACGCATATCAGCGCACGCACTGCTGTTCGTACCATGGGTCGCTGTATTTGGTACTGGTATCTGCTGTTCTGCTGCTGATCTGCTTCTCTCTTTCGTTCATCCACTCCGCGAATTTGGTGGTACAGCAGTATGAGTGGGATTGCAAAGTTCGAAGTTTTTGCGTAAAATAACGTAGCTTGCCGTTCAAGGAGTTCCGTTGCACCTTGGATGCCAACGATCGTTCCATTTCCCTTTCGATCCTCGTGTGGCGCCGCCTTGGCTTTTCTAACAGGCACGTGATTCTGCCGAAGGATCTGGCGAAGGGTTTGCCCAAGTCGAGAGTGCTGACCGAGCAGGAATGGCGAGGTCTTGGAGTGCAGCAGAGCCGTGGCTGGATGCATTACGCCATCCACAGGTGATACCTAAGTTTGATACGTCGCGACTGACCAACCGAACAAAAATAGTGAACCACGTAATAATCACGACCGGAGCAGTGAAGTAGACCCACCTAATCCTTTCCCATTTGAGACCTCTCGAGCTTGCGCCGACTCGGCACGTGCGCGTTGCTCAACCAAGTCACAGCAGCAGGCGTAGCCAGCCGTAGCACGCACGTAGCACGCACTCGTTTCCCAAAGCCACTGGTGCAGGCAGGTTCCACGCAAATGGTACGACGTATATAAAGTGCATATTTATTTTGTGTTAGTAGTACTGCAGGGTACCCGATCGTTGCAGGGGTCCCCCGCGCCATGGCTTAGCGCATGCGAAAACGCCGAGTGCAAACGCCACCTATTAAATGCTGCTGGGAAGGTCACGAGTGGCGCAACAGCTATGGATACATGTTTTATGTGCAACGAGTAACTAATTATCGAGAAGGCCCGAACGCCTTTCATGATGTCATACGTACCTATCTAGGATTACCACGTATCCGGTTCCACGTACCAGGTAACATTATGGTACATTTTGTTTGTTTTCGTTGAACTCGCTTCTTGGTCAGGCCTGAGCCGCACATCCTCCTCTTCAAGCGACCGCTGGGGACGGACCCCGTGTCTGGAAAGGTGGACGCTGCTCTAGAGCGCGATGCAAAGAAAGCTTACCAACAGGAGCTGGCCGGGAAGATGGATCCGGGTACCCAGCTATCCAACATGAACATGTAATATCGTGGTTTTTCACGCTCACAGCAGGCCGACTTCTTGAGCGGCGAAGGATCGCCAAGAGGTCGGAGGCTACGGCAACTGCCCTAAAGCTCCGAGCATTGCTGTTGTATGGGTAGGTTTGTGCCGTGGGCAGCGGGGGTTAGTGCAGCGGTGTTGGGCATGCGGCGAATCAGTCTTCGGCCGAACGACCCCTTGTCATATTTTTGAAGACTAGTCAGACGATGCACAATGTGCCGCGCTGAGAAAAGTTTGTGCGAAAGGAGCGTCGACAATGTTTTCGTGTACCGATAGGTGGTCGCTGGCTGCTCCGCCAGCCAGCCCACAACTCGTGTACATTGTAAGAGTCAAACCGAAACGAACTCTGCGCTCCGTGGACAGCTCACTGTACGTGATCGAGACCTAATCTCGTCGCGCTCAGGCTGCGCTTGGCGATGGTGTGTTGGGTGTTTGATATAGCGGCCCCGAAACTAGGGGTTTAGTGACGATGGGCGAGGGCGGCGAGGTTGGTCAGTTAGGTCCCATGGGCTCCATCCGTCCTTTGCTCTGTATTTGCTCTGCCCCTGAAATAGGTTTTGCCGTGTTACAGGGAGCTGCGCACCAATGAATTTCTTTTTTTTTTCCTTGTAACAAAACGCTTTCACCGCGCAGCAGTGCCGCCTGCGAAATGTTGCAGCTCTTCACTTCGCTGTCCAAGGTTAGCGGGCAGGTCGATGTTCGTGATGGCCTTTTTTTTGTATATGGTGTGCGTACGTTCAGCACAAAACAAAGCGGCGATGTACTCTTGGTCGCTTTTGCGTTGTCTTTCCCGGACTCCTGTCCAGCTCCGAAACCGCCACTCCGAAGTACCAGGCACGTGTTTTTGGTTAGATGCAGCTCACTTAGACCCTTGCGCGCAAACGGGACAGGCCTAAAGATGTGGATTGCCACCCTCAGCTGCGCATGCATATTATATGAATATGTACGACCACGACTCGGTCGTGCCTGAGCTCACAATGATGTATTACTTCGGTATATCACACGTTCTGGTATACGAAATGAGGGTGGTCTTGTGCCAACGGCCTACCTGCCTTTCTTCATTGATGAGTGGACGTTAAGTAGTGTTTGTAGTGAATACGTAAAGGAGGGCAACGTATCACAAGCAGTGTTGGACTCTTACGCGCCTGGTGCGTAGCTGCTGTAATACGACTTTACTGCTGTACGAATGTACTACGGTAATAATGTTAGTATCAGATGCCGGCAAGACCGAGCTTTTAGTTCTTTATTGCGTTGTACGACGCCTGCTGCCAGATAGCGCATGCCTGGTGTGCAATTTTCGTGGAATTCGTGGAACTACACTGCTGCTGTGCTTCGTTCAGCACCCGTAGCATTTCGGCGCAATGCTCAAGCCTACGCTTCACTTACGTTTACTCATGCAACCCGGATCGGCGGCTTTCCGCTCAGTAGCGAAAGGGACATGGACGGCAAGGGCTCCACTGTTGTTTGTACAGCATCGAGGCATTGGTGTACCAGTACAAAGTAATCCATTCGAAAATCGCAACCAATTATCGCCCTGTACAAATGGTATGGTTCCTTCCGTGATAATGTCAAGTAATGGCCTGCATACTACCAGGTACCAAGTACTGACAAATGCCACGGCGGTCGCCCACGTACATTAGGTAGACGCTGCCCACAGGTACTTCTTGATTGTCGCACATGAAAACATAGAAAAGTATGGGAGGCGACTGGTCGGAACAACGATAATCAATGCCGAAAATGCCCACAAACCGAAGGCGAGAAAACACGAAAAACAACGAGCCACCTCTGCATCGTTGCCAGCGACTCCAAAGCTGCGCCAACGAATAAGCAAAAAATAAACATCCAGGTTTCGCCAAACGATAAAAATATTCATATTTTTTTATACAGAAGTAGCTGGACCAGCTTGTTTCAGCGGCCGGGACTTTGGGAAGCAAGTAAGCCATGCCCCCCCCCGCCACACGATGCATGACATGAGCACACCGCCCCCCCCACCTGCGTTCCTTTGAACCACCAGAGGTCAAATATCAAGTACCCTCCTCCCCTTCCTTCAGTTGACCTACGAACCAGATGTCGAAATCATATTTTACTCAATGAATCTGAAATCAATTCTGACTTTGTTACAGCGGTATTATTGATAGTACGATATCATCCAATACAGCAACTGCTCGTCTTCTGTGCTTTTTTCCGGTCGAAAAACGCCTGTAGCTGTCCCTCGTAGGAGAACCCTGCCTCATCACCGAGGTCCTCCACCTTAAACTCGTCTCCTACCCCGAGAAAATCTTTGCACCACCAGGTGCGCCGCCGAACTCGAACCGTTCCACCACCTGCTCCAATTTGCGGTAAGGGGCAGTACGAGGTCGCATTGACACGACAGCTCAGTGACAGTTCGTGCGTGAAACGGTTGATACTTACAGCAGTCATTAGTTGTGGAGACGTGCTGCACAAAACCACGAAGCACGTCAGTTCCGATGCGCCCGAGTTTGAAGTTTTAAAGTTTGAACAAAATGAGAAATTTTGAAAAAAAATTACATTCTTCATTTTACATAAACCCTTAGAGGAGGCATCCACGCCTTACGGGACAAGCCACTTGGAAAAAAATGTGGGATGAATGTTCAGCGGAGAAATCGAAAGATCGTTTGAACACATTTTTGAAGCGCCCCTGTGGGAAGAGACCTCCAGTCAGACAAGAGCAAGGCTCTGGGCGAACGACAATGCCACCCTCTTCGAGAAAGCAAAAGATACAGCCTGACGCGAATTAGAACGGATTCGGTGCTGTCGACAACCGTCAGCCCCTGACCAGCGTGTGGGTCACTCTACTTTCTACCCTCTATCGGCGTGCCACGGCCGAGAGCGAGACCGCGAGCTGACTTGACGCATCTACCGACGTAGGAAGCCAGTGGCCAGCTTCCGTATGTTCACATATGAAACATGCCACCGTTTCGCTACACACAACAGCAGTGGCTGTGCTCTCTGGTTCACGAAGCACTCTCCCTACACGCCATGAATAGTCGTGCTTGCTACCAGGGAGCTTATCCCAGACGTTGCGTGGTGCCTTACTCCATACGATTGTCTAGACGTTGCGCAGTGTCTATTACATAGGGTATAAAGCCGAGGGAATCAGCATTACCTGCGCGATCAAGTCAGCAATGAACTGTCCCGATGTGTTAGACGGCTCGATCGGTGTAGATCCGTAGTGACTCTTGTTGTTAGGGTCGAACGTCCGCGACAGGTCGATGATCGGGAGGGAAAACTCCACTGCCAGCTGCGCCAAACAGTCGGAAGGATTGAAAAACGAAAAAAAAAAAACTGTCAAGACTATGCCAGGGATGCCAGATATATCAAGTGAGATGCAATGGCTTGCGGACTGTGTGCCGTCAACAACATGCCCGACAACAGACCGTCCTACCGCATACCATGGCAGACACGATAGTAGACCGTCTTCTAGATGCATCGCACTTCGCGTGCACTGCCTGTCGTCAAGCCCATCCTCTGCGGATCGGGCAACAGCAAGTTAACTGTGTCACCGAGACTAACGCCAGGGCCAGTACATGTCGGGTACGGTCATCAATAACTACGTAACGGTTTTTCGACTTGTCGACAACACCATCCGAGTGCAATGGAGACAGCAAGCAGCAGAACTCCCCGCGGCCATGTGCCAGCTTGCTTGGCCACTACGATTCGACATGACCTACACGATTGCGACACATTCGTCGAGCATCTTGATCAGTGTGGTTGACGAATATGGAATATGGAACGTCGCGCGAGTAGCTACAAAGTCCCACGCAGACGGAATCACTACGCCTGGGCGCCAGAAGAGTGGTCAACGACCAATCAGCAGTGAGACATTCCAGGCAAAACGACAGGCACGACCAAATCCTGGTCAACCCTCCCCCCTGCGGAATACTCGCACCTTGATGTAGAACTTGGAGAAATTCACGAGGAGGTGTTGCAAGATCCTGGCAGGTGGCAGCAAGCTGAGCCAAGGGCACACCTTGAACTCGGGCATGAAACTGTCATGGGACGGAGTGCGCCGGGAGCGAGAGACTGCTGTGCGTCGAACACCGGGTATTACCACTCGCAAATCCCCTCGTGGAGACCAAATCGTGGGTGATCGCGCGCGGCGCATCAAGGTGGATCAAGGTGACCAAGGTGATGACATTAGTGCTAAGCCTCGCGCCGCCGTTGGTCGCTGGCCTTCATCTACGAGCCAAAAGAACGTCGGCACACACTGAATATATACGCGGTACATATACGTGGTATAGACCGAGAGACTGAAAAATAAAATCGATGTCACATGTCACTTGCACCAGGGGTAAATCTTGATGCTACTGCTGTAAATGACCTATCAGAGTGTAATGGCTATGATGCAACATCTAGCGTTTAACGGGCACTCACACGTAGACAAGGATAATATTGGGAGTGACCTCCGCCCGGATGAACTCGATCACACGTCGAAGATTGGCCACAAGACCATCGGTCACCATGAGGTCGGTGATGACATCGGGATTCAGTGACTGGAGAAACCGGACACGGGCATCGTTTCCTCCAACGCTCAGCACCTGTCGAGAGCGAAGGGACAAAGGCCAGGCATCACGTTATTCAAGCGTACTTATGTTCGCGTAGTCTACGGCAAGGGATGCTTTTTTAGAGGGGAAAAACAACGGAAACAAATGTAAGTTACAACTAACTGGTCACACAAAATAGCTCGGTCTGCTGGAATAGGGGATGTGACACTAAATGGCAGAAATTCAGCTGCCAGTATTAAAGTAGACGACACGCGCGCTGCATGCCACTACGTACGTACTCGAGCGGCTGCGCGCTCTCACCACGTTGACGATTTTTTTTCCTTCGGTAGTGCAACACATAAGTAGCAGGGATGCGTATTTCTCCTGCTGGAACCGGAAAATTCACGGGAAACAGTCTTTTTCAGCCTTTCTGATTTTTTTCCTCTATTTCCTCTCGTCCAAGGACAGCCAGTAAGGCGTCATTTCGAGGGGGGGACAACCAATATCATCCACGATGGCCCACGTACTGCATGAAGCCTAAGTGTACGATTCGTTCAGGCCTTCGGGCCTTACTTTTCTGCGGTTGTGCTTTACGTAGGGTCTAGCAGATGCCCACAATTTGAGTTGTCCCAAGTACGTTGACCGGATGCAGTCATCTTTTTAATTAATTTTCCTTTTTTTCTTCATGCCCTCGTTGACTTGAAAAAAAGTGTGTGTTTGGGGGTTCGGAAACAACACCGTAAATGCTACACATAGACAGCTTTCAATAGCGTGAATATCAAGAAACAGGGGTTCCATACTACTTGGGGGGAGGTTTTGGTGGGGGGGTAGGGGATACGTTGAACTTCCTCGCAAAAAAAAAATCCTCGAGCTCTACTAATTTCGGGTAGTTACCGCTACCGTGAAATAAGCATCCCTGATAAATAAGCCTCAGGAGTAGGATGCGTCTTGCTGTGGCATAAAGTATCTAGGTTTAAGGGAATATATCCACTATTTCTGCTGTACTGCCAATTGCATATTTGAAGTACTCGTTGCCTGTAGTTCAAGTATCGTTGGGTAGCTTCTGCCCGCGCACAAGACTCGTGAGAACGCTTTGCAATGTCACGCGCATCAGAGTGATCGAGAAAAAAAATAAGGCACACCCGTTTGTAACGGGTTTTAGGCACGACCGATACACAAGGTGTTGCTTGCTGTAGGGGTGTGTCTCGCGTTGCACAGCACACTGGCGCTACCGTACAAGGCACACAGATCACAGTTTTGGAATTACTGCAGGTACCTGGCACGTCATTCCTGGTTACCTGGTACAAAGCAGTTCTGACCTCTGACGCCTGACAGACACATTTTTTCTTCATCGCCTTCGGTCTTCATTTGACTACAATCGTCTCATCATATGATGAAACCAGTCAGTGTAGGTGTGCATGTACCCACAGCAGTGTACCAGTACCGGTACGTGGTAATATATCTGTCCCGTCGTTTGTGGCTACAGATGCTGTACCAGGTATCTGGAACCTCTCTAGGTCTATGCAGCATGAATAATCAGCACGAACACTTCCTGTGTGTTGTGCGTCCGAATTAAATCGTTCTTCAAGCCCAGCTTCATCAGTTCACCCAGTGTCCGTCCTGATTCCTTATCCTACAGAGATACTATTAAGAATACCGCGGTCAAAGACTGCTGTGAGAGACAGGAAAAAACAAAGCAAAGATAATCGCAAATTCATGGGCATCAGGCATAGCAAGTGAATGTCGTGGTAATTGTGACCACGAGCTTCGATGTAGAATCGGCACGGAGACTGTGGGTTTGCTGGATGTCGGCGGGTAGACACTACGTACTACAGTATTAATGATAGCTCTTGAGATTTCAGAGGGGAAAAATAGAGCAATGAACCATGCGTGATCGGCAAATAATCAATTTCGTGCACGAGGTACCTTACGAACGAGGAGTCGTATTCGTACAGCAGTGCAGGACACTTAACAAGAAAAAAAGCAATAGGAAAGGCAGGCTGACATCTATAGTTACTGTAAAATAAGAAATTAGGGGGTCGTTATACTGAATTTAGCGTAGAACGCACCAATTCCCAAATAAGAAATCCAGCCTGGACCAGGTTTCCCGTTTTTTGCTGTTACTAGATGTGCTGTACTTCTGTGTACGGCGCGGGTAGCAACACGATCCTGGTGGGCCCTCACGCTCTCACGCAGCTCCTACTGGTGGACGGTTGATAGCACCAAAGTCAGCTGTCATTGCTTTGGTCCTCATCTTGGGGTCTCAAAGGGCTTACACCTACACGGGTTGTGCTGGATGTCGATCAGCTCTGCCTATGGGTGGATTGAACGAAGAACACGCCCACAAACGCGGTCCGTAGTTTACAAACCTCAGACGTATTTCAAATTTATAAAACCTCAGAGAAAGCAGAATACACGCCCACAAACGCACCGCGGGCGTGTCAGCGTCAGCAAGCACATCACATGCCAGTGGTCTGCAATCTGGCATTTTTTTTTTTTTTTTTTTTTTTTTAATCATCACTTTTACTTTCCAGCCCACTCGTACGAGGTTTTACCCTCGACGATCTTCTGGACAAGCCGTGGTCACAGGTGTCGTCCCTTTCTCCCCCCGGTACGTGCCTTTAGTTTTTATCGCGCATAGGGTTCAGCATTCCCACTGCTCGTCGATTTTCATCGAATGTAGCCAACTCACGCTTTCGCGCTTTCCGCTTATTATCAATTTTTTATGCAAGAAAAAGTCCCTATGAGCATGCACTCGGTGAGACTCGAACTCACGAAATTGATCTTGACAGGCTCGCGGACCACCTACCAAGCCACCGGGGACGCCGGCTATAGAATACATACACGAGGCTGAAGATATGTATAAACATACATATAATGTAGATTACGTCTTTCAGGTCTTTTCCTCAGTACGGCGCCACTCACCACATGTGTAGGCTTCAACTTGCGCAAAAGCAGCAACGGCTTCACCAAGCCATCTGCCTCCAATGGGTAGGGCTCCATGCGTGCCTTCTTTCGAGCATTCATGAAGGCAGCTGCTGGAGCGCGGCCGTAGAGGACACAGGCCACGGTCGACTCATCCACAGCGTAATTGTGCACTTGGACGGGTCGGTCTGGGTACGCTAGTTTTAGGGTCCGCTCCGTCTGAGCGCGAACATCATCTGCAGGGTGCTCGAGCCAGTAATGGTCATCCAGCACGCTATCTCCAACAAGCGCGATTTTAAGGTCCGGCGACTGCTGCATCGTGCAATGAAACCCCAAACAACCGCTACTGCTGCTGCTGATACTCGTAGTCCTACAGAATAAACTGCCAGCGCGAGCTCACTGTCCCACTCTCCACTCTCCACCATCCACCACGAAGAGTTCCGAATTGACTAAAAATAGAAGAAACAAACCGTAACCAGGTACTCGTAGGAAAAAAAAACTGTTGGGAGTTTGATTGTCGATGTCTTCGCCGCGCGGCGGACAAGACTTCAGCTCGGAGCAAAGAAAAGCCGGTGTAGAATCAGAGATAGTCGCCTGCCGTCTCGTGTCTGGTCTACCACGCCCGCCCCGCCTCCACTTCAAGCTTGATCGGCCAGGACATTGCAACAAAGAGAGCAGCAGAACAACCGCAATCAGGAACCCGACAGTCCCGCCGGGAAACACGCCGCATGCTTTGCAGACTGCTGTGTCTGTCACATCAAGACACGAATACACAATAATGATACATATACCAGGTACCAGATATATAGCAAAGCACCTCCAACAACCTGTTCAAGGCCCACCAGAGAAGGAAGATGCTGCATGGACGAAGGAATGCCGCCAACGCGAACCCCTGGTGCTTTGCGGGGATTCTCCTTCTGCTGCTGTCGATAGCGTTGCGGTTCGAGGGTTGCGCTGCTTTCACGGTGAGCGGCGGCGTTGGAGCTTCCGGGTCACCGAGATATAAGCTTTTTACAGCGAGGTACCCTCTCGAAAATGGTCCTGCGCAGTTGCGCCTTCACTACGCCGTCATCGTGGAAAACATCAGCAGCACAGCGAAATCGGGTGTCTGGCCCAAGAAGCAGGAGGAGGACGGCGAGCGCTTGGTTCTTTTCGACTTCTTGCCTAAAGAGCCTACAGCGTTGCCTACCACCTTGCGGCTGCTAACAGGCGGAGACGTGGAAGGGAAACTCAGGGAGCGAGAGCTTCGATTCTTGCCACCGCGGTCTGTATTCGTTGGGGAAAGTGACTCCAGTTTGGAGGATATGCGAAACTTTGTGAGGGCATACCCCGATCGCCTGTCTCTTGTCACGAATAATTGCTACTCGTTCGTGGACGCGTTTGTAGAAATGCATGTTCCGAACCCTCCGCTTCTCTAAAATCTATTAAACGGCGGTGGGGCTTGTGACCTCCGGGCGTCCCCGGTGGCTTGGTAGGTGGTCCGCGAGCCTATCAAGATCAATTTCGTGAGTTCGAGTCTCACCGAGTGCATGCTTTTTCTTGCATAAAATTGATTAGCGGAAAGCGCGAGAGCGTGAGTTAGCTGGAACAGGAGGAGTAGAAGGGAAACCGCGGTAGAAGAGAGTAGCAGAGAGACCGCAGATAGGGTAGCAAGGTACCAGGCCGACTAAGAGGTTGGACTTTTCTTTGCTACTCGTACCGCCAACTGCTGCGGCCGTTCGGTATGCATTTTGATTTTTTTCCCTTCTTATCAAGGAATGAAAGAAGTACTACATAGTGGGTGGGTGACGAGCGTATTTTGGTCCACTCACTATTGCTCTTTTTACTTAGTTAAGTGTTCACCGGGATGCATAGTCCCCTTTTTCCTTCTCGTATCTTTCCCCTTGCACGTCCCTTTTGGCTCATGCTCGGGGTAAGTATGTATGTGTCTGAGCTTTGGCTTCCCATTTTATTTATTTATTTGGGATTCTTCTCCTTTTCTTTTTCTTTTTCTTGTTCTTTTTCGGTTGGGTTTCTTCGTTGCTTCTCTTTCTTCATGGTGTATTTTGGTTGCTGGCGTATGTATGTATGTTGTGTCGGCCGCACCAAGTGCGAAGGCATGGTGTTGCGTAGGCTATTAATGCATTACGGTGTGTTATCTCTGTGTCGTAGTCTGTGACCACAGAGCTCGTATCTTTCTAGGGTGAAGAATCAGCACGGACACTGGGCTTGCTGGATGTCGACGAGTAGAAGAACGGTTTAATGTGAAGAACACACACACACACATTCGATGAAAATCGACGAGCAGTGGGAATGCTGAACCCTATGCGCGATAAAAACTAAAGGCACGTACCGGGGGGGAGAAGGGACGACACCTGTGACCACGGCTTGTCCAGAAGATCGTCGAGGGTAAAACCTCCTACGAGTGGGCTGGAAAGTAAAAGTGATGATAAAAAAAAACAAAAAAACATGTGTCTACCACTTCTTCAGGAAATATTAGGACCGCTTTGGTGATCCTTTTAGGACTGCAGTCCCGTTCTAGGGACACAGTAGTTGGAATTTGACTGGTTTGTCTCGCAAACGAGACTTCAGTCCTAAGAAGGGTTAAACGGTCCTTGCATTGGGACGGAGTTGATACGGCGGTATCAAACTCCAGTGTTGCGCGGTTGCCCTCCCCCCCCCCCCCCCCCCCCCCCCCCCCCCCCCCCCCCCCCCCCCCGCCCCCAAGCCCGCCCCCACCCCCCTATTTTTTTTTTTTTTTTTTTGTTCAGCGTTTTGGCCTACGTACATACCAGGTACCTGGTAGGTATTCACGAGGCGGGGAATGATGGAAGAGAGCAGATATTCCGGGTGGGTGTGGCATACGCATGGATATGTCTCGAGATAGGGGGCGCGAGAAGGTAATCCGAGGACGTATCGTATCGAATCGCAGAGCTGACTTGGCGAAGGCGGCGCTCATCGCGTGGCATACACATCCTACATACATAAGAATGGCTGGAATTGCGTTTGAGGTCGAGAGAGCGTAGAATGGCGGTCGATCGTCAAGCGCTGAACGGGCACGAACGAGTTCTCTATGGGTTGTCGCGCGATGATTTATTTATGACGTCCTGGTGTAAATCTCCCCACCTTACATGTGCCCGAATAGCGTGACAGTAGAACTACCACTTGTTCGCGATCTGGCCTGATTGGTTCAGGTTAGGGTTAGGGTCACGGTGGTTATATTCGTTTCTTACACAGCAGTGTGTGGACCATTTTCTGATATTATAGTACGTGGTAAGCAACGCTCATAGCACGAGGCTGTTCTACTGCTGTGTAGTCTAATGAGGTACATTTTAGGTGACGCTAAAAATATGGATCTAGAAAATGTGCTGGATCGTGGATATTTAGCAAAGCTTGAGGTGTTGAACAAGGATGGTTTCACCATGAGGAAGACTTGCTCATGTTACGTTTTCTTGTTGGCGGGCCCATGTACTACATCTGTACTGACTGGTATATACGAGCATGTCCTTGAACGCGGGCTGTCGGTTGCGACACTTGTTCGGGCTTCACCTTGACGGCTGTACATGATTGTCCTATCGCGGAGGATTGCACCATTGCCAACTACGATAGTCGCTGATGGACGGTGTAAATTAACTCGCGAAATAGTGTAGAACCCTGGACATTTGGGTGCCGTGAGGGTTGCCATGGAGTGCCGTGGCGGTAGCCGCGGGGGTTGCCATGGAGTGCCGTGGCGGTAGCCGCGGGGGTTGCCATGGTACTACCCATGGCATATCATGGCAACCCCCACGGCGTACCATGGAATCCTACGCCACGCCATGGGATGCCGTGGTGATGCCATGGTATGCCATGGGCGGTACCATGGCAATGCCACGGCATGCCCACGACAAGATCAAATAGTGTAGAACCCTGGTGTGTACATTATAGTGTTTTTTCCCGACATGCCGTGGCATGCCGTGGCACCTCCTGCGGCAAAACCTTCCACGGCATATCTTCCACGGCATACCACGGAACCTTCCACGGACCCCCACGGCATACCATGAACCCTAACCCTAACCCTAACCCCAACCCTAACCTAGGTGGCGTGGACATTGGGGTGCCGTGGGGGTTGCTATGACATGCCGTGGGGTTGCCATGGAGTGCCGTGGCGGTAGCCGCGGGGGTCGCCATGGTACTACCCATGGCATGTCATGGCAACCCCCACGGCGTACCATGGAATCTGATGCCACGCCTTGGGATGCCGTGGTGATGCCATGGTATGACATCGGCGGTACCATGGCAATGCCACGGCATGCCCACGATAAGGTCAACTAGTGTAGAACCCTGTGAAAACGGGGCCGGGAGGGGCTTTGTGGTCGTTATTCTCTTATATTTAGTGAGCTTCGTGCAGCCGGTTCATCGCTCCGACACTGCTGCTGTGTTGTCGACCACCTTCACCAAGTACACCAGGGCAGTGCACATGTAGTCGTAGCCGTTTGTGTCCACCGTGGCGTCAGGAGACAGCACTCCATGCATCAAATGCGTACCAGGAGTCCATGTTGACATGCAGTCATCCAAAGGAGAACACCTGCTTTGTGAGCGCTGCAGTTTGGTCGCCCCGCTGCGGGTGGTGCAGTGACATTCATCTGAGTACCCCGTATGTATATATATTTTCTTCGTACTGATTGGGGAAAGGCCTTGCCAGGATCCAAGGTTCTACACTATTTGACCTTGTCGTGGGCAGGCCGTGCCATTGCCATGGTACCGCCCATGGCAATCATGGCATCACCACGGCATCCCATGGGGTGGCATAGAATTCCATGGTACGCCGTGCGGGGTGCCGTTGCATGCCATGGGAGGTACCATGGCAACCCCCGTGGCTACCGCCACGGCACTCCATGGCAACCCCACGGCATGTCATGGCAACCCCGACGGCACCCCAATGTCCACGCCACCTAGATTAGGGTTGGGGTTAGGGTCAGGGTTAAGATCTCGCCCGACTTCAAGCTCGGTTTCTCCGCGTTTTCAGACATACTTGTTTTCGCCTTTTCACGCTTTATTTTTTTTTATGTACTGTATTGATGAGTCAACTCATCGCCGCTTGGCCAGTGAAAGGATTTCGGCGGTGCAGAGTAGGCCCCGTCCCTTTGTTCGCTAACCAAAGCTACGATGGTACGGACTACCAGGTATGACGCTTGTACCAACCCCCGATCCTTGCTCCTGTTTTCATGTTTTTTTTCATCACGCAAATCGGCGGGAATGGAATATGTATATTTTACGTGGAAATTCATGGGATTATTGCAGGAACGCACCCTGTTTATAATCGATTAGATCGATAGATAAGGGGCATTTGCAACGCGACTTGCGTAGCTTCGACGCATCATACCACTGAAGAGAAAGGTTAGCTTCCATCAGACACTCGTTTTCTACACGTCGGTGAGAGTGGGAGTGGGGAGCGTTGAAGGCATTTCCACGCGATGGAGATTTTACCCTCTTCCTGTCGAACAACTTGGGCTATCAGAGCTTCCTTTTTCGCATTTTTGCCTTTCTGCTGCTGCTGCTTCTTCGAGATCGTTCGTTTGACCCTCCATCGTGAGAACCACTGTAGCAAGTCTGATGTTCAAGGGCCTGTTGTACGTTGTTTGTTCGCGGGGCCGATTACTACCTTGCGCGGCAAAGACAGCGGATTGGCTGCCGGTCACTGCTCTTTGTGATGTGGCGATGTACACGATACTCGACATGCCCCTGAATAACAACTCGTTCGAACGCAATGTCTTCACAAACCCATGTTCTAGGCTGAGCCACTTCACGCGACACAGGCAGGCGGTGTGCGTTCCAGTGAATGCACGGTAGAGCACTTGACGAACGCATAAGATAGGGCATTTTTCGGTAAAAGCATTGGGATGGATATATGGTGCGTTCTGCGGCTACCATGGAACAGTATACCCCAACACTTGAAGAGGCAAGCCAACTGTTGAGTAACAATAATTCGCATTCTTTCCACAATGATGAAACTTTGTCTTCGCAATACAAGGGTACAGGAAAAACAAATTCACAAAACGGAAAGGAAAAATAGCCAGTATTATGGCAGGTAAAATAGCAGTTTGACCCACATCAGCGCCCGCTGCCGACGCC
Organism: Macrocystis pyrifera; assembly: GCA_031763025.1. Taxonomy (NCBI): domain Eukaryota; class Phaeophyceae; order Laminariales; family Laminariaceae; genus Macrocystis; species Macrocystis pyrifera. The sequence goes on along the minus strand of JASSKH010000005.1, from coordinate 1,986,388 downwards.
AGCGTGAATAATCTCAAGACAAGCACCTCCCCCCCCCCTACAAAAATGAGGCATATGGTGCGGCGTCGAATCTTCAACGGGGGGGGGACAGGTCGCACAGCACAGGACACATGATACAAGGCTTACACGAGCAGCAACAGCAGTCAAATTTCAATGGTAGTCCCCAAGAAAAGTGCATACATGCTCTTCAGACCCGACTCGCGCTTCAAATCAAGGCGTGGCCAACTACGAGTGCAACGTGACTCTCTCGCACGCGTCTTTAATGCGGTTTTGTGCAGCTTACAAGGCTCCAAACGCGACCGCTCACATTCCCACTTCCTCGGGCGTGTTAGTGGAAAGCGTTACAGCGTGTACAATTTTCATTTCGTCGGCAATGATGCCGTACACAGACCGGTGTCGTTTGAGCAGCGCCAAGCCTTCGAAAGCTTTGCTCACGATGCTGATCATGAACTTGGACTCCTCCCCGCCCGACTCGTCCTGGATCTCTAACTTCAAAGGCTCTAATTGTTGCAACCTGGACAAATAAATGCGATCGTTTCAAGCAAGACTTGAATATAAATGCAGATATAGTACTTGGTGTGCAGGCGTTCCATACACCAAAGCCTCATGCCACTATCATTAGTATGCCATACACCTTGCTTGAAACTTTTTGGCATCCGACGGCTTCGTCACTCCAGCGAAACACTACTACTAGTAAGGGTCATTCTTATCGGAGAGCTTTTTTTCCCATAATTTCCATATTTTTTTCGCGTAATTTTTCAGTCTTCCAGATTTTCCTGATTTTTTTTTCCAAATATGTGAAATTTAACTTCCCTGATTTTTTTGCTAGTGGAGAATTTCACGAATAGTGACAGAACGCCTCCGTATCTTGATACATATCTCCAGTTATTTCCAAACTTTGGAATTTCGGGAAACAAAGCTGTCCGACACGCATGAGCCGAGCCAGGGTTCCAACTTTTCACAGCTGAGGCTGCAGTTGGTAGTCAAGTTGACATTCTCGCAGCACAATGCGCTGGAATCAAACGCATCGAAACATTGTTTCTCGACGCACCTGACTTTCAACGACAATTTTGGACTGGAACAAAACATAATCACATACCGTACTGGTGTTAATAATGAGGCCACTGCCTGTCTATGACTTACCACGGTAATTATAAGAGCTCTAGGCGATGGACTATCACAAAAAAATACACGACTAATCATCAGTCTGAGAGCCACACACATTTATAGCTCCTTATGATGTCGGCATGTATATGGTAGCAACTTCCGAGGGAGTGGTCCCCTTGACGGAAATGGTTAACTTACTTGTCGGCAATTCGTGCCGCCATCGTCCCGCCCTCCTGTTTCTCCTCCTGCTCGACTTCATCCGGCATCACTTGCTCCATTGCTGCACGAAGGGCAGGCTCGCCGCCCAGAGAAAGCGCCTTTGCTTTCATTGTTCGCAGCATATTGATGAAACCGTTGTTGCGCCTACCATAGATTAAGCAGAGAGTTGGTACGGAGTACTGTGTGTCGGAGACCAGGCGAGCAAAAAAAATGGTCTAAAACACGATCGAGCACCCATCGAGCACATCTGGGACTATTCTAGTGTCGTCAAACGTAATATCAGCCGCCGACGCGCAGTCGACCGACCGAGGAGTTTTCAGCAGCTCCGCCGTAACTAAAACACCGCTCGAGAGGAACAAACCAGGCAGAGATTCTGATCTAGAATACGTGGTCAAAATAAACACAGGGTGTGTCTAGGACACCTTTTGTATACCTGGTATGTACTTGGATGTGACTGGCGAGGTTCCCCAGTACGTAATAGTTTCCTTTCGCAGGGATCCGAACACTAGACCCTTTGGTGAAGATGACATGTGATTCAGAACAGACACGATGCACCAGACTACTGCTGCAGTAGTAATCGTAGTGGGTCTACGTAACAGATACCAGAGCCGATTGAGAGTCACGAAACATTGTCATAGCAGAGGGGATGAATGCACTGCCCGAGCCGGCGAGGTCAAGAAATACATGAAAACAACATAACACCGCGCAGACAAACCTCTAAACTGCATGTTGCCTCTCATTCTCGCTGAACTACAGAGATGCAGCGACGAATTCACTCAACCTTGGGGTGTCGTCGAATGTCTACACACAAACTTCCCCGTTGCTAGAGGTACACGGCAACTTTTGAGTTAGAGAGCTGCAACGGAACAAGAACACCACGGCAACACATTCGTAATGTACGTGTCGGCGGCTTGCTCTGACCGCAACGCACCCTGCTGTGAGGCTAGCGTGAAGACCCGCCACCTTAATAAACTCCGGCTTGACGGTCTGGATCGACTCGGGAGTGTTGCCGGACAGTCCCATCGAAAGAAGCCCAGCAAGGCCCTTGGTGATCATGGCGTCCGAATCCGTTTGGAAGTAGACGAGGCCATCGTCCTTCACCTCTGCCGCCACGTACACCGTGGAGAGGCACCTAAACGAGGAAGGGGTGGGGTCAAGGCAATGGCGCGATGATCGGCAACAAGGCGGCTCTTGCCCTGTAGACAGATGTGGAGTACACATCGAGAGCTAGGAGGGTAAACGCTATAGCAGTATACGCATACAATAATATACTTAGTATACGTCGTACGTATACTGCCGCAGGTCAATGAGTTGATTATTTGCCGTTGCTATCACATGTCTTCTAGAAATAATTTTAGTTTCGTAGCAGGAACGGGAAGGGTCGTTGGAGTACTCTGGCCGAGCAAACACACGACAACAACAACAAACAAAAAGGTGGCCGAAGGTGGAGCCTCAAACACTAGACTTAATCAACCAGAGTCGTCGTTGTTGACCTCGGCGCATTGACCAATGACCGATGGCTGTTGGGTTGTTGTGTGGTGCAATCTGAAAAATAAATAACGCCATGGAAGGCTACCAGGTACCAGGTATCATGTTCGAGGAGACATCATCCCCGCTAGCCACTCCCACCCTACGTACGCGGTAAGTGAGTGTATGCTCACTGCGCCTCCAGTAGCAAGCACTCGGCTGCGCTGGGGTCGGATAGTACACAGCTATATTTCGAACTCAACCGCCTTACATACCAGGTGCCAGGTATTCCACGCGGGGAGGCGAGTAGTGGGTACGCGCAATTAGACCCCTGCTTAGAGGCATTATTAACTGGATTTTTTTTTCTCGTTTCGCGGAAAGATCACGGAAACGCGAAAAAAATGCGGTGGGTCCTATTATCGCCTGATATCCTGGTATCATGTTCCATGAGGTTGCAACGCTCGTCTATCTGATCGAATCGTCGAAACCAGCGGCGCGTGCGCAGGCCGTCCGCTGGATCGTACCGCTAGAGGTCCCCCAGCTCCTAGAGAGGCGACCGTGCCTCGCCGTACCACGCGAGCGTTGCTTCAATCAACTTCTGGCGCGACCAAGCCCTCCACGACATAAAATTAGTTGGAGATTTAGTTTCGATGTCGGCTATGCCGGTGAATCGGCTCTGTCGACTGGACGAATAGAGCTCTCGTTGCGCACGGCGTTTTCTGCGATCAGCCACGGCCTGGGAATGACCCTGGGGATGACCCTGATCTGTCATGTATTGTGTCTAAAGTGGAGACACGGCTCACACGGTGCCCCTGCCCGATGTTCTGCCACGATGCGGGACTTTTCCGCGATACGGGAAATTGATTTTTACCAGGGTACCAGGTAGGTATATTGTCGGGGCTGACAAAAATTCCGCGAAACTCGAAAAAAAATAGCTGAAATCCGGGAATTTTCCTCGAAACGCGAAAAAAAAACGTCCGGTAACAAGCCCATACCTGGTGTACTGCTGTAATTGGAATGATGGCTCTAAGGCTATGTAAGCTACAACAGTACGGATATAGCCACAACGATGATGATATAAACTGGCGCGCCCGAACGGAAGCCCTCAATAGTTAAGAATGTGCACGCTATCATCAACAGCAGCATCTTGATTCCGAACAAAACAGGCCGTAGGCTATGAACAACCCACGGGATCTGGTGGGCAGCCCGGAAATCTACATATTGCACCGCCCCTGATCCTATCCAACTGCGTAGTACTCGTAGGCGACCACTCACCCCAAGACCTTGTTCTCCTCTGTCATGAGTGACGGGTCCAACTTATCTCCCATCTGCGCAAGATGCAGAAGCTGCATCTGCCGCATCTTGTTGTTCGGACACGACCTGAAAACTTTCGTCAATCGCTCCAGCTCTGGAGTCAACCCTAGCTCCTTGAGGTCAGTCGACGTGGACATGTGGTGGGCGCGGCGGCGATGACGGGCTGCGCGGGGTGAAAACCCGCCGCCTGGGGATGCTATAGCATTCAGAGTCACAAAGGCCTGGCCAACCGAGCAGATGCCAGAGGCCAGCGCAGCTACTAACAAAGCAACCCGTGAGGTCATTGCGGCACACGGATGGCTATGCTGGAGAGCTCGCACCAATGGCACGTGGAAAGAGGAGACAACGATGTGCTGTCGCTGTCAAGTCTTCAATACCTGGTATATATGAGCAATGTTTTTATAACTCCTGGAAAGGCGTTTTTTAAGCGTTTCATTTCGTTTTCTGTGCTATACATATGACGAGAACTCTCGTCGAGAACACCATACGTAACAAAACTTGGTCGACGAAACGAATCGAAACGCTCGCACTCTCACTCGGTTCTCGCTAGTTCACAGGAGTGTATACAACCACGACGTGTAACAACTTGACAAGTATGCCAGGGATTGCATACCTCGTACCATACCTCCCGTCGTTGTATAGAAAGGTGCGTCGGTGTTTTCATCAATAATGTATATAACACACAGCAGCAGCACTACAGAGTAGTGACCCCGATATGTGTAATGATCTTGCTACGTTGCTGCTGTATCCATGGGTGGTGGGGTTGATGCTTGCATCTGTATGCGCACCGTATATGTGGCAGTACAAACCAGGTAGTTTATAATTTGTCGACCTTTATCGAGGCTGTCATGGGTGGACACGTGAACAGCCCCCCCCCCCCCTCCTGGTCACCACGCCGAGAACCGTGCATTACGCGGAGGATACGTTGTCAACCTCAAAATTACCACAACAAGATCAGCGCAACCTTACACTTTACAACCTGCGCGTACTTATTATACCTGTTGTGTTGAACACCCGTTTTCGTGACTATTTTAAAGCTCGATTTCACAACCCCTGTCCGCAACGTACCAGGTGTACTTGGTACGATATACACGAGTTTAGTTCTCTTTACGCGTACCTGTATTGTTAGTCTGAAAGTTATTATAACGTCAGCTCAATCCTAAACTTTTCTCACGCTGAAGACAGGTTTGGTTGTAACATTTCAGTCAGACGACGTCCTGGGAATGCCTGCCTACCCGCGATGGGGTATGCCGTGATACAAACAACCCTGTACAGCAGTAGACGGTCTCCCCGGTGGTCAAGTGGTTAAGTTCCAATGAGGTAGAGGTCGAGGGTTCGAGTCTCCTTGGTAATAAGTTATATATGAAGTTTAATATTCTCTAATGACTTTTTGTCGAGAGCACCCACCGTCGGGTGTGTATTAATAGATACCATTCGGCGTGCGTTGACGAGGGAAGAAAGTGCTGAACTCTTCTCGCAATAGAAACGTAAGGCACGTATCGTAGTTGGAAGGGGTGAGAAGCAAAGTCTACTGAGTGACCCCGGGTCTGAGTTACGACTAGTAGTGGGATGGAGCAGGAGCAAGAAGGGCGAAGATAGAAAATGGGATGGAAAAAACGGAGCACGACTACAAGCGCGTATACACCACAGTAGCTGCAAACCTGTACACCAGGAAGCCAGCAGATGGTTCCGGATCGCGGGAAACAATGCCTATTAGTTGTGTAGTGATGAACTCCGCCACCTGCAAAAATACTGTACTAAACTATTGCTGCCTTGCACACGTTGGCGTCTGTTGCAGTAGACTCCGATCAACAGCAAAGACAGTCGCGAGGAAACCGCCTACATGCGGAAGCGCAACTCGACACAATATGACGAGCTTCGACAGTTTTGAACCCGGCGTGCGACTAGGGCAGGGATTGGAACTGGGGGGCATCGGGGGGAGGAGGGCTAGCTCGTGCACCTGTACCAGAGCATGCATTACTACTTGTATAGTGCAGACTGATGGGCGACGAAAAAAAAGCATTATTGGTTATCTTGGGAGAGAATAATAACTTGATGCGTGCTACGATGCGGTCGAAGGAAATGGAAAAAACAAGTGACAAGGGGGACGAAGCGGTGGGGGGCGGACGACGACCTGCAAAAACGCGCGATACGGTCAGTATCGCAGCCAATGCGCAGACAATGACATGAACGCCCTCCAGCCATATCATGTTAAATACAGTATGTTAACATTGCCGTACCACTAACCACTAAAGAAGTATATATCGTTGCCTGCATCATTGGTGATCGTCAAGTAATACGACGTGCCACGCAACAGTTATCAGCTACCTGGTATACTTTTGGTACATACCGCCACCGAGCAGCTTTAGGAAGCGGCCAACGAATAAGAAACAACTGAGCAACATGAGACGACAAATAACAACGACTGCGGAGCTACGACTAGAACCCTGTCATCAATATTCAAAGATTGACTGCTATACCGAACACCCGTGAAATATCGAACGAATAGAATACCAATTATTCGAATCTATCGCACTGCACTCCATAGGCAATGCCACGAGAAGTGCGACGACATGTGTTCAGTCCTCGTCCAGGAAAAAGCCTCCCCATTCTACCCCTCCTCTCTCGAAGTCGTCTCCGAATTGCTTCATGTACACCTGCAGAGGGGAAGGCAAAAAAAATAATATACGAAGGGTCTCAAAAGGTGTTACACACATTCAACATTCTAACGCATGACCTGGATAGGTCGCAAATGCGGTAGGGGCGGGGATACAACTTTGAGCCTTAAATCAGGACAGGGGTACTCATGTGTCCAATGCACCGTTTAGCGATAGTTCCGTCACAATCAGTTGTTCCGCAGGGTTTCCGCGCGGTATGCGATCAACCCAAACCATAAGCAGAGCACGCGGAGCACCTCCAAGTTAGGGCTACATGCAAGAATGGTAAGGCCCCCTTGGTCTGCCACGCGCGACGAAAAATAATAATAAAAGAGTACGAGTGTTTCGAAGAAAACATCGCGTGGAGAGAAACGATGCGGGGAAATCAAGCTCTAATCACACAGACCCGCCGTCTCAATGCCAGTGTCCATTCAGAGCAGGAGAGGGTGGCCAAAACCTTCAAAGGCTCACATCGTCTTCCTCCTGCAACTGCACCACCAGGTCCGATTTCGGGTAGGAGCAGCACGTCAAGGCGTACCCTTCCTGCTTGAGCTCCTTCAGCAGTCCGAGCGCACCCTCAGCTTTTACCTGCTTGCGGAAATGTACAAGGCGAACAATTCACTCTCAAACTTGTCGCAGTGCACCCTGCTGTTTGGCAAGCCCGAACACCACTACGGCGCCGCCGATTAGTCTACACAATCAACAGACAGGTTCAATCGTATGGTGAGTCTGGTGATATCTGTGTGCGCAATTTGTGTTCTACCCATTGCGCGCAGTGCGTGCCTTCTTGAGTTGCTTGCGGGTCACTTTGATTCACTCTACAGCCCGGGGGTAGATAGCGATCGCGCGCGGCACACTAACGTGGAGAACAAACTTCAAATGTTTCTCCAGTAGAAAACTAACAGCGTGGAGGGTACTTCTACTTGTTGCCTGTACAGTGTAAACTGCAAACGGAACGGTTTTCGGAGCGTGTACCTTTCCCTCCAAAACCTTGACAGCGCACGTGGTACAGCACCCGTTCCTGCACATCCTCTTCTTGTTGACGATAGGAACGTCAACTTCAGCCTCTTCGGTAGCGAAAAAGATGTACCGATCAGCCGGAACATCCACCGAAGCAACCGTTTCGCCAGCCTTGTTCACGTACGTCACCTGACAAAAATACAAACAAAAGAGACGTAGGTAGCGGGTCACGTGACTATCGAGGAGTCGGTTTTCTCACGAGAGTAATTGGGGTCGATATGAGCCGGACGCTTTTTTTCCCGTTTCGAAGAAAATTCCCGGATCGCAGCATATTTTTTCAGCCCAGGCAAAACACCTAAAACATAATTTCCCGGATCGCAGAAAAAAGTCGGACCGTCGCAGAACATCGGGCAGGCACACGGTGTGAGTCGTGCCGCCACTCGGCACTGTACAGGATAGATCAGGGTCATCCCCACAGTCATTCTCAGGCCGTGGCTGGTACCAGCAAGTCCCGTTCACCACGAGAGCTCAATTCGTCCAGCCGACAGAGACTCACCGACATAGAACTACTTATAGATATCTCGATCTCTGAGCGTGCTCGTTGGTACATCCCTTGCCTCTCAGAGCTCCCACTTGGAAATCGCCTCCTTTTATTACTTGCCGGACCTTTCCAGCGGGTCTTTGTTATCTCCATTTCTCTTGGCACGTTCAGTCCTTCTTTCTTTTTTTCTTCTTTCGTTTCGTGTGCATGCGTGTACTCCGAGCACGGTTCCGCGGGCGAGCGCGACACCGTCGCGGGTTTCAGCGGGTGCTGGCGGGTAGACGGGGAGTTGCAAGGAGCGCGGTCGCCGTTTTCGTGGCTGGGCGTCGTGTGTGCCTCGAGACACGAGAGGAGCATCAATGGGCTCTGTCTGGCCTCCGTTTGTGATTTTTGATAGAGTACGTACGAGTATTTAAGGGTCGTTCGGGATAACAAGATAATATTCAAGCAGTGCTTATTTTGCGACCGGGCTGAAAACGACACTGGGAGGTACCCATGCTGAGCACCAACATTGTCGAGCTGGCGGACGACGGCCACGGTGAGCACCGGGCTTCACGCGAGGCGGGCGACGGGGCTCACTGTGGAGGAGAGGGAGGAAAGCTTTACCCGGACCGAATCGGTAGCGAGATGGTCTCGAGAGGGGCGGGCGGCGGACGAGGCTGAGAGAGAAGTTCTGCTGTTATATTTTTTTCTTTCTTCTTTTTTCTTTTTGGCCGGTGTAATGTGTTCCAATCAGGCAGTAAATTATTACACGAAAGGGGACGGGGATTTTTTTTCTTTCAGAAATTTTGGTTTCATTTTCATTGTTTTCGCTGTGCTGCTCTGCCGTGCTGTGCTTTATCTTTCGTACACATACGAGTATACAGACACAGAGCACATCGAAAGAAGAAAGTAAGTACCCTACCTGGGGTATGTACGTACGTACGGTATGTGAGCAAGTGTAGCGCGAAACCACCCGCGACGCGAAGCGTATGTGGCGTCCGAGCTGTTTCTCCTGAAGCATGGCGGCGGGACTCTTGGCATTATCGAGTCGCCAGTTCGCAACCCAACTGCTGTACATAGTCATGAAAAAAACAATATTCAATCATGGACCTCCGTCCGCTTCGCATAATTTGATGTACTTTTCCTTCCTGAGCGAGCGTAGCGGGCGGCGCAGGCCGCCCGCGGAGCGAAGCGCCTTGTAGTCGAGATCAACACGAAATCGCCCGCTATTTCCTTGTCGTGGAGGGCTTTGTCGCGCCAGGAGTTAATTTAAGCTACGCTCGCGAGGTATGGTTGCCTCTCTAGGAGTCGAGGCACCTCGAGCGGCACGATCGAGCGGACGGCCTGTGCGCGTGCCGCTGTTTTTCTTAAGATCCGATCAGATAGTCGAGCGTTGCGACCTCATAAAATATGACTACAGACGATAATAGGACCCACCGCATTTTTTTTTCGCGCGACTCGAAAAATTCCGCGAACGGAGACGAAGAAAAACGGCCAGTTGAAAAACATCCTTATCCTGTTTCCTATGCGGTTCGATTTCGAGGTTCAGATTTGTATTTTTCGATCTCAAAAATGAATGACCCTGTTTATGCAGTCCAAATGTGCAAAATCCGACCGGATTTTTTTCGATTTGAGAATCCGATGACCCAAGTCGTCGGATTTTGGGTGGGTCTTTAGATTTTCAAATAGAAAAATGGCATGCTCTCTAAAGTCAACATGTTATCCACGATAGCAAACAGCAGCAGAACGATTGATGAGTTGGATGGTGACACAGCTGTATAGCGACGTTGCTTCGCGCCCTACGCGCGGGCGGCGCGTCCCTCCGCGGCCAGACTACAGTCGGCTGGCGCGGGCTCGGGCCTAGAGACCAAGAGAAGCGCACTCGGCACGGGCCTCTCCGTGAATACGTACTCGTAGACTACACTGCCGTACAGCAGCAGCAGTCAGTCACAAAAGGAAACACAAAATACCAAGACAGGTTGACTCTAGCGCACTCGCCATATCTCTTCGCCGCCAGACCAGAGGCAGTCAGCCTGGGCTCGGGCGCTTGGGTACTATGCGCAGGGCAGCGCACCCAGCGCGTCTCTTCGCGGCGTCAAACCACAACAACAGCAGTTGGCCTCGGCGTTTGCTCGAATCTCTGCACGCGCAATAAATCTGTTTTTTCCGCATAGGAAGACTGTTTCGATTTGCCAAGTTTTCACATCTGAAAATGCGATAGGGTCAAAATCTGAAGCTCAAAAATCGAAATGCATAGGAAGTGGTCTTCGGACCGTTCCTAACGAGAAAAAAAAACGAATAAAAAACAAAGAGCAGAACTCAAGAGCACGTGAGTTTTATTGGTCAAACGCAAAATACTAGAAAGAGATCCCGATACCTCCTATTTCACATTTCGTTTTCAAGTCCCAGAGCACTTATTTTTTTATGAAATGGGTGCCAAATAAACGAAATATGGGATACCCAGGGGCAGAGAGGAACATAGGAGGAGCTCGAAGCGTTGGGATGTAGTTCCGATAAAGTTTTTTTACGATCGATTGGCAAGCGCACGATGGCCAAGGTAGTGCATGTGGCTGCCGCGCGGCTTGACTGCTGACGGCGCGAGCATATATGGGTAGGGTTTGACCAAGGGGTGCCCTCGCAAGAAACCGGGGGGTCCGCGTGCGAGTTGTGTCTATCCACTATCCACCGGCGTTGTTGAGCGCTATCGCCGGGAATCACGTGCTTCGGCGGTTGAGTCATTCTGAAAAGTTGCACCGTGTACAAATTTGACTCAGCTTCTTATTTTATTTTCGTTTTTTTTCTTTGTTTTTTTTTCTCTCGCTAGGCCAGTCCTTATGCAGTCGGAAATATGGATCGAAAAATCCGGTTTCCGATCGGAGACAAAAAATGACTTTTTTGTGCAGTTGAAAAACGTCTTTTCAATCCAAGATTTTCATTCATCATTTTTTCCAACTGGACCAGACAGTCGAGAAAAGTGAGATTTACGATTCAACATTCCAGACGGATTCATGCTTTGGAAATGCTCAAAAGTCCCGCCGCACAGTCGTACGAGTATCACACACCTACACAACAACACGACACACGACACGACCCTACACCACAACATCGTCGACGCTAGCTTGGCTGCTCTCACTTCTGCTGCTGCTCGCCGCGAGTCAGCGTGATGCATCCATTTCTAGGCCCGTCAGCAGCACGTAACAGCATCCGATGGCCGCAGTGTATCGATGACCTTTCGGCAACTGCTGCGCTGTCTGTAGCTTGGCGACTCTCGAAGAAACCCGGCGCCGCGATGGCCTCGAGGACGAGATGGAGGAGAGCGCCCCGCGTGTGAAGCTGACACGCTGCACGAGGAAGAAGCCAGACATCAGCATGTATGTGTGGTTGGGCGCAGCTGCTGGAAGATGAAAACCTCTCTGACCCCACGAGCATTACGGCGAAGCAGTTTCGAACCGACTTCCGCCCACCCTACCTACCCTTCTTTCTTGGAGCTATTAATAATCAATCTATTCAAAGTCACTCCCGTACATCAAACATCTCCAGAAAAAACACAAAAACTGTATATTCGATCCGACGGACGATAAGAAGGGTAGCCATTCACAATCCAGTCGGAAAAAAAAAAACAATCGGAAACCGGCTTTTCAATACACGTTTCCGACCTCACAGTAATTGGCCTTAGAGCTCAACCTGCTGTTTTTTTATGAAAAAGCGAAAGTTTATTTCGTTTTTTTTTTTTCGTTAGGACCGGCCCTTAAGAGGTAAACTCCACTCAGACAGTTGTACTTGAGAACGAAAATACTGCTGTCGTAGTTTGTCCCCGAAGCGTGGGCACGGTCACGCGGCCGTTTGGGGTCCGGTGTTCCGCTGGGCATACTAAAACTGCTATATATATAAAACAAAAAAACAACAGCCGTGAGACCTATGCCAACGGAAAACGCGAAGACAATTTTTTTCTCTAAAAAACATTGCTTTCAAAGAACAGCCGAAATTATCTTCGTACCGCCGCTGTGGAAAAAAAGGGAAAAAAAAACGTTTGATTTTTTCTTCTTTTTTTCTAAACGGCTGCAGGCGACGCAATTTGTTTTTCTCGTTGCAAATTGTCAACACGCCGAAAAAAATCAGCTCGTGCGACGATAGACGCTCGATCTCGACATAGACTCAGCCCACGGCCAACCCGCTTGGTGTCGGGTAAGGTCAGCGAGGATAGATGACCTCGAAAATAGCAGGTGGATCCATGGTCTAGGGGGCGAGAGCTTACCGGCGGCGTCCTACGGTATCCTCCCAAACCTGAGAAAACGCCTATTTTTTGCCATTCGAGACGGATCGAGAAATTTTGTCATCTGTTGTGTGCACAGCAAAGGACAATTCTTTACATATCATACGCCTGGCCAGCGCCCAACATATGTCACCGGTCAGTGTGTGAACACGGTCATTCTAGGGTGGGTCGGAGCCCCTAACGAGCGCACTTCGTTCAAAATTCATGACGCAGTCGTTGGTTTTGACGATAGATGTCTGTCGAGGACTTGGAATCTCGCTGCTTCGACCCAAACATCCGCCCGAGTTTCTTTTTAAGCTGATCTTGGCCCAACATCGGCCCCAGAATAGTAGATTTTTTCGGGGTTTTCCAAAGGGTAATACTATTTGCGGCACCGGTGTCGTATTCTTATTTGCGACATGGTGTCGTAAATTCTTACTTGCGACATCGCGCCACGTTCGCGGCACATACCTCAGACTGGCTCCGCACCGCCAGGGATGTGTTGGCATGGTGCAGGGCCATCATTGAAGCTATCGCATGGCCGAAACGGGCCAGGACTCGAGGAGATATCTGGTATTTTGGTGCACCCGCAAAACATTCAGATCGGTGTCGCAAACAAGCCTGATATACGACATTGATACGGATGTCGCAAATACGCTATTTACGATACCGCACCGTGGTTGCGGCACACGCTCCGGACCGGCGATGTATTCCTAACCCTAACCCTAACCCGTAGAGTCTCAGCATGGTGTAGCGCTACCATTGAAGCCATCGTGTAGCCAGAACGGGCCAGTACTCGAGGAGATATGTGGTATCCTGACGCACCCGCAGAATGTTCTAGCTGGTGTTGCAAATACGCCTTATTTGCGACACGGATGTCGCAAATACGTTATTTACGACACCGCGCCGTGGTCGAGGCACACGCTCCGGATCGGCGACGCATTACCAGTAGAGTCTCGGTATAGTGTAGGGCTACCATTGAAGCTATCGCATAGTCGAAACGGGCCACAGTACTGGAGAGATAGCTGACATCCTGGTGCACCCGCAGAATGTTCTGGCTGACATCGCAAATAAACCTCTTCAGCGACACAGGTGTCGCAAATACGTTATTTACGACACCGCGCCGGGGTTGCGCCACACGCTCCGGATCGGCGACGCACTACCAGTAGAGTCTCGGCATGGTGTAGGGCCACCATTAAAGCCATCGTGTAGCCAAAACGGGCCCAGCCATGTCCCTACACACGTTGCCGCACCTACGTAGCTCGACCAACCTGAACGACTTACAACCGCGCCAGCACCAGAAGGTTTTGTTAGTGGGTGTGCGTGCACAGAGCCCGCCGGGACTGGCATTGGTGCCGTGTGCGTTGAGCGCGGTGGATAAATTGTTCCCTTTGATCGTTCCAGCAGCGACGGTTACAAGTTGTAGGGGGTTGCGTATATCTTCGCAGGCGTTATTATTATTTTTTCTTTGTGTTCATCCAGCTCTCCGCTCCGAGCTTCAAGCTAGGCTCCGCTTTCTCTCTCCTCCTCTGCCCTTTCATACACCGACTATAAAGAACGTCTTCAGACCACGTGGTGGTCAGGGCATCCAGGCTTAGACTCTACGAACACACTATTATTTTAATAATGACTTGAACGTTTGAGGTCTGCTACCAGAAGCCAATAATGATGTCTTCGAAGGGATCGGGTCAACAAGAGCACGATTCTCCGGGTGAAGTTCAAGAGCTGAGACGCGAGGTCAAGCTGGCGTTGGAGCACAGTCAGGGGTCGATGATGAACGCCATGACGGACATGATGGCCGATAGAAGTCCGGCAGGGCTGAGGGCAGCGCTGTTGTTGGGCAGATCCCGGGGACAGTACCCACTGCTGTGAGAGAGACCCTTGCTGCTGCTGTAGGCATGGCACGGGATATTGCAGCAGAACAAGAGACAAATTTGCGTGAGGGCGCCTCGTGAAATTTCGGAGCAACGGGACGCGGAGGAACTGCGCTGCCTGTCGAGGTTGGTCCATCGAGCGGTCAGCCAGACCAGCCTGGGAGGACTGGAGAATGGAGTGCATACCCTGGCGGTGAGTTGGGTGGTGGACTTGATCTGCCTCTCTCCCGCCATTTGCCATTCAAACACACTTCTGTGCCACCGTATAGTGGGCTCAAACCTGAGTTCAACCCCTGGACAAGAGACGCTCGGTAATACGCCAAAGGAGTTGGTTTCCTGCCTGCCTTCGTGTCGGATCCACCGCAGTACATCCCCGTAGGGGAATAGGACACAGAAAACTCGGTGCTTGTCGCTCGGAGGTTTAGCCGCGAAAGTGTGCACATGCATACACTGGCGTGGAACTTCCTGTCGACGGCCCTCAAAAGCAAGAGCGACAAGAGGATTCTGCACAGGTGTACCTCGCCGAGGCAAGCGTGGGACGGTCTCCGTGCCTAGTACGGCCCTCAAACGACGGGGGGCAAATCAGACCTCTCTAGACGCCTTAACAGTTTTAAGATGGCGCCGGGGAGCAACCCGCCCGAGGAGATGGGCAGGATGGAGGACCGTGCCGCGGAAATGCGCACAGCAGGAATGTCAGAGGACAACCACATGTAGTGCACCATCTTTATTGACGCTCTTCCTGCCGAATACGAGGTGGAGGCTCGGAACCTGGCATCACGTGACAGCATCGGCCGTGATGACATCATCAAGGCTGTTCGAGAACGGCACTACCGACTTTCTGGAAACAGGAAGAAGAGGTCCAACGCTGGCCACGCAGGCCATGCTATGTACGCCGGCGGCGGCGGCGGTCGCGGTGGTCGCGGAAGAGATGGAGTCAGTGGCAGAGAAAAAGGCGGACGACGGGGGCAGCATGGACGAGGCGGTAGAGGCACAAACGAGGACGGTGGTGGCTCGGCCGCGGCTGCTGGTGGCGATGGCAGCAGCGCCAAAGCCACCAGCGGAAGTACTCCATTGGGCGAGTGTCATAGGTATGGCAAGAAGGGCCATTGGAAGAGCGACTGTGCGGCAAAGCTATGCAGCTGATGCCAAGGACGGGAGCACTCTGCCGATGCCTGGGCCATTCCATCGATCGATGCAGTCGACGCAACCGACGGGGGCACGCTGCTGATGTCTGCCCCTCATCGAAATAAGAAGCTGTCATGGCGGTGGCGAGCGAGGTTGGGGGAAGCGACGATCACGATGGAGAAAGTACGGTCCAGGCCTCAGCTTTCAAGGCCGAAGAGACAGGCAAGTGCAGTGATGGTTCGGGGGAAGGGGAGTCTGCTTGGCAAGTAGGAGACGATGCCTGGATATGCGATAGTGGTGCGTCTACTCACATGACGCCCTCAGCAGAATGCATGATCAACTATCGAGAATGCAACCTGAAACTCCGAATCGCTGATGGATCCACTCGATCGATCGAAGGTTACGGTGACATAAGCGTTGTCTTTCGGTCTGGAAACGGTGGTAGCGGAGATCTGGCACGTGCGCAACGTTCGTTAGTAGCACTTGCACGAGACCGTTTCCAGACCGAAAGACAACGCTTATGTCACCGCAACATGCCAGATCTCCGCTACCACCTACTTTCCCTGCCCACTCTCGTCAAAAATGGCCGCACTTTCGAAGGGCGCCCCACGGGGGTTGTAGTCAGGCTCAAGTCAGATCGCTCGATCGTGTTTCCGTTGAGTGGACCTCCTACAGTCTGTACGGCTACCGGGTCGACCGCAGTTGTAGGGAAAACGCCTGTGCTGTACTCGCACCGGGGCAACTGCCCAACAAGTCTGCGATAAACATCAACGACTTCCACTGCGCGGCTAGACACTCCCACGAGGTACTACTCCGCAAGACCGCGGAGCAGCAAGGGATTGTCCTCGAGGGAGAGGTGCTGGAGTGCAGAGGGTGCTCCATGGCGAAGGGTCTCCGCAAAAGTATATAGCAGTCCACACACACACGAGCAGATAAGAAGCTCGGAAGGGTTTTTGTAGATGTTGAGTGGACCTAAGGTGGTAGTCTCTCTGAAGGAAGCGGTATACTCTCATCGTGCGCGACGATTCTTCACGGTATACGTGGGTGTACTTTATGCGCCACAAGTAGGACGCCGCGGAATTGCTCGAACAGTTCCTCGCGGATTCTCGTGCACACGGTGTCCCTTCTACGGTGGTAATCGTCCGATCTGATGGGGGCGGTGAATTCCGCGGGGGCAAGTTTGGAGACCTGTGTAGATCACGAGGGATCAAGCAAGAATTCACCATGGCCTGACAGTCCCCAATTCAAAGGAGTAGCAGAGCGCGCGCTAGGTTTGATTGAGACGGCCGCAATGGCGGGGCGAATTCAGGCTCACGAGCTTTTTCCCGGCGCGCAATTCCCGGCCACTGCGTGGTTTTGAGCGGAAGCGTCCCACCGGGCGTGTGATGCCTCAAACCGCACGGCAACGACAGCTAACCCAGAGAGCAAGTTGCCGCATGACATGTGGCATGGTCGTTCCCCCCCAGTAACTCTACTACCCTTCCTCAAGCCTGGCGATTCCAAATGGAAGAGGGAAAACAAGTCACAGGCGAAAGCACAAGAGTGTTTTTAAGTCCTAGCATGTCTTGAATGTCTCTTCTGTCTCGTCACTGCTGTGAAGAGCCAGGGAGGGTGTTCGTTTGGATCGTTTCAGCAGCGACGGTTTCAAGTTGTAGAGGGTTGCGTGTATCTTCGCAGGCGTTATTATGAATTTTGCCGTGTATTCATGAGGAGAGTTCGAGCTCTCGGTTCTCCGCTCCGAGCTTCGAGCTACGCCCCGTTTTCTATTTCCTCCTCTGTCCTCTAATACAACGACTATAAATAATGTTTTCAGACCACGTGGTGGTCAGGGGATCCAGGCTTGGACTCTACGAACAAAATCGTCGCCGAAAAAAAAGTTGAATCACACCCGCACCCACACCCACGCCCGCACCCACGCCAACTTACAGATGAACTAAAAACAAAAAGCACCCTACTCTCGTACGAACCGCTATCAAGATGTTTTTTTTTTTCCCTGGGAAACCAAGAAAAAAAGGCTCGCGCTTCGCGCTCGCGCGCCTCATTATCAGAAAAAAAGTTATCGAAGTCACCAGAAGTCACCACAAAACTCAATATGCCAGTGGTTCAAGCTGAAACCATTACATTTAGGGCAATGCTATTTGCGACACGTTCGCGGCACATACCTCAGATTGGCTCCGCACCGCCAGGGATATGTTGGGCATGGTGCAGGGCCGTCATCAAAGCTATTGCATGGCCGAACTGGGCTAGGACTCGAGGAGATATCTGGCATCCTGGGGCACCCGCAAAACGTTCAGATCGGTGTCGCAAATAAGACTTATATACGAGATGGGGTGTCGCGAATGCGTTACTTACGACATCGCGCCGAGGTTGCGGCGCACACGGTTCGGATCGGCGACGCACTACCAGTAGAGTCTCGGCATGCTGTAGGGCTACCATTGAAGCCATCGTGTAGCCAGAACGGGCCAGTACTCGAGGAGATATGTGGTATCCTGGTGCACTGGCAGAAGCTATTATTAACAATAATAGCTGGTGTCGCAAATCGGCAAATACGTTATTTACGTCATCGCACCGTGGTCGAGGCACACGCTCCCGATCGGCAACGCACTATACCGGTAGTATCTCGGCATGGTGTAGGGCTATTATTGAAGCCATCGTGTATCCAGAACGCGCCAGTATTCAAGGAGATACGTGGTATCCTGGTGATCCTGGTGCACTGCCAGAATATTCAGACCGGTGTCGTAAAGCCGCATTTGACGACATCTCACGACGTTCGTCGCGAGCGCCTCGTTTAGACCAGGACTACCACGGTGTCTTAATAATAATAGCATGAGCTCGGATTACCACTGCTGCACAATTAGTTTCCACGAGTATATAGATCTTATAACCACGTCATCGTGAATCAATGGATTATAAATTAACTTGGTTGTTGCTTTCCGCGCCGTGTTCTATGTCGTGCGTGGTCTAAATGACGAGCGCTTGTATCGTTCAAAGCGTCGGGCGCTCTGTTGACGCGTCAAATAACATGGGCAGACATAACGGGCACCGAAGTAATGTTGTGCATGCTGCGCTTTGCATACGTTTCTTGTACTATTAATGGTCTGTGGATGCTAGCGAAATAGGTGGGTGTATGTCATCTACAGAAGTATCATATCCACACGTGGGTGATTCGAGGATAAAATCGAGCATGGACCTCACTTTGCTAAGGCTGACACTTATGGGACCAGGAACATGAAAACCTGTGCCTTCAACACACAGCACCTGCCGCCGCCGCCGATTTCCCGCCTCACAAGGCACGAGATGACGTCGAACCTTCGAGGCCGTATGCCCCACTGCTCTGAGAGTGCGCGCTAGCAAGTTTGAGGGTCGTTAAAGCCGTGTGGCAGGAGTTTTCGCTCAAGACATCGGAGCCTGACCCACTTCTGGTCGTTTTTTTTTCGATACGGAAATGGGACCCAGTTTCGTCTAAACAAAAGCGGGCCAGAAATGGGGCAGGCTCTGACGTCTCGAGCGAAAACTCCGGCTACACAGCATCAACGATCCTCAAACTTGGTACCGAGCACTCTCAGAGCAGTGGAGCATATGGCCTCGAAGGTTTGGCGTCATCTCGTGCCCTGTGAGGCGAGGGATCATCGGTGGTGGTAGGTGTTGTGTGTTGAACGTGTAGCTTTTTCCTGCTGCGTCATACCAATAATATCTCCCATCGGCTGGGTGGGTTTCAACACCATAAAGGGGAAATGTTGTTCTGTTTTCTGTTTTCTGGTCCCATAAGAGTCAGCATAAGGGTTTCGTAACGCGTGTAGAAGGTGGTGGGGTTCGTCGGCTGCTTGGAAGGCGCCTTTCAGTGCGTTGTAGTGATGTGTAGAGTTTCCACAAGTTTAGGCCGAATGCTTGTGAAGGGAACCCCAAGCAAAATAGGTTTGCTTGAAGGTTGAAAACTCAGCAACATCCCACAACTCCAGCAGATTGTGCGCACTGACCTGCTCCACTCAGATAATGAGGAGTCTCCTCGTCAAGCTGCGCAGTCAATTCCCAATTGCTTTGGTTGTCGTGGTCGGCGAGGCAGTCTGGTGGGTTATGTATATTTCTCGCGCTCCTGCGAAGCCTGTCGTATTTTTGTGTCTACTCTGTATTAAAAGTACAGTAGAAGAGCCAGCTTGAATATTCTGACCGTGTACTAGGGTACCACATATCTCCTCGAGTACTGGCCCGTTTTGACTACACGATGGCTTCAATGGACGCCCCACAGCATGCCGACAGACTCTACTGGTAGTGCGTCGCTGATCCGGAGCATGTCCCGCAACCACGGCGCGGTGTCGTATATAAGGCTTATTTGACACGACACAGATCTGAAAGCTTAGCGGGTGCACCAGGATGCCAGATATCTCCTCGAGTCCCGGTCCGTTTCGGCCATGCGATAGCTTCAATGATGGCCTTGCACCATGCCAACACATCCCTGGCGGTGCGGAACCAATCTGAGGTATGTGCCGCGAATGTGGCGCGGTGTCGCAAGTAAGAATTTACCACACCGGTGTCGCATATAGCATTCCCCTTTTCCAAAAGTTTGGAACTTTAACTTTCCGTTTGAAGAATCGTGCTCATAGCAAGCTTTACCTGAAAAAGTCTGACGGGTATCTTTGGAATTCAAACTTTTTATGGGAACTTTGCGTTTCCATTGGCATACATTTGAGATCGAGGATTTCGTCGAAACTCATCTTCGCAAACTGTGTGTGATACCTCGATCGCGCGTACTACATACGGGTTAGATGGCCTCATGCCGGGTATGTAAGTCCGTATATGAGGAAGACGAGATCTAAAGCTGTGAAGAGCCATTTGGATACACCATACTACGTCGTGTAGAGCGGCATTAAATACTACCTGTAACAAGGACAACTGCAGCATAACCAGTGGCATTATTTCGGGGGTCTATAGTTAACAGGACCTATGGCATGCATGAAAACCTATATATTTAGGTATTTTTACTAACAATATTTGGTCCTGTTTACTATGGTCCCCCGTAATAATAGTAGCTACTGCTGTGGTAATCAGGTGTACTGCTGTACTGGTGCATATGTGAGGATGTGTATCAAACAGTATGTGATACCCGTACAGCGTAACTACTGTAGTATATACTGCTGCCGTACAGGATACCGGTAGTGCTGCTTGTAGGACTGGTACGTGCTGTACACCAGTTACATCGAACTGGTACAGCAGTACCAGGGACCCCTATACCCAGTACTTCGTACCTGGTATCTGGTACGTAAGATAACGTCGTTATATGAAGGATGACGTGAAGGACGGGCTTGTATTTCGAATTCAAACACGTAAAAAACTGGCCAAGGGATATTGACTGATTGACTGAGCGTCACTAACAAGTCCCCCAGCATCGTAAAAGGGGGAGGCGCATCTTCCGATCAGTAGGAATCTTACATTTATCCATCTCGACATGTTGTTTGTCAGCCTTTTCTGCCACACCGAGCAGCCAGCCTACCGGCCACGCTCGCACAGCCGAAGGATCAAGGATGGAGAAATCAGAATGGACACATGAACGCCTGTGACGACCATAAAATAAACATGATCGATGGTGCTGAACCATGTTCGTGACGCTGGATAAATTATCGCCTTTGTCAAGAGGCTGACGGCGTGAGTGCTGCATCGCAGCCCTAGTTTGGGCCTCCTACATATGGCACACACTGCGCCTCGGACGCACCACAACCCACCGCCACCTGGAGCAACGTGCGAGGTATACGGTGATACAATGCAGCTAAAGCTGTAGAACAGCAGTCAGTACCTGTGTCATGTATATACAGGCAGCAGTATTCAATTCGTGCTGTAGACAACTACAATAATCACACTTGAAGGGAAAAGGGAGCGGTTGGATTTTCGAGTTCTCGCCTTGTGGGTTTTGGCGTCGGGATCACCGGGCCAAATGCCTCCGAAGCCAGGCTCGATGTCGCCTTCATCATCTTTCCATCTGTTTGGCGAGTATCTCACGTCGTACGCCATCACCGTAGTCGAGGTGCTTGCCCGTGTGCGAGATGTTCCGAGACGCACTCGAGTAGAAGGAGCAACCAAGAGGCCTCGCGATTGAACTGCCATGGCCAACAGGAGCGCTCCGCTCATCCTCATGATGGACGACGACCCTAACGTGTTTGGTCGTCTCAGCGGTAAGTTCGAATCTCCGGCTGGTCGCCTACTCGAGGTCAACATGCAGGCCCTCATACCTTCCCGACGCAAAGCACGGAAAGCCGGACAGGGTTGTAGGACACCTGTCAGTGCAAGTACTGCTGTGCTCTCAGTCCAGCATAGGATTTGCAACGAGGGGATATTTCGAGGGCAACCCCGGCATCAACAGAAACGCCTGAACATGCGTCGTCGCTGTTTTCATTCTCTCAGCGCTGCTCCCGTTCTGGCACCCCGCGCCTGCCTTCGTCGTGAGATACGGCAGATGCTAACGGGCGCGTCCATCCGCCGCTAACCACACTGCTTAGGGCGCGGGGTGATTGTCGGGTCTCGCCGGGCCCCTGTCGGAATATCGTGCACTGCGGAATACGGACAAGGCACAACAGCAGCAGCAGCAGCAGCGCACCAGCTTATTGTAGTCGTCTCTTCAAGCCTTCGTATGGACAGTCAGCAGCTCACACGGTACTTCTCCCCAAGGCGCGTTGTTCGCCGGAGACGACTTGCGACCACCACACCGCCCCTCAATCCAGGTAGAGGGCTCTGCAGACGTCATGGCATCCTCGCCGTGCTGCTAGTGGCAGATCGATCTAGCGTCGCCGACGCGTTTGGAGGAGTTGCAGTGGCTGTGGCTTCCGCGATTCGCGTCGGGCCGACGGGACCATCGGCAACGGGTGAGGGGCCGCGAAGAAGCGGAGGGAGGGGCGAGGGCCGGAGAGAGATGCTTCGAACACGATGCGCGACTTTGGCTCCGTCGACTGGTGCAGGGGAGGAGCGAGTAATTTCCAGGTGAGCCGCGGTTTCGTGTCATGTTCGATCACCTTCCAGCGTAAATTGGCATCTGTTACTGGTACTCGTACGCCAATGCTTGCCACGCGCGCAAGCCGGCTTTGCTCAAGCGCGAAGACAACGAAGGCAACCTCGGCAGTAAGCGGCTGAGGTTGATATCCGTTCATGCCTGCATTCGTCAGCGTTGATCGTCCCTCGGCTAAATGCCTTCAGAGGCATTGGTTTCTGGGTTGCAAGAGGTGTTGAATTGAACAGTTTTTTTCACACTCTACAGAGTAGATAAATGTATTTTGGAGAAAAAACGCGTACGTCGTCGTTTGCTCATGAGCAGTTCGCTCACCGGGCTCTGTTCAACATAACAAACTCGAGTAGATTGCTTTATGGACTCATGCTCGTACTTTTCTGTCTCATGAGGTTATGTACGAGTACGTAATAGGTAAGTTGTGTGGTAGTCGTGGTTTCGAGCTTCGGTTTCGCCAGCTCGTGACTCAGGAAACATCGTCAGCAAGCAAGCACACCGCGGAAGCATTGTACCATTGTGCCATTCCAACATTTAAAGTCTGCCTCGTTCGGGGCGGAGTTTGTCGCGCAGATGTCGGGACGACAAGGCGACCCTCGCACAGCATGCAATAATGATAGACGAGGTTTCAGCCGCAGTCGCACCTACTGCTGCTGGTAGTGCTAAGGCAACCGCAACACCAGCAGTGAGTTATAAATACAGTTGAGTATCGACCGATCTGCCGATCGGTTGAACTCACAGCTGACGTGCTTTCTTGGTTTCTTATAAAATACGAGTAATATTTGAGTCTATTATTGTCGTGTCGTGATCATACTGCGTACGCACCAGGTACCTGGCATCTATTACGGTGGTACATAGTTAATAGGACATATGGTATACATAAAAACATATATATTTCCCTATTTTTACCAACAAAATTTGGTCCCATTAACTATGGACCCCCGTAATAGTAATATTAGTATGTACCAGTACCTGGTAATCATTTATTTCTGAATTCGGGGAGACGAAATAGTAGCAGTTGAAGGTGGTGCGATACAGGGATAGGCACACCGTATGAACCAAGCCGCTGACTCGACAGTTTTACCTGCTGTCTTCGGCCACACCTGGCCTATTAATGACCTGCTTGTCCGCACAGGGAGATGCTTTCTCAGCACGGAAATACCGACGAGCTGTCGATAAGGAACACCGCTACGCTAGACAGAGCTCCAGCGTGGCCAGGGACGCGGACGATGAACGGAGTAGAGCGAAATCCAACTTCAACAGGTGCCTCAGCTGCTCCACCCCGCGGATACACTCACAGCCGTTTCAACTTCATGCGGTTTGCGCGCCCAACTTGGGCACTACGGCAGTGCGTACGAGTACTGAGTCGATGTTCCTTCAGAGGCAGTGCCGTGGTGATGGATGGGCGCGATTTGTGTTGGGGTTTGGCGCCTCCGTGCCCCGCGTGCGTTTCGAGTGCTCTATATATAATGTATGCCTCCACTCTGTGGACATCTATCTGCCATTGAGGGAGCTCCTTGCTTTTTGCCCGGTAGTTCTGAGGACGGAGACAGGTTGTTGGGGTAGCACTCGAAGCTCGAGTTCGAGCGGTGCGTCTGGTTTGAGCCCTCAGTATTACGGCGGCTGGGGTGACGACTGTTCCGTGTGGATTGAGGTGCCGTGCTGTGAGAACGCAAAAGCGGCGCGCTGTACTCCTGTGTACTGGTAGCTGATAGTATTCACCAGTAATAGATTGAGCTCGTCGTATTTTGTTGGTGCTGACCACAGACTGATGTTGTGTCCGTGTTACAGCTTGCACGCCAAGGCAGCCGACTGCTGTAAAAGGGCTGTCGGTTGAAGGTGCGAGACAGTAGCTTGAGGCGCTCAGGGCAGACAGGGACACGGGAAACTTGGCCGTGCTTTTGTGTATTTCTCTCGCAACAAACTGTTGGCGGCACACATCACAGCCCCCAAAGATATGGGAGGGACATCTATCGCGCCGCCCATGAGGTTCATTCGACGCCAACATGACACTGCCAACCAATCACCGACGTCAAACCTCGTCCCACTAAAAGAGAGTTGCATCCCCGCGTCCCGTTCCAGCAGAGACCAGCCGTGGTGCGGGTCAAGGGGTGCGCAATAATCAGGGAGACACGAGAAGAAATGGTTCACGGAGAAATGAGAAAGTCGTGAGCTTAAGCGAGCTCAACTCTCGCACCGTGGACCCCACGCTGGTGCGACAAGCTGTGGTCCACTACCTACTAAACCCAGACCGGCTGACGAGCTACCAGTTCGCGAACATCGGCATGGCCAGCAGTCGGCACTGCGACATCCACCTCGTCACGAAAGTGTGCGAAACGGTGAGCGTGGGGTGACAAACGGGGGTAGCGAGGCCATGTGAAACGTTTTTTGTTCTTGGCCCTTATGGTTGGACACGCCAGACGCTACAACGATGGAGAACCTGTCGTTCACGCAAAAGCCAATGGCAGTATGCGTTGACGGTCCCGCTCCCATCATGGAACGGTTCCAAAGAAATACACTTTTCCAGATGCTTTTGGTTTCGTCCCTTGCTCGCACGTCACACTGGAGACTCCCGTGCCTGCCTGTCTTCCTGCCTGTCCCACTACCGCCAATGGTTCAAGGCGCGATCCATGGGAGTTTCGACAAACGTCCGGTTCATGACGAACCTGGTCAACGCTGCTCGAAGTCGCGGCGGTGGGTTATGGCTTCGCAGCTGCTGCAGCTCATGCGCTCTTACGGAGTCGCGCCCAACGAAGTGACGTTCACGTGTATCCTGTCCGAGATGTCCAAGGCCAAGCAGGTGGGATGCGCTGAACGTGTTTTTGTGTGGCGTTGTCGATATGCATAGAGGCATGCTTCGGGTGTGTTGCGTGCTTGTCGACTGCTGTAGCCCCCTGGGCTGTGCGGTCGCGCGGTACTGATGCCTCTGCTGTTCAGGAGGCATCGAAGGCCTCTTGTGCTTGGCCGCTCAAAAGTTGGAAAATTGCTTCGCGCCGTCGTCTATGTGGTGGCGAAATTTCACTGCGCTATGCTGTCCTCGCCGTACTGCTGGCTGTGGCGGTATTGTTTTTGCTGCCGTGCTACGTGTTTGGTCAGCACCACATGGCGTCGGAGATGCTGCTGACTGAAGGCTTGGATAACAACCTCTGCGCGTACAACGCTCTCATATCCGGGTGCACGTCGAGCCGTGGGTACGATCGGGCGTTAGGCTACTACAAAGACATGGTGAGCTTGGTCCGAGAGCTTGGGTGTTGAGCCGGCACAGCAGTGTACTTGTGACCACAGATTTGGTTGTGGCGATCAGTTTATGTGACAACACAGCGGAGCAGCTATTTTGATGGCATGACGATTAGTCACTAAGAGCAACTTGAAGGAAAACTATTTATAATAGTTGGTGGCGAGAACCCCACGCCAGGAAATGTGGCAAATTAAGCGGGAAAAGTCGGCTCTGTGGTGTTATGCAGTTCGATTCGGCTTGATTCTGATATCTTATCCCATAGAACCTTCTGGACCGCGCTGTTCGTTGCGCTATTAGCAGAAGATCTCGTAAAGTCTCTACAGCAGGGAACCTGGCGCCGCATGAGCGTCAAGCATGATCGTCAACGAAAAGGGGTTATACGCCTTACAACCTTACCTTGTACCTCTGGCGCTTCGGTGGTGTACACTCTTATATATCGTGTTTTTCTTCAATCCGGGTTTTGTCCCTAAAATACCTTGCGTCTGGGTGCCGATGCCCAACACGTGGCCAAACTTCGCTATGGCGACGGGATAGATAGCATGGCAATCGAAGAGTGACGAGAGGCTGGATCACCCAGAGTCGTACGTCGACAGTCTCTGTTCCGTGAAAGTACTTACCTTGTATATATTTTTCCAAGTCGTCGGTGCTTCCGTTCCGTCTCTGCTGTGCCCCCGCCTCTGTGCGCTTCCCTTTCGTGACGACTGATTCCCATCCTCTGCGACAGATAAAGGCGGGCGTGCAGCCGGACACGATGACGTTCTCCAGCCTTATCGCTACTACCCGGGATGGGTCTGACTCAAGCGTCGAGCGAGGGTTCGGGGTGAGTGCCCCACCGAGGCCTGCCGGCACACACTGCATAGCGAATTTGATATCGTGTTTTTCGCGTCACTTCCGAGAGATATCGTATTTTTCGAGTACCAGTACTCAGGTGGTGCTGGATTAGCAAGTACGCTGCGCATTGTCAGATGGCGAACGCCATACCAGGTATTCTTTATTTCAAGTCCCTTAGCTGTAAGTTTGTGTGAACGGCTTTCTGCTGGTGGACACACCACAGAAATAGCACCTTGCGAGTCGTAGGGCTAACTCCTACGGTGTCGCCGCGCACTTCTCAAACTGCTATAAAGTAGCTACCAACCTCGCGTTCACCCTGTTGCGTAACGCGTGGTGTCCCGTTATTTCCTTGGGCGTAGTGCAGGGGGTGAAGGCAAAAGGTAGACCGCACCGTGCCTGACGCGCAATTGCTGTCGCAGGTATCGCCGACGGCATCGAACGTACCGTTGGCCCCAAGCGGAGAGGGGGCCTTATCAGGGCCGACCCTTCCCTACCCCCCTGTTCTAACCCATCAAATCCGTACCCAGAAGAGATGACAATTAAGGGCCTTGTGTGCAGGCGGGTATCACTACTGTACGGTTAATGATCGATAATACGGGGGGCGTTTTCTTCCAGGGTGGTGATTACTGTAAGATAATAATTTGGGGCTTGCATTGTGATATTTTCCTTCGTTGGGTTGTTCTTTTACGATTGCTTATTTTACGACTGTTGGAAATGTTGTCCCTGCAAAAAGTGGTCACTACTGGAGTGCAAGGTTTCGAGGGTGTGTTTAGTACGGTACTTCGAAAGTGTGTTTCTCTGGCGGTGTTCGGCGACCAACCCGAGTATGATCCGAACAGCCCAGTGTGGTACCCGCGTACCGCTGATATTTCACCTTACTACGGTATGGTATCACACTGGGTGGTAAGATAACACACCCTCTGGGACGAATTTCAGAGACGGTTTCCTCCCAAACATGGGGGCACACACGACGAAAACGGCGGCTCTAGAAAAATCTCGCCGAGATATGTTTCCATAGACGCGCCGCTCGGCAATTACACTGTCCCCGTTGTCGAAAAACCCAGCTTTAAAATTCGTGCGAAGAGGTGTGTTATCTTGCGTGTTATGCGGTAAGCACACACCCTTCAAGGTTTTTGCTGTAGCATGATTTGTGTACAAGTAAGGTTGGGACGTTCGCCGCTCACTTGCCGCGGTATGACACTGCTGTGCTGAGTGTTACGCTGTACGTCTTCTTCCCGCCCCATCGCCAGGCGATCGAGCTCATGAAGGAAGCCGGAGTACCGCCTAACACCTACTGCATGAACTCCATGATGGCCGTTACCGTGCAAGCGCGCCAGCCCAACACGGCGTTGGAGATATTTCAGGAGATGGAGAGGGACGGCATCCCGAGGGATGTGGTGAGCGATCAATCCCTAAACAGCTTCAGGCTCGCTCTATATGCTATTGCCTTCCGCCATGGCTTGTCGGTCGCAGCCAGGCTCTCAGCTACCCACTGCACCTCCCGCCATGGTTCGTCGGCTGCAGCACGCTCAAGCAGCGCATTTCCCAACACGAGGCAATTTTGCACTCCATGTTACCCCCCCCCCACCGAGCAATCCGCATCGTACATGGCTCGCGCAAGCGAGGGGAGCTTGGGTTTAGGCCTTGGCGTTGAAGGCATCCGTCGTTGTCACCCGCACCCTCAATGGCCCCTTTCCGTTTTGATATCAACAAGAATACCCAATTTTCTAAGTTACCCTCGCCAGAAGAAAGGCGCTGTACGTACCCCTTCCGAGCTAAGACTGAAGCCGGGTTCTACGACCGAGGTTTTAAGGCCGACTGCTGACGGAGATTGGTTGATGTACGATTCTCAAAAGTTCTCCAAAATCAACCTACGCACACAAGTTGACGTTAGTTACGAGCATCGTGCTTCGCGACTTCGTACTGACCAATCTGTCCTAAAACATGTGGGTCGTTTGGATTCCTTTCGAATGAATACACTAGCAAAGGTCCTTTCATCTCGGGCGAGAGGAGTGGTATCATAAGCGACAGATGTTCGATCGTTTTTGTCCTGCTCCTTGCGCGCCGGCCCAGGTGTCGTTCAACACGGCCATCGCGGCGTGCGACAAGCTGGGCGATGCCAACGCCGCTGTGCGGCTGCTGCGACAGGCGAGAGAAGCCGATATCGTGCCCGACGTTTTTCTCCTACAACACCGTCATCAGCGCTCTCGGCCACAGCTCGCTCTGGGAGGTCGGTAGCAGCGGTGTTTTTCGCTGTGCCTGTCTATCATACGCTACATAGGCTGCGCCTTTTTTCCGCTTTTCTCGGGCGCTATTCTTAATACTACGGGGGACCATAGTAAATGGGACCAAATTTTGTTAGCAAAAATAGGGAATATATAGGTTTTTGTGTGTACCGCAGGTGCTATTTACTATGGCCCTTCGTACTAGTAGGATGTGCTGTGTTGTCACGTCCACATTTGTTAGGGGTTTGAGGACGCGTCAACCTTGAACGCTTTCGGAAACAAGTTTCGGGTTTCCGAAGGAATTGTGGATGGGTTTCCTGAGGCGTGGGGGGCCGTCTCTGTTTTGCTAATTGGGTGACTACAGTATTATTCGAGTGCTTTCGAGGCATTTCCCGACAGAGGGGTCCGAGTGTTTCCCCTCCCTCGTAACGATGGGCCTGGTTTAACTGTTGCAACGACCAAAGAGCGGTGTTGTTGTCCGTCACCGGAGAACTATGTGGACAGCGCGGTTCGAAACCGGGAGTCTCGGCTTAGTTCGACGTTTCTTCGTTGTTGAACGGACACCTTTTCCCCGCCGTTTACTCAACCCGCCGCTCACCTGGCTTCACCCTCCTCCTGCTGCTGCTGTTGCTGCTGTTGCTGCTGCTGCCGTAAACACGCCGCGCTTTCCTATGTGTGAAACCCCTCAGGAGGCCATCGAGATTTTTGACGAGATGCACGCGGCCGGTGTCCTCCCAGGACTGATGACGTACAACACGCTCATAGCCGGTTGTGTTCGGGCGGAGCACCCCAACGAGGCGCTGTCGGTTTTCAAGCTCATGAAGGAGAGGAACATCAAGCGCGACCAGGTACTGTAAATGTTGTAACATTGCCTAAAACTATTGCAAAGTTGCGGTGACTAGTCCAGTATTGCAGTATTGCGGTGATTATGGCAATATTGCGGTAACTATGGCGGTGTGTCGCCGAGACAAGATCGTCGATCACCGATCACACTCATTTATAGGAGGGCGGTATTCCCGCTCGAGTTCGACACGTGTGTGCAGCTACAGAACGATCTTGGACAGGCGGGGACGTCCTTCTTTTGCGGAAACGAACCGTCGGTGATTGTGCCGCACTCTTTGTTCCGCGCCGAATGAAGAAATCGACGGTGCTTGCTTTCTAGCCCGACGACTTACTTTCTAGCAGGTATGTATATTATTGTGTTAATAGTACTTAGCAGTGAACAGTACCTGGGAAAAAAACGCTATTGTCCCTCTTGGGAGAGGAGTAAAATGACTAAAAAGTGACGACTTCAGCAACGACAACTGCGTGACTAAGGGGTGATGCAAGTTGGCGTCCAAGTTACTATGGTTGAATGCAAGGAGTCGTACGACACGGGGGCAAGATGGCTGTGCTACCGGTCTTCTGGTCACTCACGCCGCTCGTAGACGGTCGATGACACCAAAGCTACCAACCATTGCTTTGCCCCCGTCGTCTCGGGGTCCCAAAGGTGTTGATCTATACGGCGTACCTTCCTTCCTGGTTTTTTTTTATTTTGATTCCGGTGGATTCGCCCGCAAAACCCGAGTCGCTGTTGTGCAGATACATGGGGTGCTCGCTCGCGTGTTCTAGCTTGCACATCCGTACATGAGTATTGGCGTTGAAGCCATCGTTGATGAGGCGTTTTTTTATCCGAACTTGGTGGTCGATGCGACTTCGTTGTAGCGGTAGGAGCGACAGCGCTCACCTCGGGCGCGTTCCTTTACCCGAGAGGAAGCAGCAACCGAAGCCCCCCCTGCGGATGGACCCCTTGGCATGACAGGTGCTATTAGTAGAAGACCGCAGTTTGACGCCTTGACTGACCGACCCCTACACTAAAACTAGTATATGAAGGCCACGAGAGGCCTTGATGGGGATCCAGAAGACAGGTCTATCGTGGAAACAGTAGCGCACCCATCTGGACAGAAATATAAGGAACATTCAGGGACCAAGTTGAATACTAAACGGTCCTTACATTTTCGTCCTGTCGGCTCGTGTCGGCGACACGATACTGGCGGCGTATTTTCTGACCGCTATATGCCCTGTTCCCTGCTCTCTGCGTATTCCTCTGCCGCACAGTACTCTTACGCGGGGGCGCGCTGCACGCATGCATGCACCTTAGAGATCACACGTTGTCGATGACCCTGCTAGACGAGATGGAGGCAGCGGGGAAGCCCGCAAACGCGGAGGGGTATGCCACGGTTATCCGCACTTGCGCACGGTGCGGCAGGAAGGAGGAGGCCGTTTTTGTGTACAGCGAATCGCTCAGGCTCTGCATCGCTCCCTCTAAGGTAGGAACTGCTCGCAGATCATCGGACAGATCGTCGATTCCCAAATGATGATCTAGATCTTTCAGGGCAGATATTTTTCTGATATGTATGATCTAGCTCATGTTTGCGGGTGGGAGCCGTATATAACCTGCCAGATCTACAGTAGGGCATGCATCCTGGGTTGGATCTGTACTAAACAGATCCTGCACCATAAACCGTAACGGCAGGCTAGGATTTAGATTATTTAGATCGCGATCTGTTTGACGTGTGGAACTGGTAAGGGGTGTGTTATGTTGGTAGTAGGGTATGTGCCAGTATATACTCTGGGTTAACCGGGTACCACCGTGGTTGTTCTGTTATTCGGGTAGGTACCCGCTACCCCCAGAGTTTCTCTGGGACACCCGGGTACTGAACCTCGTTGTTTGGGCTATCCTCGGGAAGGTGTACCTGAGCGCCTGCAGAGTGTTTACCCTCA
The DNA here is from genome assembly GCA_031763025.1 of Macrocystis pyrifera. Classification (NCBI taxonomy): domain Eukaryota; class Phaeophyceae; order Laminariales; family Laminariaceae; genus Macrocystis; species Macrocystis pyrifera. The sequence continues at coordinate 1,954,848 of JASSKH010000005.1, read as the reverse complement.
TAGATTCACCCTTGTAACTGTTGTACTGTTGTGTGTCGCACTGCTGTGTGTCGCACTGCTGTGTGTCGCACTGCTGTGTGTTGACACGGTGCGATGGGCTTGGAGCACCTCCCACACGAAAACTACAGTACCATCTCCAGGGTCATTCCCAGGCCATGGCTGACCGCAGAAAGTGCCATGGATCACAGGAGCTCTACCTGTCCAGTCGACAGAATCGATTCACGGGCGTAGCCGAGGTTTCAATACGAAATCGCCCGCTGTTTCCTTGTCGTGGAGAGCTTTGTCGCGCCAGAAGGTGGCCATACAGCTACGCGAAGTGCTTCGTCGCGCCAGAAGTTGTTCATAGCTACGCCCGCGAGGGGTATGAACTGCCATCTCCTGGCGTATTTGCCGCTAAGGTATTTTCGACGGTTCCGAGGTGTCTCATTCGATAGAGGAACGGCAGCAGCAGCAGCAGCAGCAGCGTACGGCCCTTTTGCACTGCCGTTCAGACATCAAATTTGTCATGGACCGGCCAAAGAGTGGGCGGTCATGTCATTCTCAGCCTATTCGCCTGTTTTCCCCTGTCTCAAGTCTCACGTGGTCGCTAGCTTGCGATGCCGGTCAACATTACATGGCTCAAACTCGGATCGTGTTTGTTCCAAACCTTAGTACTGACGGGGTTTCGTTTCCGGGGAAAATGAATTGGTGCAGTCCCAGCCCCCGTGAAGCGTCGTATGCCCTGGCGCTCCCCTCGCATATGCGGCACCAATATAATGTACGATATATATACATATTGGAAAGCATCGTCGTAAGGCGGCCATGGTGTGCGTATCATTCGAAACTCAATGCCACGCCCGCCCCACACATGAGCCCTGGATGTCCCCGTCCATAGAACGGGTGCTAACGCCCAACTCGGCGAGCGTGGCGCGTGGAATGGCGCGCTCCTGAGGACGGGTCGCTCACTCCCTGGGAAGGGGGCGGGTCCGCGGGAAAGGAAGGATTTTCCAACGTTTTCGAAGGCGTTTCCCTCGTTGGGTCGCCCTCACACTAAAGTGAATATAATAAATCCTACGCTAACGTAAATAAAAAAGACCCACACTATTAATAGTACGTTGAACTGCATATCATGCTTTATAAGGAGGCTGTGATGCGCGTGTCGTTCGAAACAATTTGGACTATTGACAGGTGACGTTCAAGGCCCTCCTGGAAGCGTTCGCCGAGACGAAAGATGCCGAGAGAGCAGAATGGATGTTGAACGAAATGCAAGATTTTGAGGTAAAGTCCGTTTAGTGTCGCCGTTTCACGCAGTTGTTGTTGTTGTTGTTGTTGGTGGTGGTGGTGGTGGTGTTGCTGCTGTTGCTGCTGTTGGCGTTGTTTTTCGATTCGACTCCCATTGCTCGACTTTTGAGATTGTGTCGACTTTTCGGTTATTCAGTTTTTTGTTTCCCGTTTCATTGGGTGTGAGAATGCAACTGTGGCTTCCATTTTGCCACTTTTGAGGTCCTGTCGTTTATGTTTTTCAGGGTTTTTTTCATTGCCGTTTCACGCGGCGTGATGTTGCAGTAGTTGGCTCCCACGTTGTATGGTTTTTTAGGTCGCGTCGGATTACATGATAACTGTTCCTCGACAATGGAGCGGGTCTTTTCCCTGTTCAGCGTTGAGAGAAACAGACAAAATCTTGCGTAAACAATCGAAACGTGTTACTTGTAGACTCGTAGTTTATTAAGTATCTGTTGGTCTATCGACGGTTGGTGAAAACGCGGTAATCTGTGTGAAATATACCGAACTTGTACGTAAGCGTATGTTGGCAATTTTCTGTTTTCTGTGTGAAGTTTAGGCACTAATACATTCAGACATTTAGAGTATCTGTAGACCCACTGACCCAATCGTGTCTTACAGTAAAGAATCGAGCGGTGTCGACGCCAATGAGACCTTGCCGATCTTGTCCAAGCGTATTATTTGTGTATACGATATCAAGGTCATGGCCTGCTTGCCTGTCTAGGTTTTGAAGTGACGCACTTGAAATGCGGTGTAGTGCGTGGCGAAAACTTGGGTTGAGAATCCTGGCGGAAAGCCAACCTGTTTTTGTGTCCATCAGATTGTCGTTTCTTTAGTTACTGAGTAAGTTGTCTAAGCATCGATGAATTGTATTGTCATTTCAAGTGAAGTGTTGTTTTCTTTTCTTTTCAGTTGTTTATATACTTACTCGCACAGTGTTTTCTTTGCTGTTCAGCTTTCTTCTATGAATTGACACACACAAACACCCACCATCGCGATCAATGAGAGTGAGCTTCAGTCCCGTGTGCGCCGACCAACAACGACGCCCGACTGCTACCGTAATGTCCTAATGTATGCTCGAACACCACAAGACAATGCAGTGTTCATGTATTGCACGCGAAACCAATTGAGACATCATACGCACACGCCAGCATTTAGTTGTTTCGTGTTATCTCCTCTCGCTTGAAATCGTGTTATATTATGGTTGCGCATGCATGCATCCTACGATATTCAGGTGAAGATTGAGCAGGGACATCTGATGGATGTTCTAAACGCGTGCACCGACGAGGCGCACATTGCCTTGGAAGTGATCCGCCTCAACGAGGAGCTTGATTTGAAGATTGCCTCTAAGATGTACGCCAAGGCTCTAGAGGTGAGGCACATCTCCATCCATCGCCACGCTTGAATGTGGCACGCCACTCTGTCCAGAAGTGTCAGGGACGTTGGGGTATTCGTATTGGTGCCCAAAAACGATCCGAGTTTACCTCACCAATTATCCGACTCTATGGTTGACGGTCACTATATGTGACACGACCACGAGTGCTGTAATCTTAACCCTAACCCCAACCCTAGCCCACCCAACCCTAGACTATGCTGTAGAATTTATTAGGGCCAGTCACCTTGCATCTCGTACACCGTGTGCGTCAGCCATAGTGTCGAATACGTGAAGTCTACTGAACGGGTGCTTACATTTCCAGATATTATTGACACGATCCTTGCATGCCCGGAAAGAATGGTGAAATTGACACGATCCTTGCATGCCCGGAAAGAATGGTGAACCTGTGCGATGCCAACCCGGGTGAGCACCTGGCATGGCGCTTATATTTCGCTGTGAAAGGATGGCTGCGCCTTCGGGTCCGGTTGATCGGGTTGTAGTAGATCAGAGCGCGATTCGACAAGGTTGCGGGAAAGCTCGACACCGCGCTTGGTTACTTGGAAGAGCGTTTGGTTGTGAGATGTTGCGGAAACATGACAGAACCGCCGAAGGCTTTATTTTCCCCCTGTTTTGTTTTCGATCACGCGGCGATACCATACCCGCCAAGCGCAGCCCTCACTTTCGTAGTCGCGTTTTTTTTTGTGTTGTGCCCTCCGGCGGATTGGTAAAAAAATATGTCAGGCAGCTTAACCTTTTGAATACTGCAGTCCCGTTTTGGGGACAAACTATTGAGAATTTGTGTGGTTTGTCCCCAAAACGAGAGTGCATTCTTAAAAGGGTCAAGTTCGCCACCTGTTCACATATAGTGTCGTGAGAGTTTTGATGGTCGGCAGCCGTGTGCGGTGTAAGATGCGATACTTTTTACCCACTCGAATCCTCTTCACAGACTGCTTCATATTTTTTTGTAAGGTGGTCCTGCAGCGGTGAGACGGACCCATTAACGTCCTTGGTATCTCACGTATGCCGTCTAGCTTTCGACACATGTTAGCGTTGGTGCATACCCTGGTACCCCGTATACGTTTGACCGGTGGTTTCAAACCTTGCCCCACCCTGTCAGCCATCTTACGTAGCTTGCCCCAATGAATTTGCTTGCTGTGTCATGCAAACGCACAAAGGAAGCAAAATGCCCCCCCCCCCCTTCCCGATTATCCCCCACCATGGCCATTCTATGGTCATACGACTACGGCCATGCATGATAGAAGTACCCCCCCCCCCCCGCCCACCCCCCGGTCATACGACTACGGCCATGTATGATAGAAAAATACTCCCCCCCCCCTGGCCATTTCGGGAACAGGTGTGCATTGCCGCCGGCGACTACGACTCGTCCATTATCATGGTGAACATGATGGCCAGGGTGGGGCTGCAGCCAGAAGCAGAGCAGGAGAAACGCATGATCCAGAATTGCGTCGACCCTTCCCGGCTCGTAAAACGAGACACTTCGCAGATGGAAGGGAAAGACTTCCTGCAAGAGAGGGACGGAGAGGAGGAGCATGAAGGGGAGGAGGAGAGGAAGAGGAGGAGGAGGAGGAAGAGACGTTGCCGGGCGAGTGATGATCGTAGTTAGGGTGGAGAAGTGTTGTAGGATAGCTGTCATTTTACCGAAACTATGCCTTTAGTGGAGAGCTAGTGGACCACTGCTGTGGTCGCCGAAAGAGCGTGTCGTAGAGGGGGCACGCGCACACTCACGTGGGCGGTATTCGTTGCTCGCCAGTTCCCTGAGGTGAGAGGGCAGTAGTTTAGGAGTTCGGGAGCGTAACAACAATGTACAGCAAAGCAATGCTATCCTAGTCCCCGTCGCCCAGCAGGAGATGAGGACCTTTGCTGAGTTGTCGCAAAACACGCTGCCTTCCAGACGAGGTCTTGCGCTAGGGTGGGCTCAGCGGACGACTATTAAGGGTAGACCAGGATGTGGCGCTTCCGTTGTTTGTTTTCTTGGGAGAGGTGCACAGGGAACAACGGCATAGCAGCCGCAGCCGCAGCATTTATATTTTTTATTTATCTGTGATCACAGGAAGCAGGTCATTCGGGGAGATGACTGGGACCAAATGATGTTAATACGAGGGGGGCGGAGAACTCTATTAATATTAAAAAAAACTGATAGACCGGTTGTATTGCTCTAATTAATGGCAATTGTACTGTAGTGGCGTTAACTGTTTACGATGTACGCGCTCTATTGTCAGTTGTTGCGTTGTAGAGTACAATCTGTTCTCGTCCAGTCGGATTTGCCATCAGTAAGGCAAGCGCCACGGCAACCAATTTGCGTTGTAGAGTACAATCTGTTCTCGTCCAGTCGGATTTGCCATCAGTAAGGCAAGCGCCACGGCAACCAAATACGGAAGGACGTGAAGTGTGTGCAGTTCCTATTTTGCGACGAGAAGAGTTGTACGAGATTTTGCTAAGATTGCTATTATATGTGTTTTTGCTCTACGAGAGGTTTGATCGCAGAATGCGACGGACTACCAATACATGCGTATTGCTCGTTCGTACCATGAGCGCATGTAAATCGATTCATCTTCGTAATGGTTGTGCATGTTGTGAGGATCAAAGTATTGACTGACCTGGAGGGTGGAGAACTCGGACAAAGATGACAATGACCACATATTTACACATGCGGTACAACGGTGCGTAGAGAGCTTCATGCTGTGGAAGATGTGCATGCTGAGCGCGTCCGCACTCTACCTGGCACTATTTCCTATTTTTGTATTCCTTTACCACTACTGCTACTACTACCACTAGACTTCTACCACTATACCTGTACTACTACTTTACTACTACTACTGCTGCTACTATTAATACTGCTACTACTATTACTACTACTACTACTACTACTACTACTACTACTACTACTACTACTACTACTACTACTACTACTACTACTACTACTACTATTATTACTACTATCATTCTCAGTTTGTAAAACTGAGTCTCAGCTGCGGTAATTGCAATATTGTCTGTCTGTCTGTCTGTCTGTCCGCAAGGCTTATATTTTCGAACACTTTCCAATGGCCGATATATAAGCTCGTTACAATTGATATTCGTACGACGTTTTTGACCCTTACGGACCTTATATACTGAAACATACCATACCACAAGGCAAATTTAGCCATATAATACATCCACGACATCGTACCATGGTACCATACCACAAACGTACCATACCATATACTGTGTTTTTCCCGTACCATACCGTCAACACATACCATACCACATACGTTGGTTTTCCCATATCCCCATATACCATACCACCAATATCCCATACACCATACCAACATATCCCATGTCCCATACCGAGTTGGGGAGACGGCTATACACCAGACCAGGTGCCTGCTACTGCTGTAGTGCCGTCTTGTTGTGCAAGGGTGGCGATGAATACAAGAGTTGGCTCAGACGCCCATACCGAGTTGGGGAGACGTCTATACACCAGACCAGGTGCCTGCTACTGTTGTAGTGCTGTCTTGTTGTGCAAGGGTGGCGATGAATACAAGAGTAAGAGTTGGCTCAGACGCTTGGGTCCCACGCTCAGTGCAGCGCATTGGCCGCTGGTGTGCACGATATAGATGAAAAACATTAGCTATGAGTACTACTACTGCTGCATCCGTCTCGAATGGCAAAAAATGTTTTTTTTCTTCAGGTTTGGGAGGATGCCGTTGGACGCCGCCGGCAAGCTCTTGCCCCCTAGAGCATGTATCCACCTCATTTCTTCGAGCCCGTCATCTACACTAGTTGATCTTTCCCGCCACCGCGCGGGTTTCCCGTGGGCTGAGTCTCTGTCGAGATCGAGCGTCAATCGTGTATCGTGGCACGAGCTGAAATAATACTTCTTTGGTGAACTTCGCGTTTCCATTCGCATACTATATATAGCAGATTTTTAGAATACATACAGCAGGAGTGGGTTACTTTTTGTGTCAGAGCAAAATTATGGACGAGTACTGCTGTACTGCAGAGTCCTGTATCCAAGCAGTATCATAACAGAATGGCAAAAAAGATGCAATGTGTCTATCAGTACATCAGTACAACAAACGTCTCGAATGGCAAAAAATGGGTTTTTTTTCAGTTTTGGGAGGATACGTTTGGACGCCGCCGGCAAGCTCTTGCCCCCTAGAGCATGCATCCACCTCATTTCTTCGAGCCCGTCATCTATACTAGTTGATCTTGCCCGCCACCGCGCGGGTTGTCCGTGGGCTGAGTCTCTGTCGAGATCGAGCGTCTATCGTGTATCGTGGCACGAGCTGAAATAATTATTTTTTGGTGTACTTCGCGTTTCCATTCGCATACTATTTTATGGGAGGTATTTACAGTAGTACAGCAACAACAGGAGTGAGTTACTTTCTGTGCCAGAGCAAAATTATCTACGAGTACTACTGCTGTGTCTCGAATGGCAAAAAAAAATTGCATACTATCGCAAGTCTTTCACAGCAGAGCAGCGAAAGGCAAAAAATGGGCCTTTCTTCAGGTTTGGGGGGACACCGTAGGACGCCGCCGGCAGCAGTGGATTACTTTCTACGTTTCGCCTTTATTTGTTCGCGATCGTCGTCGTATGTTTCCGTACTCGCATATAATACAATATGAATAACCCGTCTGTTGAAAATACATGACAATCTGTCGAATGTGTGACAACCCACAAAATGTTTTTCATTGGCCAACAAAGCGTCG